>CM076405.1:24239857-25439857 GCA_038363315.1 Mugilogobius chulae | reverse complement strand
ATACCACAATAGCTAAACATCTGCCATTTTCTGAAGAGCCTAATGAACCCTTTTCAGACTGAAGCAGGACTTTAGATCTCAGTCCTGAAGTGAGGTGTATAAAATAGGTTGCCAGTGCCTTTGTTCCAGTGTGCCTCTGTTCTTAGCTCTTGGTGCAATGCCCTCCACTCTTCTGCTCAGCTGCTTAAACTTACACGAGGAGAGGAAAGGAGGAAAAGTGTTCTTGCTGTCTCATTAGTGGAGCCTGAGCCAGAAGCCCAGCGGCTACAGATGCTGCTTCCTGCACAGCTGAGAAATGAGACGAGAGCAGCGGCAGGGGCGAGCGAGCTAGCGGACGATAGAGTGGAGAGAGAGAGTCAGACAGAGATGGAGCAGGATAAGAAGAAGTGAGGTTAGGCTGAGTTACTGAGAGGACACTAATCTAATACTGACAAGAAGAGTGTCAAGGGGGCAGGAGACAGAAACAAATAGTAGTTTGTCCAAAAACACTGTCTAGAACAATGCTGCTATGATAAGGATGTGAAAAGAATTGTAATTTATGTTTGGATTCTCCTCAGAGTTTTAAACGTGTCCAAGAGAATTGACAAAAAGACCCAAATAGGCCCATGAACTGCCAAGTAAATACAAGATGTACATGTATTATGAAACATGTTTGCACAGTTGGAGTTTGTTAGTTGATGCAAAATATTTATAGTTTTAATTTTTGAAATAATTACAAGCACTGTTCTCCTATATACCATTGCACAAGCAGGATTCCTTACCCTGCTTACAGTACCCACCACCCAAAATGTTTTTTATTCATTTGAGAACTTTAGCTTTATGTGCTGTGAATGATAGTGAAAGTCACCAAATACTAATAATTATAAACCAGGCTAAACACGGCAACATGGGAGCATAAATATGAGCGTAAATATGAGGTAGGTGAAAACAAGAATTTACCAAGCACAGTCTCAATTCATGGACTATATAGAGTTCCTCAAACTTGCATGAATACAAAGTACAACAGTAGGATAGTGATGAGGGAGCAATGCCCATTAAAATTGATTTTAGATTAGGGTTGGGTGATCTGGGAAAAATAAAATTACACAATTATTTTCCCCTCCTATTGATCAATCTGTTTTTTTTTTGTTGTTGTTTTTTTCGATTTTGTTCAACCTTTTCAAAACAAAACGAAAATGGCTTTTATGGACATGGATGAAAAAGAAAAAAAAAAAAAAACATTAAATAGATTTAAAAAAATTATATACAAAAAAAAGAGCACAGCTGCATGCAACGCAAGTAGGACCTGAACCTAAAGGACAATCAAATCCTCAATCCATTTTTTTTCATTTAATGCAACAAATTGCACATTTAGTTTCTCCTTAAGGCCACGATTGAGGTTGTGTTGCACTTATTGCGACGTAAAAACACTCATTTTCGACAAAGGTTGTAGGACACACGTGATCACAGAAATATAAGGAGAGTGATGCTGCTTTCATCTGACGCTGAAGAATTAGAAAGATGGAAGTGGTTTCCATGGCAACAGCTCTGACACCAGATTAGGTTTGTTCAGATCAGAGCAAAGTGTGAGCTGCAGGGAAAGCCCAGTAAGATGATGCGGCATTGATGTTGATGCTCCAGTCTAAGCTGATAAATGTGTGCTGTACCTCATGCTAAGATGTGATCCTATGATTGATCTGCTGGTCTTTACGTAGCATTTACCCTATGCTGTTAACCTCCTCATCATTAGTCATTATGCATGGATCTCTCTGCACATGCTTGAGCCGAAACGCTGTGTCAAGCTCAAGTTGACATTAAGATGCATACATGAATATTTCATACATGCATGGGCCATGTGTAGTTAATTTATGTAAACTGTTACACTCATGTTGTAGCCATTGTTACGCCACAATGTGAATGTATTAACCAGTGACTATCGTCAAGTACTCATCGTCGTGTTATTATTTTATAAGATCAAAGTGGTAGTAACGTTGTGTTTATTTTAATGATGAATTGATCAAGTTAAAGGTCCTGTACCTGAATTTGTATTCATTTAGATGAGGAAAATGACTTTCACACAAAGCAGTGCAGTGTAATGTAGAAGTAGCTATTATAAAATTATTGAAATATAGCCCACCTAAAGGTATTAAAGTAGATATTAATAACCTTTTTATAGGAACTACTAAAGGAGTCTCAAGACATTTGTTTGGCTGGTTCAACAAAAGTATAAGAAGAGAGAAGTGAGAGGGGCTCACTGTTACAAAATCAGGCACAGGGCCTTTACAGAATAAGTCTCTGCTTTGGGAATCCATGATTGTCAACAGATTGTACAGACCCTTTTAAAAAGAGTGTGCAATTCATAATACATAACTTTACAACAATTAGCACAATGTATGCATACTAGAAAACAACTAAAGGGGTAATTACAATAGTTCTAGTCACATTGATGTTTTGAAACAGGCTTGGATTCTCTCCTGGTCAGTCTGGGAATTCTTAAAAAAGAGATGACTTTTCCAGGATCTGTTTCATATGAAGTTGACCATCTCAGTGTAAGTGGTGCATTCTTCATAGTGATCCATTGTACTGAAAAGTGTTCATCTACATCTGCTGTGGGGTCTTGTGCGTCACTGCAATTTTTAAGATTGTGCAGCTGACATATGAACTCCACAGCTGATTGTGTAACTGTACTGCAGACTGGGGTGAAGTTACATTTGAATATCGATTCAAATCTTAAAGTTACTTATCTTGGTTATTTCAAGATAATATGAAACAGTTTGACTGTTCACAGGTTTTGTTTTAGTACAGTTTATTCTCACAAAAATCAGGCTCAATTCCAGATTCAATGTGTATTTCTGGGCAGACTGACCCTTGTTTGTCTTGATGTTTCCTTTCTAAAACAATGCCATTTCCATCCATGGATACCAAGAGTTTGCTGCCAGAAAAGTTACATAGTACCTCTTTCATATACAAATGAGTAACCTGACAGTGCAGTCTTCCTGTGAACAGTCATGTCAGTTTTCTCACAGACTTCTCCCACGTCTGCTGCATGATGTGTCCTCTTTACTCATCATGCCATCTCTCTCCGTGCTGTCCTCCCCATTCCCTCCACTGTCGCCTCGCCCACACACCCCTTCCCTGGTCTCGTGAACGGGTCAACTACCCGCTGTGTGGTCTTTGCCCCCTGTGGCAGGTACTTTCACTCCCCCACCGACACCAAGGAGCTGCTGTATGACCCGGCGTCGGTCATGAACGGAGACACGCTCAAGTTCTGCCTGAAGGAGGCCTGGTGCAAGCTGTCCTTCTTTGTGCTGTCCTTCTTCTACTACCTGTACTGGTGAGCTGAGGGGTGAGGGGGGCGCAGGAGGGGCTCTGCAGCTTTAAGGAACATATGCATAAACCACACACAGAAAGATCAACAATTATTGTAGATGTAATAGCTGAGATCTATAATTATAGTATGCTTTGTAAAGTCTATCGTGGTACTCATTTCAGGTTCACTACTAGTGTTTTATTTGTTTATTTAATAACTCGTTGTAATAATTATACCTTATTACGTCTTAAAGTTTGGCATGAGCTAGGACTTAATTAACTTTAATCTAATTGAATTTTGTTCTGACTGTATAACTTAGCAATAAGTTAAAGGGGCTGTACTCATTTTTTTACAATAAAACAATTAAAAACTAATTTGTATGTGTCCATTCAAGTGGAAATTAGTCCACAAAGTCCTGACTACATCTAATAGTGTCCCATTTGGTCACCAAACTCTACTAAGTTTATCTGCGCTGCTAACTGCCGTTAGCATAGCGGCACGTCTCGCTTCAGTGAAACAGCTGTGAAAAAAAAAAAAACTTAGAACACATAGTGCTTAAAAATTCAGAGGCTTAGAACGCATTAGGTAAGTTCGCAAAACATCTGACTGCTGTTGGAAGTTCACAATTATTTTTAAGGAGGCATTAATCAGGTATAGTACTTTTAAGGTTATCATATTATAATGTACTAACTAGGCTTGAGTCCTTTTTAAAACTATTCGTTTGTACGTTATTTTTTCTAAAATGTATTTATTAAGAAATGAACTGGCAAAGTCTTCAGAAATGTTTATTAAAGCTTCTTATTTTGTGTTTTTTTTTTAATGCATATTACAAAGTTTACCATTTACATCAAATGTGTGTGTTTTAGCATATGTTATTTGAAGTTGTATTGTTTGCTTTAGCAACCTTAGCATGTCAAACTAGCCTGTTGTATGCTTATATAGGGTTCACATACAGCATTCTCAGCAAGTTCCACATCAATCTTTTCAGCACGGGTGGAGTTAGTGCAACTCTCTGAATAAAGTAACAATTTCTCAGACAGTCACATGCACCACAGGGACACACTGTAGGTTAGGACAGGCTCTTCTGCTAATGCATGTGATGTTGCGAGAACTTGATTCTTTACTTCATTGACAAGCACTAGCATAAAGTCAAAGCCTGAAGAATCCACAGGTCAGCAGAAGTCTACACTGTGGCACTGTGCCTTTGCACCGCTTGTGTTACTTTTCAAAATGTGTATGACTTTTGTGTATAACCATCTTGTTATTAACCACTCCGGACTCTTCTCTGTCATGTGGGGGCTGCAGTGTGTGGAACCTGGATATATCCCTCTAATAGATCTTATCAATGGATACACCTGAAGGTACAATGCTTATACTTTTTACCTTGTTTGTCGTTTTAGCTAAATAGTGTCGTCTTTTGTGTTCGTTTTAGATATGTTCATTTATCAAGCACATTTTTGGGCTAAACAATCGTTTACTTTGTTATACAGTATGTATGGGAAAGGTCACAGCTTAGAGCAAAATCAAGAATTACAATTGTGAAGACTCAACAGCGCTCCCTCCTGGCATGGTGCAGCGGCACATTTTAATATCTAGTGCTTTTGTTAAGCTCATATCCATTTCCATACAAATGCTTTTTTATAGTTAGGCGGAAACTAAAATTTATCTTAAAGGAGACATGTTATTGTTCAGATTTTCCAAATTGTCATCTTCGGATGGATCATGTATCATGTTAAACACAGAGATGTGAGAATACATGCCGGGTAGGTTAAAACTGAAATTTTTCTGAGCACTCAAGTAAGAATGGTTGAATAAGAATTTTGATATTGACTAAACATTACTTGTAGATACCAATTATATCCATAGCACTGTCACCAAATTACAAACTTGCTTGTTACTTTTAATTATTCCGTGTAATTGTTTTAAGCACAGTATGGAATAAAGCAGTGTTTCCCAACCGGGGGTCTGTAGACCCTCGAGGGTATGCACACCCTCACCAAGGGATGCTTGGAATGATTTCTGACTTTAATAGAAAATTAAATGCATTTTCAATTAATATAAAAAGACTAATTGTGATGATTTCTTAAATACTTTTGAGGCATTTTAAGCCAGTATTTCATGAAAACAAGAAAAAGCAACATTTGGCAGTATTCAACTAGTATTCTACTTTGTTTACTGTAAAGCACAAGTTAGAGGCTACAGGGCGTGTGGGACAAAATTTAGGGGGGACTTGGGACAAAAAAGGTTGGGAACCACTGATCTAATGTGTACCTAGTCTTGGTTCTATGCTATTGTTTAAAGCAAAGCAAGTGAGAATTTCATTGCATTTTGTTTAGTTTTTTTTTTACTATAAGACAATAAAACTATCAATTCTTGAATCCTCACTGTTCACTTTAATAAATAATAATAATAAAATGAATCTATCTACGATATTAAATATTCTTACATATCGACTGATACTGATACTGATGCATCACTCATTCTTACACTCATGCCTCAAAAGCAAAACAATGCAGGATTACTCAAACATGAAGAGGTACTGTAAATTGATACTGTGCATATGTCTAGGAAAAGTGTAAAAACATTTTCGAACATGGTTAAACTTTCCATAATATGTCTCCTTTAATTTTTAGACTAAAGTAGAACACAGGGTAAGACATAAATGAGTAAAAATGGTATTGGTTATGTCGTTGTTTTTTTTAAGCAAAGACTTTGTGCCATCTTGTCTCTGAGAGTGTCCCGTAAGGATTCTGATGGCTGTGTGCTTTCATCTCGAACTGAACCCATCTGGCTTCCTTCATCTCATTGCGCAGTGTGGCTTTCATCGAAGTGGTGTTTTCAATGTTTTACAGACAACTACAGCAGCTGCAGGAGGAAGAGCAGAGAGGTACTCCTCCAAGCGACCCCATGGCATGTTCACTGTTAGTCCAGGCAAGGCTGTCAAAGGATTATGCAAGAATAAAACAATTTACTGCACTTTTTAAAGCAGAATTAAGTAACTTTAGCATTCTAGCTTCAGTATGTATTGGAATAACGCAGTATAATCACATATGAAGCATTCCACAATACCAAAAAAAAATTTAGTAAAGTCAGTTGACAAAAATACTTGTTTATCATAATAGGGACTTGTGCAGCTGTTTAAAAAGTTGCGTAATTCTATTTTGATTATCAACAAAGTAGGCAAGTATTATGACAATCAAATAAAATTAAAAATTATATATTTCAGATTTATAATTATTTATTAGCACTTATTTTCTATTGCATGCAAGTGGTAAATACAGGAAATAGGTTGTGTTCCTGTTCAGTGTGATGATGTCATAAGGCTAGATAGTTTATTAATATTATAATTTTTAATAACATTGCACTTTGAAATGAAAAAGCTAAAAAGTATGT
Organism: Mugilogobius chulae; assembly: GCA_038363315.1. Taxonomy (NCBI): domain Eukaryota; kingdom Metazoa; phylum Chordata; class Actinopteri; order Gobiiformes; family Gobiidae; genus Mugilogobius; species Mugilogobius chulae. The sequence continues at coordinate 25,433,175 of CM076405.1, read as the reverse complement.
TCAACAATTCTCAATTTGGTTGTTTTATGCAGTGTTGGGTAAGTGACTGTAAAATTGTACCTCTTAAGTATAACTGTGTTACAATACTGTGAGTTACTTTGAGTTAATCACACATTTTTTAATATAAATGTGTTTCCATTCCTCAAAATATTTGATTGGCCTTTAAGCAAACACACTCTACGGAAACTCTTCTGCACTAGTTTTAGTGTCGTTTTAATCATTTTCAAAGCATCACAATGTAATTAATGTATATGCAAGTAACTTGAGTTATTTATTGTCAACATTTTAGAATTAATGGGTTACACTACTTAGTTTTTAAAAAGTAAAATGCATTAGAGGAGCTAGTTATTTTTGTAATAAGTTTCTCCCTACACTGTTTATTAGTGACTAGACACACTGACTTGTTTAATTACAATTTTTATTTGCATTCAAGCATTATTCATTTTAGCTGCACTGATACTATTGTCCAAACAGTGTTGTAATGTCACATGATTGCTTTATTTTAAACTTTTAAACTCTACTCTGCGATTGGTTAACCTTCAGCTGTCACTAACTCCAAGCCTGACCAATAAGAGGAGAGGATGAACAAAATCACAGCTGCATTAAACAGAAAAATGCATATCACAATTATTAGCATATTGTCAGAGAAATTAACTCATAATTAGATTTGTGTTACCATAACCAGCCCATATTCAGAATTATGTAGCATATGTTGATTGCTTAGGGACTGACAGTGAATTGGCCTCCAGCCTGCTTGGTGTTATCCGTTTTAACTTTTGCCTCCTACTGTCCTTTTTCCAATTTTCCTTGAACACAGCTCAACCTACTCGCCTGCCTCTGTGACCTCAATATCGTTTGCACTAACACACTTGTATCCTGGTATCTCTGCACATGGACAATGCAGCTTTAAATCCTGTATCTGATATCCACACAGACCCAGCTAATGCATGCTCTCACAGAACCCCGACATGACCCCCACACACGACCCCCTCAGCACTAACAAAAGACCAGGTTGAGGGTAATTTCACATCCTTTGTGTTGCTCAGCGAAGCCAGACCACCACAGATGATGAGCTAGAATCAGAATCCGACTTTTGATTTTTCCCCTTCTTACAATAAGAGTGGAGCTGGGTTTGGACTGCAGTGCTGTATGCATTGCTCTGGCCATATGATGGCTGCAAAGACTTATATGAATTATGATTTAAATGACAATAAGCTTAATTAAATTGGGATAATGCAATATATTCAAACACCACATAAATGAAGGTATTGAATGTTTAAGCCATAAATTTCAAATTGCATTCCATGGTGGAGAAAACATATTCCTTATTGTGGAATATTATAGTCAAAGAAACAATGTTTCCAATGAGACAAACAGGTGTTTTGTAACCCGGCTCATGGCATATTGATATGTGTATAACTGAGAGGCAGTTTATACAACAATGAGTTTTCACGAATCTGATGTTTCTATGTCAGATTAGCTTCTCTTCTACACGACAACGAGCTACGTGTTCATTGAATCAACGTTCCTCTGAGTACGATACAAGAGGTAGTTTCGTCGCGGAGGTTCAATGAATGCACCGCGGTGTAAACTGGAAAAAACAGTTGTGAATGACTGTGTTTGTGTCCAACTCTCGGCTATCTACGTCTTCCCCGCGAACTGGTCCTTGGTCCTCCGTGTTTGTTTCAAGCGATCTCCCCTTTTGCTCGCGCGCAGGTCCTTGTTGCATTTCTTTGCCATTTTATAGATATGAAGAACTTGTAAACCTATTAATGCTCATGTTATTATAGGCTGCGTCGGGTCACGGTAAGGTCATCTGGAGTCCTAGCACAATACCGCCACCTCCCGACATGGCATAAGAACTACTGAATTTCGGTCCATCTGCGTTTCCATGTAAAGGTTACGATTGTGTAGGTTTTCTGGGGAACGTTGTCCTGTAAACTAGGCCTGAATTGAGTTCTACACATTATCAATCTGAAATGAGAAAAAATGGAACACCATGGCAATATTTCAATCAGATTTTTCGAACAAAAAATGTTTTTGTCAAAGGTGCACTGTGTAACTAACTGGAAGTGAAAAAAATCAACTACACAAAATAGAATATTAAGCCATACTTTGGGACATTCTAAATGTTGATAAATACATTTTATGCCAGAATGTGAAAAAATACAGCAATAGGAAGGATTTCCTCTCCTAGGTCAAACATAAATCCATTTTGTGACCATATAAGCTGGCTTAATGGAAAAAGGTTTTTATCATTTATTTAGTGCAGCAAAAATATCTAAATGAAAACAAACAAACAAAAAAACATAATTTTATTTAAGTTTACTTTTGGTGAAAAAGTTACACAATGCATCATTAAATACAGCCAAGAAAAAACAAATATCTCAAATATCTGTTCCGTCCAAAAGGGCACAAATCTTCTCTGTGTGCAGGTTTTTTCTTTAGAGTAAAAGTAGTAATTTTTTTCTTCTAAAATAGGCAGAAAAACGTCCATCTGCACCACCAGGTTTGTTTTGGTTTGTATGTGCGGTTACACCAGATTCTGTGAAAATTACAAATATCGCAAAAAATCTATCTAATAGAGCCAGGTTACAGAGTCAGGTTTACAGTGATTCAAGCCTGCTCAGATATGACATCAGATAACATAAAACATAAATGAAAATATGCTTTTATTTATGTTTATGTTCAGAGATCACCCCTAACACAACAAGCAAAAAAGGATTGTAAATCATGAGGCTATTATTCTCCTCCTGGTCATTTTGGTGAATGAATTATAATGTATTGAAATGGTATCCAAATGTTAATCTTGTCCAAACCTGTATTCCCCACAGTCTCAGCACTGCTCCTCCCTCTGTCTGTGATCAGCTGAATGCATCGTTCCTTTTTTCTAACCTTGTGTTCAAACCCATCTTGATGCACTTTGAAATGTCTATGTTTGAACTGTATTTCTTTGCTTGTGTTTGTGTTTGTGGTCAACTAAAAGTATATTCAAAGGGCTTTCACTGATTAGACATTACAATACTTGTGTCAGGTAAGGTATTTATTTTAATGTACAGAAAATACATGAGATGTATGAGATTAAATATAGTGTTGCAAGAAGCACGAAACTCTAAAGAATCATAAGCTCTGTCTAAAATTGGCTTGAAGTAGCTATATCTGGGCTTTTCAATACATTTTCCAGAGTAAGATTTTTTGGAAGCTTGTAACCTTTGGGCCACATAGGTATGCAAAATTGGTGCTGCTTTAATTCAATTCAACGTTGTAGAGCCCAAAATCATCCCCTGTCCTTAGACCCTTCTTCTCGCCAACTCTGTAAAACCCAATGGGAAAAAGAGAAAACCTCGGGGAGAACCACTTCTATAGACAGACAGGTTGTGTGACCAGGACCGGTGCGTATCGATTTACAGATTAGTTAAAGTTTGTAGAGTCAGCGTCTATTAGCAAAGGGAAGTGCCTCAACTGGCAGGATTAGGACAGGCTAATCGAGGAGAGTGAGGTGAACTGAACAGGTCAGGAAGAGAAAGGTGTCCAGAAGGTGTGAGAGGTCAGGTCCTCGGTACTTTTGGATATAAAACCAAACCAGTAAACAAAACAAAATATGTTGTAAAGTGTCTTGTGTAAGGGACAAATAAATTAGACTCGTAATCATTTGAAGGACCTAATCTCATCCACAGGTTTAGGTTGAACTGGCCTCAGGGCTGGCCCTGGGCATAGGCGAACTAGGCAGTTGTTAATTTTCAAACTGGTGGTGAGGGCACCAAATTGTAGCCTTAATAAAATGAATATAAAATTCTCCCACTCTCCCGCTCCTAGCCTGTTATTATTTTGTATCAAAATGGAAAAAATATTCATTAAGTTAGGATCACCAAATAGCTGATAGAAGCCTCATATAAACATTTGTCTTCTCCAAAATTTCAAAGGGCGCCAAAAGGACTAGGGCCGGCCGTGATTGGCCTTAGCTTTATTCAGATGCTGACAAAATAGTAGGTCCAGTCTTAATGGAAGTATACAAACTGATTTTAAGCAAGCATAAATTAAAAGCAAGCATGAATACTTTGGTTAGCATAGTTTTATGCCACGTAAATTGATATTAAGCCACTACGGAAATAACCACTTCTAGTAAGATGATTTTTCACAGTCCTCTAATGCAATAGCCTTCACCTTGATAACCTTCAGTGGTGTGTGCAGCAGCAGCAACACAAGTCCTCCAGTGGGGGTCTCATTAGAGGCCAGTGATGTCTGCTTATTAACTGTAACACTGTGTCGTCGGAGACTCATTTACCTTCTAATGGTCACAGGTCTCCGCTCACAGCCTCTCCTCCTCCTGACACTGTTGTCATAGCAACATGCTCCAGATGCTTAAGTGTGGAGAGACATGAAGATGCACTGAACTAAAACTAAAGGACAGCATCCCATACTACAGAGTTCATTGAGTGCAGTCAGCAGGGTCCTCTGCTTTTATTTTTTACGTGACAATTGTTTGTCATTAGTAACCACTTCATGTCTGCCGTCCCCAGGGCTTATCTGTATCCAGTATGCAGTGAATCAAAATGCCCTGTTCTGTAAGCTTTAAGCTGCTTGTGAAACTAATGCTCAATGTAGAACTACGTTTAAGTAACTCAACTCCTTGATATCATTCTTTGTAATACAGCACCTCTTTTAGTGTTCAGGGTGTGACATGTTTCACTAAAATATAAAATTGACTGTGCATTAATTAAAAATTGATGTTTGAATCTGAATGACAGCTGTGATTGGCTGCCTGCTGTTCTTCACATGCTGAGAGCGCCCTCCTCTGGCCTGACGATCAAATATTAATGTGGCTGGGTTAAGAGAGAGGATGAACAGCTTGTGTATTTACTGTTTGTGTAAATGACAACAACCAAGTACTTTGCTTCATGTCATTGATTTATAATTTTAAATCCTTATGGAGTGGTACTGCCTATGCTGTATATTTTTATTTTTTACTGCATTTGTGTATGTAGGTAAATGAACTGTTACCCAGGGCATTACAACTCCAATGTAGTCTCCGAAGCCTTACGTAACTTAAAACGGTCGAGAGGCACTCAGAGACATACAATAGAGTTTGGTGTCTCTGCCTTCCACGATCCAGTGGTCCGAATCAGTTTCATTGGCTTTAAATTTTAGCCGGACACCGCAAACCTTTTCCTTAATAACCTTTTCCAGTAATAAATTATTGTGTGAAAGCGTAATCTCACGTGTGCCGTGATAAAAAAAGCCAACTGCAGTTACACCGGAAGAACTGAGGACTTTATGAGTTGTTCTCTGCATGAGGACTGAATCAAGACAAGACCAGAGTTGTATTGATTGCAGTGTGAGCCCAGGGTTACTGTCCTAAGCCAGGGACTAAACTGACTGAGAGCACATCTGAAATTTAAGAGAGTCCAAGGAATTGTTTTGTTGATTTCCTTGCCTGAAATAAGGGTGAAAAGAAGTTTTTGCATTCTTGTTGCTCCCTGTTTGCTGTCCTGCAGGCTTTATCAACACTGCTCTGCCATTCTTTCCTTTTATCCACACAGGTCTTTGTATTCCAGGTTTCCTTGTGTATATTGATATTTGTGCATAATAATGGTATTTTGTTAAATTCCATTTCATCATAGAAATAAATTCGGTCCAAGCACTGAACCTTGAGGTACTCTATTGCTGACTATCATTATCTACAACAACATTTGAACGGGACATTTTACAACAACTTTTACAAAATACTAACATCAGTTTGTCTTATAGAATTTTGTGTTTCATATTGAAATAAAATTAAGTTTTAGGTTTTTCAGAGCTTTTCTGCAGGTCTGTGCTAAACTCTCATTCTGCAAATGCTCATTGCCTCACATGGGTCATACAAAGTGCTCATCAGCTTGACTTTTTCTTTTGCATTTTCACTGGTGCTTCTTTTTCTTCCCAGCTAAAAGTTTATTAGACATGCCAGGAAGGATGGATTGCTCTTAGATGTTTAGGCCTTTGTTTGAGTTTTTAATTATAAAATGATCAGTTTCTTGTGAAGACTTGACTTTGACAACAGCAAATTAGATAAAGAGGAATTAATAAGAAAGCAGAAAACACAATACACTTTGACAGCTTTCCTACGAAAAGCTACAACTGGTTATTTACTCCTCTTTTTTTTTCTCTCTTCTTGCAGTATGATCTACGCTTTGGTTACCTCATCATAACAACTGACCAATCAGCGAACAGGAGACAATGCCTTCGAGCCAATCAAACTGCAGTAGTCTCAGTGTTGAGTCCACCTGGAGAACTTAGCACTGATCTGGTCTGAGGTCCCACACAGCTGCTCCACTGTACATAGGAACTGAAAACTGACTGTAATCTATCTGGAGACTGTATCCAGACTCGATCATCACTGCCTGGTTAGTACCACTCACTCTGACACAGTGCTCTGGAGCCAGTAGCACAGCCGGAGAGCACACAGTAGCGTTTGCACAGTTTGTCTCAGGCACAGTTTCGGTGAAGCACTGCCCGATCGACCGCACAAGCCCCGCCCTCCTGCCTCGCCTCCCGTAGCTTCAGCGAGTTCGGCTGCACGGATCACACTGTACAGAGGGAATAAACTGAAAAAGAGGAGCTCTGGACAACCTCTCCCACTCGACACAGGCCCCAGTCTGTGGGCTTTTGTTGACATAGATAATATATAGATATGAATGGCTTTGTAATATGTGCAGTTTGTGTATTTTTTAAAAACAGGCATTTTCTGCCTCAGCCCCATTTCCACGTGGTTAAAACTGAATGGCAAAATTGAGTGATTAGTATAAGAACCATATTTTCAGGTACACAGTGTCTTCAGAGAGAGCAACACTAGCTTTCCCACTTCTCTAGTAGCATTATGAGTTGCCCTTTAGCACAGCTTTTGTAGCTAAGTGGGTGTTGATGACAGGTAATGCCCACATCCAGTGAATTGTGCATTAGAAGCTCAGCGTTGACTCCAGTGTCGGATACACTAGTCGATTGTTTACTCTATAAGCTCTAAACAGCACCTGTAATGTTTCTGTTCAGACAGAAATCAGAAACCAGAGAAAAGAAAATAGGTTATAGAAAATACAGTATATTGATTACATCTATACCTGTGATGTCAGGGTCACAAAAGAGAGTTACTAAAAGTGCATTACCCACACTGTGACGTTGTTTAAAACTGAAAGTTATGTCTATGCTATTAAGCATTCTTAATGGGAATACGTTATAGCCAAATCAACAAATTGTTCACTAAAAACATATTTATTCAGAAGATAAAGGTCAGTTTTGGGGAGATGCAATCCAACACACAGTGACCCGTTTTATTATTTGCTTTAGTGCAACAAAAATATGAGCCATATTTTTTCTCACTGGTGGAAATGGGGTGAGTTGTATGATCTACTGCAGGTGCTTTCCATTCTTCAGATGCTACAAATGTTATGCTTACCATGTCATCAGATGTGCTATTATAATTCATTTATTTATGTTTATCAATGAGCTCATTACATTACACTCAATTCAGTCTTGAGGTGAGATGTAAACATGACAGACGAGTTGGAACTATTACTCCATGTCTGACCTCAGTAGAATCATACAGGAAATGCCTCCCTGTTGTTGTCCTTGTGTCTTTTCAATGTGACAAAACTTTTCTAAAACTAAAGATTTCCGAAAGAGAACCTGTTGATTTTCTAGACAAGCACAGTCTTTGCACAAATAGTGTTTTTGATCTTGCACTGTACCGGCAATATTGGGTTATTTAATATTCTACAGTAAAGGTAAAGGTCTTCCAGTATTCAGAACTGTCAATCCCTTTTTGACAGTGGGAAGCAGTATGAATCTTTTGTAGAGAAAAAATGGACCAAATGTCTTCATTCATATTTAGATACACTATGTTATTTATTTTTGCTTTACGTGAACTAATGTGGGCTTGTCATCATGTCTGTCTTTATTCTTCTGGAGAAGAACATGAAGAAGAAGGACCTAGAATAACCAAATGGAGGACTGTAGCATGCTTTTTCAAACCACTTTGACCCCTCGACCAGCTTCAGCAGGAACATGACAAAAAGAACATTCCTACATTGGCAGTGCTTAACCAAAGTCTGTTTCTTCAAATGAGTATTTGGGTGGCACTGCTGTAGATATCCTGGGTACCAGTAGCCTAAGCTGTCACTATTTCTTAAACTGTATTTAAATACTGTATTTTATTCCTTGCACAAACTGTAACAGCAGCAGAGCAGTGCAAGTCCCAATTTTTATATCTCTCTGAATGAGAACTAAGACATAGACTTCATCTCCCTCCTTCAAACTTGTTTTGATCCTCATTGTGTAAGTGAAAAGCTCATTTAAATTTAGATCTTGAAATAAAACATTTTAAAATGAAACTTTCACTTTTGACTGTGATTATTCATTTTGAACATAGTATTTGTTAAAGGCCCTGCACCCATTTTTGATTTGTTTTTCTTTATTTACAATAAAATAACTTGAAATCAATTTCCCTCTTGCACAGATATCTTGCTAATGTATCTATGCAGGTGAAACTCAGCTCGCAGTGCCCTGTTTGTTCACCAAAATTGATGGAGTTCATCTGTTGTTGTTAACATTTCTAACAGCTGTGAAAAAAGCTTAAAACACACACATCTTACTGAACAATTTGGAGGTTCAGAAAGCATTAGGTAATTGAGTGTAGTACCTTTAAGTAACACACTCTCTATATATTTATGTATAGTTGTGAAGAAAGCAGCTAGTCATAAGTCATAAAATATTATTATTAACTGTTCTATTTTCCTTGAAGCTCACATCTTACTGTTTATGTATGAGGATTTTCTGTGAGTCCAGATGCACGGGCAAACTGGTGTCTGCTATAAATTATGTGACACAGTTAAGAAGTTCTCTGCCAAAAACTAGAGGATGAAAAATGTCCACTTCAGTCTCACAAATAACACTGGCTTTTGCACAGGCCTCTTTCACAAACAGAGCCAAAATATTCTACTCTTTTTGGCAGGTGAGTCCGAGGCTTTCTATGAACTGGCTCCAGCTCAGCGACTGTTTTGTGTATTTGAGTTTTAACACTGATAACCTGGATAGGACAGACATACACAGAGATAAACAATGTGTCTTTGCAAAGTCTTTGGGAAACATTTTGATGGACTTTTGCTACTACATGTTGTAGGACTGTATTCAACAAGAGAAATTCTTGGTCGCCTAAAGACATGTCCAAATTGATGAATCAATTCAAAGGTAAAACAGTGTGAAACCTTTTTGTACTTCTACCAGACAACATGACAACAACATGGCTCAACACTACAGACGTTTTTCATTAAAAACCTCCATTCAATAGAGAAGCATTCGCAATTAGCTCTTAAACCTTCACTCATACACATACAATCTATTAGTTCAAACAATTAGTAGACTAATATATATTTGATCAATCAAATACATGACTAAAAGAGTGCACAAACAGACTATTTTCTGTGTGTGTGCGCGGCTTTCTGAGTTCTCAAATATGAATGTTTTACTATCACTGACACTTCATTTTAGTTTTCTTTCTGTTTAGTCTCATTGTTTTCACTAAAAAAGATTTGTAATGCTAACTTAGTTATCATGAGACATGTAAAAATGTCTTCCTTTGTATCTGGGATTGAAAAGTGGAGCTTAAAGTGTCACTCAATTTGTCTATTGACTAATGTATTTTTGTCATGGTTTCAATCATGATTTTTATTTTGATCTTGTTAATGTCAGCAAAAATGCAACAAAGATTGTTAAGTTGTAAGTAAAATGTTCCTTGTTACTTTGAGATAACAGAAAAGTACACAAATGCAAAATCCTTGCAGTGTCATCAGAGGATATTTGTGGAATCGTTGCATTTCCTTTAGTAAAGATGTTTACTTTTCTTTCTAGCTTAAAGAAAAAAGATATATTTTGAGTTGAAAAAAAAAAGAAAAAGAAGCTGTAACCTTTTCTTTTTCTTATTTAAAAGTTTTTGTTACTTTTAATTTTTGTAAAATTACACTAGCAGTGGTGCATGATTTGAACGGATATTTTCTCATTCAGATATGATTTTTTTTTTTTTTTTGCGTATGACTTGAATGTTTGGTTTTTCCACATTCATTTTTACTTATCTGCTTATTTTTCATACGGTCTAATTATTCATACTTGAGTAAACTTAAGCTATAATTGAGTACAAGTTTTCTCTTCCGAACCCACTTCTGAGTGTATTTCATATGCTAGCAAAACTGTTTTTTAGAAGAATGCCCTCTGGTGGCTGACTTTTTTCCTCACCAATAAATGAAAGCCATGTCTGCTAGAGTCTGTCCTGCTGAAGTTTTCATAATAAAGAATGATCCACATATTTCAAGGACACCTCCCGAATGCATTTACCACTAGCAGCTGTCATGGCCGACGCGGGTGAATAGGGCAGGTTGAGGAGGGAGCAGATGCTGGCTGTCTGTGGGAGAGCTCATTTCCACGTTGACCTTCCACATTTACACACACACATGAACCTCTGTCTGTGTCCTTTACCTCACAGCAGCATCACACTTTGCTCGATAAAGTGCACTTGCCTGAACATCCTGGGTCCTGTTGAGTGCGCACGTTGTACTCACACACACACACACAAGCAAAAGATGCGTCACTCATCTCAAATCTCAGAGCCTATGCAAGTCAGGGCCTGGTTGGTACAAGGATGGGAAACTGCTTGAACAAAAAGTGTCACAGTGGGTGGGATAGTTAGAGTGGACTGCCGTGTATTTGGGCAAGACACTTAGCCCACACAGTCTCTTTGTCAACACTGGGTAAACTCATGAGTGGCAGAAAAGTCTGGTCTAGAGACGCATGTGCCTGATGATTCTTATTACACAGCGTAAAAAAAAAAAAAAGTTCTACAACTCATAAGCTCTTAGCCAATATTTATTTTGCGTCAATAAGACACATATTGGGCCAGTTACGAGGAGAAACGGCAGATGAATTAAGACGGCTGGAGACTAGATCACGCAAATTATTGTGGCAAAATACGGCAGATTTTTCCACATTTATGTTTCGATTGTTTCAGAGGCAGGGGCGAAAAGAGCTGGGGCCCTACTGGAAACAATTTGGCATAAATGTGAATTTAAGTCTTGAAATGGATGTGTTGGTCTAAACCAACCCAGAAAAGGCAAATGCATCTATTATGTAAAAACAAGTAAGAGAAAGAGAGAAAGAAAGAATCATAATAAATGACCTAAATCTAGTGGGGTGGGGGGGCACCTTTTTGAAATCTTGCAGGGCACCCAAATGGCTAGCAGTGGCCCTGGCCCAGTGCCTTGAAAAGTGGAAATAACGCTACCTAAATAGAGACCATTTACCATTACAAGCATGCTCCTCAACAGGTTCCGTTCAGGTCTCATCACAAAATTCTGCAGGCCAAAAATATTTCATGTCGAAGTCAGCTAAACTTCAGATTGTTTAAATGTATATATACAGTATATATTTTATACAAGCTTAAAGTGTGTATGACAGGTTTTTATTTAGTTTGGCAGATTAATACCTGTAGTAATTATAAATTATATAGTTTTATATTAACGAAGAAAAAATTTGTAAAGAAAAATGTGAAAAAAAATTTTAAATATCAGGAAGTAGTGCAGAGTTCTAAACTGATGACATCACACTAGGGAGGCAAGGACATTTTAAATGTTCTCACAAGAAACAGATTGTTATGGCCATGTAAAAACACATTTAACAAAAAGTTATGACTCAAGTTAAAAATCAGTTACATTTGAACAGTTTTGGCTTAATTTATTACATGGTCGCCAGGCAACTACCTAGTGTGATGTCATCATTTATGAACAGGAAGTACATTGCTAATGCTAAAAATGGCCAAACTGGAAGGAAATGTGAAAAATGTTTTGTAAAACCTGAAATATAATGATCTTAACTACGTCTTTGCGAAATGTGTAGTTGTCACTGGTACTTTAATACGTCAAGCTAAACCATAAATACATGTCAAACAGCTTGAGTAGACTCAGCAGTGCTGGAGGAGCATGAGAGGGAGGGGTGAGAGTGGAGAGGAGCAGTGTGACTGTATGATCCGCACATAGTTTTGTGTAGGCAACCACTGCTTCAAATCAGGATAATGTAGTTCTGCCAAGTTTGCAGCAATTATGCTACACTTCTACGGGAATAAGTCATCCAAAATAGTGTAAAAAAGTTACTACAGAATCACTTGATAAATATAGTGTCTGAATAGGTTTTAAAATCAGCTCAGCTTTTCATGCCTTCTTTTGTTGCTGTACTGTTCCAGTTACTGTAAAGTAAGTTTGACTGGTTAAACCAGTCAGACTCCTGCTTCACTCACAACAACACAAAGATTATACAAAACCTAATACAAAGAAACAGGATGTAAGAGAGTTCTGATTTAACATTTTCTTTATTTTTTAAAATTAAACATAAAAAAGAAACACTGTCAATCAATGTTTTACAGTCTTTTTTTTTTGTTGAGCAAATACAGACATAATGAAATAAAACACACATTGCTGGAAAAAGAAAAACTTAAGCAAAACTAAAACAACAGCAGGACAATATCAGGACTGATGATGGTTTATACAGTTTAAAACACAGTGAAGCTCTATCTGTGTCTCCACTTAATGACATCACAAGGTGTATCTGAGTGTTTACAGTTTGAGAGTCTGAAAAAGAAAGATTTTGTGTTAGAAGTACAAAACTCAAAATTCAGACATCCACTATACAGCAGAAAATATCTCTGTACGCAGATGATATTTTATTATGCTTGGGGAACCCTAGTACGTCAATTAATGAAACAATAGACACGATAGACAAATTTTCAATAATTTCCAATTACTCAATAAATTGGTTAAAATCAACAATTCTCCCACTACATCCTCATAACTGGGATTCAATAACCATTAACTCTCCCATACCAATTTCTGATACTTACATAACATACTTGGGGATCAAGATCCCGACTAGATTGACAGAATTAGTTCATTTAAATTTTAATCCTATGCTACAATCAATTCTAAATGACCTGGAGCGCTGGAAAAATCTCCCTATCTCTCTAATGGGTAGAATAGCAACAATAAAAATGTCAGTATTACCCAAACTCAATTATTTATTTTCTATGATTCCCTTGTCACCCACAAATCATTGGTTCAAGTCATTAGACTCAGGAGTATCTAAATTCTACTGGAAAAATAAACCTGCTCGCATAAAACTTTCCACATTACAAAAATTCAAAGACCAAGGTGGGCTTGAAGCCCCTAATTTTTTCAACTATTACCTATCAAATCAATTGCAATACATAATTAAGTGGACAAACATTCCTGAACAGGACCAGTCAACAGAGTTGGAACAATCAATATGCAAAAATATAAAATTATCAGACTTACCATTTATGTCACAGTTTATAAAAAAACATCCTTGTTTTAAATCTCCTACTATAGTTGCTACTCTACAAGCATGGTGGAAATTCCACAAATATACTAATTCCCCCATCAAATTATCTAAAAAGACACATATCTGGAGTAACCCAGATTTTAATCTAAATAAAACGGCATTAAAGTCACAGGACTGGACTTCAAAAGGTATAACTCATCTTGAACATCTCTTTCAAAACAATAAATTTATCTCATTTTCAGAACTGTGCAAAAATTTTCTACTGGAAAAAAAACATTTTCTGGAATATTTACAAATTAAAGCAATACTTAAAAATAAATTAAATCTTAATGCAGCAGATTTAGAACTCCCTCCTCAAATATGTCAGTTATTGAAAATTAAATCTAAAAAAAAACTTCAATCTGAGATATACAAAATCATTATGAAAATAGATAAAACTATGTCATTACCCATAACTCAATGGGAACAAGACCTAGATATATCCACTGACACAGAATACTGGAAAAAAAATTGCGAAAATGCATTTCAGATGAGCAATAACACTAATTTACAGCTTATTCAATATAAAATTTTACATAGATTTCACTACACAGGATATAAAATGTTCAAAATGGGATTATCGGAAACTGAATTATGCGCACATTGTAATCAAACTACAAGGGATACATACTTTCATGCATTTTGGGAGTGTCCGTCAGTAAAACAATACTGGGAAAAAATAATTTTAGAGTTATCTAATCTTTTTAATTTTCCTATACCAGTGTCACCAAATCTATGCCTGTTGGGTGATATTTCGGTACTCCCAATTAATACAATTAAGACCCAAGATCTTCTCTTAGCTTTAACTATTGCTAAAAAAGTTATCTTGCAAAATTGGACATCACGGAAATCAATAAATATGTTACAATGGAGAAATTCCTTAACAGATTACATTTTATTAGAAGCACACGGTATACCAGATGATATCAACACTATTTGGTCAAAACTAATTTAAAAAAAAAAAAAAAAAAAAAAAAGAAAAAATGGAAAAGTGGATGTGTGTGTGGATGTGTGTGCGAAGGCGTATAATAGATTTAAAGGAAATATTATTTTGATTCACAGAATCTTCTTTTTGCATTTTTCCTCTTTATTCTTTACTATCTAATGGTTCACCTGTCTTATTGTCAGTAATTTGTAAAGATGTTAAGTAGCATAGAAACTCTGATATGTTCCACAGTATGATGCAAATCTCTGTACTTATTGCAGTTGATATACATAAGGGGTTAAAATTATTTTGGGACGTTAGGGATTCCCTTTACACTATGCCACCCTTGACATTTCAATGTATACATTCCACAGACAATTGTCCATGACCCATTCTACATATGCCTACTAGAAGATACCTTTTAATGCACTATACACAAATCCACAAATAACAGTTTTTAATGCACCATACACAACCCATAAAAAACAGTTTTTAATGCACCATACACAACCCATAAAGAACCTTGTTTTAATGCACCATACACAACCCATAAAGAACAGTTTTTAATGCACCATACACAACCCATAAAGAACAGTTTTTAATGCACCATACACAACCTATAAAGAACAGTTTTTAATGCACCATACACAACCCATAAAGAACCGTTTTTAATGCACCATACACAACCTATAAAGAACAGTTTTTAATGCATCATACACAACCCATAAATAACCATAGACACTAATTTTTTAATGCACCCTACATAAATTTATAGTTTGGAATCAAATTTGAATGAACGAATGAGCTCAGAAAAAAGAAAATGGAGGCTTCCATTTAGATGGTAAAATTTCTAAGGATGTCTGTATATTGTATATATCTGTGTGGGAGGGAAATGACGTATCTTTGTTACTGTAGATATTTCCTTAATGACTGCTTAACTGCTTCTCTCTTCTTTCCTCTCTTCCGTGTATCTTCTTACTCTCCTCCTTTTTTTATGTCTATTTTAGGTAAACAAATGTATTAATGTATTCAATTAAAGTTTAATAAAAAAAAAAAAAAAAAAAAAAAAAAAAAAAAAAAAGAAGTACAAAACTCTATCTTTGATCAAAAATGAACGTCTCTGGTTCATAATTTTTGCAAAGCTTGTTGTTGTTGTAACTCAATAGATCTGCTTCATTTTGTCTCCAGAGTTTTGAACATTCTGATGTCGTAGCATTTTAATCTTCATGGAGTTGGATCAGCTTCAGTCTTCTCCAGCAGGGGTTGGTGCAGATCTTGGGGTTCCTAACAAACATGTAGCTCTTTGTAAACTCATAGCAAAATAATGCCTAACTGAACTGTTAACATAAATGCATCTGTCAGGACAGTCCAAATAATTGTATATCCCCATGTGAAACAGCTTTAATAAATATAGATATATCTGTCTTATGCAATTTTAAGTTGCTTTACCTTTGCTGCACTTGCTCTGTTTCTTCAGAGCCTTGATGCTCAGTGCGGCTGTGCTAATGACCACCAGCAGCTCCAGAACTGAGAGGACTGTCAGCACAATGGCCATGCTCCTATGCACATACTGTAGAAATCATTGAAACAAGACAGGTCTTTCAAACAGGGACATTTACTTTCATTTTTACTTGGCAACAATTGTGGGAAAAAAACACATTTAAAGCAACAAGTATGTGGGGAGGCACTCACAAAAAGTATATCGTAGCTTTCAGAGCAGCTCCTCCTAATGATGGCTTCGTCAGGAGACTGAGTGGTGGTCGTAAGGGTTCTGTATCCGTTCCAGTAGTAGTCATTCATCTGATGGAAACAGACATTAATGTAGATATGGCCCAGTGAAACAATGGCTGACTCTTTCCATAATGTGCTTAGTTGAATCTATTTTTGAATCTGCGTTGTGTTTTACATCGTACTCCATATGGAAGACATGAAGACCAAGGCCAATAGCGTGATAGCATGGAGGAGAATGTTACAATCTCCTTGATAGCAAAGCCCACTCCACTCAAGTTCAACAGCACAGACAGCACCACCTGCACAAGAACAACATGGAACAGTTTCTTAAAATAAATGTGCGTTAAACTACATTCCTAAAACATACTAAACATTGGGGGGCCTGTGTAAATATGCTATATAAATAAATAAACCATAGACTGTAAAGTGAGCACTCACCACACATCGGCGGGGGAACCTGTCACACAAAATGCTTGTGACACCAAAGAGGGTGAACTGGAAACAGAAATTTATGAGGATAAATAAGATAAGACATAAACTCCAAAACTGATGATATTAAACAAATGAATTTACCAGGCATCCAAGCCAAATAGGATCGGACAAATCGTAGTAGTAATAGTTGTATTGCACACTGCTAAACAGGATGCTTCCAAAGCCAATGTTGATGATTCCAATCATGATCTGCAGAGCCTGTTAGAAATAGCAGCTACAGTATGTTAGCATCAGCTTTGTAACATGTTTTTTGCATGTGTCCATCAATAAACTCCTCCAAAATATGACATTTTTAATATTATTATTTTTTTGTGTTGGGACAAACTGATTGATATTACCACAGTTAGGTAAAGCAGCTAAAACATTTTCAAAGTAAGATTAGCTTTAGTTGTAACTGTCTGGATGTAATCTGACCATGTTGTTTTATTTAGTCTTCATTTGTGTGGTGTCATCAAGCTAAAACCCTTTTGTTTGTTTTTTTCCAAATTATTTCTACTCGTTTCTGATTAATGCTATTATTCATTTTGCAACAGGTATTGATTGATCTCTTCTAGCTACAATTAGAAAATCATAGCAACCTACTTTAATATTTTCAATCATGAAAAAAAGAACTAAACGAGTCGTGATGAGATGAGAGCTGATTGGCTGTCCAGAAGGTGAGAAACCTGCTTCACCTTTGTGTCTGAAAAAACGAAAAAACTGTTCTAAAGCTGTGTCAGTGGCCAAATAATTTATGCTTGTCTGTGAAACTAGTGATATCGACATGAAGCTTTTGTCTTTATTTCTTCACATTCAGATGAGCTTCCAACACTTCCAGTCAAATAAGATTATTGCAGTTAACCTTTTAGGTGCTGGAGTTTTTCACTTGAAATTCTGTAAATATAAAGTCTTCAAACTTTGACTTGGAGAATTGCATCTAATATTTGTATTAGTTTTTATACCCGCTGGTACAGAATTGTATTAGGTATTTTGCAAGCTTCTGAAACTTATTAACAACAGAGAATCTGAAGTCTAAATACAGAGAGGATGACATGTTTTGGTGCTGAATTGTTACTTTGGAGCTTAAAGGGTTAACATTATACTCAAGTAAGCAAAAGTAGGGTGTTAGAAAGCTTGCATCAGTGCAGTTATTTAAAACAGTTTTTACCCCCACCTCTTTATGTGACTGCACAATGTTGATGTGATGAGTGTCTTACCCCCAGAGCAGAGTGAGAACTTTTCTTAGGACTGCGCAGACTGTTGGATACAGTGCATGCCCCGGGGTTGGATACAGTGCATGCCAAGGGGTTGGATACAGTGCATGCCCCTGTGCAGTTGAAGATAGTTGCCAGGATCTGACAGAGCAGAGGACAGGACCATAAGGGGTCACCATCCGAGATCACCGTCAGCATGGTCTTCCCTCCGCCTTGGTTAATGTGACAGACATCCTGCACTTCTGATGTTCAAACACAAAAAAATAAGTCTCATCAAGTGTCCTTTTGGGAGTGAACAGACTTACATTCCAGCATAACATTTTACCTGCCTTGTGACTTTGAATGTAAATTAGCAATCGAGAAGAAGTGGGAACTCCGGCCTTGTGTATCACATTTAGATGGGAAAGTCCATGACACTAATCATATGACCACATAAAAGAACCACTGAAGCCAGGCTACCTGACTTTTTAGTTGCAAAGTTGTAAATGTTTTCTTTTCTTCAAAAAAAGTAAAGTGTAAATACTTAATACATAATTTATTTTGGGAAGTACATATGCACTTTCTCAACTGAATTAAAATTGTTATTAAACGTTTAGTTTTTCTGTCATAGCAAAAAGCAGCACTCTGATTGGCTGTACTTGGGTGGTTCACTTTGCTGTCTATTTTTAGGCAATAATTGATTGCTTGTGAAAATTGACTGTGCTGAAGCATTTGTGAGCACAAGGAAGTAATTAGAAAAATTGTGTACCATGAAAATAAATACTTCAGCAATGACTGTGAATAACATCCACACAAATTCATATACACATTTAATGTATCTCTTTTTATTGTCTGTAATACGTGTTGCCGCTCCAGTTCATTTCTACAGTGAATGTAAAGATGTGTTATTGTTTAGGAATATTACTGAAATACTAACCCTGATCTTAACAAACTCTAAGACCCAAGCTGACATTTACCCATTTTTTCAACTTCAGACCTAAACTAAGCTGGTAAACTCAATGAAAAGGTCCCCGTGTGGCTTCAAGCTAAGCTGTGTCTAAAAACAAAATAAATATCTGATGCTGTAAAAAGCACCAAATAGAGGTGCCGTGTAACAGACACATAAATAAGGACCAGAAATGTATTTCTGATATTGTCTGAACTTTTTGATACTATAAACATGCATTTCTGTGAGACTGTGTTGCAACCACTGATTATATGCAAATTTGGCTTTTAGGGTTAGCCAATGTTCTAATAATGTTACTATAAATACTGTTCTGGACCCCTATTTGAACCTAAAAAAAACACTGCTCCAAGTTTAAATTAAGTTTTAAATTAAAAATTTCACTTCAAAATCACCTTTCATACTGCTTTATCTAAGGTATAATTATATAGCAATTTATCCAATAATACTTCACGTACCTTTGTTAACAGCAGCTCGCTGAGAATGACAAGAAAGTCAACATGAGCTTCACTTTTCCTCTAAGCCCTGCCCCTTTTGGCTTCAGTATTTCCTGGCACAAAAGAACAACATATTCTAACCAGTTCAATAAAACAAACGGTGACGGATGTTCTTGTGTGAATGTAAGACTATCTGAAGAAAGTTTCAAAATTACTCCTAAAAAAAAGCTCTTTGTATGCTTGGGAGTTAATGACCACAGGACCGCAGGACCACAGCCCTTTCTCATCAGAGAACCACGCCTCGCTCGCCTTGTCAGACACACCTCCAATTACCCAGAAACCTCTACTTAAAATGTCCTTTCCAATTGTAGTACTGTGGAGTTGCGCACCTGGCCAGTGGCACACCTGCCTATAAAAGGGGCACTACGTTAGCACTTCGTCCCTCTCTACTCCTCCCACCTTGACGTCAGACGCCAGATCAGCCGGGTCATGGCCGCGAGGTGAAAACACTACTGCAGCTATTGTGCAAGAGAATAGGCACACTTGGGTCGTTCGAGGGCGTAAAGCGCAGCAACTGGGAAAAGTGTGAGGAGCTTATAGAACCTTACTTGTGTGAAAACAAAGGGTGCGTCAAGCTAATGGGCAATTGTTTAGCTCGCTATGGCTTGGCGTTGGAGCTTTCTCCTCGCTGCTGGTGTGGTGTTTTGGGCGGCTACTGTAGATGGGTCGGCGCACAAACCACTCTATTCCAGTATGTGTCTGTGTCCATGCACTGTTTTGTTTTATTATTGTACTGTAGCATGTTTAGACTGTTTAACTTGTTGTAGGCTCCTGCTGGCGGCGAGCCTCCTCTTTGCCTCCTCTTCTCCGCCTCCTGCTCCGTGTATCGTGATTATCATCTCAGCTGTGTGTCAATGGATGTTCATGGGCCCAAACAAGGCTCTGGCACTCGCTCTAAGCTAAGGACTAGTATTGGGGCTTGTCACGGTTGTAATAGGGAACTCTGAAAGACTTTGTATGTTTGTCCAACGTGCCCTCTGTTATTTTAACTCCGCTATTGATCAAAAGCTAAGCCTGAGAGCGCCTCCGCTTGGTCACACTATCAACATGTCTTGTCTCAGATCTATCGACAGAGAGACACACACTCCTGCCACAAGCAGGCATCTTTAAATGCATCCTGACTGGCTGAGTCACCAGGCTTGAACACTGACCTATTCGACGCAGTCTATGGTTGGATGTCTACTCCAGTCCACATTTCTTCTCAAGGCGTTAGTTCTCCCAGTTCTCGCCAAACCAGCATCAAGCTGCGCCTCCTTCACAGGCGTCAGACCAGCTATTCACTATTGTCAGCTCCGAAGTCGTTGGGGCTATGTATTTCCTGTCTGGCTCGGATCGCTGATGCTTCAGCGGCCAAGCGTTCTCTCACCAGACGTATCTTTGCTCCTGCCAAGCACCTGCGCAGCTAACACACGCCCGAGCTTGCGGCTTCGCCTCTGGCCACAGCTGAACCATCAAGAACCATTTTCCACCTGCTCAGGCTGCACTCAATCCCCATGCACATACATCCCTTCATCCCTCTATTCCCTCCCTGATCTCCGCCCCTTCCCCAACATCCAATGTATATTTTTACTGTCTCTTTTGTTCCAGCCAGCTCCTTTCAGTTCCATGATTCCACCTTTGGCCTCTGCTACGTCCACTTATGCTATTCTATTTTGTGCTAGTTGTTCTAACTTACATATTTACTCTGACGCTATTATATGATTTGTACTTTTTAAGCTTTTCTTTCTCATTTTTACAATGCTCCTCTAATCTAGTTTACGCTTTGACGTGCTGTCTTGTAATTTCATCTACTACCCTCTCATGTTCATAGGACCTTCAACAGTGGTTGCATCACACCAGCTCCCGTGCACTTTCAATCAGTGTATCTAGTGCATGACTAGATAGATTATCTATCTATCTATCTATCTATCTATCTATCTATCTATCTAGTCATGCAGAGCTTTAGTCTTGGCTTTCACGATTCCATAATCATTCTTGCTTGTGTTAGCTCATTATTCATGTCAAGCTCGCTTCTCAGAGATTATTTTCTAGTCAGTTTGCATTATCTCAGCCATCGCTGCCTCATTCATTCTAGTTCAGTCAGCTATCCTATGCTACCACTGCTTGTGTGCTAACCATGTCTCCCTTACCCTTTTCCACATTCAACCTGCTCCCCACTCATTCCCTCCCCTCATTCATCCCTCACTCCATTCAACCTATCCTTCTGCCAAGCATAGAGCTACTGCCAGTCACCCAGATACGTCACCAAACATCAGAGACACGTCCTAGAGTTGTTTGACGGGCACCAGAACTCTCCTCCTTGAGTTGTCCAGCAAGCAACAAGATGCCCCTTTCGGAGTTTCGGCAGGTACAAGGATGCTCGTTGTGGAGTCGTCAAGGAGCACCAGGATGAGTACCCACCCTCAACCCTTCTCTCTCTCATCCCTCATTCTATTCCATCCTTCCCTTCCCTCATTCATTCTATTCAAATCCTAACCTCAATCATCCCTCATCCTATTCAACCTCGTCCTCAGTCATTCCTCATGTCATACTCTCCCTCATTGATCATCATGGACCTACCTCTCAGTCTGCATCTCATAGCGGGCATGCCTCTCAAAACAAACCTTCACTAGTCGCAGACCTCAGTCTCTCAGCAGCTACTCTCCTGTTTCTCGTCGAAACAATCTCGAGCCACAGAGCTTGAGTCTCAATCTCATTATCTCTTCAGTTCATTCCACTGCATTTGCACCAGGGCAGCACTCCATCTTTACTGCGCCTTCACATATATAAAAGAGCGCTTTGACAACCCCGCAGAGCCCCCATCCGCAGTCTCCGGATCCAGCCATTAATTAATCATCAATAAATATCTTAAATGCATTCTTTGATGTGATGTGGTCCTTGCTAGTGAAATATTAATAAAAAAGTGTCATCAAAAATAAATAAATAGTAAACTAATAATAATCAAAAATCAAAGTCGACAAAAACACACCACTGCAATTCAACCCAGGAAAAAATATATATAAATAAATATATACATATAAACACGGGCTTGTTTGTGATTAAAACCGAAGCACAACAAACAAGAGAAACAAAAGAGACCAGACCACAAAATGAATGACGCAACTGAAGAACTTTTAATTAATTGACAGCTGTCGTAAGTGGCCAATGGAATAAGCTTTAGCAAACTCAATCTCACGCTGGATTTACACAGACTGCGAGGCTGGTGCGGGTCGGGACACGTGCGGGTTTCTTGCTAAGTGCCTGTTACACCAGATGCTGTCAACTGCGGTCCGGTTTTGTCCAAAGCCACGTGGAGTCACGTAGATTCCCGCGAGAACGCTCGTATAATGAATGAAAGCCGCACCAGACCGCTGCGGTCTCCGACAAAAATAGACTTCATGCGGATTCTTTCCGCAGAGTCGCGCGACTCTCGCACTAGCAGTCGGACATGTCGGAGCACGGTGTAAATCAACGCATTGGTTTTAAGCACTTTCTAAGTTCTGCACGACTCGCATCCAAGTTGCACTTAGTGTAAATCCACTGTCACCCTCCCACAAACACATTTAAAACACAGCAAACTCATGAAAAGCATTGAGAAAAGGTAAAAGGAGGTGGTCATTGTAGAGAACAGCAGTGTGATTTGTTTGAAAGCAGGTCTGTGTAATCAGCACTCTGTTCTCTGTATCTTTACTTAATGACATCACAAGGTGTATCTGAGTGTTTACAGTTTGAGAGTCTGAAAAAGAAAGATTGTGTTTTAAAAGTACTGAAACAAAACTCCATCTTTGATCAAAATGAAAGGTTCTAGTTATTAATTATTAGTTTTTGTCATAGGTTTTGCAAAGCTTGTTGTTGTTGATGTTGTTGTTGTTGTTGTAACTCAATAGATTTGCTTCATTTTGTCTCCAGAGTTTTGAACATTCTTCATGGAGTTGGATCAGTTTTAGTCTTCTCCAGCAGTGGTTGGTGCGGATCTTGGGGTTCCTAACAAACATGTACCTCTTTGTAAACTCATAGCAAAATAACTGAACTGTTTTTACATAAATGCATCTGTCTGGACAGTCGAAATGATTGTCCCAGTGTGATACAGCTTTAATAAAAAGATATATCTGTCTTATGCAATTTTAAGTTGCTTTACCTTTGCTGCTCAGTGCGGCTGTGCTAAGGACCACCAGCAGCTCCAGAACTGAGAGGGCTGTCAGCACAATGAACATGCTCCTCTGCACATACTGTAGAAATCATTGAAACAACACAGGTCAGGGACTTTTACTTTCACTTTACTTGGCTACAATTGGGGCCAAAAAACACATTTAAAGCAACAAGTATGTGGGGAGGCACTCACAGAAAGTATATCGTAGCTTTCAGAGCAGCTCCTCCTAATGATGGCTTCATCAGGAGATAGAGTGGTTCTGTATCTGTTCCAGTCATAGTTGTAGTCACGGGATCCCTGAAAAGCAAAACACATATTAAAAAAAAGACAAACACAAATTCAAAAATGGAAAGAGGAAGCTTATGTTTTAATGGACTGTGTGTTCCTTTTATGGCCTGATCCCATTAGATCTGAGAAGCTAAGCAGGGCAGGGCTCGGCCAGTGGTTAATGTGAGACCTCTGAAACACCAGGTGACACAGTGGAAATGCAAAATAAGTGTAAAACATTTGAGCAATTAATTTACAATTAGAATTATCAGAGAGTTGGTTATTTATATAAGTTTTAAGTTTTACTCCAAAATAAGACAATACCGTAAACAAAATATATAACTTTTATGTACAGAATAAAAAATAGAATCTCAGTAACTTACAACACATTCATTCTACATTCAGACAGTAGCACCTGGTGTTTCAGTGGTCTCCCATCCAATTTCTTACCAGGCCTTGTTCTATAGCTTCAGAGATCTGACAGAAACAGGCTTTAATGTAGATATGGCCCAGTGAAGCACTGGCTTACTCTTTCCATAATGTGCTTAGTTGAATTTATTTTGTGTTTTTGAATCTGCGTTGTGTTTTGCACCGTACTCCATCTGGAAGACATGAAGACCTGGGCCAATAGAGTGATACCATCTCGGAGTTGGCTACAATTGCCCTGATAGCAAAGCCCACTCCACTCAAGTTCAACAGCCCAGACAGCACCACCTGCACAAGAACAAGGAACAGTTTCTCAAAAATGAATGTGCATATGGAGGGGTTGGGGGGGGGTCTGTGTAAATGTGCTATTTAAATAAATAAACCATAAAGTGAGCACTCACCACACATCGTCGGGGGAACCTGTCACTCAAAATGCTTGTGATACCAAAGACAGTGAACTAGAAACATAAATATATGAGTATAAATAAGATAAGAAATAAACTCCAAAACTGATGATATTAACCAGATGAATTTACCAGAGTTCCAAGCCAAACAGGATAGGACATATCGGGGTAGTAGTAGTAGGGTCCATGGTAGCCACTGTAATCCATACTGTTTAGCAGGATGCTCCCAAAGCCAATGTTGATGATTCCAATCATGATCTGCAGAGCCTGTTAGAAATGGCAGCTACAGTATGTTAGCATCAGCTTTGTAACATGTTTTTTGTGCATGTGTCTATTTATTCAACAAACTCCTCCAAGACAGTATATCTTAAATATTATTTTGTTTTTGTGTTGGGACACAAAAACATTTTCAAAGTAAGATAAGCTTTAGTTATAACTGTCTGGATGTAATCTGACCATGTTGTTTTATTTAGTATTTTTTGTTATATTTCCCACCACAAAATTGAAATTTATTCATTTGTGTGGTGTCATCAAGCTAAAACCCTTTTGTTTTTTTCCGAATTATGTTTCTACTAGTTTTTGATTAATGCAAAACTTTTATTTGTTTTGCAACAGGTATTGATCTTTCCTAGCTACAATTAGAAAATCATAGCAACCTACTTTAATATTTTCACTCATGTAAAAAAGAGCCATATGAGACTTGATATGACTTGTTGAGATGAAAGCTGATTGGCTGTCCAGGTGTAAAACCTGCTTCACCTTTGTGTCTGAAAAAACTGTTCTAAAGCTGTGCCAGTGGCCAAATCATTTATGCTTGTCTGTGAAAATAGTGACATCAACATGAAACTTTTGTCTTTATTTCTTCACAATCAGAAGAGCTACACTTCCAGTCAAATAGGATTATTGCAGTTAACCTTTTAGGTGCTGGACTTTTTCAGTTGAAATTCTGTAAATATAAAGTCTTAAAACTTTGACTTGGAGAATCAAAACTAATATTTGTATTAGTTTATATAACCGCTGGTACAGAGTTACGTTTGGCATTTTGCAAGCTTCTGAAACTATTAACTCTTTCACTGCCAGCCCTATTCTCACTTTGACCCCCCTTCCCTGCCAGGACTTTTTGCCAATTTTAAGTAATATTCACAGCTCCACAAAAAACCTTGTGCAACTGGAATCATGACATGTTATACACCACATGAGACCTACAAGTGTCTACTTTCATTTAAAAAAAATAGTTGTTATTCTACATAAATCCGTTCTCTTTTTATAGGCATTTGAAATTCCTTGTTTTTATTAGATTCAGCATTTGACGAGAAACTTTTGAGATAACGTCCTTTTTCTAAATCAAACTTCATGTGTTATTTTTGTCTGTACTACTTTTTGGTGAAAGAAAATTAACTACTACAATTAAATAATGTTTTTTAGGATAAAAATACGAGCTTCACGTGATGAAAGCAATGATCTTTAAACCAACAAAAGCTGTGTTACAGACGAGGAGGCAGCAGCACTTTCTGGTACAGATTCTATAGAATCAGACGCTTTCACAGGCAAAGATTATATTTAACCCTCCAAACATGAAGAAATACAGTAGTTTGACTTACTCTGACACTTTTGGATCGCTCACAGAAGTGAAAGTTTAGTTTTTGTCCTCGAGACTCGCTGCATGTGTCGTTCTCCTCAGAGTCCCAGCCCAGTAGGATCGTCTTTTCTTCATTTTAAAGATCAAATATCTGCTCTAAACTTACTCAACAATGTTTTTAGTCCAAGATGTGTGGCCTGTAATCCGTTTGAAAAGAAAGACGATCCTTTAGAGGCGGATGATCACGTAAACACAGCCGACCGCGCTCCATAATATAAACAGAACAACACTGAGTTTCCAGTCCTCTGACTTCTGCTGCCTCTTGTGCTAATGCGATACTGCCTTCCGGTGGTGAATATATGAAACTGCATGATGCTATTTTACTGCTGATGAATTCAACACGTGCATCAGAGAGCGCTCTATCGCCGCACGTAAAAAAAAGCTTATGACGGAAATGTCCGTCATTGGCAGGCTACGGTTGGATTCGTTATGACGGAAATTTCCGTCATTGGCAGGGAAAGAGTTAACAAGAGAGAATCTGAAGTCTACGAAGAGGCTGACATGTTTTGATGCTGAATTGTTACTTTGGAGTTTAAAGGGTTAACATTTTACTAAAGTAAGCAAAAGTAGGGTGTTAGAAATCTTGCATCAGTGCAGTTATTTAAAACAGTTTTCACCTCACCCTCTTTATGTGACTGCATGATGTTGATGTGATGAGTGTCTTACCCCCAGGGCAGAGTGAGAACTTTTCTTAGGATCGTGCAAACTGTTGGATACAGTGCATGCCCTGGGTTTGGATACAGTGCATGACAAGGGGTTGGATACAGTGCATGCCTCGAGGTTGGATACAGTGCATGCCAAGGGGTTGGATACAGTGCATGCCCCGGTGCAGTTGCAGATAGTTGTCAGGATCTGACAGAGCAGAGGACAGGACCATAAGGGGTCACCATCCGAGATCACCGTCAACATGGTCTTCCCCTCCGCCTTGGTTAATGTGACAGACATCCTGCACTCCTGATGTTCAAAAACAAAAACATTTGTCTCATCAAGTGTCCTTTTGGAACTGAACAGACTACATCCCAGCATAACATTTTACCTGCCTTGTGACTTGGAATGTAAATTAGCAATTGAGAAGAAGTGGGAACTCCGGCCTTGTGTATCACATTTAATTGATAAAGTCCATGTCACTAATCATATGACCACATAAAAAGAACCATTGAAGCCAGACTACCTGACTTTTTAGTTGCAAAGTTGTAAATGTTTTCTTTTCTTCAAAAAAGTAGTGTAAATACTTCATGCATAATTCATTTTGGGAAGTACATATGCACTTTCTCAACTGAATTAAAATTGTTATTAAACGTTTAGTTTTTCTGTCATAGGTAGCAAAAAGCAGCACTCTGATTGGCTGTACTTGGGTGGTTCACTTTGCTGTCTATTTTTAGGCTATAATTGACTGTGCTGAAGCATTTGTGAGCACAAGGAAGTAATTAGACACATTTTGTATCATGAAAATTAAATACCTCAGCAATGACTGTGAATAACATCCACACAAATTCAAATATACATTTAATGTATCTCTTTTTATTGTCTGTATACGTGTTGTCGCTCCAGTTCATTTCTACGGTGAATGTAAAGATGTGTTATTGTTTAGGAATATTACTGAAATACTAATCCTATCTTAACCAACTTTAAGACCTAAGCTAACATTTGCCCATTTTTGTAACTTCTGACCTAAACTAAGCTGTTAAACTCAAAGAAAATGTCCCCATGTGACTTCTAGCAAAACTGTGTCTAAAAAACCAAATACAGTAAATATGTGATGCTGTAAAAAGCACCAAATAGAGATGCCGTGTAACAGATATGTAAATAAGAACCAGAAATGTGTTTCTGATATTTTCTGAACTTTTTGATACTATAGACATGCATTTCTGTGAGACTGTGTTGTAAACAAATTTGGCTTTTGGGGTTAGCCAATGTTCTAATAATGTTACAACTATAAATACTGTTCTGAGCCCCTATTTGAACCTAAAAAAACACTGCTCCAAGTTTAAATTTAGTTTTAAATTCAAAGCTTCACTTCAAAATCACCTTTCACTCTGCTTTATCTATAATTAAGGTATTATGTAGCAATTTATACAATAATACTTCACGTACCTTTGTCAACAGCAGCTCGCTGAGAATGACAAGAAAGTCAACATGAGCTTCACATTTCCCATAAGCCCTGCCCCTTTTGGCTTCAGTACTTCCTGGTACAAAAGAACAACATATTCTAACCAGGTCAATAAAACAAAAGGTGAAGAAAGTATCAAAATTACTCCTAAAAAAAAAAAAAGCTCTTTATATGATTGGGAGTTAATGAATTTAACTAAGTTTCACAAGCAAGACCACGGTCCTTTCTCATCAGAAAACCACGCCTCGCTCGCCTTGTCAGACATACACTATATCACCAAAAGTATTGGCTCACCCATTCAAATGATCAGAATCAAGTGTCCTAATTGGCCAGGCCACAGGTGTATAAAGTCAAGCACTCAGGCATGCAGACTGTGAAACAAGACATTTGTGAAAGAATGGGCCGCTCTCAGGAGCTCAGTGAATTCCAGCGTGGAACTGTCATAGGATGCCACCTGTGCAACAAATCCAGTCGTGAAATTTCCTCGCTCTTAAATATTCCAGAACTGTCAGCTCTATTATAACAAAATGGAAGCATTTGGGAACAACAGCAACTCAGCCACAAAGTTAGGAATGGGATGGCATTTCAGTTCATAGTATTAGTAAAGGCAGGTGAGCCAATACTTTTGGTAATAGCGTACCTTAAGACAAAAAGGATCCCGCACACCGTCAAACCATGCAAAGGTATTTAATTGTGCAACGTTTCGACCATGAGGTCTTCTTCAGACAAATGGCTGGGGAAGGGCATAAAGTCAACTTATATAGGAAGTGGCCTCAGAGAAGCAAAGATCACTCTTGAATCAACTTCCTCTGAGCCTGTGCGATGTGTGCTGCTGCAGCGTGTCTCCTCTGCCCCTCCCTCCATCAGTCAAAACTCATTCATTAGGTGTGTTCAAGATGGTCAAGGCGGTGCAGTCGGCTCGAGGCGTTAAGGGGGGTTGGGTGCACCGCCTTGACCATCTTGAACACGACTATTATCAGCTCATGTTTATTTAAATCGCTTATTTGCGTATCAGTTTATGGTGAGACGGAAGTGTGAAAGGGGCGTGGCCTGAGGGGGATCTTGGCCGCAGATTTCTGCTGCTCAGTAGGAAAAGAGCGCTTACGGAAGGTTTTATAAATCTGGATAATTTTTCACACTTGCTCTCTAGTCTGTCAGGCTTCACCTTCAATCTCCATTTTTGACCGATAGGTCGACTCATGCTTCCCTCTAATCAGTACTTAGCTCCATGTATTCATTTCACATTGTTTCACCTTCCTACTCTAGGAGAAGGTACTCCCTGCCTCCACAGTATCACCCTGAAGTTAAGATGTCACCCTGTCCCACGCTTTGGTTTCGTCACATCTTGTCTCTGCCCCGGGTCTGCATTCACTACGCTCTGCATTCTCTCCGTAATCCAGAAGAGCAGAATCCATTGCTGCCCGTTTTCCACCTCTGTGCTAGACCTAGGTCATGTAATAAGAGTCCACAGAACAGGCACTGTTCCTGCTACTCGTAATGGTTCACGTCAACATCTGCATGAATCTTTGCACACTAAGATTTCTTTGACATCAGAAGTTCTTTCCTTTCAATGCATTAACCTTTTATTCTACAGATATTTGTCTCAAGGTTATTCTGCCGTTCCAGTGTTTACTCATTAACTTCTTCACTTCTTCACCTCTTCACCTTTCATAGCTTCTGCCAAAACTCTTCAGTATCTTTGGGTATCAGGCCTTGGATTGCCTAAATCTCACACCTCTATAGTGTCTCTTCAGGAAGTCTACAGTTATCCAGTGCTTTCTCTAGTTGGGCTAATTGGTACTTCCTTACTGCCAGGCTTCCCTTCTATAAACCAGATTCTCATACTCATACAACTCCTCTAGTCTCGTCTCAACTCACACATGTCGTCAAGCTCATTACGTAATTTGGAACGTGCTTGTCTCACTTTCATTTTCAACTTCTTTTTTGGGGGTCCTGATTCGACTGAACTGGTCGCTGAGACAGAGCCCCCATCCACAGTCTCCGGATCCAGCCATTAATTAATCATCAATAAATATCTTAAATGCATTCTTTGATGTGGTGTGGTCCTTGCTAGTGAAATATTAATAAAAAAAGTGTCATTAAAAATAAATAAATAGTAAACAAATAATAATCAAAAATCAAAGTCAACAAAAACACACCACTAGAATTCAACCCAGGAAAAAAAAAAAAAAAAAAATATATATATATATATATATATATATATATATATATATATATATATATATATATTTGAACACGGGCTTGTTTGAGATTAAAACCGAAGCACAACAAACAAGAAAAACAAAAGAGACCACAAAATGAATGACGCAACAGAAGAACTTTTAATTAATTGACAGCTGTCGTAAGTGGCCAATGGAATAAGCTTTTGCAAACTCAATCTCACCCTCCCACAAATACAATTAAAACACAGCAAACTCATGAAAAGCATTGAGAAAAGGTAAAAGGAGGTGGTCATTGTGGAGAACAGCAGTGTGATTTGTTTGAAAGCAGGTCTGTGTAATCAGCACTCTGTTCTCTGTATCTTTACTTAATGACATCACAAGGTGTATCTGAGAGTTTACAGTTTGAGAGTCTGAAAAAGAAGGATTGTGTTTTAAAAGTACTGAAACAAAACTCCATCTTTGATCAAAATGAAAGGTTCTAGTTATTAATTATTAGTTTTTGTCATAGTTTTTGCAAAGCTTGTTGTTGTTGATGTTGTTGTTGTTGTTGTTGTTGTTGTTGTAACTGAATAGATCCGCTTCATTTTGTCTCCAGAGTTTTGAACATTCTTCATGGAGCTGGATCAACTTTATTCTTCTCCAGCAGTAATTGGTGCAGATCTTGGGGTTCCTAACAAACATGTACCTCTTTGTAAACTCATTGCAAAATAATGGCACGCTTATGTACGGCGCTCCATAGTACTCACAAAAAAATTAATATTTATTTCCTAATTACGAGATAATTTAAATGGCTTTTCCCGCATTCTGTATACCCACACGCTTCGTATAGGCTAAGCTAGTGACTTTATCCACAACGAGTAGTCTTTTCTGTGCTAGCTTGATGTTTCTAAATAGCTAAGATGTACTTGTGGATTTTGTTATGTTAAATTAAGTGCCTGTGGTCTTCACTGCAATGTTTATGGTCTACAAAAAGTATGAAACTAGCTGTTAATGTAACGTATATGTCTGTGGACTCACGCTACAGTTAGCATGCTATTATAAAGACGTGTGGAGCTGTTCACCCACCAGAAAGAAGCTAGCGTTAATCTGCAGTTTTTTAAATAAAACACAATCCTTCGACTGTTGACAGTTCTCACACATCCTTAGAAATGTGCGTCAGTTTTTCTGTGACTCCAGCGTCTGGTTTTTAATTATTTGGCCAAAAAGGAGAGAAGTGCTGCACATTTGCTACACTTCGCCATCATTTGACTTGCAACATACAGGCGTTTTTGCAGTACCCGCCCACTCTGGGTGATCCATGCGGAAGTGTAGCAAATGTGCAGCACTTCTCTCTTTTTTGGCCAAATAAATTGAAAACCAGACGCTGGAGCCACAGAAAAACTGCCGCACATTTCTAAGGATGTGTGAGATTAACTGCCAACAGTGGAAGGATTGTGTTTTATTTAAAAAACTGCCAATTACCACTAGCTTCTCTCTGGTGGGTGAACAGCTCCACACACTGGCCGTCTTTATAATAGCCTGCTAACTGTAGCTTGAGTCCACAGGCATCAGGCATACGTTACGTTAACAGCTAGTTTCATACTTTTTGTAGACCTTAAACATTGCAGTGAAGACCACAGGCACTTCATTTAACATAACAAAATCCACAAGTACATCTTAGCTATTTTGAAACATCAAGCTAGCACAGAAAAGACTACTCGTTGTGGATAAAGTCACTAGCTTAGCCTATACGAAGCGTGTGGGTATACAGAATGTGGGAAAAGCCATTTAAATTCTCTCGTAATTACGAGAAAACTATCTCGTAATTACGAGAAATATTTATTTTTTTGTGAGTACTATGGAGCGCCGTACTTATGTGCTGCCCAACTGTTTTTACATGAATGCATCTGTCAGGACAGTCCAAATAAGCGCCCCCGTGTGAAAAAGCTATCTGTCTTATGCAATTTTAAGTTGCTTTACCTTTGCTGCACTTGCTCTGTTTCTTCAGAGCCTTGATGCTCAGTGCGGCTGTGCTAATGACCACCAGCAGCTCCAAAACTGAGAGGACTGTCAGCACAAGGAACATGCTCCTCTGCACATACTGTAGAAATCATTGAAACAACACAGGTCTTTCAAACAGGGACATTTACTTTCACTTTTACTTGGCAACGTTTGAGGAAAAAACACATTAAATGCAACAAGTATGTGGGGAGGCACTCACAAAAAATATAATGTAGCTTTCATAGCAGCTCCTCCTAATGATGGCTTCCTCAGGCGATATAGTGGTGGTCGTATGGGTTCTGTATCCGTCCCAGTCGTAGTCATTGTTTCGGGATTCCTGAAAAGCAAAACACAAATTCAAAAAGATGAACACGAATTAAAAAATGGAAAGAGGAGGCATGTGCTTTAATTGGGCTGTGTGTTCCTTTAATGGCCTGATCCCATTAGATCTGAGAAGCTAAGCAGGGCAGGGCTCGGTCAGTGCTTAATGTGAGACCTCTGAAACACCAGTTGACACAGTGGCTATATGCAAAATACATGTATTTTTTAGCAAGTTTTACTCCAAAATGAGACAAGACCGTAAACAAAAGATATAACTTTTATGTACAGAATAAAATAATAGAATCTCAGTAACTTACAACACACTCATTCTACATTCCCACAGTGGCACGTGCGTTTCAGGTCTCCCATCCAAGTACTGACCAAGCCCAGTTCTATACTATAGCTTCAGAGATCTGACAGAAACAGGCTTTAATGTAGATATGGCCCAGTGAAGCACTGGCTTACTCTTTCCATAATGTGCTTAGTTGAATTTATTTTGTGTTTTTGAATCTGCGTTGTGTTTTGCACCGTACTGGAAAACATGAAGGGTTTTCCCAATCGAATGATAGCATGTAGGAGTTCATTACTATCGCCTTGATAGCAAAGCCCACTCCACTCAAGTTCAACAGCACAGACAGCATCACCTGCACAAGAACAACATGGAACAGTTTCTCAAAAGTAAATATGTGTATGACAGGTTAGACTACATTTTTCCTAAAACATAATAAACATGAGGGGGGGTCTGTGTAAATATGCTATATAAATAAATAAACCATAAAGTGAGCACTCACCACACATCGGTGGGGGAACCTGTCACTCAAAATGCTTGTGATACCAAAGAGGATGAACTAAAAACAGAAATTAATGAGGATAAATAAGATAAGAAATAAACTCCAAATCTGATTAATTTAACCAGATGAATTTACCGGAGTTCCAAGCCAAACAGGATAGTAGGGATAGACACAGTAGTAGTAGTAGGGTCTATAGTAGCCATTAAAACTGTTTAGCAGGATGCTCCCAAAGCCAATGCTGATGATTCCAATCATGATCTGCAGAGCCTGTTAGAAAAAGCAGCTACAGTATGTTAGCATCAGCTTTGTAACATGTTTTTTGTGCATGTGTCTATTTATTCAACAAACTCCTCCAAGATAGTATATCCTAAATATGATTTTGTTTTTGTGTTGGGACACACTGATTGATATTACCACATATAGGTAAAGCAGCCAGAACATGTACATAGGTAAAAAAAAAAAAGATTAGCTTTAGTTATAACTGTCTGGATGTAATCTGACCATGTTGTTTTATTTAGTATTTTTGTTGTTTCCCACTGCAAAATTTAAACTGTCTTCATTTGTGTGGTGTCATCAAGCTAAAGCCCTTTTTTTTCTACTCGTTTCTTATTTATGCAAAACTATTATTCAATTTGCAACAGGTATTGATCTTTCAAAGCTACAATTAGAAAATCATTGCAACCTACTTTAATTTTCAATCACGTAAAAAAGAGCCAAATGAGTCTTGATATGACTTGTTGAGATGAAAGCTGATTGACTGTCCAGAAGGTGAGAAACCTGCTTCACCTTTGTGTCTGAAAAAACTGTTCTAAAGCTGTGCCAGTGGCCAAATCATTTATGTTTGTCTGTGAAAATAGTGACATCAACATGAAGCTTTTGTCTTTATTTCTTCACATTCAGATGAGCTACCATTACTTCCAGTCAAATAAAATTATTGCAATTAACCTTTTAGGTGCTGGAGTTTTTCAGTTGAAATTCTGTAAATATAGAGTCTTAAAACTTTGACTTGGAGAATCAAAACTAATATTTGTATTAGTTTATATAACCGCTGGTAAAGAGTTGTATTAGGTATTTTGAAAGCTTCTAAAACTTTTTAAAAACAGAGAATTTGAAGTCTAAATACAGAGAGGGTGACATGTTTTGGTGCTGAATACTTTTTTGGAGCTTAAAGGGTTAACATTATACTCAAGTAAACAAAAGTAGGGTGTTAGAAAGCTTGCATCAGTGCAGTTATTTAAAGTCCGCCTAAAATATATTTGGTAAATGTAAGAGTCAGTATAGCTGGTGTCACTAGCCTTGGACAGAATGACACTAGATTTGACATATTTTGGGTTTGGACAATTCCTCTTCAAAAGCTGAAGCTATTTTCACACAAAAAAAGTTCTAGGGACCTGTATTAACTTAAAAAAGTTTAGGCGGAGCTCATTAAAAATTCCTATTAAATTATGGAGAATTTTTGAGTTTTTTTTTATTTTTTTATTTGTAAGTTTAGAGTAAAAACTGATTCTGATCCATCCCAGAATGGTTGATTTAACTGTGAATAAGAGGGTTTCAATTAGATTTTTATTTATAACTATTCAGAGAGCTTGAGAGTTGATTTTCTTATTAGATGGTAGGCAAAAATTAATTAATTAAGAAAAAGTGGGAGGGGGTTAAAACAGTTTTTACCCCACCCTCTTTATATGATGTGATGAGTGTCTTACCCCCAGAGCAGAGTGAGAGCTTTTCTTAGGACTGCGCAGACTGTTGGATACAGTGCATGTCTTGGGACACTTGCAGATAGTTGCCAGGATGTGATAGAGCAGAGGACAGGACCATAAGGGGTCACCATCCGAGATCACCGTCAGCATGGTCTTCCCCTCCGCCTTGATTAATGTGATAGACATCCTGCACTCCTGATGTTCAAACACCAAAGTGTGAGTCTCATCAAGTGTCCTTTTAGAACTGAACTTAATGTAAATTAGCAGTAGTGCGATAAACTTGTAGAAGCGGGCCTCTCCGGTTTTATATATCACAATTCGATGCGAAAGTCCATGTCACTAATCATATGATCACATAAAAAGAACCATTGAAGCCAGACTACCTGACTTTTTAGTTGCCAAGTTGTAAATATTGTCTTTTCTACAAAAAAGTATAGTGGAAATACTTGCATAATTCAGCTTAGAAACTACATATGCACTTTCTCAACTGAATTAGAATTGTTATTAAACTTTTACTTTTTCTGTCATAGATAGCCAACAGCAGCACTCTGATTGGCTGTACTTGGGTGGTTCACTTTGCTGTCTATTTTTAGGCTATAATTGACTGTGCTGAAGCATTTGTGAGCACAAGGAAGTAATTAGACAAATTTGTACCAAGAAAATCAAATACCTCAGCTTTTAAAAACAATGACTGTGCATAACATCCTCCACGCAAATTTAAATACACATTTAATTTATCTCTTTTTATTGTCTGTAATACGTGTTGCCGCTCCAGTTCATTTATACGGTGAATGTAAAGATGTGTTATTGTTTAGGAATATTACCGATACACTATTCCTGATCTTAACCAACTCTAACTCTAAGCTGACATCTACCCATTTTTGTAACTTCAGACCTAAACTAAGCTGTTAAACTCAAAGAAAATTTCCCTATGTGGCTTCTAGCAAAACTGTGTCTAAAAAATAAAATAAATATCTCATGCTGTAAAAAGCACCAAATACATGTAAATAAGAACCAGAAATGTGTTTCTGATATTTTCTGAACTTTTTGATACATAGACATTTCTGTGAGACTGTGTTGCAACCACTGATTATATACAAATTTGGCTTTTAGGGTTAACCATGTTCTAATATTGTTGCAACTATATAACTATTTTTTTAGTTTTTTATATAACTAACTATTTCAGCCTAAAAAACTTTCACACTGCTTTATCTATAATTAAGGTATAAATATGTAGCAATTTATACACATACCTTTGTCAACAGCAGCTCGCTGAGAATGACAAGAAAGTCAACATGAGCTTCACATTTCCCATAAGCCCTGCCCCTTTTGGCTTCAGTATTTCCTGGTACAAAAGAACAACATATTCTAACCAGTTCAATAAAACAAAAGGTGAAGGATGTTCTTGTGTGAATGTAAGACTATCTGAAGAAAGTTTCAAAATTACTTCTAAAAAAAGCTCTTTGTATGATTGGAATTAATGAAATTAACTAAGTTTCAGGAGCAGGACCACAGCCCTTTCTCATCAGAAAACCACGCCTCGCTCGCCTTGTCAGACATACACTATATCACCAAAAGTATTGGCTCACCCATTCAAATGATCAGAATCAGGAATCCTTATCACTTGGCCTGGCCACAGGTGTATAAAGTCAAGCACTCAGGCATGCAGACTGT
Organism: Mugilogobius chulae; assembly: GCA_038363315.1. Classification (NCBI taxonomy): domain Eukaryota; kingdom Metazoa; phylum Chordata; class Actinopteri; order Gobiiformes; family Gobiidae; genus Mugilogobius; species Mugilogobius chulae. The sequence continues at coordinate 25,396,363 of CM076405.1, read as the reverse complement.
GAAACAAGACATTTGTGAAAGAATGGGCCGCTCTCAGGAGCTCAGTGAATTCCAGCGTGGAACTGTCATAGGATGCCACCTGTGCAACAAATCCAGTCGTGAAATTTCCTTGCTCTTAACCCCTTGACATCAGGTGTCTTGAATTCGTCACATACCGTTTAAACTCAAATTGCGGCCACTGTGTGAGGTGCACACATCAATTCTCATGTTGGGCATGTTCCTTCAGCCCTTGCGAAGAAATTGTGACCGCTTTTATTTTGGTGACCTCTTCCTGCTAAATGCTGCATCCTGTTGACGTGAGAGGACGCTACTTCAGGAGCAACTTGTCCCTGGAGGCTTCTACTCAGCGTTGGTCCGGCGAAATAAAGGTGAGTTTCAACACCAAAAAAATATGTAGCTGCTAACGCTGTGCCTGTCTATGTGCTGTGTCAATATGAAGTCAATATGACAAATACTTTTGCCGTAATCAGAGATTTTCGGATTGTCCCGAGTTCGGCACACTGGGCCAAAAGGGACCTTGTTTTGACCATTTTACGCTGTTTTTGGTCTTTTACAGATGTCTAGGTACTTTCCTTAGCAGTTGTTGGGTTAGTTATCGTCAAATTGTTGTGTTACACGTGTTTTTAAGTCACTACTCTGTGCTTCGATTCTATCACAGGCCTGCCGCCATTGTTAGCAGTGTTTGTGTTTGGTTAGCATGAGAATGGTGTGGTGGATGTGTGTAGCTAGCTAGCTTCAGACGTGGTGTGCACCTCCGCCTGCTTTCCGATCCGTTCAGGCTCACGTTGTTTTTGCAACACGAACTTTAATAACTGTTGTTGCACGTGTCTACAGCCTGTTGTACTCTCTGTGTGTCCATGAAGAGCCAGGCTGCTGCTGCTGCGGTTATCATGGGAGAGAGGACGAGGTCGAAAACTGGCTTTTGGCTTGTCAATGGCTTTTCTTTTGGCTTTTTTATTGGCTTTTGGGGGAAAGCTCCCCCTTCAGGTCCTTGTGCGTTACTACACTCAAAATGTTTGGGTCAGGCTATGAGTTTTATGTGTTTTCCTCATCCATGTGTAGGCTACAGGCCTAACGTAAGATAAGATAAGGTAATAGCAAAGTAATGTTATAGAATAGATCAATGACTTGTGTTAGTCTCTTTATCAGCTACTACGTACTACAAATGCTATTGACAATGTGAAAGCAACTACAAAAGCTTATAAAAAATAATAAATAAAAAATTTTTGCCTTTTGAGTGGATTCTCACGGGCTTTTTTACGGCTTTTTCGTAGATTCTTAGTGGCTTATTTATGGCTTTTGAGTGGATTCTCAGTGGCTTATTTGTGGCTTTTGAGTGGATTCTCAGTGGCTTATTTATGGCTTTTGAGTGGATTCTCAGTGGCTTATTTATGGCTTTTGAGTGGATTCTTAGTGGCTTTTTTGTGGCTTTTCAGTGGATTCTCAGTGGCTTATTTATGGCTTTTGAGTGGATTCTCAGTGGCTTTTTTATGTGCAAAGCCTAGCGTAATGACGTACCGAACACGGGGGTTAGGTGTGTTCAAGATGGTCAAACGGTGCAGTCGGCTCGAGCCGGTAAAGGGGGGGTCGGAATGCTACGTAGGCCCCCGGGGCTTAAGTCGAGTCAACTTGACAAATCATCGAGGCGAGAAAAAGCAACTGCAGCCCGACTTCAGCGCCTCGATGACTACAAAATCAAGATGCATGATGGGAAATGTAGTGCAGTGACTGACAGCTGATCAAACGTGATGTGCTGCAGTTCCTCCTTCTCTGTCTTGATCGTATTTGTGGACTTTAAAACATCACACGTGTTTATCATGAGTCAGAAAAGACTCAGGATATTGTACATTACGCACAGCATCATTATTATAGGATGTTAATAAACTGACAGTCATTTTTACATTGGCAAATCAAAAGTGAGGGAACTTTATGATGAGCTCATTATTCTTTGCTCCAGTGATGTGTGAGTGAGTCTGATGTGTGAGGGAAACAGAAAAAGTAAATGAGATTGATTGCTGATACTTGAAATGTCATTTGTCACATGATGTGTGTATTTTAATAAAGGACCTCAGGAAGAGTAGCTGGCTATTATAAGCCCATGGGGATTCTTTCAATAAACATCATTGGTCATGATTTTTTCGGGACACCCTAACTTTTACTGAGCCGGTTACTTTTTACTTATACTCACGTCTTACTTTTTACTTTAGTCACTAAGAATCCACTCAAAATCCATAAATAAGCCACTGTGAATCCACTCAAAAGCCATAAATAAGCCACTGAGAATCCACTCAAAAGCCATAAATAGGCCACTGAGAATCCACTCAAAAGCCATAAATAACTCACTGAGAATCCACTCAAAAGCCATAAATAAGCCACTAAGAATCCACTCAAAAGCTATAAATAGGCCACGGAGAATCCACTCAAAAGCCAAAAATAAGCCACTGAGAATCCACTCAAAAGCCAGAAATAAGCCACTAAGAATCCACTCAAAAGCCATAAATAAGCCACTGAGAATCCACACAAAAGCCAAAAATCTTTTATTTATTATTTTTATAATTTTTTGTAGTTGCTTTCACATTGTTAGCAGTAAGCTAACCTACGCTGAAAACGTAGTAGCTGAGAAAGAGACAAACACGCACATTTCAGAGCAAACTAGTGCATAAGTCATTGATTTTTTCTAACATGACTTTTACTATTACCTTATCTTATCTTACGTTAGGCCTGTAGCCTACACATGGATGAGGAAAACACGTAAAACTGATAGCCTGACCCAAACATTTTGAGTGTAGTAACGCACAAGGACCTGAAGGGGAGCTTTCCCCCAAAAGCCAAAAAAAAGCCATTGACAAGTCAAAAGCCAGTTTTCGATCTCGTCCCTACTGTATCATGGTGCGTAAATTTGTGTTAGCCTGGGACAACACTGTTTAGCTTTTGTGATAAATTCCGGATTTTTTCGGGCTCGGTTCTGATTCAGTCTGAACTCAGCCTTGTTTGAAATGTGTGATGTGTTGCTTATTCATGAATTATTCGTGCAAAACCACGCGTGTCGTCGTTTTTTACTGGATAAGCGTGTGGATGTGTTGTGTAGCTACATGCAGTAGCTTGGGTCGCTCAGCTCTCCTCCGCCTGTTTTCGGATACTCTCACTCGCGTAACGCGAGTCGTGTTGTTTTCTTTGCAACACAAACTTTGATAACTGTTGCTGCACGTGTCAACCGCCTCTTGTATTCGCCCTGTGTGTCCATAAAGAGCCAGGCTGCTGCTGCTGCTGCGGTTATCATGGTGCGTAAATTTGTGTTAGCCTGGGACAAAACTGTTTAGCTTTTGTGATAAATTCCGGATTTTTTCGGGCTCGGTTCTGATTCAGTCTGAACTCAGCCTTGTTTTAAATGTGTGATGTGTTGCTTTATTCATGAATTAATCATGCAAAACCACCCGTGATGTTGTTTACTTGATAAGCGCGTACATTGTCCTGTTTGTGTTCGTGCGTAACCGCGGTCTCCTCCTTGTGCTTTTCCGGTACTCTCAGACTCGCGTTTTCTTTGCAACACAAACTTTATTGACCGTACTATAAATGTATATTGTGTGTTTTTGTGGCAAGTGTCTGCAGCCCTTTCATACTCATTGGTCTGTGCATCTACGTAGAGACAGGCTGTGGCCGCGTAGTCCTCGTTTTGTGATCAGTTCTGGCGGTTATGATTCAGTTGTGTTTTAAATGCGTGGTGGTGTGGTGTTATATTCTTGATTTTACCAGGCAAAACCACGTGTGTCTTAGTTTATTGTGGATAAGCCAGTTAAATGTCCTGCGTTGCTTGGCCACGTTGTTCACCTCTGTCCATCTGCGTAATGTTGTTTTGTTAGCAACACAAACTTTTATAACTGCTTGAAATGTGGTGTAAGCACACTCACTCCATGCATTGGTGATTAAAAAGTAAAAACTATATTGCCAATGCTATATTATTACATTGAATAACTGTTGTGTAGGCCTAATGTTTATTTTCTGCATTCATTTCTGAGGCACCACCAGTGTGACAACTGCTGTGAGGTGGACATCACTGCTGCTGCTGTGGGTGGAATGCCTCACCAATGTTGTGGGTATGTCTCCATCTCAATGTTTAGATCTAAATCATCTGGTAAAGCTACATTATGTAACATTTATGGTGACAGGTGTACCACCTGCATGACTTTATCTCACTCTGTGTCTGCTACCACAGTGCGATGATCCTGACATTACAATGAGGAGGACACGCTGCACCTGACGTTACAATGAGGAGGATGGTCTGCACCTGACGTTACAATGAGGAGGACATGCTGCACTTGACGTTACAGTGAGGAGGACATGCTGCACCTGACGTTACAATGAGGAGGACGGTCTGCACCTGACGTAACAGTGAGGAGGACATGCTGCACCTGACATTACAATGAGGAGGACGATCTGGACCTGTTGTTACAGTGAGGAGGACACGCTGCACCTGAGGTCACAGTGAGGACAGCGCTCTGCACCTGTCAGTTTAGTGAGGAAGGCGCTTTTCATCTGTCGTTATCAGGTTATCATGAGGAAGACGTTAATTACAGTAGAACAAAGATGTGACACTGAATACAGTCAAAAACTCCAAATCTGTCTGAGAATGATGAGGTATGCTTCCTTATTCAAACAATCAGACTGTGCAATCACTATTATAGAGATATATTTGATGATGAATCTTTGTGAATTGTCAACAAAGTAACTTGAACCATCATAAACTGTCTCCAAAATGGCAGTATTTTGTTGGCACTATGTTGCACATGTGTGTTTTTTGATTTACCCAGGCTTAGAGAGCAGTGGTGCAGTGTATGCTGTATACCAGTAGTTGTAATTGCACAAGACAACGAGCAAACAGGTCACCAACAACATTGATTAGTTTTTCAAAATAATTGTATTGACAGATGAGCTTCTTTCCACATAACATTGTATCTCAAATAATACTATTTTGTTTGCTGACAAACAAATAGTGCCAATATATGCTCTATATAGCATATATATTATATACACAGCACTATGCAATTATATACCATGTTATATATGTATATATATTTTTTTCTTAGGGTATTTTATTTAATTTTAACTTTCACATTATGTTTCCATGAATAAATTTGCTCAATAAAGTGTCTTAGCCCAGGTAGTGGTAGAGTTGCCCTATTGTATTCACAATTTTAGGCATATTTTAGGTCTGTCCTGGAAACCTAATTTATGAAAATTGGACCATGACTATTGAATAAGCTTCGTTTGCATCAAATTGACACATCAATAAAATATATTGAGAATACAAGTTGGAAAAATGTGTTTTTCTGTGACTTAGTTGCAAATATGGGTAATTTGTTTTCCTCTGTGGCCCAGTGTGCCTTTTTTGGTACGTACCCAAAAACTTTTTTATTTTCAGTGCTATTGAAAAAATTTCAACTGATCCTTGTTTTGGGGCCTAACTGAAGTAAAAATAACCATTCAAAGTTTTTTTTTTATTTTCAGAAAATAATTCGGGCGTCAAGGGGTTAAATATTCCAGAACTGTGAGCTCTATTATAACAAAATGGAAGTGTTTGGGAACAACACCAACTCAGCCACAAAGTTAGGAATGGGATGGCATTTCAGTTCATAGTATTAGTAAAGGCAGGTGAGCCAATACTTTTGGTAATATAGTGTACCTTAAGACAAAAAAGATCCTGCACACCGTCAAACCATGCAAAGGTATTTAATTGTGCAACGTTTCGACCATGAGGTCTTCTTCAGGCAAATGGCTGGGGAAGGGCATAAAGTCAACTTATATAGGAAGTGGCCTGCCCCCCCGGGGTGACACCTCCAAATGCAAATCACATAGTCTCTAATAAACGTTCACTAGATATGTGGGAATATGGCCTGTTTATTATAATTTGTTTATTTCTATTGCATGGTTTGAAATTTATTTTGCATATTTAATTTGTGTGTTTGATTTTGAATTGTTTTACTTAATGCATGTTTTAAGTTTGGATTATTTGCTTTGGACGATTTTCCTTTTTTTGAGTTGAGCACAGGCCACGCCCACCCAAAGACACTGGAACAGCGCACCTGTTGTGAATCCGGCAATCAGTGTGGCGCGCTAAGGGAACACAAAAATGGACCTGGGAACAGACAGAGAGAGAGAGAGACAGGAACGACAGAATGGGATGACAAGACAGACAGAGGACCCGGCAAAGGGCGACAGAGGGGCAGGGACAGAGTTGCCAAGTTCGCTTCTTTAAAGCGACTTTGGGCTTCTTATTTTGGAAAGTCGCTTGTGAATTTTGACGGTCGCGAGTTGCGGTTTTTTGGACTTGCTCCTTTGCGACACTTTGGCGTCATAAACAAGGTGATTTTTTGCGTTTTTTTTTCAAGTTTGATTCACAAAAATTACCCACTAATGACAACAACATGGAGTTTTTGCATATTTTTACGATTTGAAAAACGTTATTAATGATCAAATACTATTTAAAATATGCCAAAATCATTAACCAACATTTTGCTGTGACAGATAATGTTTAATTAATTGCTTATTTTAACTACTTTTTATTGAGTGCCTGAAGTCGCTTGTTTTGGGCTTGTTTTCAAAGTCCAGGTTGCTTGTTGCTCTCTGAAAATCTGGCAACCCTGGGCAGGGACAATGGCCCGCATGTCTGGAAGGACACGGGCAAGGATGAGGCGGCAAAAAGAGGAGAGCAAGACACGGGCAAGGACGAGGTGACAGAGAGCGAGGACGAGGACGGACGGTACACGACAGGTACACGGGCAACCACACGGAAAGGCGACTGGAAGGACTTGGGGCACGACAGAAGCAGCACAAGAGACGGTACGCGAACATGGCAACGAAACGACTCAGCACGGGAAGGACTTGGGGCACGGCAGAAGCAGCACGGAGCGAGCGACACGGAGATCTGAGGACCAGACCACCCCAGACACTCGCCAAAGGCCTATTTAACGTAACCTGGACGGCTGTGGAGAGCCGTCCAGACCCGGTGAGTGACGGACGCACAAGGTGGGTGACGTAGAGGGCACATTTTTCTCCCCACTGGCGGATCTCCTCTCGTCGCAGGCATAGGCGGAGCGGTGCTGGCGAGACACGACGAGGCGAAGCAAAACGAGACTGATTGAGATGTGAAGTGGCAACATTAACTTTCTACAGGCGCATTCTACTTTTCTGGATGGCTCTAAACAGCCGTCCAGCCCGGTGAGTCGGCCCAGCCTAGGGTGGGTTTGTTTAAATTGCCTGTCCTCCCCCCACTGGCTGTGTTTTGTCCCGCAGACGGCGTAGCGGCGGTGCCTGCCTGGTGGAACCGGACGGAACTGCACGAGTCACTTTAGCCCTGCTTCTTTTTATGGACCTTTTAGCTTTTTAGACATTTTTAACCTGGTTTTATTGCAAATTCTTTTATTGTGATTTTAATTCTTGTAATAAATTATTTTATACTTTTATCCTCTCTGGTTTTTAATTCACTGCTCACCCCTTGGTTTTTAATGTACCTGTGGTTTTAAAAATAGAGTCCTAGCCTCTTTAACCTAGCTGGAGTTGTTGGCAACTTTTAACTTTAACACATTTTTAATTGGGCTAATTTTTAATGTAATTTTAACTTTATTTATTAGCTTCCCTCAGCCACAGACAGTCTGACCCGTGTTTAGGGAGCACGCGCGTCACACGCACGTCCCACCGTCTTTTCCTCAAGTCGCTGCTTCTTCCCAAATCCCGGACCCCAGCGCGGACACGTTCTTTACGCACACAAACTCCCGCCTGCATGTGGCCAGGCTTTACAAAAGCGATATGACTTTTCCCCCTTTCATGTCTGTTTAACGATCTTTACATCTGCACCAAAGCATTTCTGATAAAGTAGACCAACGTGTTTAAAGTGACAGTGTGTTTTCAGTGTCAGTGTGTAAAAGTGTCTCAGAGAAGCAAAAATCACTCCTCCACTTCCTCTGAGCCTGTGCGATGTGTGCTGCTGCAGCGTGTCTCCTCTGCTCCTCCCTCGTCAGTCAAAACTCACTCATTATCAGCTCATGTTTATTTAAATCGCTCATTTGCGTATCCGTTTATGGTGAAATAGAAGTGTGAAAGGGGCGTGGCCTGAGGGGGATCTTGGCCGCAGATTTCTGCCGCTCAGTAGGAAAAGAGCGCTTACAGAAGGTTTTATAAATCTGGATAATTTTCACTCAGGACAAATCTCTTTTTTTTTTGTAGAAGTAGCTTTTCCAAGTAGATATTTACGCACTCTTTTATAAATGAGACCCCAGGAATCCAGATGGTTCCCACCAGGGCTTAATTTGAGCCGGAACAAACCGGAATAAGATCCGGGAACTCTCGTGGGGCATTCCGGCATCAGTCTTGTCTGCTCCGGTAACGCTTTCTTTTTGTCTTTCTTCTACGAGACGCTGCTCTGCTCCTCTCCCGTCTCTCATCTCATTCACAGTGAACAGTGAACAGGCTTATTTGTGGGGGAAACGGAGTCAGACTGTAATTGGTTAAAAGCGGAACTGACAGGAAATTTGACCAATCAGAAGCAGCGCAGGCGGGTTTAAGACTTTTCATTGGTTCCAGGCGAGCCCCGCTCTTGTATCTCCTTCTAAAACAGGAAATATGCGTCTAAGTGGATTTTGTGAATATTTGTTGTTATTTGCGACTCGTTTTGATGGATTAAAGGCAGCGGGAGTGTGACATGTGTTTGGAGTGTACGGGGCGATAAAGAGGTGAGAACCAACGCGGATGTAGCGGTCACAGCTGCTCGTAAGTGCAACTAACTTTACTGTGTTACTTTAATGTGTATTTTAGCGTCACGTTTGATGTATGAGACCCGTGTCTGCTGTGTAAATGCTGTTTGTGACCTGTGTCTGCTTTGTAAAAGCTGTTTGTCCTGCGTTGTTGTTGTGACTTGTGGAGAGTCAGATATGAGGCGGAGGCAGTGCTGAGCTGCAGGACGAGCGTGTGTGGGAGGGCTACTTGTTGCTGTGGATCAGATTTAGGTGCGCTGATTTCTGTCAGAATTAATGAAAATCTCTGTGTGACGTGTAAAAAACGTGTAACACAGAATTATTTTTATATCGCTTAACATCGAGTAGGATGGATAGTTGGGTTGTATTTTAGCATTTCTAAGCCTCTATGTTCACTTATTGTGTGCGCTCCGGTAAAGGTTCGACCTTGTCTGGAGCCCGGTCCAAAACCCACATTTTGTTCCGGCAACGTTTTAGTTACAAATTAAGCACTGGTTCCCACCTAAAACTGATTCTGCTTCATTTCAACCTCACTTCAACCCCTCCAGCTTGCTCTCCATTCTGGCAGGCTCTGCCTTCAATCTCCATTTTTGAGCGATAAGTTGACTCATGCTTCCCTCTAATCAGTACTTAGCTCCATGTTTTCATTTTGCATTGTTTCACCTTCCTACTCGAAGAGAAGGTACTCCCTGCCTCCACAGTATCACCCTGAAGTTAAGATGTCATTCTGTCTCTCGCTTTGGTTTCGTCACATGTTGTCTCTGCCCCGGGTCTGCATTCACTACGCTCTGCATTCTCTCCGTAATCCAGAAGAGCAGAGTCCATTGCTGTCTGTTTTCCACCTCTGTGCCAAACCCAGATCATGTAATAAGAGTTCACAGAACAGGCCGTCTCCTGCACTGTTCCTGCTACTCGTAATGGTTCACGTCAACATCCGAATGGATCTTTGCACACTAAGATTTCTTTGACATCAGAAGTTCTTTCCTTTCAATGCATTAACCTTTTATTCTACAGATATTTGTCTCAAGGTTATTCTAGCCTGGACATCTTTCATAGCTTCTGCCAAAACTCTTCAGTATCTTTGGGTATCTGGCCTCGGATTGCCTAAATCTCACACCTCTATAGTGTCTCTTCAGGAAGTCTACAGTTATCCAGTGCTTTTTCTAGTTGGGCTAATTGGTACTGCCTTACTGCCAAGCTTCCCTTCTATAAACCAGATTCTCATACTCATACAACTCCTCTAGTCTCGTCTCAACTCACACATGTCGTCAAGCTCATTACGTAATTTGGAACGTGCTTGTCTCACTTTCATTTTCAACTTCTTTTTTGGGGGTCCTGATTCGACTGAACTGGTCGCTGAGACAGAGCCCCCATCCACAGTCTCCGGATCCAGCCATTAATTAATCATCATTAAATATCTTAAATGCATTCTTTGATGTGGTGTGGTCCTTGCTAGTGAAATATTAATAAAAAAAGTGTCATCAATGTAGCCGTTATGAACCACCAAAGACATATTTTGAACTGTATTCTTGACCGTCTTTAAAAGGAACAGAGGAATGTAAACCTTCCCCCCAAAGTGATCAAGTTTTACGACCCCTCTGTCTCTTATCAACGGCCTGTTGATTCTACCTCAAAGCCCCCTGCTGTGACCTTACAGACACTGGCAGGACAAAAACTCTTATAACTCATTTACTTTCATGGGTATTTTCATGTGTGTCCTCATGTCTGTAATCTTGTTGAAAATGCATTTGGAAATGTTCTGTTCTTTTTCATTGCTTCATATCACATTTGAATTTCACTATTGAAAATGTAACAGTTTGAGATGTCAATATGATTCCAATTGCATGTATGTTCTTGTTAATTGAATAAGTGAATAACAGCTAGCTATTTACTGATTTAAATTAAGTAAAGACATATTAAGCCCTAAGCCACTCCCAGGTCATAAGAGTCCGGCCCTCCCCAGGACTCCACAAAGCCCACTCGTCAGTTGGTCACACTTCTACTTGGAACTTCCTGCTTCTTGACTGACTTCTCACGTGGACTGGACGGGGGTTGGAATCGAGCTGTGAGGAGCCCTCACAGGCCGCAGGGCCCATGGCGGCCACCCTTGCGGGGCTAGCCTTCCCTGCTGCAATCCTGGGAGCAGGTCGGTGGACACCGGCATGCTACAAAATGGGACTCTCCAACTGCTGCTAGACCCACTGGACAACAGTAGCTGCACCTTCTGATCACGACCCAAATGAGGAAAGGCTCCAACTTCGTGGAAACAAAGAAGCAACTCATCTCTGACCTCATGGGACGTAAGACAAAATGTGGCTTAACACAGAGTGGCTTAAGGGTAGTTAGGAAAGTCTTGTTACTCCTAATTTAAACCAAATCAGATCTTACCATTGAAACTAGCGTTTACTGTAACTGTTTGGAAATGAATGATGAATGTTTGTTTGTTTTTGTTTATTAAACCACACAAAATGTTACTGGTTACTTGATTTTATAATTAGGGCTTTGTCACTGCGATGAGAGAGCCGCGCCTTCAGACAGACAACGAGGAGTGTATAGGTTTCTTTTTAAAAATTGAGTTAGACTTTAAATGTTAACTCTGGTGCCCCAAATTTGATTAATTTTATTAATCGCCTACACAATATAATAATTAATATTTAGCGATTAGTGCGCCATGCCACAATTAGCCGATTTTTAGCTTATTATATTAAAACAAATCAACTACATCAAAAATAAATAAATAGTAAACTAATAATAATCAAAAATCAAAGTCGACAAAAACACACCACTGGAATTCAACCCAGGAAAAAATATATATAAATGAATATATACATATAAACACAGGCTTGTTTGTGATTAAAACCGAAGCACAACAAACAAGAGAAACAAAAGAGACCAGACCACAAAATGAATGACGCAGAAGAACTTTTAATTAATTGACAGCTGTCGTAAGTGGCCAATGGAAAAAGCTTTTGCAAACTCAATCTCACCCTCCCACAAACACAATTAAAACACAGCAAACTCATGAAAAGCATTGAGAAAAGGTAAAAGGTGGTGGTCATTGTGGAGAGCAGCAGTGTGATTTGTTTGACAGCAGGTCTGTGTAATCAGCACTCTGTTCTCTGTTCTCTGTATCTTTACTTAATGACATCACAAGGTGTATCTAAGTGTTTACAGTTTGAGAGTCTGAAAAAGAAAGATTGTGTGTTAAAAGTACTGAAACAAAACTCCATCTTTGATCACAAATGAAAGGTTCTAGTTATTAATTATTGGTTTTTGTCATAGTTTTTGCGAAGCTTGTTGTTGTTGATGTTGTTGATGTTGTTGTTGTTGTAACTGAATAGATCCGCTTCATTTTGTCTCCAGAGTTTTGAACATTCTTCATGGAGTTGGATCAGTTTTAGTCTTCTCCAGCAGTGGTTGGTGCGGATCTTGGGGTTCCTAACAAACATGTACCTCTTTGTAAACTCATAGCAAAAATAATAGCACGCTTATGTGGTGCCCAACTGAACTGTTTTTACATAAATGCATCTGTCAGGACAGTCCAAATAATTGTATGTCCCCGTATGAAACAGCTTTAAGAAATAAATATAAATGTATTTTGCAGATTTAAGTTGCTTTACCTTTGCTGCACTTGCTCTGTTTCTTCAAAGCCTTGATGCTCAGTGCGGCTGTGCTAATGACCACCAGCAGCTCCAGAACTGAGAGGACTGTCAGCACAATGAACATGCTCTTCTGCACATACTGTAGAAATCATTGAAACAACACAGGTGTCTCAAACATGGACATTTACTTTCACTTTTACTTGGTAACGATTGGGGAAAAAAACACATTTAAAGCAACAAGTATGGGGAGGCACTCACAAAAAGTATCTCGTAGCTTTCAGAGCAGCTCCTTCTAATGATGGCTTCGTCAGGAGACTGAGTGGTGGTCGTAAGGGTTCTGTATCTGTCCCAGTCGTAGTCATTGTTACGGGATCTCTGAAAAGCAAAACACAAGTTAAAAAAAGATGAACACAAATTCAAAAATGGAAAGAGGAGGCCTGCACTTCACTGGGCTATGTGTAACTTTCTTTAATGGCCTGATCCCATCAGATCTGAGAAGCTAAGCAGGGCAGGGCTCGGTCAGTGCTTAATGTGACACCTCTGAAACACCAGGTGACACAGTGTGTATGCAAAATAAATGTATGCAAAATAAATTTATAATAAGAATTGTAAGCAAGTTGGTTATTTATTATTATTTTTTTTTTATGTTTTACTCCAAAATGAGACAAGACCGTAAACAAAAGATGTAACTTTTACGTACAGAATAAAAATAACAGAATCTCAGTAAGTAACAACACACTCATTCTACATTCCCACAGTGGCACCAGTGGTCTCCCATCCAGGTACTGACCAGGCCCTGTTCTACAGCCTGTCCGTCCATGGGAGTGGATCCCTTCTTCACTGTGGTTCTCCTCGAGGTTTCTCTTTTTCCCTTAGGGTTTTTTTGAGTTTTTCCTTGCCGAGAAGGAGGGTCTAAGGACAGGGGATGCTCTGGACAATCATTCATCTGCTCTACTAATAATCTGCTTTCACATGCTTGATCAAATGTTTCATTAAATGTATATTGTTTCATTTAATATGTATTGTTTTATTTTGATTTTGTTAAAATTAATAATCTTGGGAAGTCCTCAGAGACGACTGTTGTTGTGATTTTGGGCTATACAAAAATACATTGATTTGATTTGATATAGCTTCAGAGATCTGACAGAAACAGGCTTCAATGTAGATATGGCCCACTAGCTTACTCTTTCCATAATGTGCTTAGCTGAATTTATTTTGTGTTTTTGAATCTGCGTTGTGTTTTGCACCGTACTCCATCTGGAAGACATGAAGACCAGGGCCAATAGTCTGATAGCATGGAGGAGTTCACTACAATCGCCTTGATAGCAAAGCCCACTCCACTCAAGTTCAACAGCACAGACAGCACCACCTGCACCAGAACAACATGGAAAAGTTTATCAAAAATAAATGTGCGTATGGCAGGTTAGACTACATTTTTCCTAAAACACAGTAAACATGAAGGGGAGGATCTGTGTCAATGTACTACAGTAGCTATATATAAAAAAACCAAACATAAACCATAAAGTAAGCACTCACCGCACATCGGCGGGGGAACCTGTCACACAAAATGCTTGTGACACCAAATAAGATGAACTAGAGACAGAAATGTATGAGTATAAATAAGATATGACAAACTCCAAAGCTGATGATTTTAACCAGATGAATTTACCAGAGTTCCACACCAAACAGTATAGGTCATATCATCGTAGTAGTAGTACTTGTAGTTGTAGCCATAGTCGCCATAGTCGCCATAGCTGTATTGCAAACTGTTTAGCAGGATGCTCCCAAAGCCAATGTTGATGATTCCAATCATGATCTGCAGAGCCTGTTAGAAAAAGCAGCTACAGTATGTTAGCATCAGCTTTGTAACATGTTTTTTTGTGCATGTGTCTATTTATTTAACAAACGCCTCCAAGACAGTATATCTTAAATATTATTTTGTTTTTGTGTTGGGACACACTGATTGATATTACCACATATAGGTAAAGCAGCCAGAACATGTACATAGGTTAAAAAAAGATTATCTTTAGTTACAACTGTCTGGATGTAATCTGACCATGTTGTTTTATTTAGTATTTTTTGTTATGTTTCCCACTGCAAAATTTAAACGTTTTTCATTTGTGTGGTGTCATCAACCTAAAGCCCTTTTGTTTTGTTTTTTTCCACATAACATTTCTACTCGTTTCTGATTAATGCAAAACTATTATTCATTTTGCAACAGGTATTGATCTTTCCTAGCTACAATTAGAAAATCAGCAACCTACTTTCATATTTTCACTCATGTAAAAAAGAGCCATATGAGACTTGATATGACTTGTTGAGATAAAAGCTGATTGACTGTCCAGAAGGTGAGAAACCTGCTTCACCTTTGTGTCTGAAAAAAGCTGTCTGTGAAACAAGTGAAATCAACATGAAGCTTTTGTCTTTTTTTCTTCACAATCAGAAGAGCTTCCAACACTTGCAGTCACTGAAAATTTTCAGTTGAAATTCTGTAAATATAAAGTCTTAAAACTTTGACTTGGAGAATCAAAATGAATATTTGTATTAGTTTATATAACCGCTAGTACAGAGTTGTGTTCGGTATTTTGCAAGCTTCTGAAACTTATTAAAAACAGAGAATCTGAAGTCTAAATACAGAGAGACTGACATGTTTTAGAGCTGAATTGTTACTTTGGAGCTTAAAGGGTTAACACATTACTCAAGTAAACAGAAGTAGGGTGTTAGAAATCTTGCATCAGTGCAGTTATTTAAAACAGTATTTACCCCCACCTCTTTATATGTCTGCACGATGTTGATGTGATGAGTGTCTTACCCCCAGAGCAGAGTGAGAACTTTTCTTAGGACTGCGCAGACTGTTGGATACAGTGCATGCCCCGGTGCAGTTGTAAATGGTTGTCAGGATCTGACAGAGCAGTGGACAGGACCATAAGGGGTCACCATCCGAGATCACCGTCAGCATGGTCTTCCCCTCCGTCTTGGTTAATGTGACAGACATCCTGCACTCCTGATGTTCAAACACAAAAGTGTGAGTCTCATCAAGTGTCCTTTTGGAACTGAACAGACTACATTCCAGCATGACTCCAAATGTTTTACCTGCCTTGTAACTTTGAATGTAAATTAGCGCAATGAACTTAAAAGTGGGAACTCCAGTCTTGTCTATCACATTTAGATGGGAAAGTCCAAGTCACTAATCATATGACCACAGAAAAAGAACCACTGAAGCCAGGCAAACTGACTTTTTAGTTGCAATTTAGTAAATGTTTTCTTTTCTACAAAAAAGTAAAGTGTAAGTACTTAATATATAATTCAGTTTAGAAACTGCATATACACTTTCTAAACAGAATTAGAATTGTTATTAAACGTTTCGTTTTTCTGTCATAGATATAAAAGCAGCACTCTGATCGGCTGTACTTGGGTGGTTCACTTTGCTGTCTGTTTTTAGGCTATGATTGATTGCATGTGAATATTACCTGTGTGCTGAAGCATTTGTGAGCACAAGGAAGTAATTAGACCATTTTTCTACCATGAAAATAAAACACCTCAGCTTGAAATGCAATGATTATGCATAACATCCAGGCAAATTTAAATACACATTTAATGTATCTCCTTTTATCTCTTTTTATTGTCTGTAATACGTGTTACCGCTCCAGTTCATTTCTACAGTGAATGTAAAGACGTGTTATTGTTTAGGAATATTACTGAAATATTAATCCTATCTTAACCAACTCTACCTCTAAGCTGACATTTACCCATTTTTGTAACTTCAGACCTAAACTAAGCTGTTAAACTCAAAGAAAATGTCCCCATGTGGCTTCTAGCAAAACTGTGTCTAAAAACCAAAATAAATATCTGATGCTGTAAAAAGCACAAAATAGAGGTTCCGTGTAACAGACATGTAAATAAGAACCAGATATGTGCTTCTGATTTTTTATTTTTTACTATAGACATGCATTTCTGTGAGACCGTGTTGCAACCACTGATTATATACAAATTTGGCTTTAAGGGTTAACCATGTTCTAATAATGTTACAACTATGAAGACTGTTCTGAGCCCCTATTTCAGCCTAAAATAACTGCTCTAAGTTTAAATTCAGTTTTAAACTTCAAAATCACCTTTCATGCTGCTTTATCTATAGTTAAGGTATAATTATGTAGCAATTTATACAATAAAACTTCACGTACCTTTGTCAACAGCAGCTCGCTGAGAATGACAAGGAAGTCAACATGAGCTTCACATTTCCCATAAGCCCTGCCCTTTTTGGCTTCAGTATTTCCTGGTACAAAAGAACAACATATTCTAACCAGGTCATTAAAACAAAAGGTGAAGTTTGTTCTTTTGTGTAAGACTGAAGAAAGTAAATAAATAACTCCAAAGGGGAAAAAAAGGTCTTTGCATGATACATTGCAAAACAATTTATAAAGTAAAGATAAATATTAATAATAATAATAATAATAATAATAATAATAATAATAATAATAATAATATATTATTATTATTATTATTATTATTATTATTATAGATCAAAGTCAACAAAAACACACCACTGGAATTCAATTCAGAAATATATATATATACATACTAAGAACACAAACAGAAGCACACAAACAACAGAAACAAAAGAGACCAATGTTGGTCACAGAATGAATGACGCAACAGAAGAACTTTTAATTGATTGACAGCTGTTGTAAGTGGCCAATGGAACTAGCATTTGCAAAGTGAAGCTCACCCTCCCACAAACACATTTAAAACACAGCAAGCTCATGAAAAGCATTGAGAAAAGGTAAAAGAAGGTGCTCATTGTGGAGACAGCAGCTCTGTAAAATCAGTGCTAAAATGTTCAGGTGAAAAGGAATATGTTTAATACAATGCTGTCCACTAATGTCCTAACCTGGACAGCCAGATGGTTTATCTCGCGGTATTTGTGAATTCACAAACACGAGAGAAACCATCTGGCCTTCGTCCGGCTCGATTGGTTTGAGAGTCCGAAACGGCCGTGGTTCGGCCCACTCACATCACAGCAGCATGGTTTTGAAGCCCAATCACATTGTAGCAGGGCAGGCTAACACGGGCCGTTAGCTCCCCGGTGCATAGCCGATTCAAGCTAAACAAAGACGGCGGCTCCCGTGGATGTACGTGTTGTCTGCTGCTTTTGATGCGGTTTCAGCAGAAATACGGAGTAATTTCTTTTTGAAAGAAGAGCGGTATGTGTGACACGTACTTGTTCCATCCCAAGCGGACATTGGATACACCATTACGAGTTGTTGCTGTGATTGGCTAAGCTCAAATAAGGTAGGCCCCACACCCAATCAGGTAGAAGTATTTCACTAAACGCCCCGCCTTTTCTCGAACGCTTTCAGCGAGTCAAGTCCCAGATGGATATAGTGAGAACTCAGATAGGAGTTCAACAGAGATCCATCTGGCGTGAGCCAGGTTACTAATGTCCAGGATGTGGCTATAATATTACCATCACCATCAGTTGGGTTCTCCTTTTCTTCAGTTGAAATTTCTACAAAAAGTCTTCAATATCTACTGGTGCACTGAGCAATCAAGCAGCTCAAATAAAAGCTAAAACATTGGCTGTAGCTGCAAATTTCAAGGCTAAAATGAATAAATGATGTGCTTCACCAACACAGTGTTACCTTTTAATGACATCACAATGTGGAAAGGTATGTTTTCAGATTAACAGAAGAATCCAGTTTATTTATTGTGCAAGATTTGAGTTAAACTTGTATAGATTGAACAAAACACAACTTAGATGTGTTTCTGACAAGGAAACAGCATTATAATATATGGGGGAAAAGCATAACATAGGCCTTTTAAAACAATTGTACACAGGTTAATATAGCGGCTTGACAAAATGCAATGATTATTTCACAGCTAGAAAAAGTGAAATCTTCCTGTCCTCTTTAGTCATTGACTTAAGTCCATCTCTTTCATGTTCAAGCTTTAGAAATGAAGTGAAGGTGCGTATGAAGCATCAGCGGCTGAACCCAAATGGATGTGTCAGAGTGCAGAGTCAGCGTCAGCAGTAGCTTTGAGTCAGGTGTCACTTCACCTTACACACCTCCAGGTCTGCTTCTGTTAAGTGGAACTGAACACCAGTGTAAAATCCTTGCAAACAATGATGATTTTTTTTATTTCAAAGTGTTTATGACAGGTTTGACAACCCTTTTTAGTAATGAGCATGATGTTTTTGTAGTTTTGTAATTAAATCTTCAGCGAGGGCTGGGCAAATAATTGAATTGTTTGTTTCACTTATTCATTTATTTTCTATGGCTTAGGATGAGGAATCACTAGAGTCAATCCCAGTGACTTTGAGCCTTAGGTGGGAAAAAACTCTCTGGACAGTGGCAAATTCATCACTGGGTTAATATAGACACAGACAAACAATTATTTACTCTCATTCCGTCATTGGGGATATTGAATTATGCATGTTTTTGGAAAAAGGACCCACAATAAAACAAGGAAAAAGGTGCAAACTCCCCCCAGAGAGATATTGGCCTCTATCTTGTGAAAGCGGCGCAAAACGTGACGCTGGCAAAAGTCGCCGCAGGCGCTTTTTGAAAAACTAGGCGCAATTCGAAGTCTAAAAGGCGGAACTAGTTGGGGCTGATCAGAATAGGGTGGAGCTAAGCTGCCTGCAGGTGGAGCTTCGTGAGTTTGAGGATGAGTTCTGGCCGAAAGCCTACAATATTTGCTGTTTTATAGTTTTTATAGTTTACTATTATAACTTGTATTTAAAAAACCTTTTGCGCGTGACTAAGGAATGACGACATCATTCATCACACCGGGAACAAGGAGCAAGTTGGCCCGTAAGCAAATGCGTTTGGAGGACTGTGTTTACTTGGAGCGCTTTAAGCAGAAACACGGACCCAGAGACAGAGCGACAGCAGTCGGACAGAACTTTAGGACACGCGGTCGTTGTTTGGATTTATTAGCCTAAATTTTTTTCAGTGAGGACAGTTACCAACGCTTGACATGGATGTGCTGCTTTCTGACACAAGGTAAGTGTAGTATTTGCATGCTTGTGTTTAAACGTGGTTTTACTGGTAAATAAATGTGATCAGTAAAAGTGCAGCTTATAACCTCTTGAAATACATAAGAAAGGCTTCTTCTTAAACACAGAAATACATTGTGAGACCTGCCGCAGTTATAGGGCTTTTCCATTAGTACCTGCTTGGCCCTACTCTACTCGGCGCGACTTAGCCCTGGTGCGGAGCTTTTCCATTTGGGGCTGATCGCGCCGACCAGGTACTTTTTTAGTACCTGCTCTACCCCGGGGCCAAGTCGAGCCGAGCAGATACTAAACCTGACGTCAGACGCACGCCGCCTGTTGCGTCACACAAGTGCCGCTGATTTGTTGTTGTTGCTGTACGCTAACGTGAGTCGCTGCTAAGCTAGCTGCCGATAGCACCGAAATGCTTCTACATTTCGTACTCTCTGTAGCAAAAAACAGCTCAGTGACATAAAAAAACGAGTCCGTTGTCCCTATCCGCTAAATACATAAAACAGTAGTTCGATGAGTGTGTGCGTAGACCACACGGGCTTGTACGTAGGCACATGCAGGTTACCTGTGCTGCTGCGGGGTCCTGCTTCTCACAGTAAACACTGATGGACATCCGATGCACACGTTTTGAAGCAAGAGATTATAATGCAGCTTCGTCAGGACAGAGAGACGGAGGAGGAAGATTGGACAGCAGACTTGTGATTGTACATCTGGACCAGAGCGGGACTTTAGACAGACGTGTCGGACGGACGTGAAGAAGAGGTGAGTCCGTGAACGTGTTGACATGAAAAGCTTCACTCTACTGGCCAATGCGGCGGTGGATATTTGTTTTATATTACGCTTATGAAACGCTGGAGAACGAACGGTCTGATTATCCTTAACCCTCCTACACCCCCGGGTGCATTTTTGTCCATCGCAACTTTTCTTTTTTCAATAACTTTGGCTGTGGTGCACCAAATCTCACGAAACTTGGCCAGGTTGTGTGTTTTTTGACGCTCTTTCAGATTCTGTGGTTATTTTTTGTGTCAAGTAATTTTTTAAGCCTATAATTCAAATACTCACACCCGTGGTCCTAGAGTGCATTTTTGTCCCATTGACTTCCATTATAAACACACTTTTTTAACACTACAGATTTGTTTTAAAATGTGATTTTAGAAATATTTTTTTGTTTCTCACTGATGAAAAGGGGTTACATTTTTAAGATTTTTTAAGCATTTAAATTTTTAGTTGCATTTTCTTTTTTTCCTTGAATGCAACACAAACATGCATTTGTGCATTTGAACCTACAAATGTCTTTCCCACTTCTGCTCAATTTTTTTTCACCTAAAATATTTTTTTTGTTTTGGGGGATGCCTAAGGGTTGTCTGCTTGTACCTGAGTAAAAATTTTTAGATGGGGCCACTATATGTAGGTGTGAGAGAGCCAGAATGCAAGTGCAAGTCTAAAGTGTGAAAATCCATCACAATCAAATCCAGTCAAAATTACACCCTCAAATGTGGTTCTCTTGTATCCTCCCGTAAAGCCTTATTTTGACTTATCCAGACACACAAACACACTTTTTCACTTTTCCCCTTCAAACAGAGTCAGAATTAGAGCCATCAAACACTTGTCCAGCAGATAAACCCAAACAAAAAACAAAGTACAGTTTTGTTTACACAGGTGCATTTGAACGTAAACTTCATCGGAACGTTTTTGCCATTTGGCTCATAGTTTTCTTTGTGACTCTCGAAATGAGTAGACATAGAGTAGAAAAGTGTTTCAGTGTAAAGGTAGAGGTCAAATGTATTGATCCCTAATCATTGTGTGTATTTGAGCCATTCTTCAGAGCCTCTAGGGCGTCTGTAAGGAGCTGTGAGCTGCTGCAGTACAGCTCTTATAGGAACCATCTCCACATGTTGAGCTGGACTTAGGCAGGTTAAAAAGTCAAAATATGAAATAAAAGTGAATATATATGATTAGAGCAGAAGTAAATGAAGAGATTGATGTGAAAAAAGTTGAAGAAAAGTTTTCAATATGTAAAAAATATTGGGATATTGTTAGATGTTATTACTTTGCCAGAGGTGGACCAAAGGTGTTTTTATGTCTAAAAAATGGACTTTATGGAAAAACTAAAAAAGTGACCAAGTCAGTTTTGGCACTATTTTAGCACACCCCCAGCCTCTATAAATCCCACACTAAAAAAGTAAAATGTATTGAAGTATAATGCAAAAATACCACATTTTTCATGTTTTTCAATCAAAAACATATGTATATACTTTTTCACTTACAAGGCTTTTATGGGGTTAAAATTCTAATAATTTATACAATATTTAGTATTTATGTTTAGAGCAGGAGTAGATAAAGAAATTGATGTGAAAAAAAGTTTGAGAAAAATTTACAGTATGTAAGAAGTAAAAGGGTATTGTTAGCGGTTACTGCTTTGTCATAGGCGGGTTAAAGCTGGGCCAATGGTGTTTTTAGCTCTTAAAATGGACTTTGTGCCAAAACTATAAAAGTGATCAAATCAGTTTTCACACTATTTTAGGGCACCACCAGGGTCTATAAATCCCACACCAAGAAAGAAAAAAATTCTGAAGTATTTTGAAAAAAATCCACTTTTTTCACTTTTTCAACATCAAAAATATGCTACTTTCTCACATACAAACAGCATTTAAGGGGTTAAAATTGAAATAATTTTTATAATATTTAATATCTATGTTTAGAGGAGAAGTAGACGAAGAGATTGATGTGAAAAAAGTTGGAAAAAAGTTTGATTTACATAAAAATAATGGGTGTTAAAAATGAGAGTGCATTTTTGCACACTAGGATCACAGGTGTGATTTTTTCTTAAAAATTGAAATTATGCAAAAACTATAAAAGTGATCCAATCAGTTTTCACACTATTTTAGGGCACCACCAGGGTCTATAAATCCCACACCATGAAAGAAAAAAATATTGAAGTATTTTGAAAAAATCCACTTTTTTCACTTTTTCAACATAAAAAATATGCTACTTTCTCACATACAAACAGCATTTAAGGGGTTAAAATTTTATTATTTTTTATAATATTTAATATCAATATTTAGAGGAGAAGTAGACGAAGAGATTGATGTGAAAAAAGTTGGAGAAAAGTTTAATTTACATAAAAATAATGGGTGTTAAAAATGAGAGTGCATTTTTGCACTCTAGGACCACAGGTGTGATTATTTCTTAAAAATTGAAATTATGCAAAAACTATAAAAGTGACCAAATCAGTTTTCACACTATTTTAGGGCACCACCAGGGTCTATAAATCCCACACCATGAAAGAAAAAAATATTGAAGGATTTTGAAAAAATCAACTTTTTTCTCTTTTTCAGCATCAAAAATATGCTACTTTCTCATATACAAACAGCATTTAAGGGGTTAAAATTTTAATAATTTTTATGATATTTAATATCTATGTTTAGAGGAGAAGTAGACGAAGAGAATGATGTGAAAAAAGTTGGAGAAAAAATTGTTTTATATAAAAATAATGGGTGTTAAAAATGAGAGTGCATTTTTGCACTCTAGGACCACAGGTGTGATTATTTTAAAGGGGTGCACGAGGGTTAAATTAAAGCCGATGCGCATTGAAACGCTCTGTTGTTTTCTATGAGCTTGCATCATGTCCCCATTTGGGGAGTGACAGTGTTGGCAACGTACCGCCCAGCTTCACAACAGCCCCACTCGGCCTCTCTTGTAATGGAAATGCTCTCCCTCTGAGCGGGGCTAAGCCGGGTAGAGGCGCGTAGAGTCGAGTCGAGTAGAGTAGGGCCAAGCAGGTACTAATGGAAAAGCCCTATTAGTCCTGGGTCCTGGTCTAGACCTGGTTCTAGGTGAGTCCGGTCTGTCTGATTGTGGTTCTGTGCCTGCGTCAGCTCCTCCGCAGACTCCACAACCCGCTCATGACACGAACAAAGCCAACCGTAATGAACATTTTACATCTTGTTTTTGCTTGTCTTTATAATAAAACGGAGCGCCTGTACACGGTTCATGCAGCAGACGCAGCGGCAGCGATCTCCGCGACTCGCGCTAGATTCATTATTGTGTTGCTTTTGGTTTAGTTATTTTGCTGTTCTGTAACTACGCGGTTACTGAACGTATTTCAAAAAAATAAAAACTGACATAGAGGTGATAATTTACTCTGTTGATATCTCCATATGACCAATCCGAGTTGTGGCCTAGTTTTTGGCAAAACAAATTTAGGAAAACTCTTCTTGTAGGCTTTTGACTGAGAGGACAACTTCATCTTTTTTCACTGACACAAACCTACTTCTTTTATGTCAGAATTAGACCCTCACATAAGCTAGGTCTACACGTTTCGTGAATCATGCAGCCTTTGTTGTGCAGCCTATAAAACAATAATAAAACAAACAAAAAATAATAATTAATAGACCTAATTCAAGAAAAACAATGTGTGAGGCCTACATATTTTTATTAATTAGGCCCATAACCTGTTGTTCATTTTCTTAACATTTTCACACTTTCTTTCTAAGAGCGTGCGTCAGGCCACACTCTTAGGTTTTGTCCAATGCGCATCTTCAAATTCACAGGGTTCCACCTGCAGGCAGCTTAACTCCACCCTATTCTAATCAACTGGTTCCGCCTTTTAGACTTCGTATTGCGCCTAGTATTTCAAAAAGCGCCTGCGGCGACTTTTCGGACTAGCTGCTTGCGCAAGGTAACTGCGCCATTTCACAAGATAGAGGCCATTGAGTCAAACCCATTATCTCTTTATTGGAAAGCCAGAGCTCTAACCACTCTGCAACCATGCCACCCTCTGTTTCACTGAGATTTTATTACAAAAGACCAATTTTATTTTGTTCTAGACCAAACAAAGGTGAATCAAAACTCTAGATTGATCAGTATGAGGAAAAACATTTGAAAAAGGTAACTATTTATGGCATAAAGCACAAAAAAAAACAAACAAACAAAAAAAAAAAAAACAAGCAAAGTTGACCAAAGTGACAATAAAGTTGCAGTTTGTTGGTTTGTTCATTTTCAGTGGGAGGCAGTGGAGAGAGCTGACACATGCTTCAAGAGTACACACACAACCATCGTACAAAGATATTCATACTTAGTTCTGCTTTCAAAACAGGAAGCGTTAGGGTTAACATTCAACATTACAGTCAGCGCACAGCCTCCTGAGAAGTCTTTGTGTACATCTGCTTCATAGGCAGTCTACTTCTGCTCAGGTTATTTATAGGACACCATATATACAACAACTCAATTACAATGTTGCTCTCATATATGCTCAGTGTGAGATAGTGCTTAACACACTAACATTTAAAATTGTCTACATTCTTAAACTATTCTGAGATCATTTTTAGCTTTGAGCAGAGTGAGAAGAATAATAGTATCATCAGAGAATTAGTTTAAGATGCTTCTGGGGTGTGAACAGTGTAAATAAAGCCAGAGAGCTAACACGCCCTTGTGGGACACCTGGGTCTTGTTCTATAAAGAAGGAAACAACTCGAGTTTTCTGCTTCACAAATAGGTTTGGACCAAAGTAACAGAACCCAGGGATTGCAACGCTAGAGTTTAGGAGAGAACACGAAAAAGAGGATTCACCATGGCAACGGTAAACCAGAGAAGGCTGCCATCTTAGAGAAATGGAAAGTCAAGTCATTGTGAGATGCATCAAAGGTGTAGGCCATACTCTCATTAAGCTCAAAACTACAGGGAGGAGGAAAATCTGTTGATTTTGTTTTAAATAAGAAAAAAACGCTGTTTTTGTTTGCCCAAAGCATAGACATTTTTTTTTTCACCCTGATAAATGTGTGATGTAAATAAACTCCAAAACCAAACAGAATGTACTTTTTGCTTTTTTATCATGTCCATTAAAAAAAAAAAAAATGACACCATGACATATCTGTACTTATAACAACATATATGTGTTCCACTGTATAGTCATACTTGGTGTCACAACATGGTAATTCTGTGAAGTAGAAAACTTAAAAAATGAAGTATCACCACCAGGAATATTTAGAATGCATGTGTACATATAGAGCTCATTCAAGGGCATTGCTTTGAAGAAGAGATCTGCTCCAGTGTAGACACAGTGTTCTTTGCCCTATGTCTCTGAGCCTGGAGCCGCCGCAGCAGATAAGCTCCTCCTCCTCTACCCCTCTGTTATCACCGCAGAAACCACTACTGGAATTAATCAGCCCGACCTATGATGAATTAGTCTCCACCACTGCCACGGCGACATTATCGGGGAACTGCTACTTTGGGGAGGAATAGAAGAATTTATTTTACAAGCTTTAGGCCACAAAAGAAAGAAAGTGTTGTACAGTTTAAATTCTGTAAAGGTTTTGACACAAATATGTTTTTGTGAATTTACACTATTATTAGCAGAACTGCCAATATTATGGAAATGCAGGAGGTATCTGAGATGGTAGCTTCTTTAACATTAAAATCACAAAACTGTACCACAAAAATAAAGCACAAATAATCAAATATAAATGAAGTTAAAAGTATTTTAGGCACATGCACACATTTAAGTTTTCATGTATTTATTTCATTGCATAAATACAACTTAAATGCCTTATTTTTTTTAATTGGGAGAAAAAAATAAAAAAGATAGGTCCTAGAGTTTGTGGCCAAGTCAAATGATTGAAGCAAAATCTCACAGACAGTCACAAAATAATAATTTCTCATGGCTGTGGAAAGCTCATGTGTTCATTTTGAAGTTTATTCCAAACTTCGCTGCTTTGTGCAAACTGCATTGTTTGTAGACTTTAGACATTCATGTGTGATTTAAAGTGCCCAAAGTGGGGCCCAGGGGACACTTGACCCACAAAGAAGCGCTAAGATTTGTTAAGACTATCTTTGTGACTAAAATGTGTGTTAAAAAAACTGTCAATTGACACCAAGTCAGGAGTAATTTCCTAAAACATATTAATAAAAGAAAATGAAAATTTTCATTGCTTCTGTATTTAAAAACCCACCAAGGAAATGAATTTGGGCATGTCTGTTTTAATCGATACAAGTGTTTAGATTTCACCAGACTATAGTAAAGATTCAAACTCTGACACATACCTCATGATTTTGAAATGTTGACTTTGATGAAAAAGACCCAAGAGTCTGAGAGAAGATTTGTGTGGTTTAACACTTTTCTGTTGTCAGCACTGGGACAGACATCCACTGTCGTTCAGGTTAGCCACTGCTCCTCACACTGCTCATACTGTAGTTTTGGATTTTACACACACAGTTTTGCTGAGGGCATTCAGGGTCGGCCTGTCCTATAAACAGATGTAATACTCATAAATTACATCTAAAATGCACCAAAATACCAGAAATTACCTAAAAAATATATGCGTTTTGCCCAACAGTTTGGTATAAATATGTGTACAGTATATGTATATTTATTTATTTATCTTGCATTATTCTATGTGTTTTCATTAATATTTGCGTTGTTTCTGGAAAATAAAATAGCTTATAAAAAGCATTTTACTGTGAGTGGAGTGACTTTTCCACATAACTGACGTGTTGCTTTGCCTCTGGCCTCCTCTGCTTTTCTCCATAGATACAGTACATTTAAAAACAATATTATTACATTTTAGGCAAAGGTGAGATACCTATGAAGAAATGGGGTTTCCTCCAAAAAAGTTATACAGTGCATCTTTTAATCAAATGCAGATGAGCAAATATCCTGCTTTGCTAGAGATTTATCCAGACTTTTTCCTCCCATTTTGTCACTTTGTAGACTCTTTGATTGGGCCGCAAAATGCCGTGGGAGCAATAGGCATACATACTTCAAGGACAATGTAACTTATTTTGGAGGTGTTGATTAAATCTTTCTTTCAAGGGAGTAAACATATTTTCTTTCATCACATCTGCACTTAAAAAAGACTCAAGAGATTGCATCTTCTCCACTGTTTTTGGCTTGCCCTGTGTGGAGTTATGCACCAAAAAGATGTGCTCCTTGTGTAAACAATATCTCCTTTGCTCGCTGCCAAGTTCATAAATGAAGATATTGCTTGCATATTATTTGATTAATGAGAAAATCTTGTTATCACAAAAAACATTACTGAACAAATTACACTAACACCAGCTTTAATAAACAGCTTAACACAAATGAAGTTTGCCATCTGCAGGTTCAGTAAATATTTATTATATTAATGCTGTTTATGTTATAAAAGTGACTACATCATAGTATCACGTTATGCAATTGAATACATGTATTGAGGTTATGCAGATGACATCACAGCATTCTAAATGTCAGCAGTGAGTGGCAAAATTGCATGAAAGTCAATGGAGGCTAAATATATTTTCTCCTGTTAGAGCCGAAAACACAACTAAAATATGAAAAAGCAGCTACAGACTGATAAATGATATACTACAACTACTGCTAAATACTGAGAATGTATGTGACATGTAAAAAGAAAAAATCAGGTACAGCAGTGGTAGAAAAACTACAACACTTCTGTTTCTCCAACATTTATCACTGATACAAACTTCATTACCTCCTTGTCTTTTTATATTCTTTAAATAAGATGTTTTTAGTCAATTTAATGAGTAAATTATTTGTTGTGCGACAGCAAGAATGTCTTAAATCTCCAACCGTCTAGCAAACAAGCTAGCTAAAGTCTAAACTGTTGCCATGACAATAGAAAAACTGTTACATTTCTACCAGACATATGCTTCATGGAGGAAAAATTCGACCAAGACAATCCAAGAAACACATTTTATCGAGTGTTCTTATCAAACTTTTAACACAGAAAGTTGCAGATCATTTTTTTTAAATAAAAGTCAGAGCATAACCTCTGTTGTAAATGTGTTTTAAGAGTGCCATGATTGGTTGACACAGATGTTTGTTGACAGTTTTTCACGCAGGACAAACAGCCTGGTCAGCTCTCAGACTGCTGATAGTCTTTCCGTGGAGCTGCTGTGGAGTCACACAGCGGAGCGAGGGCGACACGGAGCTCTGCGTTTGGCTCAAATACTCCACCAGAGAGCGGATGTTACAGTCACAGTGCCACGGGTTGTCATGGAGGTGCAGCTTCTTCATGTCTGCAGAGAAGAAGCCAAGGTCATTATCAGGTGAGAGATAAGAAGTTAGAAGCTGAAGATTGTTCTTTTGAAATACAGTTCTGGTAAATATAGATCAGGGGGTCCAAACTTTTATATTCTAGAATATGTTGCAGGGGGTCACAGACTGAAATCAAGAAAATCACTAAAAATTCTAGTTTGATTTAGTTTTGATGAGCCACTACACCTTCAACAAGACTGTAGCACGTCATTTAGGTTAGCAGATGCGTTTTAATCTCCAAAAGAAGTATTGTTTTATTTAGTAGGGCCAATTTATCAGCCTCGAGCAAACAAAAAAGTTATTTGGGTTTGTTTGGCTACCAACTTTAGCCTGCAGTATCCCAACTGATATCTTAATATTTAATGCATTTATTCATTCATTTTGCAAATTTGAGTCTGGAATTTTCCAAGCTTCTCAAGTCTGCAGAGAAAGATCTTTTGAATGAACAGAATTGCTACTTAACTTTTAAAATGTCTGAAGATTTCAAAGTAAAGATGATACCGTGTTGGCAGCTGATTCAGACATCATAATAGAGCAGTAGAGCTGTTGTAGTTTGGTGGAGGTCTGATACCTGTCAGGGGGGCAAACAGTTTTCCATCCAGAGTCTTCAGTTTGTTCCCGCTGAGGGCCAGCTGAGAGAGCAGAGGTGTGTTTCTGAACATGGCAGGAGGAAGGCTCTCCAGCTCGTTGTTTCTCAGGTACAGCTCCTGGAAACACAGGGGGAAATTATTTGTTTTAAAATTATTTCTTGTTTTTCACGCATATTTAAAAGTTCATTGACCATTTATATTTCTGACCATTAATGCCATTGATATTGTCTGCTGTGGCAACTTTTTTTTTTTTTTTTTTACTTCATGATTATAGTTGATGACATAATTCTTAGTTAGAACTCAATTTACTTCTTGTAATTGTCAACTTGTATTTGTCAAATTCGGCATAAAATGCAACTTCACTTCACTCGGACTGCCACACCAAACAAAATCAGAATTATACCAATGTGATAATATGTTGTATGGGCTTTAGGGCACTGAAAGTTAAATGTTTCTCATAAACAGTAAGCAGAGGTAAACTGAGGTACACTATATTATCTTGACTTTGAGTTAAGTCCAGTGCAGCAATATGACTTTCTCAGCATTTAAGAAAAACTTGAAGCTGGAGGTGTGTTGTGACCTGGAGGTTGACGAGGCCGTCCAAAATGGTGGTCGGCAGTGTGGTCAGCAGGTTGTTATCCAGAACCAACATCTCCAGAGAACGCAGAGGCTTGAACACACCAGCATGAAGAGTCTTAATGCTAAACAACAACAAACAACACTGTAAAGGAGGTGACAAAATATGGGAAGAGCAAAAGCTGAATCCATAATTTAATTTGTTGGTAAGGTTTATAATAAGGAGACATGATTTCATGATATGTTCATTAGGGAATAATGCATCAAGTCATGGGGAATTCATGATGTATTCATGCGGTAGTTCACCATGAGTCATCAAAAACTATAATGAATTAACCATGAAATATCATGAATTCAAGAGGTTCCATTAATTAATTCATGCATGGATTAGATTATTATTTCATCCAATGAACTAACATGAAATCAAGTTAGTTAGCCATGATTTTTAGGCCTACTATGAATCCAAGGAATTCATTTGTTCAAAAGATATTTGAACCTTATTTTGATAGTCATGCATAAACATCATGAGTCATCATGAATAACCTTCACCAAAATTTCAAACAAAACATAATCTAGCCTTTTAGCAAAACTTAGTTTTAAAGAACATATTATAAACTCATAATGAATTCATGATGTATTCACAATTACTTGGTCATTTGTGCAGCTTTTGAGTGGTCTTTATAGGATTAGAAACAGTACAATTATAACCTAAATATTTAGGCACAGCAGCAATTCTGTGACATTTGATCTAAAATGTTTCCAGAAACAGAACAAAGTAATTCTGCAGTGGCACAACCGTTGAGTTGTGGTCCATTGAGATAGTATGCACCTAATTACTGCAGGGACCAACAGATGATTGTCACAGTGATAGTTAACAGTAAGTTAGATCTGTGGAGTGGTGTTACTGCTTAAAAGCACACTATATAAAAATAATTTCTGCTTCATGAGTAAAATAGAGATTTTTAATAGTTTTGCTTTTGCAGCATTAACCTGTTATTGTCCAAGTTGAGGAAGAGCAGCTGCCTGAGTCCAGTGAAAGCCTTTGGAGACACAGTGTTGATCCGGTTCATAGACAGGTCCAAGACTTTGAGAACAATGAGTGGTTTGAAGGCATTTGGAGTGAGACTGGAAAGTCCGTTCAGTGGAAGATCCAGCTCCGACAGGTTTTTCAGACCCACAAACATGTCTGGCTTCAGAGCTCCGATCTCATTCTGACCCAGCATCAGGAAGCGGAGATTACGAAGCTCCTGCCACCAAGACACCAAGATTATTAACAATGAACGGTGGGCATAGTATATACTTTACTGACTTAAAGTCATCTTTTTTTTTTTTTTTAGTCTATGCTTCTTTATAGCTAGTCACCATAATCTTCACTTGAGTGGATTGTCTATGTCTTTTAACTATGACGTTCGAGAATTTCACACACATTTTCAGCCTTGTCTTCTATCTTATGTGACTGATATGTGAATGTTAGATTATGTACACAGTCTGTAGTCTCGGGTGTATGTTACCTGGAATCCTCGCGGTGGAAGTGTGCTGATGTGGTTGCCGTACAGCTTTAACAGCTTCAGCTCCTTTGCGCCGGAGAAAGCCTGGGCATGAACGAATCTGATGGCGTTTCGCTCCAAGTTTAGGCTTTCGACTTTGGGCACAGCTTTCAGAAGAGCAGCCTTCAGTTCTGTGATGCCATTCTCACCTATGAACACACAAGTTTACAGCTCAGTCAAGTATTTTCAGAAGAGATTATTGGAGTTTACCCAGTTTGAGGTTCCAGGTGTCGGGGGGCAGGTTGGCGGGAAAAGTGAGGAGGCCCCTTTTGTGACAGTTGACTTCGGACTTTTCAGGGCCAGACTTTCGGGAACATTTACAAGAGTCGGGACAAGCTGTCACAGACTGGGACAGCCACAGCAGCCCGAGGATCACATGGAACAAGAACTGCATCTTTCTGAAATTAAAAAAGATGAGTCAGTGGGTAATTTGGGCACTAGCTACATATCAATATATCTTTTTCTTACATATCAATTTCTGTGACTTCAAAGGCACCTATTATTTTTAACAGTGTTTTTTCATCATTAGATTACTCAAAGTTGTATTTGGATCAATTCATACATGTTCGTGTTAGATTGAGGAAGCTAAGTGGGGTTTATACTGGTCATCTAGCCATGTTCCAACAACAACACATTTTATATTGAAAAGGCAGGGCTTATCAGCTTTGTAGCTTAGAACAATATGTCAATTAACTCGTTTCTATATCTCAGGTGTATTAGATCCTTTTGGGTTTTGCCGTAAACATGATGTGATTTATTGGTATATCATAGTTTCTTCCTAAATACATGAAAAAAAAAGCACAATAGGTCTCCTTTATCAATTTATCACCCCATTAAATAAGGTTTTTTTAGCACCAAAATTTCAAAATTCTGAGTCATTCTGAGCTCCACCTCCAGATTGCAGGTTCTGTTTCTGATACATTTCTTTAATTCCAAAGTCAATTCTGCACCAGGGGTTCTATATAATTCAGAGAAATGTCAGTTATAATAAACAAATAATTCGGAGAAAATTCAGTTCTGCAGTCTAAAGTTTCATATCTCTATATTTACTGGATTGAACCCTGGCACATACAGGGTTACAATTTTCACTTCCACATAATTACATGGTGAACTAAAACTGATTGTAACTTAATGCTATAACTGATTTCTAAAGCATCAAACATTTGATTTTAAAAACCGGGCAACATTGAAAAAAGCACGTTATTTGCATGTGCATTAAAAGACACATTTTTGCAAACTGTTCACTTTAACTTTTTCCACCTGCCAAATCCTTCAAAATATCACAGAAGTGAAAAGAAATGGAACTTACCAGGTTTGCAAAAAGGCCTGAACGGAAATATCACTCATTACATTCCTCCTTTAGAACACTGGTTTTAAGGCAGCACATAGAGACTGAAAGCTCTCCAGGCGTCTTAGATTCAGTTTGACAGACAGAACTAGTCTGTGTGGGAACAGCAGGTTCACCTCTGGTCTCAGACACAGAAAAAGTGTGAATTTCACAGGACCATGATTTCAGCTCACAGATCATGTAGAAATGTAGCATCTTTTATCCACTTTTTATACCCAAGGCCAACAGTGTATTCAGTATCTAGATTATTCAGACGAGCATGTTCAGTTGTGTTTGGTTGGAATGTGCTATGAAAATATTGGAATGTTCATGGGTGAATTCTGTCCTCAGAGGGCACCTTTGTATGTTTTATCAGTATAAAATAAAATGGAGTGTTCTGAGTAAATCTACACAAACATAGAGACAGTGTGTAACAAAAACTGCAGACAGAAAGACTCCTGTCCCAGAAAAAGAACCTGCAGAATAGAAAAAACTCCTCAATTTTGTCTTGGGCAAAACACTACATTGCTGAAGACAAGACAATAAAAACATTGAGTAAAGAAACAAACAAACAAACAAACAAACAAAAAATACCATTAAATAGTAATGGTATTGTTTTCTATTTAATGAAAGAAAACATTACCATTACTATCTAAATGAAGTGCTAACATGCTGTGAGAGATTTGCTGTTGTTGGAATGTAGCAACATTATAACCTTCGATTATAACCTTTTTGCTGTGAGTCTGAAGCCCTAGCGACTTAGGGTTGGTCCAAATAATTTAAAAATGTATTTGTCTGGTTGGAATTTTTAAAGAAATAGGAGCAGAAATCAGACTTTGGAAGAAAATAATGTATTTGTGCAAAAGGGGCCCCCATTAAAAGACATTGCATATTTTATGTCCATTTAAAAGTTTGCAAAAGCCATTTTCATGTTGTCCAAAGGTAAGTCTAATATGAGGGAAAAGTCTAGATTATTTTTTGCACATCACACCCAACTACTACTACTGACTAAAAGTATATTTTCACAATGGCTCAATATTTTGTTCTTGGAAGGTAAAGACAGGTGAAACAAAGTGAAAGTGTTTTATAGTAAAATGTTTATATCCATAGCCGCCAAATGTGACAATCTGTAAAAAAGTCAAACGTGAATGACAACATCTTTGTATAAAACTGACTTGTTATTGTAATAAAATGGCTTCTTCATCACAATCACATTTAAGAAAAGAACCAAAATGTACAGATTACAAACAGACACAGTGGTGTTTTACAAATAAAGCACATTATTAACAATGGATGATAAAAACATCAAACAAACAAGTCTGCATATTTTTCAGGTAAAGCAGCATGTGAATAAACAACAATGGAATAAGTTGCTTTAAATTGAACTGAAATGTGAATGGGCAAACAAATTGGCAATACACTTTATGTTGTAGGAAGAAATTGACCCCTGGAGTATTCTTTTTAACTCAATAAAGAGAATTTCATTGTGACGTTTACATGTAACAGTTCTCAAACACAGGTGCAGGAACCCTTGGGGGAATGCAAGCACATGATTTCAGAAAGAAGGTGAATTTCAACATTATCTGAATCTATAATATGTGATTTGTCATCAATTTTATTCTTTTTTTATTTATTTGAGGGGTTAAATTTTAGTAAAACAAGACAATGCAGTGGTAATAATATACAATATACCCCAAACATACTGTATTTATTTACCTAAAATCTCAAACACTAATCAAATATTTGAACTGTAAGACAAAGACTAGGGGGTACTCAGACAAAATGATCACTGGTGTACAGAACGAATTACCATGGTGAGAAAGGGTGGCATCTAGTGGTGAATGTTCAGAATGCATCTATACTCTTTTATGTTGGTAAATGTAAAAACATTTAAGATTTATGCCTCCACTCTCACACAACACAAAAACGGTCACAAGTATGATAATATAATATTACCAAGCATGAAATTAAGTTAATGAAACAACACTTTGAATGTCTTTGGTTTCTATTATGTTTTCCTATCAACATCTCACAAAACACTGAATGGCTTGAGCTTGTTTTACATTTAGATAAAACATGGACGGATACGGCAGAAAAAAGCATATTGTGAATGATTAATTACCCCAGTTATAATTACTTTTTTATCATAGAAAAAAGAGAAGTAGCATTTAAGTCCTGAGTGGGTCTGCATCCGCTTTTTATAATGTAGTTTATTATCTTGTTTTTTCTACTGAATACTGTATGTCAAAACCAAAACAAAAAGAGAGAGAAAGACAGACAGACAAACAGACAGACATATGTAATACAAACATTGCATAGAACAACACTTAACAAATACTGCCTCTTGTTGACTGTTTGAACTCACAAGTGGAAAAATCTTGTCCATGAACGTCCGTAACGAAATAAACACCAAACAAAATGGCTTCTTTGGCTTGCAGCTGCTTGAATGTCTCAGTTTGATGTAGCACTATTGCAGTTAGCTTATTATGCAGTCTGTAAATATGTTTTGAGCCGTAGTGTTTCGTCCACTGATATCCTGTCATGATAAAAACTCAGTCCAGTGAGAAGCTCCACGTCTCGGACTCGGGCTGTGTGGAACTTCATCCACTTCTCTGCCCAATCCTCAACACGGCCCGACTGCAGAGAAAGAGACAAGGGAGGAATAGAGACAAGTTAATAAGATAAGGTTATCGAGTGATTGTCTCTGTGGAGATGTTATCCCTTTGCCAGGAAAAGTAAAATATTGTCCTGGGCACATTTATTCAAATATATAAAGTATATGTTTTTTTGTTTTTTTTCCTTTTCCCAAGTGGCATTTTGTTATTTTACAAACATGTAAGACAGGACTTTAGTCACGTTTTGTGCATTTTCACCATCATATTAAAGTTATAATTAAGCTTAATATGTGTTCTTCAGAACTAAAAGAGCAAGGAGAGAATTAGGCCGACCAAAACACAATAACTGCCTTGCCTGGAAAATGTATACACATCGCCAAAGTGCTAAACATATTAGGCAAATAAATATATCAGTTTATTGTTGATCACAACAGGCGCAGTTGTTCCTTTTTACATTTATAAATGTAAAATACTGACATAAAAACTCATCACCATACAAACTTTTTTAACGTCTCAAGTTGTACACTTATGAACAGCAGGGATGTTTATCTCTGTTACTGTGGAAATGACGCTGTTAAAATGTATCCTAAAACATCATTACACTTTGTAACTCACTTTAGAAATACTTGAATGTCCAGCATATATAATACATTCGTTGTCTATTTATATTCAAACAAAGTTTATACTGTTTTAAGTTGCAGCAAATTCATAGATAGTCATTTTGTTCAGTGAAAATGACAGTAAAACTTTTTGAAAAAGATGAATTGTAATAGATTTATTATAATTCTAAAAAAGTTCATTTTAAGATGCACAATAAATCTCAATGGAATTTAAAGCTACTAAACATAAACATTTAAAGTCATTTTTGAACTAAAAGTACTTCAGCAGTACTAAATGTGATGTAGCGAGGTGTACTCACAGCACAGTTCTCCTTGTAGTCGGGTCTGTGGGGCAGGATGAAGGACTGGACTTTGAGAGGACCAGAGCAGGACCCTGGACTCAGACTGGAGTTCCCACAGCTTGTCAGGATCAGGAAGAAATGTGTCGGTGTTGGAGCCTGTGAACTTTTGAAGAAACAAAGAACAAACAAGTCTAATAAGGAATAATTTTCCATCCATTTATCATAGAACCAAATGATGGAATGATGGAAATCTCATATTCAAAGTACAAAACCAGACTAAAAAATGAACCTAGACCTTAGTATTCTCTTTGACACATTTGACAAATGAAAGCAAACAAAAAATGTCAATATGAGCTTGATTTTTTTTTTTTTTTTACGTTGTATGCTATGTTTATGTCTTATTTTCTGGCAGTGGTGCCTTTAAAAACCTTTTGGCGTTCTACCCCTTCCAGGCACATCTGACAGTCTGAACAATGTGTACTGTTGATTTCCTCACTGTTATAATGAAATGCATATTCTTTTATTTCTTTTGCTGTGTCAATCTAGACATCTATCATTTTCTACTACACCTTAACTTACGGTAACTAGCATATTCAACAAAACAAGCATACCAGTAAATGTCAGATAATAAATCAAAGACCAAGTGAAGACTGATAGGACATAAATGCATGTCAGAGGTGTCTATCTATCAGTATTTCTTAAAGCAAAAGAGACTCACTCCACAACTGGTTGTGGCTTATCGACATTTCCGTCGTAATCTTCGTCAAATATTGGCCCACTCATGATGTTGACTCCGTTCAACTTTTGGGAATATTTAGGCAGCAGTGTAGTGTGTATGTGCTCCCAAATAGCTGTGAAGATAAGAATAAATTTACAATGTAAATACAGTGAAGAGGTACTGTAAGCCTGCTACTGAGGATTGAATATTCATTCATTCATTTTCATTCCATTCAAGAAATCTAGATATCATGATATAACCACTGACCTACGATATAACACATTAGAGTTTAAATGTACTAACATTGAGGTGAAAATACAAAAAGGTCTAAAATGTTGACGCTATCAAGCTAAATCAATCAGATCTGTGGAAAGGTGACACAGCTCAAGGTAAGAATGCATGTTTTTAAAGCTGGGATTCTGTAAATGCAAAACAAGATCACTGTCAAAAAACAATAAACTGACTCACAAGCATAGACTTATTCTCTAAAAAATGTAGTGCAACCCTAAAACAGCTTAGAAATAGAAAGGTTAGTGCTAGAGCTAGACATTTGGGTCGGAGACACAGGAGTAGCCTAAACTCAGAGATTGCAAGTAACTAAGTGTTTTTATTCAAGTACTGAACTTAAGTAGTTTTCTAAAATATCTGTATTTTACTTGAGTGTCAAAAACTACTTACATTTTTCACTAGTTGCTTTTTTAAACCCACAGACAGTTTTTTTCTCTTTTAAAGGCAGTACATATCTACTGCAAACGACACTTTTTTCCCCCAGGTATACGATTTGAAAAAAACAAACAAAACAAAACTGATTTGTAACAATTCCCCATTTGACATATGGTTATATAAAATGAATGTTATTACAAGTGTCTCACAGTAAAGCCATTTTACACTAAGATGCAGCTAAAACCAACTTTGTAATTTTAGTTTTTACTTAAGAAAATTTGCAATGTTTCACTTTCTAATTTTACTCAAGTAAAAGAGCTTCAGCAGAACTTTTAACCAGAATAATTTTTCAGACAAGTAACTGTGCTTCTACTTAAAGTTGGGGTAGGGGATTTTCACACTGCAAACACAATTTAGGTTTTAAATCTGGCAATTTCTTTCATAAATCCTTCAGCATATTGTTAATATCAATATGTATTAAGTTTTGGTTGCAATTTTTACTTAAAACCTTCTTTTTTTTTCTTATTATTCAATTCAGAGAGTATTCTGTTGGCTATTTTTTATTTTATTTTTTTTCAAAAAGTGCTGCATTTATTATTGACGTTTTGGTGGAAAACACAAAGTTAACTTACTTAACCAAAAAAGTTGCCCCAACTTTAAGTAGTGAACTTCAGTACTTTTGTCATCTCTGCCTATACTGTCCTAAACTATTATATATCTTTTAATCTTAACCTTTACCCAACTCTTTTCCTAAGCTTACCTAATCCCCCATCCCTCTGATCTGACTATCTAGCACGAACTAAACAGAAACCCTCAAATTTGCTAACACACTGTACACTATCCTTATCACCACAAGAGGGCAGCATATTGCCACTTGATCAGGTCTAAGTAATGTCAAGTGTAAACTCGTTCCAGATGAAGGATTTATTTATTTCTAAAACTTGAAGCTGAGTAAATCCCCAAAAGCCCTTAACAAGTCACAACAAAGCATTAAACACAAGAGCACACTGAATGAGAGAGACACGCTGAGTAATGGCACAGAATGGATCAAATAGTGAGTTCATCTGAGCAGGAAGCAACAGGTTCTGGCAAGAAGAGGTCGTGATGAAGTATTTTATACATGTGCTATAATCTATGTATAATCCCACAATGATAAACGCTGTATTTACTGGCTTGTCCATTCAGATTTTAATGGATTCATGAAGAGAGCTATAGAATTTACATCCTAATGTCTGTTACTTTTATCTATGTGGTTTATTTATTGATTTTCTACGGCAATCCCAGGCTTGATTTGTTAAAGACAAATGGTTGAAAGAAAAATAAATAAAAGTAGACACAAATATTAGGGGGGTCAAATTAGTGCATTAATTGAGATTAATTAATTACAGACAATAAGGAGGTCGTGGGTTTGACTCCCGGGTCGGACCATATCAACATCTCACGATCTCTCTGGGTGGAGTTTGCATGTTCTACCCGTGTCACCGTGGGTTTTCTCTGGGTACTCCGGTTTCCTCCCACCTCCAAAAACATGCATGTTTAGGTTAATTGGGCATCACTGTAAATTTCCCTTAGTGAATGAATGAGAGAGTGAATGGTTGTCTGTCTAACCCTGCAGCAAGTTGGCCACTGTCCAGGGTGTTTCCCCGCCTAAGGCCCAAAGTCCCTGGAATAGGCTCCAGTCACCCGTGACCCCTAACGGGATTAAGCGGTAGAAAAATGAATGAATGAATGAATAATTACAGACATATTAATCAAGTTATTTTTTTTTTATCACATTAATCTATTTTGAAATCTTTAACTTCATTGTTTCCATATGTGAGTTTCAAAGTGACATAAGGGTTGTTCAACTTGACAACTTAGCAACAAAAGACTTCCTAAAGTCTTCATTTTTTGCAATATATTAATATTTCCATCTGCAACAATAAAATAAGTAATGAAATTGGATGAAAACAAAACAAAAACATTTAAGTTGAGTGTTTTTCTCAGCAATTTTTAGGTGAGATTAAAATAGATTAATTAATAACAGATCATAATTAATTAATCTCTTCAATTTTTAATCCCTTGACAGCACTAA
This sequence comes from Mugilogobius chulae, assembly GCA_038363315.1. Taxonomy (NCBI): domain Eukaryota; kingdom Metazoa; phylum Chordata; class Actinopteri; order Gobiiformes; family Gobiidae; genus Mugilogobius; species Mugilogobius chulae. The sequence goes on along the minus strand of CM076405.1, from coordinate 25,356,963 downwards.
CAAATATGAACAAGTAACAAAGAAATGAGAAAAATCACATACGCAAGATGACATGCTCATTAATCTTTTAGATCAGGGCTATTCAACTATTTTCTCAAGGGCCAGATTTTTCAGCAGGTAGTGACCTCTGGGCCGGAGAAACGCTACAATCCACCCTTTTAGGGCTGCAACGATTCATCAACTTATTCAACAAAGCATGACATTTTTTCAACAGAACATTATTTGTAAATATTCTTCAACTTAAAGCTTTGCATCACTATATTTCAACCTTCATGAGGCTAAAAATACACTTTAAAAGTCCTAATGCACAATACAAAGTACTGCTTTTTATTTAGGAATGCACGAATAATGTAACTAACATTGTAAATAATTACTTTTGTAATTTTTGTGAAAGATGTCTGGATACTGACAGAACTACAAGACTAGACTGACCCAGGCTTAAGCAGATAAAAATAAATACAGTAAATTTTCATATATTTGGAAGATGGGTCGTGGGCCGGATTTATCAGGTTGGGAGGCCTGATTTGGCCCCCGGGCCTTATGTTGAATAGCTTTAGATAATCAGCTGGAGCTAAAATGAAACCAGTATATTGAAAAGTTTTTATTTTTTTATTATTACAATCAACTATTGTATGTTATTGTTCAATGCAACTTTACAAAAATGATAACCATTACACAAATTATCTTGAGCTATTTAAAAGAAATAAATTGTGTGGCTAATGTGTGTTGTCAATATTTGAATAAAGATTTAATAATTTGAGGTAAAACACACACTGTGAAAATATGTCTCAACACTCATTTAACTACAGCCTTCAATTATGTTTTTCTCAAACTTCCAGGAAAAGTTCCTCCCTAATGTTCAGCTGAAATGATTAAGTGCTTTATCACCTCCTCAGTCATGATTTGTTTTTGTCTGTCTGTGATTTGCAGTAATGATTGCATTTTTAAAGTGCGACTCACCCAGAAAAGCAGGAAACATCGGGACCATGTTAGTGTTGAGCAGGGAGCCCGTCTGAGGGCCTTGGGCTTCCACGTCTGACACAAACACAGGAGAAAAGAAAAGAGAAACAAATCAGGTTAATGTAAGTTTATGATAAGCCTTTTGTAATTCTATTAATGTATTTAATTAAAGGACAAACATATCTAACAGTTCAAAGGCGCACTGTGCAACTTTTCTGGTGGTCTCCATGGAGATCTCATTATTTTGTGTGAAATATTCCCTCGCATGAAAATAAACTGATTCATACAGAAAACCAGAAACAAGACATTCATCATTTAGAGGTGGGCAGTATTTTGAATTTTAGAATTCTGTAAGTTTTTTTTTAACACATTGAATATTGAGTATATCACATAGTTTGGAAAGATGCCACAGACATAACTAACAATAACAATGCTTAGAACTTTCAAATATACAAAGCAAGTTTATGCAGTAGAATTCATTCAATAAGAAATTTAAAGTACTTTATAAAACAGGAAAATATGGGAATAAGGGGAGATTGCTTTCATCATGTATTTGTCATTTACATTTCTTTCTTGCGGTGAAACAATAATAACAATCTGTGTTTTCATTTTGAGAGGGATTGCATTATGACAGAATGGACTGTTTTCATGCCTAGAGGAGGGCATATTTACATTTTCATCCTCTTTCAGAATGTCCTAAAGTATGCTTTTAAATTTCACATTTTACAGAATTGATGTAGTTGACTTTTCACTTGCAGAAAGTTACACAGTGCAACTTTTTACATTCGTCAATTGACAATTAAATCACAGGTAATACATCTGAAGACAGGTTTTAATATATACTGTATATACAAAAATAAATAAATAAATAAAATGTCATGGAGACAAGCTGGTGACAAAGTTTAAAGTAGCAGCAACAGTAACTAAAAAGGTAAGTAAATCTGTTAATCACTAAGTTTGTCCCACATGGGCAGAGGATGTGGTGAAACTATTAGTACTTTAATGGCTTTAATAGATTACATATGTCTCAATACTTCCTGAAAGGTTATTTGAGGTTAATCTGGTGTTCAGACCAAAAATTAGACCAAACATTAAAGATGGTTTACTATGAAAAAGAAAACCGCTAATTTAAAATGACACAAGAGCCTCAGTACAAAGCACAATTCTGACTTTATCAGCCTCTCTGCAGACGATAAAGGAAGAGAAAACATACTAAAACACAGGCCGTTCTACGTTGTCACATTATAATCCATTAGTCTAGTAGTGAATATTCTCTCGATTAATATGTGCTGCACAACTTGAGGACATCTTGTTTTTCTTTTCAGCACATAGTGTGTTTTAAAGCCTGTGCACATTCCAGTAAATGAATATTTGATTACTAATTTAGCTGATGATTACTTGAAGGTGCACTGTGTAACTTTGTGGAGTCAAGAGCACACTTTGCATAGGGCTGGGTGTTATGAACTTAATGTGTCAGCCACTCTAAAGCACTGAGTGAGTGAAAAGTTAATTTAAAGTCACAAAAAATTGTAATCCATTTGCAAAGAAAGTCCCCAACCACCGGTTTAGGGGCCAAAACCGGGCCGCAGGCTATCTGCTACCGGGCCCCAGAGGATCTTTTGAAATTATTTTTATTTTATAGTCATCACTACTTCCTTGTGCTTAAACAGCAGTTCAAGCAATAGGAGATCTGAAAATACACACAATAATCAGCTGCATTTTACGCTATTGTTATTGGCGCTACCCAACCTCGACTGGTCCCTGGAAAAGAAATTTGTGACTGTACCGGTCCTTATAAGAAAAAATGTTGAGGATTGACAATTTCATCAAAAAAGCAAATTGTCACAGGCTTGAGCTCCCAATTTGATTTTTATCACAATACTGTCCAGCCCTCCTTTGGGACATTCTAAGAAAAAAAATTGAAACACAGCTAAAGAAGTTAATTTTGTGGCCATGGAAGTCTGTTAAAAAAAAAAAAAAAGATGTAGATTTTTATCTTTTACGCTGTTCAACAAAGAAATCTAAATGACATACACAGTCTATAAGCGAGCTGTCTTTTTTGTTACCTACACAAAAACTAAATTCATTAGTAAATTAAAAGTTCTAACTTTTAACCAATAGTCTAGTATGACAGACCATACGCATGCCATGTAGCTAATTGCACTATTATGTGCTGTGTTTTGCACAGTTCAGAACTTTATTTTAGGAAACTAAAATCCAAGAGTCCAATTTTTAATCCCACCAACTATAATTATATGTAAACTTTGTAACAGCACATTCCTCTCTTTGTCCAGCCCTTCACCTGAGCCCCATTCAATCTATAAACAGTCTGAATACAAATACAGTGAGACCCCTCCATAAGAATGTGGATTTGGAGTCAGTTTGAATTGGACACCCTTGCATGTCTGAAAGTGGAGTCCGGTTTGGGTGACACTCACTGGGCGGGTGCAACAGTCCAAAGGTGAGCCCTGGGTTGTTTCTATAGCGACTGCACATCTGTGATTTGGATGGGTCGATGCGGACGTCAGCGCGCACACAAGGGCTGATTGAAGGATCAACTTTTGCCTAAGAAAAAGAGAGAAAAGAGATAAAGCGGTCAATGAGTTTTGGACAAAACGTGGTGTTGTGCAAGAAAAAACTTTGGGTCAGCGAGGACAGAGAAATGCCACAAACGTTTTATGGACTTGTAACTCTGTCAAGGCTCATTTTAGAACTAAACTGACTGTGCGTCTGTGGTTTGCGATTGAAAACAGTGACATGTCAAGATACTGAAAGTGTCAAAGATAATTTAGGAAAGCAGTAATTGTCTACACGTGGACCAAAAACAATGATTTAGCGTATATCTTTCTGCTCTATTTGTTAAACTTATTTAGTGTCATGCATTTACCTAGCTATTACAATTTATTCATAAAGACAAACATTGATCAACACCTCTTTTCAATATACGTAGATTTAAAGGCTGTTTCAAAAACAAATGTAGCCAATCTGGACTACAAATGTGTTCTATTTTGGATATAATCTCTGTTCCAGAATTTACCACAAAGTCGTGATGAATTCTGGAAGAATGAGACAATTTGTGATTTACCCCGCCTGGGAGTAGAACCCAGGACCTTCTTACTATGAGGCCAACAAAGCAGACCTTTGGTAACTTGTTTGCTAAATAACAATTCAAGATAGTATTTCACTCATTAAACAGACTAAAATCATCTTATTTAAGCATATAAAGGTAAGGAGTTGAATACTGTGATCTTGCGTCAGTGAGAAATGTAAGAGAAACAGAAGTGCTGTTGTACTTTTTCTGCTTTTCTGCCACTGTTTACTTGATTTTTTCTTTTTACTTGTCAGAAACAAACTCAGTATTTAGCAGTGGTTATGGTAGTTTAAATTTATTATTAATCTGCATCTGCTATTTCCCAATGTATTAGTGTTTTGAGCTCTAACCAGAACAATGTATCTCTACTGAGTCTCATTCATTTTTCGCCACTCACTGCTGATATTTAGAATACTGTGTTGTCATCTGTATAACATTGAATATACATTAAAATATATACAATAATTTAATAGCAACAAAATAATACATCATAAATGCAGTCTAGGAATAATGCCAGACAATTGCTAAAAAGAGGTCAAAAATCTTAGTTACCTAATGTAACTGTAGTTCTATGAGTATGTGCGTAGCCCTCTACGGGCTTCGCTATTGGCTAACACTCGAGGCAGCGCCTCGCACCTGAAGATCAAACAATGTACCGCTCCAATCATGAGGACGTGGTTCCCCCACTGGCCGTATATAAGGCCCTGTCCACTATCGCTCGCCCTTCTTGAACTCTAGCACAGTGGAAGACATGCCTGCTGGGCCTGCAGGTAGAGGGCTACGCACATACTCATAGAACTACAGTTACATTAGGTAACTAAGATTTCTATGTCGTATGTGCTACGCCCTCTACGGGCTTCGCTATTGGCATACTCTACGCGAAGGCCGTAGGATCAATGTACTCCCAGCAGGCATACATGATTGGAGCGCACCCGCAAACCTACTTCGTACCAAGTACAGAGAGGCAGCGGGCGAGGTTGAAACCGGATGGAGAGAAGGCACATAGTCCTGCCCGGACCTGCCACAACCACCCGCATGAAAAAGAAACAAAGGTGATGAAAGGCCGCCTCTCCCAAGAGCGCCAAGTCACCACAAGAAAAGCATCCAGAAGGAGTGCTAATGCATTGATGAACTGGTCGCCTCTCCCAAGAGCACCAGGACACCACCACAAAAGTATCCAGAAGGAGTACGAACGAAGGTGAACAGGCCGCCTCTCCCAAGAGCGCCAAGAACACCCAGGCAAAAGCCTCCAGAAGAAGACGCTGAAACTGGAAGCAATGCGCAGGTCGCCTCTCCAAAAAGCGCCTGAGGCACATCGCCAACAAAGAGGAAAGTCCTTAGGCCGTCACCTCATGACGACTCATCCGGCCCGCGATAAAGGACCAAATGAGTCACTGACCGCACTGTCACATCCAACAGATATGACTGCACAAACGTCGACAAGGAGGACCAGGAGTTTGCCAGACAGATCTCCTCTAGGGGCACCCCTCTAAGAGTAGCTGAAAAGGTGGCCACACACCAGGTAAAACGAGCTCTGATGAGTGCAGGAGGGGAACGCCCCTCTGCCTCGTCAGTCATGTGACCCGCCTGGCACACCCAGTGGGCTAAGCGCTGCGAAGAGAGAGCAGTGCCTCGATCCTTCGCATCAAAACCCACAAATAACTGGTCAGAATACCTGAAGCCAGCCGTGCAGTGCAGGAAGCGGCGAAATGCCCTGACCGGACATGACAGGTGACACCCTTCACCCTCCGCTGACGCATGTGGGGGATGACAACGCTGTCCCAAGCGGATGACCCTGGACATCCTAGGCTGGAAAGCCTGGTTCGGCCATAATTCCACCAAGCCTCCATCACCGCTGAAGAACATGCAAGAAGGGTGGATGGAGTGGACGCATAATTCCCTGCCCTCTTGGCAGAGGCGATCACCAAAAACGTCTTAAACGATAAGCAGCTGAGCTCAGCGCGATCCAGGGGCTCAAAAGGTGGACCCGAGAGGCCCTCTAACAGACCTGCAGTTCCCAAGGGGCGGCAGAGCTTCTGGGGGGTGGGTTCGGACTGAGCGCACCCCGTAAGAAGCGCTTAACGAGAGGATGGTTATGGGCCAGGAAACCACCAAAAACCAATGCGGCCGAAAGCGATGGCCGCAGCAAAGACGCCCAAGGTCGAAGCCGATCGACCTTTGGCCAGGAGACCCTGACAAAAACCCAAGACCTCCTGAATAGTGCAGGAGAGGGGATCCACTGACCTCTCCGTGCACCATGTGGCAAACAACTGCCATCATAGCCTGTAGGCCCTAAACGTCGAAGGCGCACGGCCTCCTTGAATAGTCGAGACTACAGCAGAAGGGAGGCCTAAGCCTAACCACCTTCCTTCTCGGCTTCCAAACCAAGAGCCTGTGGCCTAGGATTGGACGTGAGTAAAGGGATCATTGGGCCTGAGTCAGCGTGTCTGGCGAGTCCGGGAGGGGCCAAGGTCCCCCCTGTGCCATGGACACCAAGTCCGGGTACCACCCGGCACTTGGACTGTTCGGGGCCATTTGTAGCCTGTCTCTCCTGACTCTGTGGAGCAGTGGAGGGAGGAGCCGGAGGGGAAAATGCATAAAGAAGACCCCTCGGCCAAAGTCGGTGCGCCAACGCGTTGACGCCCAGAGGAGGCTCGTCCCCTGGTCTGAGTGAGAACTACAGGGGGCATAGAGTGCTTTCAGGTCGGCCACCGGGTGGCCGAGCTGTTGCCAAACCTGCGCCGCCACCCAAGGGGCTAGGCTCTATTCGCCGCGGGCTGCTCCGCTCCTGGACATTCTGTCCGCGCCTACGTTGAGAATGCCGGGGATGTGCCGGGCCCTCAAGGAAAGGAGGTGAGTGATGGCCCATAGAAAGATCTCAGGCCGCCCTCCTGTGGAGCGAGGGAGATCTGGTTCCCCCTTGTCTGTTCAGATAAGCCACCACAGTCGTGTTGTCTGATCGGACTAAGACGTGGTGTCACTCCAGTTCCGCTCTGAAGTGCAGGACGTGCAGGAACGTTCCTCACTGCCTCCATCTACAGGACATTGATGTGGCTGGGCGTCGGAGACCAGGTGCCGCCCGTCGAGCACTGGTCCAAGACCCCCCCCCAACCTAACAGGGAGGCATCTGTGAACAACTCCGTGTAATGGGGGACACAACCCAGCAGCACACCCTGGCTCAGAAGAACCGGGACGGTCCAGAACTGGATATCCTTCCGTGCGGGCATTGGGGGCCTCAGCCATGTCCTCCTGTCGTGCGCCGGGTGCAACCTGAGACGGGAGTACCACCGAGGCGTCTCATGGGCAGTAGGCCAGCTGTACCACTGGTTGGGCCACTGCCATCAATCCGAGAAGCGATTGAATCTGATGGGACCGGACTTGCGTCCTTCAAACACAGTCTGTTGACCACAAAGCCCAGCCTGAAGATGTAATCCAGCACCACCTCTGTGTGAGCCTGAGCCTCCTGATGGGAGGAGGCCAGGATGAGCCAATGGCTGGTTCCAATACAACGCAGCAGGTCCAGCGCCGCCTCCACGCACTTTCTCCAAGTGCCAGCGAACAGCCAAACGGGAGTCAGCAATATTCCTGGCATCTCCTAGCCATGGAGAAGCGGTGGAACCTTCAGAGCTCCGAAACAATGGAAACCTGGAAGCAAGCATCCATGAGGTTAACAGAGTCAGACAATCGCCCAGACTGACACACTTAACAGGTGTCGTGTGGTCAGCATGCGAAACGGCCTCTAGGCTATGCATCTGTGGAAACCAAGAAGTACGGGGAGCAGAAACCGTTCTATGTCGTCGGCCTTCCATGTAGATAAAGGCCAATAGCGAAGCCCGTAAAGGGCTATGCCACACTCATAGAACTACAGTTACGTAAGTAACTAAGATTTCTCTGCTCTCTCTGCCAGCACCTCCACTCCTGCGCCACGTAACAGGAAGGAGGAGACGCGCAGATCCAAAAAGGGCCGTATGCCGCCGCACTTCTTGGCAACCAAGAAGTACGGGGAGTAGAAACCGTTCTATGTCGGCCTTCCATGTAGATAAAGGCCAGTAGCGAAGCCCGCAGAGGGCAACGCACACACTCATAGAACCACAGTTACGCAAGTAACTAAAATTTCTCTGCTCTCTCTGCCAGCACCTCCATTCCTGCGCCACGTAACAGGAAGGAGGAGACGCGCAGATCCAAAAAGGGTCGTATGCCGCCGCACTTCTTGGCAACCAAGAAGTACGGGGAGTAGAAACCGTTCTATGTCGGCCTTCCATGTAGATAGAGGCCAATAGCGAAGCCCGTAAAGGACTACGCACCAACTCATAGAACTACAGTTACGTAAGTAACTACATTTTCTCTCCTCTCTCTGCTAGCACCTCCAATCCTGCGCCACGTAACAGGAAGGAGGAGACACGCAGATCCAAAAAGGGCCGTATGCCGCCGCACTTCTTGGCAACCAAGAAGTACGGGGAATAGGAACCGTTCTATGTCGGCCTTCCATGTAGATAAGGCCAAAAGCGAAGCCCGAGGAGGGCTATGCACATACTCATAGAACTGCAGTTACTTTCTCCGTTCTCTCCGCTTGCATATCGTAGCAGGAGGGACGGGAGCCAGAAGCTTGGGCCTGCCCACTATGTCCGTAGGGGGGGGGGGGGGGGGGGTGCTCGTAAGGGACGTACGAACGAGAACCGGTCATAACGTCGCACCCGCGCAGTCTGCGCCTCCCCTAGGGAATGAGGAGATAGACAAGCATTCCGCCGAGATGCTGTCAAGCTCCGGGCAGAGGCCGAGCGCTCACAGACTTGCCCCTGCTCCTAATGCTGGAAGGGACGAGCAGGCGTCTGATGCCGCGGCGCTACACTAACCGTAAGAGGAGAGGATCTATGGACTGTAGACTCTCCTCCAAAGCACGAGGGGAAGCGCGTCGATGCGCGACCCCTACGAGCCTGCACTTGCCCCCTGCGTGCTGCGGGACAGCGCAAGAAGGCGTTTGGTGTAACTCCAACAGCAATGCCAGCTGGGGACCGTCCGCAGCCGGGACAGGTGGAGCGCGCGTCCCCTGTCGCTGCGCAGCACTGACCAGGGAGGGAGCGGAGACGTGATGGGAGCCCGCTGCTCGTGCATGTGTGACCCTGTGAGAGGGAGCGCATCAGAGCGCGCCCTAAACGGTCCTGCACTACACAAATCCGCATCCTCAAAGCAGAGCGAGGAGCGGGAAAAAACATCTACATAAAAAGATGAGTAAATGGAGATGACGCACAGAAGCCTGTCTTCTTCCCACATGCTTTCCAAGCGCAGATAGGAGCAGAACACGGTGCCCTGCTACCAGAGCAGCAGCGGTGGGTAAAGAACTGTCCTTACCCTGGACAGCTATCTGAGCTGCTGGAAACTCCGCCCTCACGACAGCGGCTGTGGTGAAGTACGTGGTTCTCACCTACGTCTTCTTCCCTGGGCGAGAGTGGGGGGTCACAGTCAACCTCTGCCCTTTCCTGACGCACTCATCCGCACCGCGACACTCAGCGGGGATGAGAGTGACAGGACAGCTGGAGCCAGCATCGGAGCTATAGCACCAGCAAGAACAGCAACAGAAACGCTACCAGTGCGTGTCTGTTGCATGGTGAGAAGTAACTCTAAATCATAACATAAAGAGCCTCTCCTCTCTCTTACAAGCTCCAGATAAAGGAGCGCGCCGCTCCGGACTCGCGCTCCTGATCTGTAGGAGCCGGAGCCCGAGGAACAGAACGCCGCAGCTGTAAGAGCGTGTCTCGGGGAAGAGCGGCTCCTCCTCCTTCTGACCCGAGCAGAAGAGCGAAGCAGCGGGCGAGCTGCTTTTCTCATGGTCCTAGAGGGAAGACAGACCCAGCCAGAGATGTCTGCCGCCCACCTGTGCCGCGCACATATACCTACGCCCATGGCGAAAGCTTGTGACATGCAGAGGAAAACAGCCACCGTGGTCCGCAGCTAACTAGGCCCTGCGCTAGTTGCTAGCTAATGCTACGGCCTGTGCAGCATTAGCATAACAGCTGTACACAATACAGTCGTCAGCCTGTCTCGGGCTGGAATAGAGGCTTACCGCCAGATCAGAGCGAGGAAGAGGGAAGCAGAGCCAGACTGATCCCGTCCTGCGCTAGTAGCTAGCTAGTTGCTAGCTAATGCTACGGCCTGTGTAGCATTAGCATAGCAGCGATACACGACACCGCCGTCAGCCTGTCTCGGGCTGGAATAGAGGCTTACCGCCAGATCAGAGCGAGGAAGAGGGAAGCAGAGCCAGACTGATCCCGTCCTGCGCTAGTAGCTAGCTAGTGCTATGACCGTGTAGCATTAGCATAGCAGCGATACACGACACCGCCGTCAGCCTGTCTCGGGCTGGAATAGAGGCTTACCGCCAGATCAGAGCGAGGAAGAGGGAAGCAGAGCCAAACTGATCCCGTCCTCGATGGATGGAGCCCCCGACTCGCTGCACCAGTGCACACAGCGATACGGCCGGTATGCTGGCACACGGTGTTGGCGCCAAGCAGCAGCCGCGGGAGAAGAGGAACGCCATGTCTTCTTCATAGGGGGACAATCCGGAGGGAAGGAGGCGCTGGAGCCTTGCTCGGCAAGGCTGCAGCACGGACCGGAGGCACGGTCTTCCCCTCGGACATCTCCGGGTCCGGACCGAGATGCTCCGGGGATTCGGGGCTCATGAAGCCACGGCGCCACTCTCGCTTCTCCCTGGGAAGCGAGCAGCAGACGGGGCGGTCTTATCCCTGTGTTGTGCTGCCAACAGAGGCAGAGGAAACAGACGGTCCTCGGGGAGAAGAGGGTCTCACATCTGCCGTACCCACGGTGCTCGACACCGGAGGGTGACAATCTTCGAGCTGGTGAGTACGGCGAATCCCTAATCTTGATTGTAGAGAGTAAATCTTTCTTAAAGAACATGTTAAGAGATCTTCAAGTGCTGAGTGAAAAGAAGGGCGAGCGATAGTGGACAGGGCCTTATATACGGCCAGTGGGGGAACCACGTCCTCATGATTGGAGCGGTACATTGTTTGATCTTCAGGTGCGAGGCGCTGCCTCGAGTGTTAGCCAATAGCGAAGCCCGTAGAGGGCGTAGCACATACGACATAGAATGTATTGTTTTCCTGAAGTGGTAACGGCTTCAACAGAAGTTAGCTTAATAATTTATTATTAAGTGTTGTGACAATAAACATCTAAACAAATGAACTTATCACACTCATCTGACAGTTGTCTCCAACACTCGAAAGACCGGCTTTAGACAGATCTTGATTTACAGTGAATATAAACCACTAAATGACAACTGGCTGCAGTGTTTGGGTTTTCTACAGTTGTGCACAGATGAGCAGCAGCTGCTCTCTTACAGTCACTAACAACCAATACAGCCTCGTGCCAGAACCCCAAACCAGACCTGATCCAGAGCCAGGACGGAGGACTCACTGCACCCAGTTTAGACTAGGACAGGCCTCAGCAGGAAGAATGCAGAGCTTTATTATAACACAGTGTGACAGAGTTTCTAACAGGTATTCCATACTTTAAAGAGAACATAAAAAATCTACTGAGTTTTTAGCAACGCCATACAGTGCTCTCTCATCATTATTACTTAAAGCTGAATTTGGATTGATTCATGCTTGCTTGAGACTTTTATGATGATACAGTAAATGGCAATGTATGTGCCATTATTTTCCCAAACAATAAATACTCACTAGCTATTAGCCACACATTTTTTGTTTTGTTTTATGTTTCGCCACAAATTTTTAGTTACATTTTAAATTAAATATATTTTATTATGTAGTCAAGTTGTAGATCAGATATGATGAAATAGTGCACATTCTCCATAGTGTCACTCCCTTGCTTAGTCTCAAACCTTTGAAAATGTCTTGTATTATGAAAAAAGTACTGTTACTAGTACTGTTTAGCATGTGCATCTTAACTGTGATCGTGATTTGCAAGAATGGTCAATCTGTGTACTTCTTTTGTTGTTTCCCCTTGCACAGTCCTAATACCCAGCTCTGCTGGGCTCACTCACCAGGGGAGGGACGGTGTAAGAGACCCAGAGGGCATGAGTCTGTCCTGGCTGTATCCGCTCAGGAAGTCCCTGTGGTGGAGCAGGCAGAAGGACACCTCAGGCTCTACCACACGAGGAGTGCCAAAGGGGTGGTGCTGTTTCCGCAACTGGGCTTTGGTGGCTGGAGAGGACAATAATGTACTGTTAACTACCCTAAATCCAATACAACAGCGAAATAGAGAAAAAAGCAAAATATAATTCTCACCTGAGTCTATGTTGATGAGTTGTGTGTTCATCTCTTTTTGCTGAAAATAGAGTTAAACATTTATTAGCAAAATATATAAAAATACTGGTTTATTTGTTGTTGTCATAGGCAATAAGTAGAACCATGACCAACAAAGATATTTCCTTACAAAAAATGTGCAAGATTATTTGTAACAAACATTATGAATAAAAAAATATTGATAATGTCACAAAAAGTTTTTACATACTATCTAAATGATGGAAAATGTTGCTGCCTATGATTCAGATAAATATATATTTTTTCATCTTACAAATCAGAATCATCTTAGACATCTTAGACATCCCAGTTTAAAAATATCAATGCATCTTGCTGGAAAAGTTAAGCCATTAAGTGCCAAAGTAGCAATTCTGCATCAGAAGCAGTCATTCTCAGTCTCTTCAGACTTCATGTTCTCTCTTTCTGATACATTTTAGTAGCTTGGAAAGTTTCAGATTCAACTTTGTACCAGCGGTTGATAAAAATATTTCAAAGAGAAATCAAGTTTCTATGTTTAATGGACTGTATGTCAAATGAACAAACCCACAACCTAATAGATTAAAATAAATTTTGCCTGTACCATTTCTGTAGTTTGACCAGTGCAGGAGCACTGGCGGTCGTCTGATGGAGTGGCGTTTGATGCTACACATGGTGTGTCATGTGACAGCTGGGCGGGGTGCACGGGCTGGAACTGTGTCTTCTTCAGAAGGTGGTTTAGACTGCCGTGAGTCCCGTTGTTTGGAGCAGGACGGATTCCCAAGAGATCTGAACCCGAAAAGAAATGAGGAAAAAGGGATTTACATTTCTGTTTCGTCATAATTCAAGTGATTTCAAGTGATGCTAACCCCCCTTGTCAATGAGCTTATCTTTATGTACAATAGAAGTAATCACTGACTCAACTAAAATAAATAAAGGATTAGTGATAGCCTTACAGCTTTATTCAAAAAGAATCCCTATGTACATTCTAAGGTGGAAAGGGTTAAGATTTGTACACAAAGATCATTTATAATATATACAGTACATTTCCTTACCACACATGAGGTTGTACACTTCAATGTTCTCAAAAGGTGGAACCAAACTCTTGTATTTGAATCCTGGGCCATAACCAATGAAAATAGCCTAAAGAAACAGACACACAGATAAACAACTCTACTCAAGCTTCAAACTGTGCTAAGCCATTCGGGCATTTTCGCCAGTAAATATAAGTTTCCAAACAAGTTGTGCAAGATCAGACATAAAAACAGCACGTTGACTGCTTCTTAAACAACCTAACATGACCTTGTTGCGTTTTAGCCGATAAAACAACATTGCGGTTGCTGAAATATTTGGAAAGAAGAAAGTGTACTCCCAATCTGCAATCATCTATATTATTCCACAGAGTCCGTTACTGAATATACGAATAATTGTTGGATGCTATGACTATGTAAGCTAATTATGATGAGGTAAATTCAAGTTCACGCTGATGCTAAATAGAAGAGTTCTTGTCAACATGTTTGAAAATTCATTACCAGAGGGACTGTGTAGGAGGGAGAGAGGGTATTTAACATGAGCTGGAGATTTGAGTGAATATCATAAGAAGCTAAAATATTTCCTTAACCATATCAGTTAATCTAAATGTAATGTACTTCAGCATTTTGTATTTATATATTTGTTGATATTAATATTATTCTTTATAGGATTAAGACTTGCAGGATTAAGATTTGATTCTAGTTTTTAACTTTGGTTTGGCTGTGTACCTATGGAAGTTTAGCGGCATTAAAACCAACAAATAGCTAATAAATAGCTAATTTCATACAGGTGCATTTTTATTTTCAAGTTGTCTTGTGAGTTACTGTCCCCTATAGAACTCAGTCGCTGGGTTTATTTGAACTATTGTTATATCTATACCCAACAAGACAGACACGCTAACATGTTACCTACCTTAAGATAGCATATCTTTCACAGATTAGTAAACTTAGCCAACCAAATTAACTTAACCTAAGAATAACCCTAATCCCAACCCTAACCTTAACCAAATTTCTTAAGTAAAAAGCTCAAAATATAAACTTTTGCTAGCATAGCCAGCAATGCAAAGTGATGGCAATGTGGTATAACTGGTATAACTAAAGTGTGCTGCCAAGAAAAGTAAGCAGGGTGGAATAAGGTGAACACTGTAGAATTGTTTTCATATAAGAGTAAACTGTATGCTTTGGCTTTAAATAAAGGCCTTTTCTTGCTACATCCTATTTGAGTTACAGTGTCAAGGCTGGTCCAACTATAAATATTTTCATAAACAGTGATGATTTTCTGCCAGACACGCTTCCCTTTGTCCCGTATCTCACCTGCATGTTCTTGAAGAGGTTATCAGAGCCGTGGAAACCTCCGGAACAGTACTTCATTTCCTTCCTATTCCTAAAACAACAAAACCACAGCATTAAAAAAAGTTGTTGGTGTTTCTTTTAGATAACAACAGAAAAACAAAAATAAACCACTGCTGTTTGCTGAGCTCCATTAGATCTTCGATGACTTGAAGCAATTTTCTCTGATTGTGTAATTGCATTTATTTTTATTTTTTTTCAACAGTTGGCCAGTTTGCCAAAATAGACAAGCTAATCATTGTAAACACTGAAGAATTAGGTTGGCAACAGTCAAATTCAAAATCAAAGTACAAATTCACCCATTGAATCTACAATTTCAATTTCATTTCAAATAACTGTCGACCTAAGAAGTCAGTAGCTTATTAATGTGACATTGCGCGTTCTTGTATCAATACATAGCTTAACTACAACTACATGTCTGAGTGTCTCCACAGTAAATGCTTGTCCACTCACATAGCAGCCTGCCAGCCTCCTTCATGTACAGCTGCCCCCTCTCGATGCGCTCGTGGTGGGCGAAGTGCATCCGTTTGGGGAGGTGCTCTTTGAGGTAGGGTCTCATTGGCTGATCAGGCGTCCTGCACTTAACACCACACCAGACCAATCACACGAGAACAGATATGACAATGTTTGACTTAGGCTCAATCAAGCAGATAATCTTTCATTCTTCATCTCAGTGCAAAAGGATAAAGGTAGGAATAGTTGGCATGCCGAGAATATAATAGACAGAAAGAAGCTAAGAAAATCGTATTGACAAGACAGAAACCGGGATGAAGTGAGACTTGTCAACAGGTTAAGTGAATATCAGAACAATAGGTTTCACTTAGGTCTAATCAAGGTGTAATTAAGAAGTTAAGCAAAATAGAAAAGATTGTTGTTGGCATACCGACAGACGGTCAATCAGGCCTTCATAGTCAACTGTAGAAATAGGAAAAAAGAACAAAGAAAAGCCTTTAATTTATGGCTAAATGCATTATGTATTGTTACTTTCTTTTAAATGTGAGTACTTCTATTCATTTCATGTAAAAAAAAGACCCGCTTTCTATCAGTCAGCCAATTCCCACATCAAGAACATAATAATGCGAGCACAGCATTGCAATTAATCCGATTTGATGACAAAAAAAAAAAAAAAAAAAGTTACAATTACTGAGCTAAAACACAGAGGAACACCTGAGGGCTTAATCGACTGTTTTTTAAAGCTCAGAGCGAGAAGGTTCTTAAGGCAAGAAATGAACTAGAATGAAGCTAATTAAGCTCCAGCTATATTTGTTAAGGTGGGAACAATGTTATCGCTAATCTGGCCAGCCAGATGGTTTATCTAGCGATATTTGTAAATTCACAAACTCAAGATAAACCACCTGGCCTTCCAGTAGCCCGACTGGTTTGGGAGTCTGAACCAGCGGTGTTTCGGCCCAATCACATCACAGCAGCGTGGTTTTGAGGCCCAATCACATTGTAGCAGGGCGGGTTACAAGGTCTGATTCAAGCTAAAGAAAAATGGTAGATGCTTTTTGCTGCTTTTGATGCGATTTTAGCAGAAATACAGAGTACTTTCCGTATATAAGAAGAGCAGTGTGTGTGACACATACATGTTATATCCCACGCAAATAAAACAAATACGGTAGGCTGCTCACCCAATCAGCTCGATGCATTTTAAAATCTCAATCAAAGCCAGGTTCTGTTATTGCAAGCTCAAGAAAGTAATTTTTCACAATATGTACCTTTCAAAAAATACCAAAAGTTAGGTCAGATTGCAAAGGAAAAAAATTGCTTCTCTCCATAGAAACAGATTACTAAAACTTGTAGCTTGTTTTCACCCAATTTGGCCAGTTGGGTGAGGTCTTTTGCCCAGCAAATATGATACAGTATGTATAGCTAATTCCACAACTGTTACCTAGCAACTATATTGTACACAAGAGCAAAAATACACATAAATGACACAATTGTTACATTTTGACAAGTGAAAAATCTTGTAGTCTGTTGGGTATATGTCAAAAAAACATTTTCAATTTTACTGCAAAAACTTTTAACAATGTTTTAATGTGATAAGGAAAAGCAATCTCATGTAGAAAAGCAGGCGAACTCTCCAGCAGAAAGTGACCTAATGCTTTTCTTAATAAAACTACACTGTAAACAATTGTGTCATTTTGTTGAGAGTTTAAAGCTCAAGGTCAGATAGAGTTACAAACAATCTGTCAGTGAGTGATTCAGGGAAGCTGGGAAAAAACAGACCTACAGTACAGTACATCAACAGGAACTCACATGTTGAATATTCCTGAGGAAGGCGTGTAGGTCGTATCCGAGCCGCTGGGCCCTGGATCACAGAGAAGTCTTCAGTGTTGTTGACGAATGATGACACAAACGCAGCTTTGTCACAAGAAGCCTCCTCCATACCTGCGAGCGACAGGATTAATAAGTAACATAGAAGACATTGTATGAATGTAAATATTTGTGGTTGTGGTATTATTATTAGTGTAATGTACATAAAACATTGTGCATCCTGATGACTTTTGAGGACATTTACATAGACAGGGCAGGGAAATATCCTGTTGTCCATCATAGTGTAGTTGTGATGAACTTGTGGATACGTTGTTATATAGAATATTGTGATATAAAAGACTGACACATATTGGTGATAACTGCCACATTCTTCGGTCACGCTGAAGCTTTAGACAAGAGTAACTAAGGAGAGTAATTGAAGGCTCAGCAGAGGCTAAAACACTTATAAATACAAAAATAAGAAATGGAAACAGAATTAGCTATAACTTAAACAGTACACATCTTATTTTATTAATTCAAGTAGCCTCGAAGAATGTGTTTATGCACCACCAGGGAAACTACTAGAAATTATTATTATTTTTATTTTATTTTAAAATACAAACAAAACTGGCCCAATTTAACCAAATAAAGTGGTAACACTGGGTTCTATGTCAAGATACATGGCTTTAGGTTCACATTGAATGCTTTTGTATCACTGGCTGCTAGTCTATCACCCTGCACCTTGCCTGGTCTACTTTTTTTTTTTTTTTTTTAATCACACACAAATAAGTTTATTTTATTTGCGGCAAGTAACTTCTCACTGGTTTACAGATAACCTATGTGCAAAGATATGTAGATGTGCTTGAACTGAGAATTTTGTCTAGGACTAAAACCATCTCTGGGGTTAAAATGATTCAAGAGTTACCTTAGTAACAGGGAGTGCTTTGTTTTTCGGGAAAACTATTCATCTGATAAGGTTCCAATATTGTGTGGAGTTACGCAAGGTTCTACCCTTGGCCCACTTTTATTTAATTTATATTTACTCCCACTTGGCAATGTTAAACACAAACACAAATACAATATACAATAGCATAATTATGCTGTCGACACTCAGTTGATCTGAATCCTACTCAAATTATTTTGCAATGAATTGATGGCATTAATAGTTGGATGAAACAGAATTTTTTGCAGCTAAATTCCGACAAAACAGAAATCATTGTACTTGGATCAAAAGAGAAAAGACTGCAATTAATAAGTCTTATTTTTTGTTTTCGTTTTTATTCTTGTTTTGTCTATACTTTGTTGTGTGTTGCAATTTTTGCATGAAATGTACTATACAAATAAATCTTCTAAAATAGATTTGCATGCATATTTTACATACATATTTTTACACTAACAGTCTATTAGTCCTATGTAGTTTTGATACAGACTCAAGCTCTTGTCGTTGTCATATCCCTTAAAATTCACTGCAGATGTTGGGTGTGATTTTTGGTTTATTTTTACATTTGTTGACATCTCTTTGGGCGTGATATTTCCTCTTGTCCTCATCAAAGTACATTAAATCTTACATAAGTTGAAATTAGTGACATTTAGGAAGTGTGATCTGACAGGGGCTGAGGCAGAACTCCAATACATGTGTTTTTAATAGAGATAATTACAAGGCATGCATTAGGTTTTCTTATGTGAAAAATTACATTTCGATAGAGATTTTTGGACCTTTCATTGAAATAAAGAAGTCCACAAATGTCACTTGAACCTTAAGTCCAGGATGAAGGCAAAATCTGGCTCTCTTAGTTTGGTTATAATATACAACATATTTATTCCCTTGAAAAAATGTCCCAAAGTAAAGTTTTAACTTTCTATTTCCATGTGATTGTGCAAGTGACATCTCACCTCCAGTACCTCCACTGTCACTTTAAGAAGTTTCATTGCATGTTTGGAGTTGCTTGAGTAATTTTAGAGACCAATTAGATCACTTCCTGCACAGTTTGTCCTAATTTTATCAGCCCTGATCTACATGTCCTAGCAATGTTACAGAAGTTGTTACTGTAATAATTCTCTAGTGGAGCGCTCACCGTGATCTGAAACTATTATGAGATTGACACATTTGTGCAGGTTCCTCTCTTTGAGTCCGTCCATCAGCATTCCTATAATTCGATCCACATTTTCAAGCGCTTCGATCACCTAAAAACACAACAGTAATTCAACAAGATTATACACATCAAACTGTATTATTTAGATGACTTTCACCCTTTATTTTAATTTGATTTGATAAGACATTTTACTGTAATCACTGAAGAAGTTGATAGTTGGAGTATAAACAGTGCATGTACGGTAATTATTCAATTGTCAATGTAACTTCTGTTGGTGGAAAATACAACATTATACACTGAAGATGAACGTGTTTTGCAGTGTGTTTTCAGAGGGCTACAGAAACCTATACTCTTTAAAAGTATTCTTGGAAACACAGTCTTGAGCTAAACTGGTTGTAGAGATGATGGAGAGCTGGACAGCTGGGCAATCAGAATGGATTTGGAAAAGGAGGCGGAGAGCAAACATTCTAAGAACAACTGTTTGTCCCCCTGACGAAGGCCAGTAGGCTGAAACACGCTGGGGCTTTTTGAGGTCCATTTTGACATGCCAGAGTTAATAAAGGCAGATTATCTAAAAGAGAGTGTCTTGGGTTTTTCTGTAAGTCAATGCATTCTAAGAACAACTTTTGAGTGTTTTTCAGGAGGACCACCATACTCGCTCTGGGTGACATTTGATTTGTCCAGAACAAGAATAAACTTCCTAACTTTGGACTCTGTCGTTCTTGCTTAAATATTTCCCCAACAACTTCAATTAACAGTGAGCAGATGCGTCTCTCCAAAGATCGAACACTTAGCTTAGCCTGGTATGCTTTATTTCCCATGTTAATGTTTAAAACCCTACCATAAAGCAATGTCAGACCTTCCACTAAAAATTGTACACAATGTACATTTAAAGATAGTACTTGTAAATTTTTAAATAATTAACTTTCTCTGAAACAGTCTTGTTTAGACATTATTTAACCTTTGTAAGTTCAGTGAGTAAAAGCTGATTCAGGGTTAGGTGGTATATTTTGTAATGTGCACCTCTTTGCTCCCTGGACCATAACGGTGTCCTGCTGAGTCCGGTTCATCCAGGTACATAGTGAAGAAGTCTGGTCTGAAAGTACAATATAATATGTTCAGTCATGTTTTAAATATTATATGACACTTATCTGATCACATACCTTTGTCCCTGAGGTAAATTGAGCCAGTCAAACACTGTTGTGACTCTTTTTTCAAAGTTGATATTTCTGGGAACAAAAACACACACGCTTTACAATAACACACTCAAAAAACATACACATGTTTTAATAATAAAGCATAATACATTATACAACATGATGCGAGCATGGGTGCAACAGATGTATGTTTTTTTGTTGTTGTTGTTGTTGTTGTTTTTTTTTTTTTTTTTATCATTTGTTAAAGTTTTAATTTTAGTTACAGGATTAATTCTTGTTGCTGTTGGCTTCCTGCTTCTGTAGTGTGCAGACCTGTCTCCTGACTCTCTCCACTTTTCTTGTTTAGTCTATTGCCTTATGCTGTCTCCGTCTTGTCTGTTATTGTATGTTGTAACCAAATGTAATGCTTGCATCTGTATTTCGAAGGTTTTTCTCTTTTTTTATGTTCAGAAGAGTGAGTGGCGGCGCGCATAGTGCAGTGGCCCCGGAGGTTCACTCCAAAACGTAGTTTTGTTCTGTGATAATGGCAATACATCTTTCTGTTCCGTTCTAAAAAATACACAAGTCAAAGTTTAACATTAATGAAAAGAACAGGAAGTATAGTAGAGTTCTTCTTCTCTTTTCTCATGGGAAACACATGTCATGATCGTGTAAATCATTTATTACATTTGAGTTTCATGAGTAATCCAACCTGTCATAGGCAATTTAACAGGTGGAGACCGTGGTAACTGCTAATGTCATCTTTTTCAAATTTGGCTTTAAAAATGATATGATACCCAATATTAACAGGAGGGACTAAAAAGGATATATTTTTTTCTCAAAACAATAAAGTAAGTGAGTAGTAGTGACTTCAACATCAGTCAAGGATCAAACTGACTGCACCTAGTTCAAGGGTTGGTATTGGTGCATCAAACCATAAAAAAAAAAAAAAAAAAAATCTCAAGAAATCTTTTTAGTGTTTTTATGTTGTTAATCTAAATTTATGAAAGGACTTCAAAGAAGGATGGTGGGGTGTTCTATATAAACCAAATAAAAAAAATACTGACTACAAAAACATAACATTATTTTTGTAACACGTTGAAAATAGCGCAGACTTACTTGTCATACATGTGGTAGAATGTGGGAAATGTCCCTGTGATGTTAACGTCTGATCCAGGCCAAAAGAAGGTGGCTGCTTTTAAATTCTGACGCATCGCTGTCACCCAAACCTGAGAACACAAGAATATAAATATGTACAGTAGGTGTCATACAACATATTTACTTGTTTTACTGTTTAAAGGTCTTTCTGTGCATTCACTTAATTTGAATTTATGTTAAATGTTTCTTCGTCACAAACATGTCTGGAGTTGTGTGTTATTTCATTCCCAACATACTTTTGCATGTTTAAGCTGTGTTCCGCAACATTTTGATCCACCTTAAGATGTCATGAGGTATTAATTCATGAAAGAAGGTCAATATTAAAAGTTGGAAAACATCTTCTAGATTAATCATCTACATAGTAAATAAGAAGCATAATTTAACTGAAAACTCTTTATAATTGCTGAAACTTTAGGTTATACATGTAGATTATAGAACAGTTGCGTTATAGATAAAAGTTAGTTGCCTAGAAAATGTTGGCAATATATAAAAATGTACTGTTTTAATGTGAGACGAGTGAAGTTAGTTTTTGGTCTAAATGAAAAACGACCAATCAGCTCCTTTGTTTTGTCTGTGTCACACAAATAAACACATCTGATTGTTGTGGAGCTGCAACAGACGCAGGCGAGGAGAGTGATGACCAAACCCACTCTTCACAACTTGCTGAGGCGTGGGCTCTGGATCCCAGGCAAATAAATTAGCACATAGATGCATTTAAACTCAAAAATGTAGTTTTTCTCAATCCTTATGGGAATTTATAATGGGAACCAGTACTTCTTCCTTGCCTGTTGAGCTCCATTAACGACTTTGGGGATGTAAATAGACTAATAATGCAAGATTACTCAAACCTTTGTGACTTCAATAATTACAACTACTAGTATGTTTTTAATAAGATGATAATTTATTTCAACATGGCTAAAAACTCAAAGTTGGTATAGGAAAAAATTTACAGAATTTGTTAATGTGAGGCTACAAATCTAAATGAAGCAGACTTTCTACATAAGGTCATTGCACAGAGCTCGTGTGTAAGCCTGGTTTTCGTGTGCATGCCAGATGGACGATTTGGCAAAACCACCCACAAACCTAAACACATTTTTCCTGTTGGCTCGGAGGCAGCGGGCTAAAATAAGCAAAAGCAATGGGAAGATTTTTGGAAATAAAGTCACGTCCCCCTCTTGTGTATATCCAAACGTGTGCCATTGGAACAAGACTGTGAAATGATTTGGGCATGAATCAAGTGTGACTAAAGTGATCATGCAGCAGGGGTCTGATTCAGCTCACAGTGAGGACATTCCTAAAACCAGATTAGGACTAAACAATGACACAAAAGACAATGGAACTCACTGTTATTGTGTTTGTGACAGGCAAGACACATTTCACTAAAATGTAGTTCACATAATCAATTATATTTACTTTGA
Organism: Mugilogobius chulae; assembly: GCA_038363315.1. NCBI lineage: Eukaryota > Metazoa > Chordata > Actinopteri > Gobiiformes > Gobiidae > Mugilogobius > Mugilogobius chulae. The sequence continues at coordinate 25,334,221 of CM076405.1, read as the reverse complement.
TTCAGTATTTTGCGAGGTGTCTTGCCCAACAGGGAGTCATGCTCAAAACTCACTCGTATACATTGCATTTATGTCATTTTTTGTGTCTTTAAGTGCCCAAAGAGTGCAATAAAGGTACTGTCTGCAGTGTTTCTCCTAAGTGTATTCAATTTGTGACCTTTGTACTATAGGAAAAATATAAACCTATCTAAATCAGGTTTAAGTAGGGGTGCATGGTAGCAGAGTGGTTAGAGCTCTGGCTTCCCAATAAGGAGGTCGTGGGTTTGACTCACATATCAACATCTCACGATCTCTCTGGGTGGAGTTTGCATGTTCTCCCCGAGTCACCATGGGTTGTCCCCTGCCTAAGACCCAAAGTCACTGGGATAGACTCCAGTCACCTGTGACCCCTAACGGGAACAAGCGGTGGAAAATGGATTTTTAAGTAATATTTGTGTGACTTTAAGCACTCTCTCTCTCTCTGTCTGTTTGTCTATCTCCCTTTCTCTATCTCTGTGTCTCAAATGAAATAAAAATATTGTGATATGTGGTGAGTGCTGAAACACTGGACAAACGAGTTTTCTGCAATTTGTCAACTTTGCTGCAACTAATAAGATTATTTTTTAAAGTTGAATGGACATTAAATGTGATTAGAAGTAATTTTATAAAGTTAAATAGTAACAATGCCAAGTCCAAAGCTGATCTAAATCCCTATTGGAGGCTTATTAGTTTTACCTGTCCACTACTCAAAACGTTTCTATTTTGTTTTTAGTTAATAAATTGAAAGTATGTTGGTTCAAAAAGACTCTATAGTCTGTTTTACCTTCATATTTGAAATCAAAATATTTGCAAAAATTGATTAAAACTAAAATGCTACAATTGCTTCATAAGAAATGTTATCCTGTGTATGTCATTGATTGTAATGCAGTGGTTAAAACGCCTTAAAGCAAACCTAAAACATAAGAAATATCATGAATAATGTAATGATAATTGCAGCTGTCTGTCATTTCCACAAATTTTCATTTCACTGCCATTTCTAATCTCTAATACTCTCTTAAACTAACAGGTTTGTGGAGATTGCAGTGTAAAATATTTTAAGTTTACAGCGCCAGCAAGTTTTAAAATCAGTTTTTTTAAGACATAATCCTTGTAGCTAAACGTGTGCTGTGTGTTCAATTCCTGTCAGTCCAAGTCAGACTCAACAGAACAAAGATGATTAAATGGTAGAAGCTACGTCATTGTGCCACTGTTTAAAATGCATTCACTCTACTATATTGTTTGCAACTATTAGCATAAAGAGACAAAGAGAACAAAGGTACTTTAAGAAGATTTCATAATTAACTCAACGGTTTAGTCCATTACAACAGAGCCATTCTTCACTGATCTGACAGTAAATCAATTCAGACTAGTCTCATCTTATATAGTAGGAAACATAATTTAATATTCATTCATGCAGCCTTTGATGGCACACTTATTTTTAGTCGATACAACGACGTGTTACACATACATCAGCACTGCTCACTGCTTCCTGCTGGTTGCTTCCTGGAAATCCCGGTGTTCCAGTGTTTTCCAAAGCAGTTGTCTGTCACTTAGTAAAATAGTGGCTCTGATCTTAGAAAGAGATTTAAGGCGGAAAACCACTAACAAGCTCCAGATCTCAAGCTGTCACAAGCGAATGCTCATTGCACAAAGAGTTGGAAGTGAACAACAAATTTGGTGGCCACTGCTGAGTCACGTAACATAAACAAAACAAAAGATATATGGACGTACTAGGAGTGGGCCATATATCCATAATCGTCAGTATCAGTATCAATAACAATCCGGTTTTAAGATTGTCATTGGTTGATATTTTACAAATGCTGATATTTGGAATGTCCACATTGTGTCAGTCCCAGTTTGTCCCCAGAGTTATAGATTTGTTATTTAAATAAATAAATAACAAAAACATGTCTCAAGGCTTGTTATATGGTGATAAAAATTGCACGGTCAGCTTCCCGTGTCATTGAGAACTGTCATGTTGCAATTCATCTGGATTAAAATAATAAAGTTCAAACTAATTTAGTCGTCCAGTTATCTGAGGTAGTGACAGCTGTATTTAATCAATAATAATGTAATGTTTACTTCCTGTGAATATTATATGGACTAACGACTGTTCCGATAATCTAATTTAAATCTAAGATCTTGTTTAGTCTGAGGTGACTGATGTAGTGATTTTCAGTTGTACACATATCAGATTATATGACTTTAATTTTCTGATATCTTATTTGTTAACAATAATATTAAATGTATTAATGAAATCAATCTGCTAGTAACTATAGCAACTGGACACATCTGTCAAAGACTCCATCACCCTGGTGACTAGGGCTGTACTCAATGTATCGGTATCAGGATATATCGTGACAAGCTCATTGGCAATACGCGTATCGTTACAGGAAGGTGTATCGGGATACGTATCGGCATACTAAAATGTATATAATTTACACTTATAAACCTGGACAGCAGGGTTAAGGCTGAAACTATTTAGCCAAACAATAGCTTATTTGTAAGACACTTGTATGTAACATGAAGAGTAGTTTGAAAATAAACTTCCTTTGCATTTGACACTTGATATGTGACATATTGAGGAAATTATATCAGGATTTACATGTATCGGAATATGTATCGTATCGTGACCACTGTATCGGGATACGTATCGTATCGGAAGGCTCTTGGCAATACCCAGCCCTACTGGTGACAGAACTTACATCATGACTCTGACATCATCAGACTTTACTTTAGAGCAAAGCGGAACGATCCACACTTCATTCAGAGCCTACAACTTGACAAGGAAGCCACAACTATGCCGTACAGAAGGAAACTCACACAAAGCAACATGAGAGCTGCTGTCCAAGCTCCACCAGCTGAGGTCAACTCTCCCAACAGAGAAGACCGCATGAAACTTATAGACCTGCAGCGAAAGCTCCAAGAGCAGGTCTTCATGAGCTGCATTCAGAAGAGCAGGATTAAGCAATTGGAGGAAAAGATCCTGCAAAAAGAAGCTCTCCCATTACCAACAAATCAACCTCAGGAAACGCAGGAGAACATCCAGGAGAAGGAGTTGAAGAGACAACTCCAAGAGCAGCTCGCCATAAACCTTAAAAACAAGAAAAGACTAGAAGAGCTGCATCAGGTGGTCCAGCACAAAGATTCCCTGGAAAACAAAGTAAAGGAGCTACAAAAGGAGCTAGATACACGCTCAGAGGAGCAGAAGCTGAGGAGCCAACAGCTTCATGAGGCCGAGATCAACAATGACAAACTCATCCACATCAGCAAAGTCCTGAAGTGGAAAGTTCAGGACTTGGAGAATCAAGTCCAGCATAAAAAAGCTCTTGAGGACAGAGTACAGGAGCTAGAAAAGGAGCTAAAAGAGGCAAGAGAGCTGAATGAGAAGCAGCAGAAGGAACAGGAAGAGAAACAGGCTCTGCAAAGACAAGTTCTGGCTCTGACGTCTGCTTTCGATGAGCTAAACCACACATCTGAGAAAGCTATGAATGAGCTCGTCACAGCGGAGTCTGCTCTCTTAGAGCAAAAACAGGAGACTGAAGAGGCGAAAACCAAGGCGCAGGAGCTGGAAGAACATCTAACCACTGAGCGCACCCGTGTACAGGAGCTCCAAGGACAATTGAGCATCCAGAAGACCACTTTTATGACTGCGCTGGAGGAATCCTCTCGCGCTCATAACGCTCTGGTGGAGGAGAACGCACGTCAACAGAGCAAATTGAAGGAGCTAAACTCAGCTCTGAATCACAGCGAGGAGGAGAGAACATCTGCCCTCCTCAGATGTGAAGAGCTAGAGATGTCGCTAAACGAGTCTCGAGATCAGCTGCACCACAGCAGAGCCACAGTGGAGTCTGCTCTCTTACAGCAACAACAAGCAGCTGAAGAGGCCAAAACCAAGGTGCGTGAGCTGGAAGAACATCTGACAACTGAGCGCACCCATGTACATGAGCTCCAAGAAGAACTGTGCATCCAGAAGACCACTTTTATGACTGCGTTGGAGAAATCCTTTCGCGCTCATAACACTCTGGTGGAGGAGAAGGCACATCAACAAAGCAAATTGGAGGAGCTAAACTCAGCTCTGAATCACAGCGAGGAGGAAAGAACATCTGCCTTCCTCAGATGTGAACAATTGGAAAAGTCGCTGAATGAGTCTCAAGATCAGCTGCACCACAGTCAAGTCATCACGGAGACGCTCCAAGAGGAGTTGGATAAGAAGAAGAAGAAAAAGCGGAGGAGGTGGTTTAAGTGGTGGCACTGATCCCCTCTCTGCCCAGAACTCACCATAACCTGTGTCTGTAACAGGTAAAAAAAATTAGTTGAGGTGCACTACACAGTGGTGTACTATGAATAAACAACAAGCAAGCAAAAAATTGTGAATCTTTACTTTTTAATATTAGAAGTACTTCACACATAAATAGAAATGGTTAAAATGCAACCCTACAATCCATTATTACGGTCTTATTATCATTATTATTAAGCTGTGTTTGTGTGAGCCACGTCTTGTACTTGTACTCGGAGTCAAAGTCTTCAGCACAAGCCAGGAAAAAATTTTACATTAATAATTAATCTAAACTTGAATTAATCCTGCACTGGTAGTGAATCAAAATATCCAAAGATAATATCAAGATAAACAAAACTACAGCTAATGCAGTCAAGGCCTAAGCATTTTCTTACAAAGCCTGCCTTCAAATAGTTTTTCACATAGTCTTCAGCTCATAGATTTAAGCAGGAAAACCACTAACAACCTTTTGCAAGCTGTCACGTCACTCACTGCTCATTAAAGTAAGACTGGAACCTGCAGGAGATTTGGGAGAAATGAGGGTTTGTCAGATTAACTCGTGTCTCGTGCCACTCACTTGTAGTTAATTACAGCAGGGCCCCAGTGGAATAGCTGGTTAAATGCAGCAGACCTCACGGATACGACACATAGGAGCTCGCCACTAAAGACGGGTTGGCCTTGTTTCACAGCTTTTTACAGTAAAGTCTGGCACCATGTAGGATGTAGTTATTGTGTGTGGAGCAAATGGCATGTTTTCAAGTGAATATACCTTAAGTGATGCTGCTTTGGGTTGTAACATACATTTTGAAAGAAACATGTGATAAAGATGTGTTTAAATTAGCATTTATTCACAATTACATACTTTAGTAGTTTTTTTGTAACTACTAAAGTAACTACAATGATATTCTACCAACAAGGACAAAAATAATATCCTTAACATTCACAATTATAGTTGTCACACATAATCATGTAGTTTGTAAAGCCACAAATACTGTGAGAATTGCACAAAGTTAGTCTAGCACATCACCTAAACTGAAATCAGACTTTCTGAATGAAAAAACAATAGTGTGACAAAAACATTTAGTGTCGTGTTTTACTACAGAATGCTTCAAAACACTTAAGGCCTGATTTATCAAGCAGGTGCTAAATTGCGGATGCAAAAATGAAAAAGATTATGTGTTATTTATAAGCATTTTACGCAAACTTTAATATTGGAAGATGCACATACAACATACTAAACACAACAGATATGAACCACGTACGTTCAGCATCTTTAGAGTGTACGAGAAAAATATCATCTCTGGCAATGGTTTGCTCCCCCTAACTTGTTTTTGCACATGAGCAAATGCCTGATAAATCTGGCCCTTTGTATTTTGCTTTACAAATGTTCATTTTTTTATAACCTGAAGGAAAAAATCTTGCCTCTAAAATGCCCACAAGGGATAAGACAATATTTGTAATTGGGCCTCCTGCTGTGACAAAGTGATCTAAACTATCTGCACCAAATATCTACCTTTGTTTCCTATTACATCGGCCGATACCAAAGCCGGAACTGGTAAACTCTATTGTATTATATAATTAGTTTCAACAGAATGAACTAGAAAAACTTACTTTTGCTTCTAAAATTCACAGATTTTCTTACGCTGAACCTATTATCTCTAGTCCCTAGTACTGTTTTGTGCTGATTTGTTATTTTCATACAACCCCGTCTACCTGTATCCTCTTTATCTGTATTGCAAAAATAATACAGTTGTAGTCAAAAGTAGACAAAAACATGCCAATACACTCATCTAACTCCACAGTCGATCAAAAAAAAAACTTTATACAGAAGTGTTCCTTAGACTTTTGAGTTTGTATTTGGTCTGGTTTGAGCTCTGACACTAAAAGGGAACTTCAACAGTCATGGGCTTGTTCAGTGTTAATCATCATGGCTACATTTTACCCAATAATTTTTTTTTTAAGTCAGCAAAAACTGCATTTCTGTCTAGATCAGCATTGCTTTGTCACACTGACGAACACCAATTATTGCATAATTTTAACATGTTTTCAGTTCCTGTGACAGATTTACAAAGCACAGAAAAAGCAGTGTCTAGAAAAGCATTATAAAAAGTCAAGTTAAAAGAGCATCACAGTTCTTTTCATAAGAGAAACCGTTACTTACTGGTTCGCCTTGGTACCACTGTGCGTTGAACTTCTCATCAGTTTTGAGGCTGAAGAAAGCGTTTCTCTTCAGGTCATACATTTTGTTGTCCACTATGCCGTGCGACTCAGGATAAAGGCCCTGCAGTGAAAAGAAACAAAAACAAGCCTTTAAACCAAGACAATGACAAATAAAAACATAAACAACTAAATACATATCTTATATTATTATTTAAGCAAAAGGGAATAACTTAGCAGCTGTAATTGTGATTCACTTCCAAAATGTCACTCCTGCTTTCGGGTGAAGCTTATAGATACAGTCGACAACGTGTCATATATGGAGGCGTGGCCTGCCGGGGGGAAATTCATGGAGAAAAGTCCATATGAATTCACTCTTTTACTGCGACGCGTTTCCTGAAGATTTAAGAGTATCTTGAGCATAACAATTTCAAGCCGGGTCACAGCTAAGTCTTGTGGATGTTGTTGAAATGGCAGTACTTAAGAAAAGTAAACATATTGTTCAATTAATGTTACAGTAAATCATCCCAGGAGGTGCTAGCATCAGGTTAGCAGCAGTTTAGCATTTAGCCCGCAGCCGCTGTTAGCATTATTGGATATATTTACAAACTTGTTGGTATTGGATCATTTTACTCTTCTCCATGTCTTTGTATCTATTGTTGAACATTATATTTGCTTTGATTCCATATTTGCTGTAGTAGTTGTTGAGCAGTGAGTCATAACGCTGTTGTTCTCCATTATATGCACTGATCCTGAGGTTTGAAATAAATACTAAATAGTCCTGTTTGTAAACCAAAGGAAATAAAGATAAACTTTAATGTGTGTGTAAACATGTGTCATAGTTTACCTAAGGTTAATCTGACCTCAAACTAACCACAAATAGAGCAGGATGTAACCTCTAATTTGTCCAAACTATTGTACCATTTTATCTTCGTTTTACAATTATTCGTTTAAGTGTGCCTCCTCAGGCCATCCACAAACCGCTGCTGAACCCCGTTTCTCTAGATTTCCTCTGGGCCAATAGACCCTCCCAGTAATCTGTCTTCTGTCTGCGCTGAATCGATCTAAGAAAAGCCTGAATCAAACCAAAAGGAAGTTCGCTGAGAGAGAACTTCACTGGGACAAGCGTTCATTGTGTGGAGTAAAAAATCGTCCCACTCACCGTCACAATGCTGTAGTGGTTTGGAAAGGTCTTGGTGGGATACACTGGTCGCATGTATGGAGTCGTGGTGCCATGCTTTTCTGAAATAGAAAATGCTTTATTGAATATGTATTTTTTTGCTTTGAAGTGTTATGTTAAAATGTGAACCAGACATGTACAATTAGCAAAAAAAATAATAATAATAAAATAAAAATTCAGTGGGTATGTCTCCCGCATTAAACAAACAAAACAACAACAAAAACATGGAAGAATATGGAAAAAATATCACATGTGAAAAACATTGCAGATTTCTGCAGAATCAATGAGCAAAGCAAAAAAAAAAAAAAAAATTATGTTAAGTGAGTGAAGTTGGTTTAAATGAAAGCTGATCAATCATCTCCTTTTGTTTCATCTGCGTCACGCCAATAAACTAACACGATACGTTGTGAAGTTGATCTGAAATCTGAAAGCGGGGGGAATGGTGACCAGACCCAGTCTTTGCTATTTGCTGAAGCGTGGGCTCTGGATCCCAGACAACATATGACAGGTTGTCACGTTTTTCTAATTATTGCATACACTATTTGGCTATAATTTACCCTGTAAGTCTATGGTTTTACCGCAGCAAAGTTCTAGTTTGCGAAGACAAATTGACAAGTAAAAGTTGAAAATTACAAGAAGAATCTAAGTTCTAAATGCAATTTATTCATCTAAAAAAAAAATTCCTCAAAAATTTCCTCAAAATTAAAGAAGCTAATTTACAGACTAAATATTACAATTACTAAGAAAATTAAAGTGTTGACAGGTTTTTTGTTGCTCAAATAATGATTTTTGAATCATTAGCTCACCACCATGTCAGGACGACAAAAATACACAAATAAACATCACCATGTCTTCCTGGAAAGTGTAGTCTAACCTGTTATGTGAAAAATAATAATAATTTGACACTGTATTCATAAATACTATCTAGCTAAAGCCCTTGATCAGTACATTTTAACAGCATATAACAATAGTGACTACTAAAATAATTGTTAATTATAACAGCTCTAGTGTGCAATCTTTTATGATGAAGGACTTGCAACCTCTTTTTATGGATTTGTTATTTTGTAAAACAGAATGGCGAACTAATCAATTTAAAAGTCTACGTTACATGTTAGGTTTGTGGAGAGGCAAGTTTATTGATCTTAAGTTGTTTTACTGGATGCTATTAATAAACACAATAATGGAACAAATACATAATTGAAAGGCACAAGATGGAAATGTTTAATGCCAGAGTATGGAATCTTCCAAACAAAGCATTACAACCATCCCAGAAACAAGCAAGGGCAAGGTTACCAGTGCCGACTTTGTATTTTTGTATATAAATTCCTGCCAACATTCCTAACCCAGATACCAGCCAGTCCAACATTAAATGGGCATCAAAGGACACATGTTTTAGACAACAATGCAAAAGGATTTCAAGTATGTATGCATTGTGACGTGAATATGAATTTGTTGTTTACTTAGAGCGCTGATGACAGGATGTGGTCGCTGTGGTCCTTCAGATATTCTGCCCTAAAGCCGTCCAGGGACACCAGAATGAGAGGAGGTTTGCTGAATCTGGCAACACAAAAAACAAGGAAGTACTTTAATTTAGCAAAACACTGAAAAAGATTTTACATGAACTGATTAAACTCAAAAGGAGGAACAAAACACTAACATAGAAATTAAAAGTAAAATGGTTGTTTTGTTGAAATGTTTTGTTGTGATAGCAGTACATTTCTGCTCATTGGGTTATTTTGTGAGATTAAAAACAGCCAAAAAGATTCTCCTTCAACTTTCTGCTTTGTCCGAGAAAGTCAGTTTTAAAATGAATGAGGAAAATATTTTTAAACAGGATTATAACTTATTTTTGACCCCATGAGTTTGCATTTACAACTATTACAGTCGTTGTGGTTTAGAATTTGGATTTCTACAAATCATTCACAAAGTGGTAATAAATTGTGCTCAATCTCTGAATATTTTGGTGATGTTTTGGCCTGAATAAATATCAGTCTTGGTTATGAAGGTTGTAAATGGATAACTTCAACAAAAATGAATAGGTCTTGTGTTTAAAGGGGTCCTATTGTGTTTTTTAAAATTATTTCGTATGAAACTAGAACATATACAGATCAGTAATTTACCTTTTGTTCATTGTAAAACACAAAGTTGATCTAAAACAGTTCTATTGACTTCCTGTTCAAAACTGCAGATCTGATAAGCCCCGCCTCCTCATTTTAAAATGTAACTGTAAAAAGGAAGAGATTTTTAAAAAGTATTTTTTATTGTTGGAAAGTGTCTCTGGGACAGTTTTGAACCATATAAGCTTCACTTTGAGTCTTAATTATAACAAGTAAATACAAGTGGGAGGGGATAGGTGGTAGGTGAGAATGGGGATTTCTGAGAACTTGAGCTCCAGCTGAAGAACAATACAAGATTACTCCAACATGAATGAATCAATTCAAATACAACTTTGAGTAAACTAATGATGAAGGAAGGCCATTGTAACAAGGTTAAAAACATACAAAAGTGAATTTGACACAATAGGTCCCCTTTAAGCAAAGCTTAAGCAAATATTTATAACATATATATTTTTGTTGCAGGTCTCTAATATGTGTTATTATTATTCTGTGCAGAAAGAGAATAGAGATGCTTAGCCCATTAAAATGTTTGAATATGCCATTAAGCCTCGTACACTTAAAGCAGTCTGTTTCCAATTCTGCATAATTTCCCATGAAGCAATGAGCTCACTCCTAAAGCACAACACATTAGCATGAATTAGCTATTAGCCTAGTTCCACAAGTTTCCACTGAGCCATGTTTCATTTAAAAAGAACAATTGTAGACTAGACAGTGTCAGTGTTTTTCCACAGCAGCACAGACACTTGGAAAAAAGTCAGAGAAGGAGGACAAAATACTCACCCAGGTGGACACTGAGGCTGCTGTAGGTCTTCAAACGGGCCCTGGAGCCAAACTTTTCCTACAAAACACGACACAGTGTAACTAAGATATTCAAGTTATTTTCTGTTGAATAAAGCGGATTAAATGAATTTAGATGGAAAGCAACACTCTCAATGGCTGCGATAACAAGCAAACTTAAAAGGTGTGTTAATGTTCTGAACTCATAACTATTTTTTATGCAAAGTCATATCGTCAGGTGCCAATGATGATTTCACAATATCACGATATTATCACTACTTACTGCAAAGATTATAATCATGGTTGGGGCTTGGTTGAAATTGGAACAACAAAGCACTCTGGATGGGTATTGTTTCAGCCTAAAGCAAAGGTTAAACAGGTTTCTCATCCACATGTGCATGAGATCAACAAGAAAGAGGGGAGTTTCCTGTCTGTTTGAAAACTGTTTGATGTGGACTGGATCAGAGCTTCATCGAGAACGCATGTAGCCTGCAAACTCTAGGAAACTGAATCAGACAAAAACAGACATCCATAGAGTTCCTAGAGTTCAGATGGGACGTATAATCTACTTAGTCACATATTAGTGTACGGATTTATCCACAAAAATTATAATCTTTTTGAAATTTGATTGAAGAACCTTAAATGCAATGATCAACTATGGTTCCAGTGTAAGAAGAGGGTTTATACACCTTTTCAAATATAACATTCAAGCACTTTTTAAGCAATTTTAAGTTTTTTGCATTGGATTACTGCTTCTGATGCTTAACAATGCATTATTTGTCTCTACTAATGTGAATTTTAAGAGAATATGATCAAAAAGTATTTTAGTGTTCATACACTACAGCAAGATTCAAGCAATTTCTACGATTTCAAGTACATATACAAAACCTGTGTTATGATGAATTTAGTCTTTTGCACGGTGAGAAGTACTACAGATGTCGCTTGAATCTATAGAAATCTAAATCCATGCATAGAATAGTGGGTTTTTCTAGATGACCACCAAAGTCTATTTACTTATAAACATAAACAGCTTCGGTTGTGGTCTTGTGCTGCTTTATTGAAAAATGCTGACCAAGACTTTGATGCTAAAAGTTCCCATATCTGCTCTTTACTTCTCCAACAGTCAGATTTATGTGTTGGGTAACTTTCATTTATAGCTGTGTTTGAGAAAATCCCTGAGTTTGAGAATCCATTTGGCCCTGCTGGGTTCATGAACCGTCATTATTTCTGGATGTATCATTTAGAGCAAAGTGAGTGGTGTGCTGTGGTTTCCTAAAGAGCATTTCATATGAGAGCTGTCTGCAACATCTGGAAATATTAGATACAGAGGGTGACTTTAAGAGCACAGCTGTCCCACACAGAAATGTCAAAAAGAAAGATATATGTGAATTTAAAGTAATTTGTTTCCTCTAAACTCTCAACTGTCCATTAGTATTCAAGGCAATCTTAAAAGGAGTGTGTAAATATTGAACAATAAAAAAATCAGATAACTGAATATTCCCTAACACAAGTGAAGTAGCATTAAACAACTGCGCTTTAGGGATCTACCGTAGATTTCACACTATAGAGCGCACCTGAATATAAGCCACACCACCTACATTTAAGAAAAAACATTAAAAAGTACATATAGGCTGCACTTTTTCATTGTAGGTTATGAGAATCTGTAATTTAGCTGCATCACTTTATAAGCTGCAGAAGTCATAGCTTGTGAAAAAAGTAGTAGTTTTTAGTCCAGACATTACGGTAATGAATGTACCAGGTAATTTTGCACTTGTGTTTTTCTACATGGTATGGTTATGAAATAACCATACCATGTATGGTTGAAATGTGTGTCATTTGTAACAATTACAATATGTTTTTTAATGATATGTGTGTCTTTTTAAACAAGGACTCCCGAAAGAGAAGATGTCTGTTAAACCCATCCAATATCTCTGCATGATTTCATGCAAAGTGTTAGTGCTAGGGGTGCACTTTCCAATAAGGAGGTTGTGGGTTTGACTCCCGGGTCGGACCCTATCAACATCTCACGACCGCCTGGGTGGAGTTTACATGTTTTCCCCGTGTCACTGTGGGTTTTCTCCGGTTTCCTCCCACCTCCAAAAACATGCATGTTTAGGTTAATTGGGCATCACTGTAAATTTGAGTGAATGACAGAGTGAATTGTTGTCGGTCTAACAACTACGACAAGTTGGCCACTGTACAGGGTGTTCCCCTGCCTAAGGCCCAAAGTCACTGGGATAGGCTCCAGTCACCCACAATCTCGGGAACAAGATTTAGAAAATATAAAGAATGAATATCTACTGCTAAAGTATCTCTGCATTATTTGGGGAAAGTATTGTGGTTGTCTTTGTTTGTTTGGTTTTTTCTTCAAAAAAAATTGAAGAATTTGATTAAAAAAATATACATATAGTAAAATTGGTGTATATGAACTGACAAAATGAATGAATAAACAAGTCTTTTAGAACACATTTGTTAAACTAAAGCCTTTGTGATTAGCAAGTTACATTGTCACTGCTTCAACACCATTTGAATCAGCAAAGAAAGAGCTCCAACAGCTTCATGGAGACATAAATGTCTAAGGAATGACTAATGAATTGTTTTACAATACAAGGACATAACAAAACTGCGTATTGTTCAACAAAAAAAAAAATTCACAGTTTTCTTGGAGTGAGATCACAATTTGGATTTGATCACGATTCATTATGTTTTTCTATTGCCTTGAAGTAATAAATAATAAAATCATCACCTTTTACGGAAAGTTCACTGTGATTGGTTAATTCAGCTGTCACTCCCTCAGAACTTGAGAAGCAGAAGGAAAAAAAAATGCTTGTATTTGAACAAACATTTGCATTAAATAATATGACAATTTAATCAAAAAGTCAAACGTATCACATATCTTTGCAATGACATCATTTAGAGAGCAGAGTTTATGTCAGAAGCAACAAACAACATGTCACAAAGAGCCTATTGTAAAGCCAGTCTAATCTAATGCCTTGATACAGAACAATCACACATACTATCCTCCATGTGTCTGAATGGTGTTTTGTGACAAATGCTTTACTCAGCAGATACAGCTTTGGCCTTGTTGATTCGTGCTGCTGAGCGGAGAGTAGACAGATGGTTTCTTAGCACGATAGAGAGAAAACCCCTCCTAAACCCAGCCGTGAGCCAAGTCTGTGTGGTCTGAACTGGACCAGGGATGAACCGATCTACAGGGACCAGCTGCAGCAGTCTCCAATCCAAGGGAAAACCCACATTACACAACAACTCAGGGCTATTTCTGTCCGATTCATCTGAGGCCAAGAGATTTCACCCAGAAACACATTACTGTCAAGTGAATATCCCAGTTTTTGTTCTTTTTTTAGCCCCAATAACATTCTTCATAGTAATTGTTTTTTACAATCAGCCATCAGTGAGCTCAAATGTAAGAGACGTGAGAGTTGTCAAAAGTATGAAAAATCAAATACTGATCAAAACTGAAACTGATACGCATTTGAAATGTATTTGTCACATTAACAGGACAGTGACTGTACCTGAACAGTTACAATAATTCTAAGCTTGTTTAGAAATACTGTGAAACCACAAGGTTTGTAACTTGAAACACTGATTTGAGTGTTTTCCACACTGTCCATCTGGAACTTTCTTCCCTGAAAGCGTTCTGGAAAAAGTGGGGCATTTAATGAAATACATCAAACTGATTGTGTGACTTGTCAGCTTGATCCCACCTGTCTTAGTTTGTGCTTAACCAATCACAGCCTCATAATGACCTGTCCAGTGTGCGTTTGGGATAAAAAACACAGACACCTCTCTACTCTTCTTTGAGTGTTTCTACTAAAACAGAATCAATAGCAGCGGAAAGAATAGCAGCTGCCATTTTTGTTTGGCTAGTTGCTTCAGACCATAAATGTATTACTTCTATGATTGAGACACTACTTGCTGTTGTCTTTGCTAACAGCCCCCCAACCTGCCCTGCTGTAATGTGATTGGGCCATTAAACCAGTGGTTTGAACAGCAAACCAATCGTCTGGTGGGGCCCAGATGGATTTCTTGGGTTTGTGAATTCACAAAAAATGCAAAAATCCATCTGGCTGGCCAGGTTGCAAGGTTTGATAAAGAACACAATTCATTTGTGGTAAAAATGTCAGTCTATTGTTTTACACTCAAAATAGCATTTTACAATTATTTTGGTATCCAAAAAAAAAAAAAGGAGTTTAATATTAAGTATTAAAATTGAGTTTGAAAGTAGTATCTGTGCTCTGGAATGCTGTTTTGAATATCAAATATGTTGTTTATCGTGAACAAAACAAATTACTGGCTAATGATCAATCTAGTGCTGCAAGAAATTTCGCAATCGAAACAACATCTGCAATATAATATATCTGTATAGATTAGCATAGTGCCATAACTGCCTCCACAAACAAAATCTCCTGTCTTATTTTGCATGAACTAACGTCTGACATTAAGATCTGTGCAAACATCTGACTTTTTTTAAACCTTGTTTCTTTATGAGAGCAATACTCTTACTATTAGATATTTTTCCTAAACAGTGCAGCTATATATTCCACTACTATACATTTAAAGCCATGTCTTAGCTGTACATTTCTTTTGAACTCTTGGGTTGTGAGTTCATGCATCAAGAGCCAACCTCTTTCCTCTCTCTTACAGTGTCGCCTGAGTCTATATTAAGGCACTGGGCTTTAAACTGTACTGGTTTCATATGTTTTTCATACTGAGAGGGTGTGAATGCCACAGCAGTGCTCCACCCCA
Source organism: Mugilogobius chulae (assembly GCA_038363315.1). Classification (NCBI taxonomy): domain Eukaryota; kingdom Metazoa; phylum Chordata; class Actinopteri; order Gobiiformes; family Gobiidae; genus Mugilogobius; species Mugilogobius chulae. Next base: position 25,318,926 of record CM076405.1, on the reverse strand, counting down.
GTGACGGACTTCTACCACAGTCACCAGGATGTTTTTGCCCAGCGGTTTTCACACAAAGAACATTCAGCTGCCCACGTCTGACCAAAGACACATTCAAAAACATTCTTGTCAAAAGTTAAATCTGTTTATGACATGTTTAAGAAGAGAGAAGACATAACATACGCCTTTCTCACCACTGTCTATCACTGTAGCTGTTAGTCAGTGTGATGATGTTAAACCAAACCTATTGTCCATAGTAGTGCTTGACATACACAATGCCATCAGACTGACATGACGGAGTTTACATTAAGCCTCATACTTTCAACTGAAATTACATTTAGCAAGTTAATATCTTGCAATTTTGTTTTCCTACAACTGTTTTCACAATTTTAATAAATAGCTTTGTTTCCCAGACAGGAGTACAATGACCAAGGTATGCACATACATACCAGGGTGTACTTGGAATGGTTTCAGACATAAAAAAAAAAAAAAAACCATACATTTTCTGAATCTAATTCTCTGTGTCTGTAGTCAATTTTCAATCCTTTTGCTATAAAATAAATATGTACATTTGAAAACATACCACAAAGAAACCCAAAAATGTACATAAAACTTGGAGTGTAAGACAAAAATATGGGGATACTTGAGAACCACCAAGGTTGGGAGCCACTGTTGAATAGAAGGACACAAACTAGTACAACTTGGAAAAAGAAAATCTGAATATGTTAAAATTAAACCTAGCTCTGTCCGTACATGTTTCCGATGTTGCTAATCCTGTCATGTGCAATTGTTTACACATAAAATGCCTTATTTCAATATGAAAACTTGGTATGATAAAAAAACTTTCAGTATGTTTCTTTTCTTATTTTTTGCAAATAAACTATAGAAGAACTTTTACATGGATAGTTCCGAACTATTCATTTACAGTGTCTCCCCTTAACACAGAAAAAAATATATTTTTTTTTTCTTATGAAGTCTAACTTCTGCTCCAAACCACATGGTTTTTACTGACAGAGATCTGTCTGCTCTTGATTAATAAACAATAAAATAATTGACAATCTAACATGACTTGATTCTGATATATCACAATATTTCCATTAAACAAGAGCCATACAGACAAGTATTCACTCCAGCTGTCATTGCATGACAAATCTATGGATCAACATTTAAGAAATTTTACTGCCAACAGTTTTCAGTTTCTGGTTGATGTCCGGAAGTTTACATTACACATGTCTGAATCCAGACAGCTGCGATGGGCTGCAAGCCCCTTGTTTATGAAGCAGACTGACGTACACTTTACACTACTTCCAGACGGTGTTGATGCAACCTAATTCAGCCTCTGCGTTTAACGATATTTAGTCTGCATTCCTACGCAACCAGACAAATCGGCCAACTCAGAATATGCCCATGTTATTTATGCCTCAAGGAGTTACAGTGTGAAAGCCACAGGGGAGTTTTCTCTTGAGGTATGAGATGAATTCACTTAAGATGAACTCTTTACAGCTAACTTTAAGAAACTACCATGTTATCTTTCCAACCATTTTCAGCCAGTAAAATTTGTGTATCTATGTACAGTGAGTCTGCAGTCTCTTGATAAAATTTGGGGCTGTAATCAGTCAAAGAATTTCTCACTGCTCACTAAAAATGCCCTCAATTAGCCTATTAACAGAAGTTCTTAAAACTTTAGATGTAAGAACAAATTTAAACTGCACTGAAAAACAACTAAACAGGACTTTGGCAAAAACTATGAGGTTACACTATTGGAAAAAGTACTAGGAAATGGAATAGACCTGGGCCTCTTTTTGGCTGTTTTAATCAGGTCCTCAGCATGTTTTTGAGAATATCTCTGTTACTTAGCTGTGGAACATGCATCTGCATTTGTGATCTGAAAATATTAGATAAATAAATAGATAAATAAATAGCCTTGCAATGATGTTAATTTGTAACACCAATAACCGCATAACCCTGTGTGTGGCTCTCTGGTGGAAAAAGAAATGCCCACCCCTTATTATCTGCATAATCTAAAAAAAAAAAAAAAACCCATCACAACAGTTTCATCGAGTTAATGTCTAATAATGACAGACCTTGTCAAATCAAATATGTTTTTCTTGACTGAAAGAGGACTAAACATGAAATAATGTGACTTAATGTGGTGCAAACTAGTCCAAAACAGGCCAATTCAAAATCCCAAAAAACAAGAATCTTCCTAATAAAAACTCCTGCACACTGGTGCCTGTACTTCCATTTGAGAACCACTGTTGTAGACTATTGGCAGCTCTTCCTACCACCATAAACTGCACTCATCTCTTTAATCAACTCAGGATAATTGGGCTGGCAGAGGCTCCTGGTCGACCACAGTCTGTGTGCAAAAATCACGTCTGCGTCAGAGAGATAATGGCCAAAGTTGTTCGCAATTTTGAATGAATGATCCTCCAGCTCTGGCAGCACTCCTGCTTTAAGCTATGCCCATGATCTGTATGAACAGCTGCAGGAAGATTAGCAATGAATGGGCTCCAGCCAAAAAAAAAAGTTTTTCATTGTACAGAAATTTGCTAGTGCATTTTGTCACAATTGTCATTCTTTTGCTTCTGGGGGTTTGAATATAATTCAGTTATTTATGAACTTTAAAGCCATGTTTTACCTGTTTCACTTTTGGGCAGATCCAGCTGACCTGTTTGTGTCTTTACTGTCTTAAGTGAACTGTAAAGAGGTCTGGCTTTTAAGATGACTGAACAAGGGACAATGTAGACTTATGTCGAAACAAGTTGACAAAGAGCAGATCTAAACTGAAAATAATAATTTCTCACTAAAAACTCAGTTTATCCTGTGATAGACCAGCATAGGAACTTAGCTAACTAGCCCATGTTAGCATTAGCTGTTTCCTGTTTATCGATGTGCAGGACACACATGGCAAGATTACATTTGACATTATCGAAACATAAGCAGCCGCTTTAATGTGATTCTGAGAGGCCAAAAAGTAATAAATGCAGAAATGGATGATGACAAACAAGTTTCTTGTTACTCTAGCATTAGCCTTGTCATAAAGCACCACAATACTATAAGAGTTTAACTTTTTAACACATAAATAGGATAGGATCATCAATTAGGTTTCATTTAAATAGGAAAGCTGTGTCATGTGTGTGTGACAGTAATTTTCCAATGATGTTTAAAGTAAACTTCTGTAGGAGTCAAGGTAAGTCAAAGTATGGTTTATGGTAACTTTTCTAGCAAAAGGTCTGGACTGGGATGTCAGTGTTCAGGCCTAATTAAACTACTATTCCACAGATTGAACTTGTAGCTTAACCAGATTTCAGCATCGAATCTCAACAACTCCAGGGCCATAGTGCAGAACATTTAAGCAGGTGGCAGAACTTCCTTTTGAAAAGATACTCAGATCTAAAGGTTTTCTGTTCATTCATTCAATAACTCAGAGTTTTACTTACCCTTTTCTTTGCTTCCTTTCTTCAGCGAGAAAGCTATAGCTAAAACAACCACCAGAAAACACAGCAGCAGAACCTGTGGAGACACACAGAACAAATGGACAACTTTAAAATCATTTTTCTCCAGTCGTCAAACAGAGATGACACTGTTTAGAGACAGCGGACCTCACATGGTAATGTTTAAACAGGGAAATACTAACAAGAGTCAGAAAGAGAAATTATCAGCATCAGGTTTGTCAACTTTGTTAGAATCAACATGAGGGATTTGAGGTCGACCAAAGTATATTTGGTTGCCCAGGGACAGATCATGTAGGTTTCCATGAGCAGTGGCAGCCAAATATGGATGACTGAGAGATAAAAATCACACCTTGCTCGCATTCTCTAAAACTCACATATTGTTGTTTTTAAATTGTCTTTGAAAAAAAAGCTCTTTGCACAAACAATAAACAACTTTTGGTCATCCCCAGCTAAGCTCTGAGTGAGTGACAGTTGGACTGAACAAACATAAATAAGGTGTAGCTTTCAGAAGAAGCAGTTGATTTGAGCAGATTCATTTGTCTCCAAAAATTGAGGCTGATGTCATGTACTGTACATGTCTTTGTATTTGTATTGCTGTGCTCTGTGTCCTCATTTAAACTAGTTCTTCGCTCCTTGCTTGTTTATACAAGCAGAACTATTTCCGTTTGCTTTAAGTTATACTGACTGTGTCCTGAGTTGATTCCCTCAACACTTAAGGGGAGTTTCCATGAGTGTGGTATCATGCTACATAAGAGGTATGGTTAGGATGACCACATTTCTTAAATTCAAAACTTACGCAATCACAGATTGTTGTGGAGGGCTAAATACAGTTGTGACAAGAGCTCAGAAATTAGTGCAATATTATGATAAAAGGTAAATCATTTAGGTGTTTTTTCAAAGGAAAGTTTTTATTATTTTTACTAGAGGAATGACAATATATTCCCCTTACTGTTGGAAGTATTAAAAGTCAGAACAACGGGAACATGTCTTATATAAGACTGGGACAAATCACTGGTTTTGGACTCTGTTTGTTTTTTGGATTGACTGTGTTGGACTGTAGACGACCAAAGATGTGTTTGGTTGACTAAGACATGATTCATCTACTGATTAATCGACTAAAAGAGTCTACAAAAGCTCTGAAATTCAAAAAGGTTATATTATTATTTTTGTTTCTTCTAGCCATTTATTTACCCCAATCTGTGCAACAAAATAAATAAAAAAAAAAGAAATTCGTGCAAAAACAGCATCGTGTGCAAAATAATACGAGGAAACACTAGTCTTAAATCAAAAGGCAGGTTAGACCAGTACATTGGTTCCAAATCTTCTGCCGATTCATGTTATTTATGGCGGTCAAAGCACATCACTATAATCTATTTAAAATAATTGGTTGATGAAAACAAATTTTGGTCAACTTCCATCACATAAAACTAGTTTGTTTATTAAGTACAATATTTCTACATATATTTATCCATCTCCATCGCACCTTTTTTCCAGCAGTGCCATCAGTGAATGACATTTCTTTCACACACTTTCATATTTTTGATAAACATTACCTGCCAAAACATCTATCTAATCCTAACTTACAGGAAAAGCTAAAACAATGATTTACTTGCCTAAACTTTGCCAAACATGCTACTGCTAATCACTTCCTCCTGTTCCCCTGCTCTCCATGTTCTCTGTAGTGGCTCCAGCACATGGCCCACATCTGGAGACTCCAACTGTGTAATTAAAGGAACATTTGAGTTGGGATCCACACAGTCCCATCATGTATCGCTGTCAAGATGGCCGCTGCAGCCTGCTCCTTCAGCCCACTACACAGAGTTTGGAGCTCGTGCCAGGCCATGCTCCTCTGAGTGTAATTAGAGCTTGAGTTGAGCTGAGGTTTTTAGCCAGATGTTTAGGATCATGTATGAAGTTGTCATGACCAAGGCCAAAAGTAAAGTGCTTTTCCCACTGAGCAATCAAGAGGGAAGCAAAGGGATGTGACTTTTTTTTCCAGTTCTATTTTTGAAGAAACAGCTTTATTTTAACACTGCTTTTTTGTAAGGTTTCACCATAGTTACAAACTAGCATCTTCAATACACATTTTAATATTGAATAAATCAGAGGTGGCATTTAAAGCTAGAAGTGACATTTAATACTTCTTCCCTAGCTTTCACAAAGCCTGCAGCACATGGTTAATATCCACATTCATTCATTTTTGGCTGCAATTACTGACTCAAAAAGATCTTTTTATAAACAGCAAAGTGAAACTGGCAGCGCACAGCTTTTTAGTTAAAGAGAACATTTAACAAATTAAGAAATGAAATAAAGTCAGATACTCTAGCTGTAATAGATTTTGACAACCACAATGAAACCTATTATTTTAAAAAAGAAAATGAGACTTGGTGTACTAGTTCAACAGTTAAAATACAGAAATTACAAAGGTGATGTTGATTCATTCTGCAGCTTTTTAAGTCTACAAAGTTCAATTTCAGTTGAATTGAAAAGGAGTTGTAAAGGGCAAAATTAATACTAATATTAATAATGCACGCAGAACAGGTTATAGCTTGCTCCAGTGAATAATGAATAGTCAATGACAAAAAGCATTTTTCCAGTGAGTCTGCAAACTACAAATAGGAGCTTATATCAGAGGTCTCAAACTCACGACCACCAAGATGATTTTATGAGCCCCATGAGTTGCTTTCTGATTACTAATGAGGGTGACCCAACGATCAAATATCATGATGTGATTAAACCTCTAAAAGGCACTACAATACAGTAAATTACATGCAATTTGTCTAAAACGTTCCTGTTGAGGACAGTCTGACTCTGGTCATCCACTCACTTTTTTTTTTTTTTTTTTTTTTGTAATTATTATTTTACCACTCACTTTTTGATCTCTTGATGTAAAATATAGGGAGTGTTGTTGACAAAAATAGATATCTTGATAATTATTTTTACATATTTTGATTACCATAATGAGCTTGGAATGTGCTTTTTAATAAAAAAAAATTGTCAACTAAGGCACCAACAAGTGATTAAATGACTAAAATATTACTTTCTATCTTTATTTGAACAAGTTTTTTTTTACTATAAACAATGTACTTGGTATTCTATTTTTGCATATATTCAAAACAACTATCACGATATTATTTAAACATTGATATATTGCCCACCTAAAACGTATAACAATGAATACTGGCATGAGGCAAAAGTTGGTAAATGTAATTACATATATAACATGTCATATAAAGAATTAGACAAGCTAAAATAGGAGGGACCAGGATGCTCCTTTAACTCCTCCACATGGTTCACTCTTTCCCTTAAGTCAGTGCACCTTATAACTAAGAACTGTGGGAAAAGTGTGTGTAATATTAATCCCTTTGGTGTAATCCTCTTAGTAGACTTAAATAAATGTGTCTGGACTGTGGTGTCTGGACATGAGTGAACTTTTGTGTTGAACCAGGACCTGTGTGCTGCTTTTCAGGGGAAAACCTGGAGACGTGGGTTTGCTAAAGTAAACAAATGCTGGAAATGCATACACGCTGGGATTTTACACTTCTGTCTGTGTTGTGATAAAGGTCCTGAGCTGAGTGGAAATAGTAAATAAAACACTGATGGTAAGAAGGTGAGTTGTTGTAACACTTTTAACTCCGGAGTAAACAGCTCGTCTCTCATAATACTACAGTAAGTTAAATATTGAACAAGATCATCACCCTGCACTAAGTGATTTTGTGATAAAAACAAGCAGAGCTGTTTTAATGTCTATTCTCTGAGCCACTGGAAGCCAGCGCAAGGACCTATGCACAGGACTAATATGATCATACTTCCTGGTTCTGACTGCTGACACTTTCTCTTTGTTTCTGTGGGCCAAAGATGATAACCTCAGTCTTGTCTTGAGTTTAGCTGGAGAAAGTTGTTTTGCATCCACACACTTATCTGTTGGATGCAGTGACAGAGATCATATTCACCTGCAGTTAGTGACACATAGATCTGAGACACATTATTATTGACTATCAACTGACCTAATGGCAACATGTAAAGATTAAACAAAAGGGGTCCCAAGATTGACCCCTGGGGAACACCACAGGTCAAGGCCATGTGTTCAGACACGCAATTTCCAATTTCAACAAAATAGTTCCTGTCTTCTAGATAGGACTTGAACCACTTTAGGGCAGAACCAGATTGCTTTAAATAAGGAAGGACTTCTCAAATAAAAGGAGGACTTTTTGTGACACATGAACAGGAAAATAGACAGTTTACATGAATAATTATAAAATAGAAATCAAGAAATTGTAAAGTCAATTTTTTGCTATATTGTCTACCCATACTCACATTTGGCGATCTCACACATTGCTAAGAATACAGTGCAGTCTTGATATCACCAAGAACAATACATCTGAGTATTTAACAGATCTTGGACCAAAAGTTCACCACATACGCACTGATAAACTTCCTGAACATGTAGAGGGCGTGTGCACAGCAGAACAATGGTCCTGCCCAAGAGACTGTTATGAAAACATCTATACAATTATTACACTATAACTCACACTTCACTATGTGAAAAGTCTGTTTTGAACAAAGGAAAAAGAATGTGTGCAGTCTAAGTGAGAAATTCTGACTTGATTCTGGCCTGAGGCTTGATCACAAGAGGACAATATGCCAAAAACAACTATTGAAAACACAATTTTCCTGGAGCATGATCATGATTTTGGTTTACATCACAATTCATGTATACTTCCAGACCAGTAAATAAAATAATGATCATGAACTGCACTGTTTCTCCCCAAAACTTGGCCTACTACCCATTCATTACAATGCATTAGCCTATCAAGAGGACTAAGCAAGGCCTAAGCTAAACTTTAACCAGAGGCAAAGCCAAGAATTAATTGAAGGCTAACAGCATGAAACCGGGTCTGAAATATGCCTCAAGTCTTGTTCAGAGCACAAGCACTATTTCTGTGTTTAACTGAACAAATAAATCTAAAAGTACGCAGCTTTATTTGGAAAAGTGTGGTTAAGCCTCGCGCCACAAGAGCTGTTTTTCTTTTCTATACTGCACAAAAACAAAAGCCATATTCATTCAATTAAACTTCTGGTCATGGGATGTTCCTGAGGTGATGTGCAAAGGTTTCCAAGCAAGAAAAAACTGACCTCAGCATTTAGGCAAAACCAAGAAAACTAGCAGAAGTGGTTTGCATGACTCACACCCAAAGGAAAAGCGGAAAACTAACGCAAAGAAAATGAGCAGACGATGATGAAGAAACATTTTAACTCGGAGGTGATATTATGTAACATGTGCACTAGGTTGACCCAAACAAAATGTATCTAGAGAAAGTGGAAAGTTGTAATGTTACTCACGACTACAGCTGCAACTAATATGTGTTTTACTCATGAATTAACGGATTATTTGTTTTGACTAATGTATTAGTTGTTTGGAAAGATCAGTATAGAACAGCAGAGATGAAGTGAAAGATGTGGCTTGAAAATGTCTTGCTTCAAGTGAAGAATTAAAATAAAACTTCATCACTGCTCTGTTTGAGTCTTCTCTCTTAGTTCAGAAAACTATTATTTGATTACTAAAATAGTTGGAGTATTTCAGCAGTTGATTAGCTGTGATTTATCTTTGCGTATTTGGATAATTTCCCTTTAAGTATCTGCCAATATCTGCCAATCTCTAAAGCTTTGCGGAATAGTGACCTAAACATAGACTGTGGAGGCTCTGCAGAGGTTAAAAACATTGAAAAAACATGTGAAGAGAGGAAGCAGCACTTACAATCATAACTGAAATAGCTTGAATTCAGTGAGTACCTTGAATATATTGTCAAATATATTGTCAAGTATATCGTTATTGCAAATTTTATATTGTCATTGATAACAATTTCAGCCTGCCCTATACCCTTTATATCAACTGAAACTTAAATAGACTTCTATCCTCTCAAAACGCAACTTAGTGTGAATAAAATTTCAAACATGAGATGTTTTGGGTCACCATCATTTTTGTCTCATTACATTCAATTAAAACCACAATCAGAATATTAGCCAACCCTACATATAATATATATAATCCCAGTATTGACTTGGTACATCACTCGTGGAGATAAAGTATTATTTTGTGTGATAATTCAAACAAATACTTAACACTACTTAATTCACTAAATTGAGATCAAGGAGATGAAGTGCCTTGCCAGAGTACACAATGACTGTAAGCTTCACGCTGTGGACTGCAAACAAATGATGACCTCCTGACCTTTTGACATTTACAGCAGCAGTAGTGGTAGAAATAGCACTGTAGCAGCAGCAGTGGTTCAGTAAAACTCAATATTTGAAACCAACACAAGTGGAATATAGTACAAAGTTGCCATTAATGCTTTTCTTTGTCCCAGACAGCGTGCTGAGTCCACACTGGCAGCAGCAGCAGCAGCAGCAGCCAGCGCATGGCCAGAGTAAACATGGGTAGAATTGCACACAGGAACACGAGATTTGTGAGATATTTCTATAGCACACACTTAGGTCATTGGAGAGTCATGTTTCATGATCTTAAGAAAGAATGAAGGAAAAACCAGTCCAGATTATTTACTCAACGTTTTAGCATGTGAGTGATAGTGGTGGTTGTAGTAGGAGTGTTACTAACAGTTGTATTTTAAGCTGTAAATTATGCTAAAAACTATATTGTGCCTATGCATTCTCAGTTAAAGGTGCACTGTGAGGCTTTTGAAGGGTACACCACCTGCTTTTCTCCATAGAGAAGTTGATGTTTTGTTTGAATGTTGTAAAGTATGAGGTTAAACTGCAACCAGGTGAAGAGACTATCAAGTTACAGGTCACATCTGTGGAGAAGCGAGCTCATTCACAGAAAGAATGGGTCATGTTTTTTAAAGGTTTTTCAGCAATGCAAACTAATTTTAATAAATACAAGTAGGGCTGCAACAAGTTAATTGATTAAAACTAATAGATTATTTAAGTATTTATTTAAGTCAACTAATTTATTTATCGAAAAATTGTTAAAATCATCATAGTTTTAGATTACTATTGTATTATTTCAAACTCGATTTCAATACCGAGAACAATACTACAATTGATTCAAAAACACTATGATATTTCAGCACAAAGTAATCATTTCTTGTTTTAAGTCATTCTAAAACCGTTCAGGAAAAGGCCACATTGTGTTCTCTGAAAGTATTTTTAGTACCAATACTTGCTCAAATGAGAATATAGATGTTAACGTTAAAATCAAATAGTTTTTTTTGATAATTTCTTTTTGATTTATAAACCTTTCAAAACATATTTGAACTGAGAAAACTCTCAGATTGAACAGGCAATGATGACAAGTGATGAAAATTGTGTATTTTTTAGTGTTTTTGATGTATAAACTAGTTTGTCTGCACCTTTAGAACGTTTTTTTTTATGATTTTACCTCAAAAAATGTGCAAAAAATCTTTTATTCAAGTCACTTTTGCATTCTAAACAACTAATCAATAAAACAAATATTTGAACAACTATTCGATTACCAAAATAACTGTAAGTTTCAGTCCTAAATGCAAGACACGTTTAATGGCATGATGTGAAACAAGACAATACAGTAAGATCTCCATGGAGACAAGTAGGTCATGGTTTTCTAAGCAGAAAAGTTACATAATGCACCTTTAATTCCAGGTTCATGGCAGAAGTTTTTGTAGCTGTTATCAATCATTCACAAAGCAGATTGCACTAATTAATAATTAGTAAGTCTTGCACAAAACCTAAAATGTGCGTCCGTAGTAGAAATAAGTTACATTTGACCCTTAATGTCTTAATAATGATAACATGACTAGTTGACGAGTCAGTTCTTTATCTGAGCAAGTTGTCTTCTGTCTCACATCATTTATTCAAGTAAGTTACAGAAACTTAAGTGTTACTGTTAAACCTATAGAAGTTGTAAAGTGTGATATTTAAGCACATTTATGTCTACAATGCCTCTTTTATACTGTCATTTATAAACCTAATCCAGCCTGGAATTCAGTGACCTGTGACTTTCTGCACCTTTCACGTACAACACAACACATCACATCCCAAAGTTGTCCTCATCCTTACCGCTATGATGACTTTCCAGTGGCTGTTGATCTTCTTGTTGGTCGCTGCCCGGTGCCTCTGGTTCTCCGGGTCCGGGTTCCTGAACAGAGAAGCCGCCTGCTCCGCGCTCCGGTCCTCCGCTGCAGATTTGGCCGGGTCCATGCTGCGTGTTGCGGGCGTCAGTGAGCAGCAGTGCAGTGCCTTGTTGCAGAGCTGTGAGGGGAATCATATGGCCACGGTGGGTCTGATGTTTAGCGCCGCCTCGTTTCTTTCTGCTGCGTGACGCCTTTAGTTTTTACGAGTTTTGCGCGCGGTTGGATGGTCCTGACTTCTTTGCTTTTGAGGAAAGGCGCGTTTCCTTCAACTGCAGGAAAAACTCAACTGACATTTAACCGAGACAGAATAAAGATGAGCGTAAGTGAATGTGCAGTATAAAACAGCAACACGTGGTTCAACCTGTTAGGTGTAAAAGTGTGCTGTTTCACACACACAGTGCATCTGAGAATGTGACTGACCTCTGACCTCTTGTGGTGAGTGGAACAAAAGCACAGTCTCTCTCTCTCTCTCTCTCTCTCTCTCTCTCTCTCTCTCTCTCTCTCTCTCTCTCTCCTTCTATCTCTCTTTCTCTCTCTTTTTCTGTCTTTCTACCTCTCACTCTCTCTCGTTATTCTCTCGCTTTCACTCTCTTTCTCTCTTCCTCTCTTTCTCTCATTCTTTTTCTCCCTCTCTCACTCTCTCTCTCCTTTACTCTCCCTCACTCTCTGTTTCTTTCTCCATCACTCTCTCTCACTCTCTCTCTTTCTCTCTCATTCCATCACTCTCTCGCTCTCTCCTTCTCTCTCACACTCTTTCTCTCTCTCTTTCTCCCTCTATCTCTCTTTCTCTCTCTTTTTCTATCTCTCACTCTCTCTCTTTCTCTAGCTTTCACTCTTTCTCTCTCTTTCCATCACTCTCTTTTCCATCCCTCTCTCTCCCGTCTCTCTCTCTCTCTCTCTCTCTCTCTCTCTCTCTCACACACCCTCTCTCTCTCATTGTCTCTCTCTTTCTCACTCTCCCTCTCTCTTTCTCACACTCTCTCTTTCTCTCTCCCTTCTCTCTCTCTCTCTCTCTCTCTCTCTCTCTCTCTTTCTCATAATGCATTATTTACTTTGAAACAATCTCTTGTATGTTTGCAACTGTACATTTAAGATAAGATAGTCTTTGTCTCAGATTATTCCAGTTTGGCAAATATAGGTCAGCGGTGATAACAGTTCAAAACAGCAGGAAAAAACAACAAAAACATGCAATAAAAAAGATAGTAATTAGTATTTTCTATTGTAGCTTGTTGCAACTAAACTGCTTTACTAGACTACAGTACTTTACTTAAAGACTGGATCACAAACTACATGTCTGTAATAAAATATGGAATCATGCTTAAGAAACTTATTTTGTTGAATGGCTTGGAGTTGGATTCTATATGTTCACAGATTCCCCTAAACGTCTAGTGAGACCATTGAATATGTCCCTGTCTTCATTGTTTGTCATTGTTATTTTCAACATATATATTTGTTTTAGTTTTCTTTGCAAGCTTGTTTTTGATTCACTATTTATATGTACAACAAACATTATTTTTTTTAGCAAAAATGAAGAAAATCCTGAAATGTGCACTTAAAATCATAATTAATAAATTGTTCAATACCTAATTAAGTTTAGTCCTGATTTAGATCTGATTTTAGTCCTGCTTTTGTACCGTTTTAGTCCAACTAGTCCAAATTTTGTGCTGATTTAGACCTAATTTTAGGCAAGTTATAGTCCCAATCTTTACCTGATTTTAGTCCAGTTTCAGATCTGCTTTAAATCTATTTTTAGATCTGCTTTATTCTAGTTTTAGTTCTGATTTAGACCTAATTTAATCCAGTTTTGGTGACAATTTTGACCTGATTTTAGTCCTGTTTTCATCCAGTTTTAGTCCCGATTTAGACTTGATTTAGTTCTGCTTTTAGTTCAGTTTTCGTCCTGATTTAGACCTAGATATGAAGAAAAACTGAAATTGTCCCTGAACAGGAACAGTATTCAACCTAAATTCTTTAAACTATTCTTTCACCATTACTACAATCTTAACTTACTTGCACAGTTGTAATATTATTTCTTTCATTTGATTTTTGTTGCTTGTTTTTTTTTTTTTTTGTTTTTTTTTTTAAAGTGACACCTGCTTATCTGTCCTATAAGTTCGATTATTTGGTCATTGAAAGGGTGATAACATCTTCATGCAGCTGTTGGGCACACTAATTGTGAAAGTCACACAGTGCACCTTTAAGTATTTTGTCGTTCAAAGCTGTTTATTCTGTGGTGGAGTGACTTGGTCTTTTTTGTTTCTGGTTCACAGAGAAAAGGAAAGCTTACCCAGAATGCACCTCTCCTTTGGAAGTTCTCACACATCTGGAAACAACTGGGCCATGTGTGTTTTGTGTGTTATGTCAACACAGGGGGCAAGGTCACACTCACTGTTACATTCTGAGCTACATACTTCAGCCAAACCCGGAGAAGGACTTATTGGACTTTTTGCGAATTTACGGTAAAAACTGCATTAAATAATACATACAGCTACACATTATTTATGTACGGCTAATGCTACAATTTGACTTGCTACGCTCTGGTAAATGTATGTATTTTATAGTTATTTTCAAATGTAATGCTTAATCATTTTTTATAGAATTTTGAAGTATGACGAAGAATGAAAAAACATTTAATTAGTTTTATAATTTAAGTATTGTGTCAATGCATAATCTCCACTAGATGGCACTGCTACCTTGTTTTTATTCCTCACCTTTCCTATTCAATGCACTTTCACAGTTACTTCACCTAAATGTGGATTTTACTGTATAATACTTTACTTTGCTGCACTTTATAACTTTCCTGTGAGGTCCAGCTCTTGCTTTAGAATCTCCGTGTGTGACAATGGACCCCACACCGCTGCAAACTCTCACCTTTGACCTGTCACCCTCAGCTGTAGTTCTTTGTTTTAGATTCTGTAGTTTTCTTGTTTTGCTTATAGACACAGTTTAGGGGTGTGAGACTGATTTGAGAGAATGAGGAGAGGAATCCGGAGAACAGCGTGTCTCCTTCTCGCAGCTGTCCACAAACTCAGCACGTGTTTGACCCAAGTGTCCTCAAGAAATCTCCTCACTCACGTCCTGAAACACGCACCAGGGCAGACTGTGACACCAGCTTCGACCTTTAGCGTGGCTGGTCGTGTGGGCATTTTACACGGCTTTGGACCAAAATTAGAACTGAGAAAGATTTCCAGAGGGGGAAAAAAAATCAGTGTGGCCTTCTATAAACAGGCAGTTTAAATTGTGTTGTATTTTTGGATTGCAACTTCATGACATCACACACCATTTTCAGATAAAACCTAGCATTCATTTATAAGTAGACTTTTGAAACACAGTCCCACAGAAATGTGCATATATGTTAATTGTGTATCATGAGCATGTTTTAGCCCCTTTTTGAGTGTCTATTTAATGACAACTCTCTTTGACATTGTGAAAAACGTCAAATAGAGACACATCTAATTGAAACATGTTTTATTGAACATTTTCACATGTTTACATCCACCATAAAAATGAACCGGGGCAGCAATGAGCATAAAAAATACAAAAAAAGGGAAATTGTGTGGTAACACATACATTTAAATTTGATACAATTGGTATGAAAATAATTTGACAGAGTTTTTTTTTGTGAAAGGTGGGGTAGCTCATTTTTACTCCAGTACATAGTTAAGCTCAGCATGTATTCATTCATTCATTTTTGGTTGAAATATATCTTCTTACAAACAGCAAAGTGAAACTGAACCTCCCAAACACAGCCAATCAGAGCGCAGCATTCCACTCCTGATGAGAACTAACATTCTTTATTATATAATTCAAACTGTACTGATCTAATTTTTAGAGATAGGCAGATGTATCGGTCGGCCGATCTTTTAATTAATTTATTATTATTATTATTATTATTATTATTATTATTATTATTATTATTATTATTATTATTATTATTATTATTATTATTATTATTATTATTATTATTATTATTATTATGTTGTCCATATTTCCAATTGGATAAGTGCTTATTTTGTCAATATGAACTCATGTGCTTTAATGCAGTGAAAGTATTGGTGGATTTATTGGTGGATATATACTCATTTTCTCTCAAAGTGCTGCATTTATCTTATACTTCTAGTTGAAAGCACAAAGTTTGCTCATTTAAAACTAAAAAAAGTTCCCCCAGCTTCAAGTCAGATTTTTGCTCCTCTTTTAGTGCCGTTAGCTATTATACGCTTGAACAAAAGCTTAATAAATGGGGCCCTTATGTGGACGTTTTACTCTGAAGCACTTGGATATACCTAGCAGATGCAGATAACTTGAATGTAAACTTCTTAAATCATTTATGTTGTTGATTAGTATTACAATAGGAATGACAGACTGCAAACATCATATAATTTAAACACCACATTTAGTGCACACAAAAACATTATGCTCAAACCCCCTCTGTATTGCTGTCCATGCATTTATTTATGAGACTGAAGTCGTGTTGTCACCTTGAGCATCATTCACATTGCAGACAACTTTCTGAAGGAACAGCAGAAAGTAAATTTAGAAGGAGCTCAGATGAATCTTTACATCCAGCTGATGTTTTATTTATCCTCAGCTCAACACAAAGACACTTGTTACTGCGGGTCATAACACCTAGTGTGTCTGCAGCTTCAATAGTATGTTCTCTTGTGATTTTCCTCTGGTTCTCCACTCCTCAACTGCACAATGATCCCACATGGCTTTCTTTTGTATCCACCTATACAGTAGGCTACATGGTTTCATACAAAATCTACAACTTCTGCTTTGTCTGCTGACGTATATTATCCATCACACAGGCATATAGTTTCAACTAGAGCTGGGCAATATGGTGATAAAAATTGAATCTTGAGCTTTTTGGTGAAATCATCAAACCGCGATTTCCCATTTCTCTATTTAATGCATCTGTTTGTTAAAATACAGGCAATTATTTCCAGCCTACTTCTCTTAGCCTCCGAGTTGCTAAATTTGTTTCTTCATAACAAATGTGGGCGTCTTGTAAATTTTGAAGGTCATGTGTTGAAGTCAAGTTCCAGGTGAATTTTAGGAAATTTTCAGGTTTGATTTACAAAAATAATTCTATTTATGAATAAAACATGAATTTATAGCAAATTTTCAAAAGCACGTATTACTGTTAGAAATGCTAATATTGTATTATCACACAATGTTCTAATTAATCGATTATTTGAATAACTTTATTTATGGGCTGAGGTCGCTTGTCTAGGGATTTTTTTCAAAGACTTCATCACGTTTTTCTCAGAAAATCTGGCAACACTTATCAGTCTTTGTTCTGCTCAGAGTGAGTGACAGCTGGATTTAACCAATCACAGTAAAGTAGGAACTTTCAAAAAAAAGTAGATGATTGCATGTAGACAATAAGACAATAGTACAAGAATTGTGATAAAATCAAAATCCTTATCTGTCTCCAGGAAAATTGTGAAACTTTCCCGTATCGAACAGCCCTAGTTTCAACAAAGCTTGAGCTTGAACAATGTTTACACAGTAAGCTTGGCAAGAATAAGAGAAGTAGGTTGGAAAAATAATTTGTTTTTGAATGGATGTATCGAGTTGACGAATATGATGATTTAATTTAAAAAGCAGACTGTCGGTAGAGCTAATGATATGATTCTTATCCCGTTGTTTCCCAGCCCTATCGCCAATACTTACTTTGTCTTGTGAGGTAACACGTGCATGTTACTATATAAAAGTCTGCTTGGTTATACCATAGTTCTATTGTCAGTGTGAAAGAAAAGAAACACAAGTTTTCTTCAAAGTATTGTGTTTAATAGGTTCTGATTACAAACACAATACAGTACAAAACAGTTGTATACTGCAGTCCTCCAAGCTGGCATTAGAAATCAATTATTTAAGAAAATGAAAGTGTCTATTTTTATCTCCAAAACATAATTTAATGTCCCACTTTCTTTATATATAGTGTTCCTGTAGGCGAGTGTCAGTCAGTCTGCTGATGTGGGAGTATCTAAACCAAATTTATCTACGAATGTGAAAGGTGCCCATTATTTCTGTCATTCAAAGTAAGTCTGCGCATATGTTTAAATAAGTCACTCAGGTCAACAACAAGCTCAGCGGGATTTGTGATTTTAGGATAACTTGTCTTGTCAGCGTGATTTTTTTTTGGAGAACTTTTATCTGTCCGTGAATTTCTTCAAATGTTGGTATAAATTAAGATCAGTTACAAAATCAGAAGTCATTATTAGATCAAACATAGATCAAAGATGGTACCGTGTAATCATCCCTGCTCCAGCTCAACCTATCAATTACCATCTGATGACTATGATCAGCTTCTATTTTCCCTTGGACCATTCGTGCCCTTACAGAAGTCACATGGTATTTGCATGGTCTTTGATGCTTTACAGGTTCAATCGATGGAGAGGAGAGTAACCTTTCACAGTATGAGCTGCTTGTGAACCTGCTGTCGATTTTTGACGTGGGGAAGATAAACAACATGGCTGCTGCTGCTGGTGGTGAAATGGGTTGAAATATTCATCTAGAGACACATGTAGTTACGTAAGGCGGTTGGTGACAGGAGACAGAGAAAAGAACAAGCCGAGATGATGGACTGGAGGTGACAGGTCAATTATAGGAAACAGTGCTCGGAGGGAAAAGGTTGTGCAAGAGACTGTCTTTAAAGATGATGTCTAATGAAATCAAAAGCACTTTATGTACTGTGTTTTCTCATCAGTAGCTTACGTGAAGTGTATTTTGATTGATTTTTGTTCTACAATTGAAAACTCCAAAAATATCACCCTATTTTTTTCTTAACCCACTGCTTTTTAGAACTAAAAAGGATGTACAGCCTTTTTTCAACACATTTCAACAGCTGCTTACAAGATGTTCTGATCATGTGACTTATGACATTCTTTACGCTAATGTTCTTTCAATCAGGTGGACAGCTAAAATAAATGATATTTCTCAAATGCAATTTATTTTTGTTATACAAAGTCACACCAGAAGTCACTAAATTTTAAATTTGTGAAAATTTTATTAGATACAGTATTTCGTTGTAAATGGGTGGTTCCCAAAGCAGGGGTCAACACGGGACACCGGGAGGTCGCAAAGCAAAATAATTTAACAATTATGACTTAGTATTTTTACCTGAAAGCAGCACACTTTGGTGAATAATGATGCAATAATTACTTAATTAAATTCATTTTAACTCCATCTTAAAATTATTATTGGTAGTAAGTTGGTTGCTTGACTACTTGTAGGTTCCTGGTCTGAAAAGTTTGGGAAAACCTGTTGTAAAATGTAATGTTATTACTACAAATTCTTGTTTTCTATCTTTTCTAGTTTAAGCATTAAAAACATGAAACCAGCCTGTAGTCACAATTTGACAAATTATAATAGGCCACCTGGTGGTTGATTATTCCTGTTAAAATGTTCACTAACAAAAAGATAAGATGTTCTTTATTTGTCCTAAAATGAAGAAATTCCAGTGTTGCAATGCATATTTCAAGAACAGCAGTGGAATAAAGCAAGCAATAAAACAAGATGATAATGTAAAAGGAGGTTTAACGAAAACAACATAGCGGACTAAACTCTCATCGGAAATGTATTCTAAGCTTCTCATCTAAACACACTTTTATAGGTTAAACTGATTTGATGAGTGGGTTTATTGAACACTCTAAAAGTGTTTGGTGTTGGCCTCAAATGGTTTAAGTATCGTGAGATTTGAGCAGACTGGTGAAACGTTTTTGCAACTCAAATGCCAATAATCTAAACCAAGCCGTTCAAAAATGTCTATTTTTCTGTTTTTATTTGTGTGACAAGTATATAAATTGTCAAATGAAATCTTAACAACATTTGTGTTTAAAGATTACAACTGAGAGACTTAGCCCAGGTTTAATATTGTAAATGTAAAATAATATAAATCTCTGAATATTATTATTTATTAGTGAATGCATGTACATCTGGATATTTCAGTGCAGATGAAATAAGAGATAAGATAAACATTTGTCATTTATTTAAGGTTCATAATTTGTGTATATTTACTACATTTGTTCTAGGTTTGTCTGAGAAAACAAACACTTCTGTTGCATTGCCGTTCCGTGCAGGCAGAGCAGTGACGGAGAAGTGATGGCTTTAATTGAATGTCAGTTTGAGACTGGCGGCCGTACTGAGGTTCATATAATGAGATCTTAAGGGCCGTCAGCGGTGCTCCCAGAATGCACTGCTGCTTGGGGAGGAGGGGGAGGGGCTAAGGGGGAGATCTGAACCCTGTGTTTTGGTTCTTCTCAGTCTGGCATGGCCTTATGTGCTCAGTGTGTGTGCCCTTATGTAATCCTGTAGTTTGATGACCATATGTAGTGTAGTCAAAGGTCTTCATACATGCTGTTCCAAGTCTCACCAGCTGGGGCAGATACTTCTTTCTGATTCAGAAATATACGACATTTGAGAATAAATGAATAAATCAAATAAAAAAGTACAGGGGCATTGCGGACCCAGTTGCCTTTTTACTACTTTTTGAATATTTGTCAAATTAGCCATTCTGGGATGAGCCGGTTTGTACACTACAAATATAAAGCAATACACCCTCATTCACCCCCCACCTTTCATAGGACTTCCATATGGCTTATGTATAAACTTTGATTGATTTATTACAAGTCCCTAAAACTATATGAAAACAAAACAAATCTATGCCCAAATGGTAAAAAAAATATATGCCCAAATAGTATTGTAATTCAGACACTAACTGCAAACCTAGGCTTTACCTCTCTGCATTATTGAGGTCATGACATGACAGGATTCTAAATGTTAAGACTGAGTGGCAAGAATGCATGAAAGTCAATGGAGAGAAGGACATTTTCTCCTAAGAGCTCTAAACGAAACTGACATAGGAAAAAATATGTGAGAACAAACACACCCACAACACCTCAACTACTGGGTTTGTGAATAGCATGTAAAAAAGAAAAAATCAAGTCAACAGTGCTAGAAGAGCAGAGATATAAAACACGACACAGATCAAATGAAGTTATTGAAGGATTAAAAATTGGAAATATTGAATCGAAGATCTCTATGTATGCAGATGATACCAGCTTCCTTGTAGATCCCAATCCCTCCAGTTTACATGAATTGCTAAAAGTTTTGGAAACCTTCTCAACTGTTTCTGGTTTAAAATTAAACTATGATAAATGTAAAATCCTTAGAATAGGGAGTTTAAAAGGTATTGATTTTAAAATACATTGTAATGTACCTCTGGAGTGGACAGATGGCCCTGTTAATATTTTAGGAATTGAAATTCCAAAAAATTTGAAAGATTTGGAAGTAAATTATGACAGAAAATTAGAGAAAATAAGTAAAATATTACAACCATGGAAAGGTACTCCACTAACCATATATGGTAGAATAACACTGATAAATTCACTAATAGTGCCCATCTTTGTCTACCTCTTCCTATCTCTCCCTAGTCCATCACAGAGATTTTTAAAAACTACGAATGTAGAATATTTGAATTTATCTGGAATAACAAACCAGAAAAAATTAAAAGAAAAGTCCTATATAATGATTATAAAGTTGGGGGGTTTAGACTATTAAATCTAGAAGCTTTATGCTTTTCATTAAAAGCATCTTTGGTTCAGAAAATTCATGAAAACCCAAAATGGTATATGAGTAACCTGTTAAAACAAAACCATTTGATTTTCAGTAAGGAATTGTTTCTGTATCTGCAAATTGAGAAGAAACATTTGCTGTTTTTGAACAACCTTATAACAAATGGTTCACAGTTCTTGAAGGAAGTTTTAGAGTGTTGGCTATGCTACCAATTAATTCCTCCAACAAAACGTGATGAAATTTTAGGGCAAATAATATGGCTAAACTCAAAAATATTAATTGACGGTAAACCTCTACTCTGGGAAAAAGCTTTAGAAAGTGGAATGATTTTTGTAAATGATATCATAGGAGAAGATGGCAAACTATTAGATTATGAACAGATAACAAAAACCTTTGGAAATGTTTGCTCCTCCCATGAATATAAACAATTAGGTGCTGCTTTGGGAAAGAAATGGAGACAAACAATTAACAATGAAAAAAACAAATCATTAGTTTGTTATCCTCCTGTAAGGAATAACAAATGGTTAAAAGGAAAAAAGATGAATAAAAATATCAATAACTTTTATCTAAATAAAAACTCCTTAATTAATATTCCTTACAAAATATATAACAAATGGGAAGATCTTTTTGATGTACCCATTCATTGGAAAAATGTTTTCCAGTTGATTTACCAGGCTGTTATTGATTCCCAGAGTAGATATTTTCAAATTAAAGTCATTTACAACTTTTTACCAACAAAAAAAATGCTAAAAATTTGGGGTCTTGAAGAAAGTGATAAATGTCGTTTCTGTTTAACTGAAGTAGAGTCTACTGATCATTTATTTTGGTACTGCCATATTGTAACTGCCTTTTGGGGTGAAATACAAGCAGTGCTTCGAAATTTAAACGTCTATTTGGAATTGTACCCACTATCAATAATTTTAGGTTTTGATGGCGAAGTAAAATGTCGAAATATGATCAATTTAATTATCCTCTTAGGGAAAATATTTATCTTCAATGTAAAGAAGAAGGAATCTTTAAATGTTACTGGGTTTCTTCAATTTGTGAAACATTATTATAAATTGGAAAAACTATGTGTTCAATCAGAAAAAGAAAGAAATGATCATACAAAACGATGGACAAAGATGCTGCAATTAATAGGGGAAGATAATAGTGAAGACTTTTAATTTAGCTGATTTTGAGTAAAGGCTTTCTTAAAGCTAGTCTTGCAGGTTATTAGTGAAAATCGTATGAGTTTGAACAGATAAAAGCAAATATTAAGTACCACAATTACTATTATAATAAGAGATTTTTGTTTAAAAAAACAAAACAGTAAACTTAAGTAAATCTGAGTTAAAGTATAAAAACCTCTAAATTATAATTTTATAAAATGGAATATAGTAGGGTAGTAATGTGCAGATATGAATATATGCATGCACATATACTTATTTAACTTTATTTAACAAAATTTACTTCAAATGATAAAAATGGTGGAAAAAAAATATGGGAAAAAGAGTATATGCCAATTATTTAATTTAGAGAGAGAGCGGAAGGTGAAGGAGGGAGAGAGAGAGAGAGAGACTTGTTTGCGCAAATCGTTTATGAGTATTATTTTTGATGTATGTTTTATAATGTATTAATTATGTTTGTAGTTTTCGTTTGTTTCTGTGTTTGTTTATGTTTGCTGATGTGTTTTTATTTTTGTCTTTCTGTTTGTTTATTGTTCGTCCTTTAATGTAACTTAAGTTGTAGTTTTCTTGTTTTTGATTTTGTTTGTATTGTATGTCTGGTATGTCTTTTTGTATTTTGTTTGTTTTGAATAAAAAAAAAAAAAAAAAAAAAAAAAAAAAAAAACACGACACATTTATCACAGACATTGGGAAAGACAAAAAGTTGAACTTATTGTCTTTTTCTTCTTAAAAAGCTGTTTTCAATCTCTTTGTTGCAGTTAAAACGTCACAAACTGTTGTTAGCAGGTAAGCTTGTGAAACTCTGCACTGTTGCCATGAGAAAAACTACAGAGAAACAACAGAAAAACTCAACCCAGTCTCCAAAGAAAACAGGTAAATCTTAACCTATCCCAAGCCCCAGTCCTAAACTTACCCATTTTAAATTGAAGCCTATACTTACTCTAAACTCAGAGAAAATATCGCCACGTGGCGTCAACCTAAATTAGTGTTTTGTTTTTTTCTTGCGTCTTGGCTTTTCGTAACATCGTTGTATATCTACAATTTCTTCAGAAACAGTGTTGGAAAAACTAGTGACAGTTTCTATTTTGCCCCTTTAGTTAATTTGTGTAAAACAAAAACTCCATAAACAACAAAGAAATAGATTTCTTCTATTGCTTTGCCTATAATGTTGCCTCTCAGTCAGAATGTTGAGTATTTATAACCTCCATATTTACCAAACTAAGTCTAAATTTTTCTTTTGTGCAGAGCTAGTTCTCACTTATGATTAAAATCAATCAAGTACAAAATCTCAGCTTCACAAAGAGTCCAGTCAATTGTTTGTGTTCTAATGTTTAGAAACATTTTCACGTTTTAGTTTTTGTTCACGTTCATAAAAGGCTTTTAAGGATAAAAAAGATAAGAAAAATGTTTCCTCTCCTAGCTCTTATGTAATCATATTGTTCCGTCCTAAATCTGTCTCCAGAGCGCTTTATGTATGGACTATCACTTACTTCTACTTGGATGGACTTCAAATCAATGTATGTTTATTATTTTTGCAGGAAATATGGATTTTTCTGCGTACACTTGAGATTTCTCTAAAGTTCACGGGATTCTTGAGGTCCATGTCAGAAATAATTGATCTGTGATTAGCAATTCCTAGTGTAATTATAAGTGCACTATAATGCATCCTTATTGATGATATTAAACCCTGCATCCACTGTCCATTTCTAAGATGTTGTCAAATCATCTTTTTTTTAACTAATGCACATAAAGAAAATATGTGATTTGTAGAACTTTGTTTCCTTTCCTCTTATGTAAAACCATAGACCGTATATATCAGTGGACCGCGCATGTGTGACGTCACCCATAGCGTTCGGCTCCAGGCAAATGAAGCCGAAAGAGGCTAGCAGTTTTTCGGCTACAGTGGAGCCAGAGCGGCCATATTAGACCATATTTGGAAATCTGAGTCAGCGTATCATAGCAACCAAGAGCCAACCAGGGACGCGGCTGTGGAAAGGACCTACCTCTGCGCTGGTTTCTATGGCGACAGTCCGCGGCAAGTTCGCAGCTACAAGCAAAGCTACGCAGCTAGCTAGCACTCCTCGGCTGCTGTGCTAGTTCAGAGCTAATGGCGTTCTGCTGCTTTTTCCGACGGAGGTAAGAGCTTCACACAAACTTTATATGTAAAATTCTTCAATTTATTAGGATTTATTTAGAAAATGTAGGCCTATGTTTAGGGTGACCAGACGTCCTCATTTTCCCGGACATGTCCTCCTTTTGAGACCTAAAAAAACGTCCGGGAGGAATTTTGAAAATTAGACGAAATGTCCGGGATTTTCATATTGTCCCTCTCCACTACATTTGTCAGTAAGGCAGCGCCGTCATTTAGTCCTCGTGCCTGTTAATAAACGCCTCTTTTTTAACCTGCAAGCGTTTAAACCTTAAATACACAGAGGAAGAGCGACGTGGGCACGCGCTACGTCCATTGAGTGCCTTTCTCCGCTACCTCACATCTCTCTCTCTCTCCCCCTTCTCCTTTTCCCCCCGCGCACGTAACGAGTGTTGAAGCGTGAAGTGCGCGCTTTCTCTCGCTCGTCTTTCTCCCTCCCATCCTCCACGGCGCGCAGCAAACGCACCTTCCCTTCTCACGCCGTAGAGTTGGCGACTTCAAACAATACTTTAGCCGCAGTTCGCTCTGACGCAGCTGTCAGTCATCTGCCGAGCGCACATGTTCAGTGCGGCTCCAGTCTTGACCCGGACCCGGCCCACACCTGGGCCTGGCTGGGTCCGGACTCGGGTCCAGAATCCAAACTCTTGTACCACAGCACGCACGCATTCACGTACACCACGCATTACAAATCAAAACATAAAACGAGCTACATTTACAGAAGATTTGTTGAAAAAATATCCCAGTTTCTGTCCAGAGGCAGAATGTCTGGTGTGCAAAGTAACTCAAGTTTAGCATAATTAAACAAACTGCATTGATGTTCTATTAACAGAATCAAAACAACTTTGTCAATGAAACTGTGGCACAGAAGAGTTTTTATGAACATTATTTGTTTGTTTTTTATAGAAAAGCTGTTCCTTTAGCTAAATCTTTGAAGGTTTTAAACATATTTATCCTCATTCAGAGGATAACATGGTTTTACTTTCCATTTCTACTGAACTGTGTCATTGACTTTTCATCCCCAGAAAGTTACAGAGTACACCTTTAACATCATTTAATTAAATTATTAAATGTTAAACATAACAGCTCAATAAGTTGTATTTTTACAGAGTGAAATATATATTTAAAAACATTTTAAAAAGTGTTCGATCCGTGGTTATTCAATGTGTCCTCCTTTTTGATCATCCCAATCTGGTCACCCTACCTATGTTGCTTTTTTTAACAATAAAATAGCATGTGACAGTGTGGACTATCAATCCCCTTTTACAGCATTAAGCTAAATGATCTGCAGTAGATTCACACACAACAACCTTTGTTGCAATTCTATTACAGGTCTTACTTTACAAGACCAGAGGGATAATTCTGTGTCTGTTCTGTCTGTTAAATGAATAGCTCAAACTAGTTTAAATTATTTGTAAACCATTGTAGGCCTAAATATTTGTGGCTGATGCACAACTAATGATTTCGGTGGTTGATTATCTTAATATTTCGTTAATTATCAGTAGTTTAGCTTGTTGTTAGGACCTGTCAGTATACACTTTTTTGTTTTTCCAGAAAACTTGAACCATGTGAAGCAAACAAAATGTCACTTGTGAATACAAAAACATTTGCTTAGACATTTTTACACGAGTTATTTTGACTCGTGATAAACCTCTTCTCTCAGTGTATGCCCTTTGATAACGTTGTACCTTACAATTAAATAAGTGGCAGTTCCATTGTTATTTCTGATACACATCTTTTATCATTGACTAGACCCCAGAGCTCAAAATCTGAATTTTACTTTAGCTGCTTCCCATCTTATTTACCTTTTCTTTGATATATTATCATTTTATACTTTGATATTTCCGTTTTCACTGAGTATTGTTTGTGTTTACAGGCTGACTGGACAACACACATGAAACCAACATCAGCAGCATTGTTCTACTTTGGATTTCTATAAAACTAGCTTAGCTTTTTGTTTCACAAGTAATAAAGCAAAAACATCAAACACCTGATGAGTCTGTGTATTACAAAGACCAAACATTTACTTTTCACTCACTAACTTGGTTTTAATGTTAAATTTAGAAACACACACACACATATTTAAAAATGTATTGTAAAACAGAGTGATGTCCGCTAAAGCTGGAGAGCAGGCCGAGCGAGCGTGAGTCCACTTAAGAGAAGGTCCACAGGAGAAGACACAGGACCAGGCCGTCCACAGGAGAAGACAGAGGACCAGGCTGTACACAGGAGAAAACACAAGACCAGAGAGGCGCCAGCAAATTAGATACAACCTGGAAATACACAAATTAGAAAAGTTTTCTGTCAGAGAGTATTCACAAACTTGCAGGGAGCTTTGGTTGGTGGAACAAGCCTTACAGACATAAAAATGAATCATTGTAAATTGCATGTTAAGAGAAAAGAAAGTTTTTCTCAATGATTTTGACTTACAGTTCCATTCTAAATGACAATTTGCAAAAACTTTAATCGAGCTTCAGTTGCCTAAATAACTATACAATTTATTTGTTAAACTAAACATAAAATCAGCTCAAGCCTAGTGAAGCTTTATTCTCAAACAGAAATCTTAACCTAAAAAAAAAAATCACACTTTACACATATGAACTTACATCTGGAGATGATTTACTATAAAAATACCATGATAATAAAAAAAAGAAAAATGATATGTACATTCAAGCAATCTTCACATTCTGCTAAACAATCATGTTTTCTCATTATTTTGTTGTTTGATTTTGCAGCTTAAAAATTGTTTTCTTTTGCTGTGAGGTTTGTACAGATTTTGAGATGTTGAGCCCAAATTCCTCCTGAGACCAGATGTGTAGTGTTAGAGAAACTAGCTACATTCAATGAACCGGTGTTAAAGAGTATATTAACATATGTTTGAGCAAAGAGTTAAAACCATGATTATACAGTCTATGTGTAAAACCCACACTTCTTAGATTTTATCTTCTTTAGTTAACTCAATTCTGAATTTGGATTGGTTCATGCATGTTTGAGTAATCTTGTTTTGTCCCACGATTGATGCCCAAGTGCTCAGGAAATTACTATTTCTATCTACCACCTATATCTTAATATTTGTTTGTTTGTATCTATCTATCTATCTATCTATCTATCTATCTATCTATCTATCTATCTATCTATCTATCTATCTATCTATCTATCTATCTATCTATCTATCTATCTATCTATCTATCTATCTATCTATCTATCTATCTATCATCTATCTATCTATCTATCTATCTATCTATCTATCTATCTATACTGTAAATCTACATCTGCTTAATTATTTAGTCTCTGCGGCTTCTTAAAAGACAAGATGGGCTTATCAGTTATGCATTTTTCAATAGTCAATGTACTTTTTTATATTTATAGATTAATATAGAGGGATTATAGGTCGACGTCACTTTCCGCTTAACTATGCATGCCCCATGGAAACTTCTTTGATAAATACATCGAAACGAGAAGCGAGCTAGTCGTTTTGGATCTGGTCTGAACCTGTCTTACACACATCTGGCTCTTCAAGCCTGAGACAGAGTTTTTCTTGCAGTTTTTTCACTCACCTGAATGTAACGTATATGAACGTATAGATCATTTCATTTGCAAATGTTGAACATAGCATAACTTTTGTTTTCTCACAGTGATAAACTCTTGTAATTAGATGACAATGGTGCTGGCTCGACTTGATGCTCCAGCTTGTGTCCATCAGCGGCAGCTCTTTCTACATACCGGGTGTGTGAGCAACTCCAGTGTTGATAAACAAACCATCCCTCTATGTAGATCAAGTTTGTGTTTCTTTCTGCATTTTGCAATGAACAAAGTGTAAATTAAGACTTCTCAGTCGCATGTTTTAGTTAATAAATAGAAAAGGGACAATATTTCTCTTTTAGAAATATTTTGGATTATTAGTCTAGATACTTTTAAAAATGTAAAGATAACAATGGCTAATATGTAGCAGTAGTTCACTGATTTGTTTGATTATTATGTGTATATTTTAAGATCTTCGGAATGAGAGCTAAACTTTACTTGACACAAAAGGGTTGGAAACTAAAAAAGCTGTCTGTGTGGAGCTGCTGTGTTGTGTGGAGGGGTATTTAAGTGACAGGTGTGCTGTGAGTCAAACACATAAGGTCCAGCTGGTCTGAGCTCAGAATCTGGATTAGGAGGTTAACATATGGTTTAACCCTGAGTTTACTGTGACACTATATCTGCTCCACAACACTGGGGCAGACTCAGGGTGACTTCACTGTCCTCAGCTCTGACGTAGGTGTCTGTCTTGTTCCATCTATAGTTTAGTTACTCTAGGATCATTTTCAAGATTAGTTTTAATCCCAATTTGTGCATTCTGAGAATAAACGCATTCTTTAAACCTAAACTATGAGTTATTTTGTTACAGTCAGGTCATTTCATTAAGTTTGAATTGTGGTGAGACACAGCAGTGGAACAGGAAAAGGAAAAAAAAAAACTATAAATAAATAGAACATAATTTAAAACTGTGGCTGTGAGTTTTGATTACTCACATAGATATGAGTAAAAATGTATTCCAAGTCTCCGGAGAAAACATAAACATACAACGAAATGTCAAAAACATTTCCATACCTTTTTTACGTCAATATATTTTACATTTTAGCTTTTCTAAACATATCTACGTTAAAAAAAAAGGCCTGAAAAAGTGTTTGTTGTTGATGTGTTAGGTGCAAAGGTTTTACAGATTTATTGAATATTTGACTTAGTTTTTGGGTAAATTATCTAATTAGGATTAGATATCAAGAAATCTGTTTGTAAAAAACATCAAAATCTTGGTCAATCGAAGATTGTAAAGTTTGTGTGTAGGAACAAGTTTAGACCACTCTGATGAGAAAAATGCAATTTGAGAAAACTGTAGCTGAAGTTACAGTGATGGATTAAATGAAATAATAAAATGTAATGTCTTTAGGAACAGATAGGACAGACAGGACAAAGCCAATATACTGAGAGAAACTGACTACTGCCTGTCTTGCCTTAAAACAAATTATTTTTATTTTAATTAACCTGATGGGTCATCATACCTACTGTATATGCAATGGGCCTTTAATGTTATGTCTTGAGCCAGCCTCGGATCCCAAAAGGCAATTCAAAAGTATTCTTCATGATAACAGAATACATTGAGAAAAGGGTCATGCCCAGCGCCTTATTGAGCTGAATAATCATCCTTCTAATAAAACACCATTGAACTATTGAGTGGACATTCATAAACAGGGTTATTTTTAGCCCAGTTTGAATGATTGCGTTGAAAACGGCACATTTAACATTGCTTAGCTTTGCCTGGACAGCGCATAGACTCATTGATTGTATTGATGAAGCGGAGCAGGATTATAGCACTCGTCACGCTCCACTGGTCTGACACAGTCCCGGAGCGCTTGGTATTTTTGGACCAGGACTTAAGACCAGGCCTGGATCAATGGCCCTGTGATGAGGTGTGCAGATGTCAAGCGCTAAAGGACAAATATGAGAATAGAAATCAAAGCAATAGCATCACCCAAGAAATATTTTGCACCAATTTTCATGGATTAAATTTCATTCAAATACCAGGACAGCACACAGATGTAATTTAAAGATGCAATGTGTAGCTGTTCTGGTGTGGTTTCAACATACATGTTATTGAATGAGGTAAATACTGTACAGTAATTCCATAGAATCTGATGATCATGACCAGGCAGTGTTGGGGGTTTCCGTCTTGGCAATCTGCCAAGCCGATTCAGAAGAACCACTCTTTCCCCGTCAGCTGTCTGCTGGAAGGAATATTGTGACGTATAAAGAACTGTGGATGGGTTGAGAGTGCAGAGTTAAACTGAGGCAGATGCATGAGATGGGTTGAGAAGGCTTCTGATGTAGAGGGTGATCTGGAGAATGGTGGAGATGTGGTCCTGCTCACAAAACTCAGTTAACATAAATACGACTACTACATTATTTATTATCACCTAGCTGTGGTTGTGGCATCTAGGGTTCCAGTGGTCTCCCATCCAAGTACTGCCCAAGACCAATCTGCTTAGCTTCTGAAATATGAAGGGATCAAGTTCTGACAAGTTGATGTTCATTGGTATTGGCGAGAAAACATCTCAGAGTACCTCTAAGAAATTACAATACTTTAAATTAATAATATATATATTTTTAGGCTCTGAAAGTAGCCTTTTTCAAAGACTGGACTCCAGCTGTGTTTTGGATAAGGATGCAATGTTATCATATGATTAAAGGAAAACATTAAATTTGCACAATACACGAAAGATAGATAGATAGATAGATAGATAGATAGATAGATAGATAGATAGATAGATAGATAGATAGATAGATAGATAGATAGATAGATAGATAGATAGATAGATAGATAGATAGATAGATAGATAGATAGATAGATAGATAGGCAGGCAGGCAGGCAGACAGACAGACAGACAGACAGACAGACAGATAGATAGATAGATAAGGCTATCCCCTCAAGATGTTCCTTTGCAAAAGTTTCAGCTGCAGCAGATGTAAAAGTTTTGTAGCGTTTCAGAGGTCCAAAGCTAGCAAAGTTAGCTTTAATAGCTTCATGTACCATTTCCATGGTCACAAGAGAAACAACAATGTTGAACATCACAGAATGGATGAAATCTCAAAAATAAAACTATTTTTACTGTAACATCCTCTGCTGCATCAGGTGTGAACGTCTGCCATTTCAGAATTCCATAGCTAGCATAGATAGCATTAACTTTTGCTTGGTCTCCATGGTTACAAGAAAAACACATTTCCTTTTCACAAATCTGACAGGAGGCTTACTACTCAGCTCATGTATGTTGAACATCAGAGGCCACACGTCTTAGTTGATTGAAGTCCAAAGTTCTCCTGTGAAAACTGAGCTAAAAATCAAATAATAATAGGTATAGCTCATCAGAATTAACTTTTAAGAAGCACAATAAATCTCACAAGATTATTTTCCTCACCCATCCACGATCTTGAAGCAAAGATGATGGAGTGAGACCTTGTTAATTTTCTATTTATGTAACATTCTAGACACAACTCCAACATCTCCAAGTGCTATACATTTAAGGAGAACTAACAATCAAACCAAAGCTTCAAAAAAAAAAAAAAATCACCCATTATTGACTCATTTCTGAATTCTGACTCACTTTTAAGCCCTAATATAAAATCTAATACTAACTACTTTCTGATGTTGGCTTGAGCAGACGACAAGTTCACACAGTGTTCTTGACTTAGTTATTGGACACTACATATTGTTACGTCAATTCTCTCTTTCATCTTTTCTGGGAAGCTTATTACAAATCAGCGAAAACATCTCACTCGTGTTTTGTGACGTTGGCCTGAGCCACACCGACCCATGAGAACAGTGACCTCTGGAAACGAAGCCAAAACATCTGGACAACTTGTTTAGATTGCTTTTGTCAGAAGTGTTACTACCACCACATAATGAAGACAGTTCAGTGTATATGAAGAACTGGGCTCTGGGGGAAAGTCTGAAGAGGTTTGGGGTCAAAGATCAAGTGTTTTTGCACTGCATCACGCTGAAACAGTATCTATTTCAGAAAATACATTAAAGCAGTGTTAGACTAAAAGCAGTGACAGTAAAATGCCAGGATGTGAATGGAGAGTCTGGGAAATCGAGCAACTTTTGAACTCCAGTCACATTTCAGATTTGTGTGTCAGCAGTTACAATAAAAACATTGAGAATAAAAAAGCTAAATCAGACTGTGTTATCAAATAGAAACCTATTGTTAGCATCTTATTGCACTGTATGAAGTGTAAGTCACCTAAATTGCAACAAAACGCTGCAGGCCATGACAGCAAGCAGCAGAGCTTTGTTTATTCATTTAACATTTTTGCTGAAATGGCTCAACGATGCTCTCAAATATTGTGTCATCATTTCAGAAAACACAATTGAAGAGTGAAGTAATAAGTGTGTGTTTCAGTGAAACAAGGATGTTTGGAGCAATGGTGTCTTTTTCACTAAAGAATAAAGATTACTCACTTAACATGCAGGAAACACAAAGGGCCTGATTTATCAAGCAAGGTGCTCAATTGCGAGTGCAAACTAAAACAAAACAAAACAAAAAAACATGTTATTTGGGAGCAATTTATGCATACTTTAATATTAGAAGATATACATATTACATATTACACAAAGGAGATGTGCACCACCTCAAATTTTTCATCATTAGTGTCTGTTAGTCTATTCTGTGACTAGTGTCTATTCTGTTTTGCACTTAAGCAAATGCTTGATAAGCCTGGCCCTAAATATGCAAACAATAAGAAAGAAGAGCATTCATAAAATGATTAAAAGGTTCTCAAAGTTGATTTTGCATAGATCAGTGAACCTTGTCCGAACTGACGGTTTTGAAAGGAAGGAGGTAATGATTTGTTTGGCCCCCATTTGATGCAATGTCAGTGTTGTGAATTGCACATTCAGTTTAATTATAATCTTAATTAAAATTGTAATAATTATAAGAATGAGCATTATTCAGTCTGATCTTAAAATCAACAGACTTGCTAATGTCTTGTCTCTCATAACACAGACCTCCGTTTTATTGTTGTTGTTTTTTTACCTGGTGTATATGATTCACACACCACACTACAGAAGAGGATTTGAATCAGTCTAGATGTTTCCGATTTATTTTGCCACAAAGTGATGAATGTACAACATTCATTAAGTAAGTTTCATAGGACAAAAATGTATTAATATTATTATTATTATTATTATTATTATTATTATTATTATTATTATTATTATTATTATTATTAATATTATTATTATTATTATTAGTAGTAGTAGTAGTAGTAGTAGTAGTAGTAGTAGTAGTAGTAGTAGTAGTAGTAGTAGTAGTAATTAAACACAAATAAATAGAGTGGGGTATGCTTGAACAAACATAACAAAATAGTTACAGGCGAGGTACATGTATACAAAATAAACATCATAAACATGTAAAATAAACAACAAAGACATGAAGAAATGAATTGTTGGGTAAAACCTGTGCAATATTTTCTGAGAAATGTCCTTTATTTTAGCCAAAAAGTATTACTGTGTCAGAGACCATGCATCACTCCTCTTAATATTTGATACAAATTCAGCCCAGTAAAAAGTTATAGCAGGTGATGAACAGACAATCCAATTGTGAAACAGCGTTTTCTATCCCATTAGAAAGACCTGGGAACAGACAAAGCTTACAAAATAAATAAATCCTACTGTTAACATGGAGCTTAGTGTGTATAACATTGAAGAAAATGTTTAGTGACTGCACAAAGCAAACTGTAAACGACAACAGCCTATAGCTTTTTAAAGGAGACATAATATGGAAAATCTACTTTCTGAGATTTCAACCTTGTTATAACACAGTTATCATCATTAATTTCCCCAGATTTGTAATTGGATTGATCCATGCTTGTTTGAGTTATTTTGTGTTGTTTTGCAGCTGATGCTCTGTTCTCACAAAATCCCTGTCTTCATCTACCGCCTATCCCCACCTGTCTATTTACTATCAATTACTCAAACATTAGAATAGTGTGCAAAACATGTAGGGTTCAAAATGTTTATGACAACAAATTTTTTTTTATTTTATTTTATTTTATTTTATTTTATTTTATTTTATTTTATTTTATTTTATTTTATTTTTTTATTTGTTTAACAGGAAGTCAGTGGACCTGTTTCTATTTCTAAGCCGTTTTAGAAAATGTTTTGCAATGAACAAAATGTGAATTATTGATCTGCACATTCCATAGTTTCTTCCTAAATGTACAGAAAACTCACAATAGGTCTCCTTTAAATCCCTCCGTAAACTCCACAAGTGTTTCTCACGCCATCACTAGAGATCAGTTGTGCGGAGGTGGGGGTCCTCTCGCTGTCTCTCCTCGTGTGTGTGAGCTGTTAAAGGGGCGGGCTCACCGGGCAGGAGGGCGGGCTGGTGCTGAATGAACAGCTCCGCGGCTTAAATCCACCGCTCCGTCCGCGCGCAGCGTCAAAGAGCGGCACTGCACCCACCATGACCCAGCCGAGCTCCCCGGCCTCCAGACCCACTCACTGCCCCGGGAGACACGCTTTGCGGCCGGCGCCATGAAGAGGCAAAACGTGCGCACCCTCGCCCTCATCGTGTGCACCTTCACCTACCTGATCGTGGGCGCAGCGATTTTCGACGCACTGGAGTCCCAGAACGAGACGAGCCAGAGGAAAGAGTTGGATTTGAAGAAGAGGGAACTGTTGAGCTCGTTGAACTTGTCCACGGAGAACTTTGACGAGCTGGAGAGAGTTGTGCTGCAGCTCAAACCGCACAAAGCCGGGGTCCAGTGGAGGTTCACGGGCTCCTTTTACTTCGCCATCACCGTCATCACCACCATAGGTAAAGTCAAAGTTATACGGCTGAACTATCTGAGCTGTGATTGTTTTGGGAATGGCAAAGCTTAGTCTGTTGCTGCCGACAAAATGTTTTATTGCATCAGTTCACAGGGTCGTAGTTTAAAGTTGCATGTTTTTCAGTCTCACGTGACCAGTTGTGATGAATTATTAACAGTAGCCTAGTCTATTATTGTATCACACCTAACAACGTGGAAAACAAAAAACAAAACGTGTTTTCATTTGTTGTTTGTAGGTTGTTTAGGCTTATGTTACCAATTTGCACCAATAGTAGCTTATGGTGTGCACAGCTTAATTTGCATACAACACATTTATAATGAACTATTAAAATGATTAGTAAGCACTTCATTAAGAAATGTGGGTTTAATTTGGATAAAACCTTTTTCAATGTTTCAAACTACTAAATAATTCATAGTTGCATACTGTTAGTTTTTACTATGGCATTTTGTATCACTATGTTTGTTATTACAGTAAGAAAACATTAACAAAAACTTAGAAGAAACAAAAAAAGTTAGGTTTATGCTCTGTTTTTCTCTGTGCCTTTCTCTTGCAAGACATGTTTTGATAATGGTTGGGCTGTGCAATTAATCACATTTCAATTTCAATCATGATTTTTGCTACACTAATATCAATATAAAAAGAAGGTTCTTACCAATAACCATTAAGTGCATCAAGTGCATGTATGTGTTTTTTTAAAGTGGAAAAGTTCCTCATAAACATTAAATTTCCACTTGTAAAATTCATTCTTAATAAACAATTTCCGTGTTCATTCTCACTATTTAAACCTCACAGATGCCCCACCTTCTCTTTAAGCAAACAATCATCTGAACAAACGCAATATCAATTAAGATTTATTATTTTTTCGTTTTTCCATTATTGAGCAACCCTATTTTGGGTTTAAGTTTTACCTGCAGCTATCAATGTTTTAAAATCTGTTAGATAGTTGTTTTTATTAGAAGTTCACACAAATATTAGCTGTTTGATTTAAAAAAAAAAAAAAAAAGCTTCTACTTTCTAATAATGAACATGACCTCCATATTTAGAAGAATTCATGGGGTTTGGAGTTAGTGTAGTATTTAGTGTAAAGTTACACTGTGTAACTTTGTGTGGAGGGTCTGCCACAAGCTATAGAGATGTTTTAGTTTAGCCTAGTTTGTTCCACATTTTGGTCAAATTGATCTATCTCCATGGAGACAAGCAGTATCAATAAAACAAATGTAAGTGATTCAGTAGTAAATAGATGAGTTTTGGTCCTACTGAACAACATAACAGTCAAAAACAGTTAATATGTAATGAAACAAAATGTCACAAAGTAGTTTTCTATCTGGCCCAAACTGTGTGATCAGGCTAAAACATGGAGTTCATGCAAAAACATAACAAATGTAATAACAATGTTATAACAATAAGAAACATATATTAACACACTGATTCACTCACAAACCTTCAGCTAAATCAACTCAGTTTCGTTGCAATCAAGTATAAATTCTTATAACCTAAACAAAAAAGAAATTTGTCAACTAAACAACTAGATTCCAGTCAAATCCTTTTTAATTCAGTTATAGAGATAAGCTTTTTTCCATTGCCGTCTAAACTCCTAAATGTCCTACTTATGTCTTGTGAGTCGGTTGACAGTGAGACAGTTGTCCAACAGGTGACACTTGCAGCTGCTCTTTATGGCCGCGTGACCATAAATCCAGCGCCTCAGTGTGAGACATTGGGCCTTTAGATGGAGCCAGTGTCATAAAGGAGATGATACTAACGAGATGAGCTTACATAAGTTGTGTGCCGCGCAGAGGCAGGTGCGAGGGTCAACACAAAGAGGACAGGCAACAGTCTGTGTCGTGTGGAAGATTAGGGAGGAAAAGTAAATACACAATAAAAGTAATTAACGACAGCTATATTTGTTCTGCCAATCAGCACGCAGCTCTAGCAAAAACGTATGTGTGTGGAATATAGCTTCTGTTTTACACCTATAAAAGCAGCAACATGTCATCTGGCTTCTTATTGAATAGAGAGGTGGTTCTCAAACAGAAGTAAGCGGACATCTACGGCCGCTTGCGAGCACTTGGCTTCAGATTGGAGAAAAAAAAAGGTAGACTTAAAAGTATTTGACTTAGATAGCAAAAGTAGCGAAGTAGTGAAGCAAAAGTACTTGTGTGGAAAATAACTCAAATAAAAGTAAAAGAACAGCTAAAACTCCTTTACTTAAGAAAAAGTACAAAAATAAACCTGCATGTATAAGTAAAAATACATACAACACCGCCAAATATAATTCTCTAGTT
Source organism: Mugilogobius chulae (assembly GCA_038363315.1). NCBI lineage: Eukaryota > Metazoa > Chordata > Actinopteri > Gobiiformes > Gobiidae > Mugilogobius > Mugilogobius chulae. The sequence continues at coordinate 25,281,815 of CM076405.1, read as the reverse complement.
ACAGCAACTAGAATTCAGAATATTCATCTTAATTTTAGCTGTTTTTTATCCATGATTAGAATAAAATTGTGATTTTTTTTTTTAAATCAAAATTGTCGCTGCAGTGAGGTAAAAAATGCCTTATGTTACACTGCAGAAAAGGCTTTTCAAAAAAAAAAAAGCTTATTTTGAGGTAAAAATGTCTTAACTCAAATGAAATCTTTTTTTACCGAAATGTGAATGATTGAAATGTTAACTTTTATTCATTTCTTTACATCAAAAATCCAAACTTTCAGTTACTGCTATTTTGCAATTTGTTTACCAACTTTTTACGATAAACAAAACTCTGTTCAAATTGGATAAATTGCACAGCCATACAAAGTAGTGTGTTTTGTTAACAAATATTCGTAATATCCTGAAGCTGCAGTCTTGTCATTCTCTGAAAAGATGAAATATAGTTGTAAATCTTACTTCATCATTACACCGTCGACAGTGAGACATTGCTTTGCCTTAGTCCACTATTACTCATCTCTCTGTGCAAACGTGCACTTTCTCTGCCTGTGGCAGTGTACTCACTACACAAGCCTCCAGCAACACATCTGTTACTCTGTCTGTTTAGCTTTTCGATGATTTTGAAGACCTAACACAGCATATTTGCTTACAAAAATATATATCTAATAATCAATCTATCTTCAGAATTATCTATTTTATGCTGAAGAAGACAAGATATTTAGTTGTTTAAAGGAAAAATTACAATTATGCTTGCAGCTATAATTATAACACACTTTTTTATAAAATTGTTATATTGTGATTTCCCATTTCTCCATTTAACACTTCAGTTTGTTCAAATACATACATTTTTCCCACCTACTTAGTATCATATTGGGCAACCCAAGAGTTGCCAAGTCTCTTTCTTTATCAGAACTTTGGGCTTCTTCTTTTGAATGTCAATTTTGTCGATTCTTGTTGCTAGTTACAATGTTTTGGGCTTGCTCACTTGCACTTCCACATGATAAAAGAGGAGATTTTTGTCCGTTTTCAGGTTTGATCCACAAAAACATATCTATGTATGCCAATATATAAACACACAGTGTTCTAAATAACTGATAACTTTTAGTAGAAGGGCTAAGCTCCCTTGTTTTGGGCTTTTTTTTTTTTTTTTTCAAAGGCACAATCGCTTTTTTCTTTCTGAAAAACTGGGAGCCTTTGTTCCGCTCTGAATGAGTGACAGCAGGATTTCTCCAATCACAGTGAAGTAGAAACTTTGAGAAAAAGATAATAGGAACACAGACAGTTTACAACAAATGTGATAAAACTGAAATCTTGATCTTGGTTCAAGAAAAGTGATTTTTTTTTATTTTTTTTTGCCATATCGCCCAACCTTAACATCATGATCATTTCTTTAAACCTTTATTTAACCAGGATAAAATCTCACTGAGATTTAACATCTTTTTTACAAGATTGTCCTGCACCTCATCAAAAATGGCGGCAGCATTCGATCTAAAGCTTACTAAATACAAACTATAAATCACAATTCCTTTTTGACCAAACAACATCTGATGAATATGAACTTTCTGTGTGTTTTGCCCTTGACATTAGTTTACAGTGCTGACCCGAGTCTGTAACTCTATCAGACGTGCTCGGTGCTGACAAACAAACTTAAGCCTGCACTGTAACTGTGAGCCTGGGGAGGATTCAGGCCTTGATTGGCGCGTGTTAAACTTTAATGACTACACCAGAGCTCCACTGTTCCACTGGCCCTGAAGCGACACGCAGCAGCGCACTGTACCTGCTGCTGGACACGCACGAAGCAGAGAAACAGACAGCCACAACTAGGTTATAAAGATGATTGACAGGGGAAGGAAAATCAGAACAGAGCAATTTTCACAAACACTGCGTCTGAGATTTAAATTGAACATTCAATTTAGAGCGCAACAGCAGAGAGAAAGTGGAAATGGCTAATAATACCAGAATTACGTGTGTTTCAGAACTGGCTGACTGTTGGTTTCAAAGAGTTCAAAACCTGCCTCAAACTTAACCCAGTGACTTTGAGTCTTAGGTGGATAGTTAAGGTTAATGTTAACAATAGACCTATGCATGTTTTTGGAAGTACAAAGCCAGATTACGAGTGAAGAACCCACAGTAACATGGAGAGAACATGCAAACTCCACCCAGAATTATCATGATATGTTGATTTTGTAGCGCTACCTTGCATTACTCTTACCAAATCAGAACTGTAACATAAATATTGTCTTCTTCATATGTGTATTTTTCATTGGATTAGAACAGCAAAACAAATCCAAGCTCATTTTAGAATTAGGGATATAAAAATCAAAGAGTCGTCATGGATTCTCAGGAGTTATCGTTGCATGAAATGGCCATGACGACTTTCAGACTTACAAAGACAATTGTTTTAAGCCTAATTTTTCTCTGAACAGTTGAGGAGGCATGGCCATGTACAGTGTCTTTTATAAAAAAAACAAAACAAAACATTTGAGAGCTTTTGCCCAACCTATTCAATCAGCAAGGCATGCTAGTCGACCAAGAAATTGTTTTGAGAAATATGTTTTTTTTTTTTTGTCCAATTGGACAATAAAAAAACAAAGCAAGTTTGGATAGAAGCTGCACGCAGGTTAAAAGGGGTGACAAACAGCATTTACATTTACATTCAAACATCATGGACAGCACACACAGAATTTGCATTTAGAAAGGACTCATGCAAATGTATTCAGGATTTTCTGCATTTTGATAGTATTAAATATTGGTTTTGAATAATTTGGTTTGTCAGCAGTTGCAACCACTGATGCAATATATTGTGCAATGTGCTGAAAAACATCCCATTTACACACCTGGTAAAAGTATGTATTCTGCAGTTTTAAGTTTCTTATTTTGTTCTGCACTATATGAGACTGCAAATGTAGTTGAAGGATGGCTCTGGTGTAGTTGTAATTTGATAATTGTAATCATTATCTGACAAATTCCAGGGTTGTGTTCACACTCACTGGGATTGGTTCTGTTTTAGGTGAACTGTTGGTCTGTTGGCCTATACAATTCATGAGGTCAAGTGTGAAAGGAAACAGTTCTTAAAGACACTATATACATTTTTTAGTCTAATCTAAAGATCTAAAGACGTAGTCAATCTTAAAGTCTAATGAAGATCAGTTTGTTATCTTAAGTTTGGGAGCAGGACCGTACTTCTACAACATCCTTTCCATTGGCTAAACGATCCGCATTGGCCACACACTCCACCGTTCCCACTGTGTCTCTTTTATTTATTATCTCCTTATTTTCTGAGGGGGCTTGATAATTGTAATCATTATCTGACAATGGTCAAAACCAAACAAAGTAATACAGAAAATCAGACACAGTCATTGGTGAAGAATGTCCAAGCAGATTTTTTAAAAAGTAAACAAGCAGATGATTAATTGTCCCAGAGCTTATCCTGTCCTTAGACCCTCCTTCTTAGCAAGGAAAAAATAATATTAAAAAAAAAAAAAAAAATGGGGGAAAAATGAGAAACCTTGAGGAGAACCAGAGGAAAGGAGACATCTACTCCCATGGAGGTTGTAGATGTGACTAAGACTAACACGATCTGTAGAGCCAGAGTCCACTAGCAGAGGGAAATGACTTGTCTAGCAGGACAGGCTAATCCTGGAGAGGGAAGTGGGTTGAGTGTCCATGGAGGCAAAAGGTCTAACTTTTGTCACTGGAACAGCAGTATCTATCCCAAAAGTGGGACAGGGGACAACAAGTGAAAAGCAAAGAACAGACTACAGTCAATATTGTATACAGAGAAGCGGGACAAAGTGAGAGGAGAGTGCCCATACTTTCCCCAGTATATTTGCTCTAAAGACAGCTTGACTAACTGTGGCTTTTGTTTCTGTTCATTACTGGCTTGACCTTAAGCTATTGCAAAGAGGAACGTTTTAAGACTGAACTTAAATGTAGAGACTGTGTCAGCCTATTTGACATGAGCAGGAAGCTGGTTCCTTAACAAGGGTGCTTGGTAACCTTTTCTACTTTTAGAGACTGTAGGAGCCACCAAATGTCCAGCCTTTTGAGAGAAGTGGATGGTTATAAGGGGGCAAATCATTTAAAGCTTTAAAGTTATAAAAAAGATTTTTAATTTGACTAACTCTAAGCTCAATAGAAAGCCAGTGACGATCATATGGCTTTTGTTTTTTAGTGCAGGTTAGTATTCCTGCATTTTGAACTAGTTAAATCAATGCTTTTTATAGAGCTTTTAGGACACGCCACGAGCTATAGTCTAACCTTGACATGACAAAGGCATGAACAAGTTTTTCAGCATCGCTTTTAGGAAGTCTGTTCTAATTCTGTCTATGTAGAAAAACATGTAGTCGCAATACTGCATTGAGCATGTGTTTACATAATACACTGTCATTTTAAACCTAAATTGTAATCTTAGTATCAAATAGCTCAAAATAGAATAATCTAACTATAAAATTTTTTTAAGTATGCACTTATTTAGATTTGGTTTATTGAGTGACTTTGTTGATTGAATATCCAAAGGCCTCCATTGTAATTCTTCACTCCTCTTGGCGCTGCTGTATAAATGTGTAATCCACTTTTGAATACAAATGCAGAAGCGAGCTTCAGACTGCATTAAGTTATGATGAAAACCTTGTTCCTGATTGCATTAGGAGCATGTCCACACCACCTCCTGTCCTTCCCTAGTTCCTTGTCACCCTCCCTTTTTCCCATAATCTTTCAGTGCAGAGTCGTCCGCAGAACATATGCACTTCATCTTTATGAGAAGTATGAATTAATTAAGCTATCATTTCTCTGCTATCATCACTGACACAAGTTTGGCAGCGATGAATCCATTTCCACAACTAAATTATTAACACTGATGACTTACATTAGCAGCAGTATAATTCATTAGCCTCAAAGGAACAATGTTAAAGTGGCGACAGCAACTCTCACTTTATTCAAAGGATCAGCAAGACAGATGCTCTGAAAGACGTAGCATAATATTGTACATGAATCATATTTTAATGCCACACCGTCACATTTTACCCAAAACAATAGACTTGAAGCATTGTTTTTTTACTAGATGTTTTTGTTGAACTAAAAAGTTATAAAATTGTGTGTCTTTACTCTGAGCAAGCTTGTGTCGTGTTAAAATCAACTAAAGAATGACCTCCTCGTGCTTGTTTTTGTGAGAATGTTGTCCTTTTCCTCATGTGTGTCTTTGAAGAATGCTCCAAACTCAAGATTTAATTTAGTTTTTTTTCAACGAGCATATTTATTTAGTCAAATCTGTATCTAAAAAAATGCCTGCATTTGTGCAGAAAATTATCCAAAAATTAAACACAAATTCTATTCTGCATGATGATGATGATGATGTTTTTAGACTACAATGAATGAATGAATATTTGATTTGCTAAGTCCACTTTAAAATTATTATCTTGTTTGTTCTTGAACTTTGCGTCACAACAGTGGAATGGAACAAATATTTTATCTTATTAGTAATAAACATTTGATTTTAAGCTTTTTACATCAATCTACACATGTTTTGCAAACTTAGCTAACTCGTTCAGAACCTCCAAAGTACCCAACATGATATTTTTTGGACCTTTTAGTAACCTAAGAAAACTAAATTGTGTTGGCTAACCTCATGCTAACAACATAAACAAACATATTTTCTAGATTGTAGAGAACAAACGGTAAATTCTTAATTATAGATGGTACAGAGCAAACTAAAAGTCACTTAAATAGGATACTTCGTCAATTAGTGCTATCACTGATGATGATATTGCTAGTCTCGCCATTATTCTTTTGATTAACTGATTAGTTGCTCACGCCGCAAAATGCCCACTGATAAGTTTTATTCGTGTTACATCATAACATTCTATAAACCAATATTTTTTAATACAGATGCAGGCCATCTCAACTATGACCCTAATATTGTTTAGTGCCTGTTTGCTCAGCATGACGGGTGTTTTGTGTTATCGCTGGTTTGCGGTTCACTTTACGCTGTAATTGAATTGGTGTGATCTGATCCATCTGTGTACAGTAGAGATAAGGTAACACTGCTCTGAATATACACAATGCATAACCACCTGTGCCATTATATCAACATGTACACAAAAGGCCTATTTTGTTCTAGTGAAGTAGCAACACTTTGAGCTCACCTAGAATCATAAAAGATCAGATTATTTCAGAGTGTTAGCACTATGTGAAAATTTAACTGTTAAGCCACACAATAGAGCAACGTTATGTTCAAAATGTTAAAAAACAGACACTTCTGTACCAACAGTCCCATTGGTCAGCTTCTGTTGTGTCTCCGAGTGAGTGACAGGTGGATTTAACCCATTACAGTGAACCTCTCAGAAGCAGCAGAAGTTTGAAAAAAATAACTTAAAATAACATATTGCAGCCTCTAGAGCAGTGGTGCCCAATATCGGGCCTGGGGGCCATACTTAGCCTGACAGGAGGTGTAATTTGGCCTGCCAAGAAGTGTTACACATGTTGAGTTAAAATGACAAATGATCAAATACAACAAATTGGCTGTAATCTCCTAAAACAAGTAATACAAGACAATTTAATCATCAATCATAGCTTGTCCCTCTGCACACTTGCAATGCAATACATAATGACCCAAAGAAGAAGAAAAACATCTGTATTTTTTTAAATTGAGTTTGGGCTCCTCATTCTGCTCATGGTATTATAATATGTCAAAAGTCAGCACCGACAAAGATCATATTTTCTGCAAATCTATGCTGCGTTTTTGCCTGTTCATTATCAGTAATGATTTAGTATAACATTTTCTTCCACCAAGAAAAATGCCAGACTAACAAAATGAATTCAGTATTGATGGAACAAATTTGTTTGGGCAATTTCTTTCTCTATTTTTGTCTGCCATAATGTCTCTTCTCTCCTGCCACTTGTCATTTCTAATCACAAAAACTACTGGTTGTGTTACATAAGCGATGACATATCCGATTGATTTTCTCTTTGTTTTGATGAGTTAAATGCGTGTGTATTGATCTCTGCCTGAGAGGAATTCAAAGTGACGCAGAGCAGGAGAAACAAGGCTGCTTCAGTCCATGAGGATTATTGTTTGTAGTATTTCTGATGAATGAGGAGAGTGAAAGCAAACACATCCAAACCATTAGATAACCATTTTGTCTAATGTGTGTAAACACTGTCATTTCACTGGCAGCAATGGAAATAGTGTCTTGGCACGAGATTTAGAAGGGTGATTTCAAGTGCTAAAAACAAGATAATGAAGCAATGCAACAAAAGGGCAGTTCTATGTTTTCTGTAAAAACAAAACAAAACAAAAACAAATATATTTTCATCAATCATCTTGATCCGTATCTTCCAAACTTTTCTTTGGCTTGCGCTCTAAACTGTACCCTGCTCTCAGTGCTGTGTTGGTGAAATCCTCTCACAGAGTATGCCTTACACATGAAGCCCAATGCAGCTGTGGTCCGAACTTTTGTTCAATGTACTCGCAAGACCACATACTATCGCTGTAATTGCCTATTCATAAAGGCAAGAAGGCTTTGACATTCAGAATAATGCATAAACAAACAAACAAACAAACAAAAAAGGCTTTTTGCTCTTCTAGCTTTGTGAGCGAATCACATAGTTTGTTCTTTTTATTGAGATTCCCAAACAAAACCTTTTCTAAAAAGGATTCCTAGAGTGTTATAGTGTAAATTGTAACTCATAATCTTTTTTTTTTTTAATTATTATTATAAAGTTAAACACTATGTAGTGATTTTGTTTATTACTACAATATTTGGCTTTGGCCTCACAACGGAAGCACCAAATATGTAGTGATTTTGTTTATTACTACAATATTTGGCATTGGCCTCACAACGGAAGCACCAAATATGTAGTGATTTGATAAATAGAATCATAATAGAGATTGATTATTCGGGGCACCACTCACCAAAGTGAGAAAAAGTTGATTCTAATACCAAATATTTTAATTAATTAACAATTTATTGATTGATTAATTAATTAATTAGTCTAATCTGAAGGTTGTAAGATCTTTCACATTTCCATTGACCCCATTCTGAAAATTAATCATGCACTTTACCAAAACAAGTTGTGGTTTATGAAGATTTATTAACCAGAAAATGACATGCAGTGTTTAAATAAGTATGCAGATGAGTTTCCTAAAATGCACAAGTCTAGACTGTTTATCTAAACCTATTTGCATTAACTGTGTCTATACCAGCCAAATGTGACAGTTTATACGACCAGTTCAAGATGGTGGACGTCCTCCTTTGTCTCTGTAGAGGTCGCGCTGTGAGAAGATGAGCTCCTCATTGCTCCCTGCACGTGGTGTCTGGATAGACCGTGGTTGAAGTTGCAAAAATGTCCGTTGCTTGTTTGCCTTTAGCAATGTTCACATCCAGAGAAAAGTCTTTGTCTTTCCATCTCTGGGTTGAGGCTGAAGATTCTGAAAGTTGTCAAAAGAAGAGTTTTGGCTTAATGGATCTTGTGTGGCTCACGAGAAGTCCCAAAAGATCTGATCCAGAGGCGTGAGCTGAGATGTTGTTTTCTCCATTGCCCTGCACCAAGGCCTGCGGCCTGTCCCTGGTGCACATGGTCAACAAAGCAACTCCATGAGAGAACTTCCAAAAACTGAGCGGCTGCAAGAACCGACCACTCGTGTGTCCGGCAAAACTTGAAGGGGGTGTGAATTGAGTTGTGTTGGCTCCTTCTGGCTAGAAGTCCTTCCCCTTTTGGCAGGAAGATTGTCCAATCAACCTGAAGCTTGTGATGCTCTGGGAGATGTCTGTGTGTGAGGGGTCGGGGGTTTTATGATGTTTATACTTTCAGGTCTCATTGTGCCTCGGCTTTTCTGACCAAAGCCCGAGCTGTTCACACACAAATGCACAGCATAGATACACAATATTGACATGGTCACACTTTGTACATGGCAATTCATCCTGTGAAAACAGTTCTGAATTAATAGTCTTTCTCTCCCAAAACCCTTCGGGTCACTGCTCGGTTTGAAGTTGCTAGCTTGAGTCATCAATCAAACTCGACACGAGGAATGTGTTTTGGGGGATGTACAAGTAAGCATGTCCTCTGTTTCTACGCAGCTTCCAAAACTTGGTAGAATGCTGAAAATTGTCTTAGATCAGATGTGCAATTAATGTTCCATTACAACTAGACCAGCTTTTGTGTCTCACTGCCTAGTTCCATGTCATTTTTCTTTAAGTTGTGACTGTACTAATCAGAAAAACATTGTCAAGTCAATCACACTGCACCTCTTCGCCCTCAGCCCCTCCTTTCACCTTTTCCGAAAGCTTTTCCAAAAGTTTCAGAAAACTGTTTGAAAGATTTTCATGTGTAGAATTTTGACTTTAGAACCCAAAATATTCCTGAGTAAGAAAACTGCTCTAGCCTCATTCATCGCCCCAGACACTTCACAGGAATCCTTCAAACTAAAAGCACACCTCTGATCTGCCCCTGTCATCACAGTTTGTTTAAAGCCTAATATACTAAGTGTGTATGTGAACAGCACTTGTTGATGCTTCTGGTGAAAACATACAACAGTTCAATAGTGAGACGTGATCGTGAGCTGTCATCAGACTAAACAAGGACTTTGTTGTTAAATATTTATGTTCTGAGGATGACACAAGTATGAGAAGATGCTGCTTCGTCTGACAGATCTGAGAAAGTTTGACGCAGCTCTTGTTCACATGCTTCTTGTGTATTTGTACGACCTTAGAACTGTGCTTACTTCAGCGGAAAGTGGAGTGGGTGCAGTCAGTTTGAGATGGTTTGGACTTCATCATTCAGTGTGGCCCATTGGACTGGACCCAAGTCAAACAGTGACCCGTAGTGAGGCTCGGTCAGCACTGCAGGCCGGTCTGTCCCACACTCTAACTCTGCACGGAGAAACAAGATACTGGAGCTTTAGAATACTTGCCCCAAATATTCAGTTTATACAAATTATTTTAGAGCAAAGAAATGTCTGTTTTTGTCATTTGAGTGTTGGAAAATATTGTTTTTAAAATAAGTTATTAATATTATTTTTTTTTACTGCCACAAGATTTGTAAAATGCCACAAAAGTTTTTGCACGCTGACGAGTAAAATATAAGTATTTGTTGTTATTTTTCAGTATATTCCAATATTCATCATGTTAATTTGTTTTAAAGTTTCTTCTATATTAATCACTATCTCAACTATTATATTTCAAATAGTGCCTGATAAAGAAGAAACTACTTCACTGTGTCAAATATCTCAAGACTTCCATTAACTCCACAGAAGCTGACACAAATGGAATCCGTTCCAGTCGTTCTGTTTTCATTCCGTGTTTTTCCATTCAGTAATAAAGTTAATGTAAATCAATAATTACATTAGGTTCATTTTAACATATAAACTTGAAAAATGCGTACACATATAAACAGGTTTATATGTTAAAAAATGCAGAGCTGATAAGCTCACAAGCAGCATATTTTATCTTCCTATTTATGTTTTACCCAGAATCAGATTTTTTTTTTTTTTTTTTTGCGTAAATGCAAATAAATACAGTACCTATGCTATGAAAAAAGAGGAATTTTATGGTTGTCAAACACTTGTTTTGATGCTGAAAGAACAGTGGATTTTACAGAAAAGTTCAACATAAATGTCTTTGTAACACATTATGAATATATTTTTTTTCTTCATGTCATTTTTAAGAAAAATGTATTTGAAATAAATAATAAAAATAAGACGTCTAACAGATGCAGCTTGATTATGTGAGAAATAGATGCATCATAAATTACCTTTTTTATCGCCCTGTGATTGAATAGGATAGCACATATGTTGTCTGTGTACACCTGTAGAAGGGTGTGAAATGTTAGATACAGTCATACAAATACCTTTGAGTTTACTTTGAGAACAATCTAATTTACCTCAGTGGACATTAAGTTTTTGAGTGTGCCTTTCTTACCACACAACAAAGTGCTGAGTGATATCTTAAGCATGTGTTGTCTTTGATCTTTGTTTACAAAAATCAACTCAAAACTCACCTTACTGTAGATGTATAGCAGCGTCCACGTGATTCAGGCGCGGCCAGGCATGTCTTCTGAATAAATAATCCTGTGAGTGTCATACTGCTCCTCTCCACTGACCCGAAAAGGAAAGGTATTAGAACAGAACAGTCATGGCTTCTATCAGCGCGAGTCTGTGCAGCTCAATGGAAAAAGTTTGGGGACCATGCTGCTCCTAAATATTTATGATCATTAACAGAGTCAGAGGGCTGTGTTTTAGGTCTGCTCTTAAGCGACCTCACTGTCAAAGATGCAATCATATTTCATTTACTGAAGGGGCATAATGTCTATAATGTACAGTGTAGCTTACTGATGACACTATTTCAGCTTGCCACTAAATGTCCAAGTATTAATCAAGTGAGAATGTCAAAAAAAAAAAATCTAACTACATCCAAAACAAATAATGTTATGACAGCCATTTTTCATACACAGTACATCGTCTACCCTGTCGACCAACCCAGGTTTATAGTGTTAGTAAAGATGTAAAGAATAGTTGATGATTTGCAAATTGACACATAAAAGGTTGATGCGTGAAGCCAAAACATCAACAGTGACTGAAAGACTTTTTTTGGCCAATTAATATGTCTGAAATAAATGATCAAAAACTGTTTTTTCTCCCACACAATCAACCAAATGTGTTGCAATTTAAAGACTAGGCATATCTTCAATTTTAACCAGCAACCAGCACTTTTTAGCCTCAGATGGTCCTGTATTTCTGTTACTGCCTCTGTAAGAAAGTGTCTGTATGTATGTGTGGAGGCTAAAAACTTGTAAACTTGTACTTTGTATGGCAGTCACATGCTTTGCTCAGTTATACAGCACATTCTGAATCTCCTAAATAATCAATACAAAGAGTTTAGAAGCACCTTTTACACCTTTTACAAGTTGAGCTATGTTGCCAAAGCTAACAGCAGCTAGATACATGCTAACGTCATTATTGAGAACCATTTTTTTAGAGAAGACAAAGGCGTAGCTGGGACACTACAAACTAATTTTAATAGATACTTCTCAATCTATTGTAACTTCTGATGATGATGATGATGATGATGATGATGATGATGATGATGACGATGATGGAGATCTTGATTGATTGATTATTGCTCTTGTACAACTTCTTTCTTCATTAAAAAAAATGTGCACCCTGTGAGCAAACTTGATTGGCTAACTAGATTTATGATTAATTAGCTTAGGCTCTTCTGGGTGAGTGAGAGAACAAATTGACTGACTGCTGATTTTGCATTCTGCAGCGTTCAATTCAAATGACTATTGCAAATTGTTCTTTTGTGAACAAGCTTTAGTTCTATGTCTTGTGTTGTCTTGTGTTGCAATTTGTTTTCATCACCTGTTTAATCTCTCTCCCAAGCCGTCCCACAATGCACTGGTGGCCCTAATGATAATACCAATATGTAATAGTGCTGGGTATTCGTGCCAGAAGGCTGTAATCTGACCATCATTTTAATATCTCACGCAGAAGTATGGGGCTGGCCTATTTTTAGACGCATTTATAGACACCTGTTGCATGTGTTGTGTGTTATGTATTTTCACGGTTGGAAGACATTTGAAATTATTGGAAAATGATTCAGCATGAGTCATAGGTTTGAACAGGTGCAATGACACACACATCCGTGCGTGAACAGGTCTATGAAATAAAAGATTAGGAGTTTTATTAAGTGTGATGTGGTCAGCAGGTGCTAGAATTATGGCTTGTGATTTGTAATGTTCTTCCAATGTCTGGGATCAAAATACATCCTGAAGAATGATTGCAGGAAACAGCTAAATTAAAACACTGTGCAATTGTTTCACTAGTTTTAAGTCTCTAAAATACCTTAAATGTTGTCAAAACAACCTGTGTTGCCAATTTTTTTCAATATAGTTAAGCAGAACTTGTTTTGCTCCCGTATTTAAGTCATAGTGTTTTGTGTTTAGTATTATACAATATGAAAACTAGAAAGTGCTTTTAAGTTGTTGTTAGCTTTATTGTGATGACAAAGCTCACTCTTTTAACTCATCAGTGAATAATCAGAACGCTTAGATAAGTAGTTGGTTGGTGCAGAATTTGCATAACTTGCATATACTACATGGAAAGGTGCAGCAGCCTGAGTCGAGTTCCACTGGGTGTTCTCTCACTGAAAGCACATCAATGTCATGACAAGCAATTGAAGCAGAAATCAAATTCTTGCCAAATCCATTTGGAAAAAGATATCTTTCCCATCCACAAACTCTCAAAGCTCTCTGTGCACTATTTTCAAAAGCCAAAATAGCCACTATTTCTGTCAAAATCCGTCTGTAAGCGCCTCTGTGTTTGTTTTGGTCCTCATCTTTGGCTTTTACCCAAAACAAACTGGCCTGAACCACTGCTTCGGAGTCCCAAAGTGCAAATCTAATGGAGAGAGAGTCTCCGATAGCTTCTCAAGACTTTAGCGCTTTACAAACAGCACACAGAGGATTTCTGAATGTTTGTTCCATGACATACATATTGTATATACAGTATGCACACACCTATTTTCACCACGTGTTGCATAATTTACATAAATAAAGACAATATTATCAGGCACCAAAGTGCTTTGCATTAGCAGCAGCAGCACCTGTAGATCTCTTGCTCATGAGAAAAGTGGGCGTGACTGTGGAAACAAGCAGGTGCTCTGCATACCTTCAGTCCGGGGCATGGGGAGTGTGTTTGTGAATTCAGAGATGATGTACAAATTCAAAAGCTAGGCTACAATTTGTTCACAAACTAAGTAAGTGCAATGTCGTCTTAAAAAAAAATATGCAATAGTGTATATGCCCAACAGAAGAAACTGTTTTATGAATATTAACACAGAACTACTGACAAGTTTTTTGTTGTCATATTGAAGCACCGATTCGATACTGCGATAGAATATCGGCGCTCATCTAAGAATTTATTTGCTGGAATAGCGATCGGCCGCAATATATATCGGTTTAGCCGTTTGTGAAACTATATATATTCTGGCTGATAATGAACCAGCCAGTTGAAAGTTGTTAAATTGTTCTTTGTACAATAAATTATGGTTAGATAACACTATATGACCCATTTTCTACCCTACACTAGGGTCAGTTTATTGGGTATTGGCAGAAAGCCAGAGTATTGAAATCTGTATCAAAACTGATAAAATTGAGTGGGTGTATCCTAAATATTGCCCACCTCTGTTTTCAGACATGTATTTAGAATCACTGCTTGTGCAACTTTCAAAATGACAAAATATTAATGAAAGTATAAAATGATGGCATAAGACCCCCCCTTGAGCTTGTGCGTAACAGTGGACCCCTCGTGGTCTGGAGTCATGGTCTGTGTGACATTTAGTCTCACCACGTCCTGTCTGCAGAGGTTAAACATCCTGCAGCAGAGCATCACATCTGACGCTTTTCTCCCCACACACGTGCAGCCTCACTGGGCTTACGTCACACTCTCTGCCCCCTCTCCTCTCCCCCTTTGGATGTTACATTGTTCCACACTTTTGTTGTAGTTTAAACTTGAACTATGGCACAGGTTGTATTCTGCACACCAAAAAAGGAACAATCAGTGATCAGATGAAGTAAGGAATGGATTATTTAAAACAGAGGACTTATGACTCAAAAGCATCAAACGAATCACTTGGCTCATGCATCAATATTTTTCACCTGATGTCATTCTTTCCATTTCTTCTTCATAAAATTCTCTGGGCAATGATTTATTTTTTTTGTTTTTTTTTTGCTCTCTTCAGATGTAAGAAGACTGGTTTAAAGCTACTGTTTCATAAAATAACTGTGCTGATAAGAAGCAGAATTTAAATGCTTATTCACCCTGTAACATTGAACACATCCTTTATCTTCCAATCAGAAAACAGAATTCACAAACAAGAAACTTCATTTGGTGACAAGGTGCAACACTACCACATTTTGGCTTAATTTCTTTTTAGAGCATGCCTTTGAGTTGAAAAGATTGACAAATATCACCAACAAATCAAGTAGTGTATAGTCTTATTTTTCATTATCTAGTTGCAAATAAACTATTTAGATCAAAAATCAATAATATTGGCTCTTTGAGGAAAAAAAGTTTGGGCACACCTGATCTAGCCTTTTTGTGAAAAAGTCAGTCTAACAGCTTAAAAGATTGACTGATTCAGCAAATAGAGGGCTTAACAACTAAAATATCAGATATGTTTTGGGACTGCAGGATTTGGGTAAAATATCTATTTGTGTTTTTCTGCGTTACTGACTATTGGGATTGTCATTGCTTGACAATAGAATAGAAATAAACATGATAAATTGCATTTGTTAAATTTGAAAGCTTGATTAGTTATTTTTTCTTTGACATCACGTCTGATCTTTATTTAAGCTTATTTTGAGCTTATTTCTGTGAAAATAATGAATAAAGAGTCAAAAATTGAATGGCCGCCACCATTTAAAAATATATGACCCAGAACAATAGAACATTGTGAGACAGTGCACCTGTTCAAACCTATGACTCATTGTGAATCACTGAACCAGAAAGGTCAAATTCTGAACTATTAAAATCTGATACTTCATAAGTTGTATATCTGGTAGTGTGACTTAAGAAAGCAGGGATTTTAAGGTGAAAAATAAGAGTGAGAGTGCAGACTGGACATATGGTCTGACCCTGAGGCTCTAGTCTCAACAGCAGAACTAACAGACAACAATAAGAATAGCAAAGTCTTTCACAGCTGTTTTTTTTTTTTTTTCTTTTAGCACATAATAAAAATGCATACACATGATTATGCAGAATCTTAATAAGGGTGGCTTATAATACTGCACGTCATGGAAGCTATGCCAGGCATAGCATCGAACAATGCAAATGTGCCTAAATGAGCTGTTATAAGCATAGTGAATTCAATCAAAGTGAATGTAAAATACAAAAATATGTACAAATACATATAAAAGCAAGCACTACACTACTAAAACACTACTAATAATTATTTAGCAATAAGGGAAGCAGTAATTTGTTAGAGTCATGTAACAACCAATTGCTCTTGTTTCTAATTGGATCTGTTCATTAAGTCCGCTGCCAGCTTCGGTCTCGTGAACCACATGAAACATGATCTATGCTACCTAAAAACCTGGACACTGCCTGGAATGACCCTGGTGCCAATGCTTTTATTCTGGATTAAGTTGGACAAGTACTGCTAACATTAATTAAAAATGAAAATAAATATATATATATTTTTGGTAGCACTTTAAAAGACCTCCACGGTACCTACCAGTTAAGTACCGTGTCAGTTACTAGTAACTAACAGTGACACTTACTAGTACTTACTCTGGTACTTACTGTGGTACTTACACTGGTACCTAGAGTGGTACTTTGAGTGGTACTTGTACCAGCAGTTACTGGTACATACCACTGGTAGTTACTGGTACTTACTGTGGTACTTACACTGGTACCTAGAGTGGTACTTTGAGTGGTACTTGTACCAGCAGTTACTGGTACATACCACTGGTAGTTCTGGTACTTACTGTGGTACTTACATGGTACTTATTGTGGTAATTACTGTGGTACTTACACTGGTACCTAGAGTGGTACTTTGAGTGGTACATGTACCAGCAGTTACTGGTACATACCACTGGTACTTACTGTGGTACTTACTGTGGTACTTACACTGGTACCTAGAGTGGTACTTTGAGTGGTACTTGTACCAGCAGTTACTGGTACATACCACTGGTAGTTACTGGTACTTACTGTGGTACTTACACTGGTACTTACACTGGTACCTACAGTGGTACTTGTACTAGCAGTTACTGGTACATAACACTGATAGTTACTGGTACTTACTGTGGTACTTCCACTGGTACTTACGCTGGTACTTAAGGTGGTACTTGTGTCAGCAGTGACTGGTACTTACAGTGGTAACTATTAGTACACAGGGTTCCTGCACACCTTCTAGAAAAAAATTTAAGACTTTTTAAGACCTTGCATAGCAAAATTTAAGACCACGTGCACGTTTAAAAACATTATTTTTTTGACAAAAAATGAATATCTTGCACACACATATGTTTCAGTGGTGGTATTATTGGTACTAAATTTAAAAAGTAGAGCTTATAAATTATGAATAACAACAAAATGCAAATGTTAAAAAAACATCAATTTGTTTCAGTAAACAAAACAACAGAAAACAATTTACAACAATCTTAGCTTAATTCAAACATTTATAGACAAATACCATGATACATAATGGTAAATAGTGGTACTACAATGGTACTTACTACAGTAGTTGACAGTTAACTACTGGTAACAACGGGACGTGTTCTAAAGTGACACATACTGGTATTTGAGTGGTACTTACTACAGTAGTTGACCATCAACTACTAGTAACAACGGGACCTGTTCTAAAGTGACACATACATGCACTTTAGTGGTACTTACTACAGTAGTTGACAGTTAAGTACTAGAAACAACGGGACCTGTTCTAAAGTGACACATACTGGTACTTGAGTGGTACTTACTACAGTAGTTGACAGTCAACTACTAGTGTGACCAGTAGGGTCTTGCACATGCCCTGAGTGGGAGTTGAACCCGGGTCTCCTGCGGGGCTGTCGACCGACAAACTCATTGAGCTAAAGGGAACGCTCCCCTCAGCCCAGGAGTGAGTTTATCCCCACCACTACCACACACTTCTCCAACTTGGTACCTCGTGTGGGTTAGTAGTTGACTGTCAACTACTACAGTAGTTGACTGTCAACTACTATAGTAAGTACCACTCAAGTACCAGTATGTGTCTCTTTAGAACAGGTGCCGTTGTTACTAGTAGTTGACTGTCAACTACTGTAGTAAGTACAACTCAAGTACCAGTATGTGTCACTTCAGAACAGGTCCCGTTGTTACCAGTAGTTAACTGTCAATTACTGTAATAAGTACCATTGTAGTACCACTATTTACCATTATGTATCTTGGTATTTGTCAATAAATGTTGGAATTAAGCTGAGATTGTTGTAAATTGTTTTCTTTTGGTTTGTTTACTGAAACAAATAATTACTTTGGTATTTGTCAATACCCAATATTGTTGTGACATAAATAAAGACCTTGGTGCTTTTTTAACATTTGCATTTTGTTGTTATTCATAATTTATAAGCTCTACTTTTTTAATTTAGTACCAATAATACCACCACTGAAACATATGTGTGTGCCACAAATTATTAAAAGTGGTAAGTGTATTAATATTTACCACTGTAAGTACCAGTCACTGCTGACACAAGTACCACCTTAAGTACCAGTGTAAGTACTACAGTAAGTACCACAGTAAGTACCAGTAACTATCAGTGTTATGTACCAGTAACTACTGGTACAAGTACCACTGTAGGTACCAGTGTAAGTACCACAGTGAGTACCAGTAACTACCAGTGGTATGTACCAGTAACTGCTGGTACAAGTACCACTCAAAGTACCACTCTAGGTACCAGTGTAAGTACCACAGTAAGTACCACAGTAAGTACCAGTGGTATGTACCAGTAACTGCTGGTACAAGTACCACTCAAAGTACCACCGTAGGTACCACAGTAAGTACCAGTAACTACCAGTGGTATATACCAGTAACTGCTGGTACAAGTACCACTCTAGGTACCAGTGTAAGTACCACAGTAAGTACCAGAGTAAGTACTAGTAAGTGTCACTGTTAATTACTAGTAACTGACACGGTACTTAACTGGTAGGTACTGTGGAGGTCTTTTAAAGTGCTACTGGTATGGGATCTGACCGGCAAACTGGGCTGAGGGGAGCGTTCCCTTTAGCTCAATGAGTTTGTCGGTCGACAGCCCCGCAGGAGACCCGGGTTCAACTCCCACTCAGGGCATGTGCAAGACCCTACTGGTCACACTAGTAGTTGACTGTCAACTACTGTAGTAAGTACCACTCAAGTACCAGTATGTGTCACTTTAGAACAGGTCCCGTTGTTACTAGTACTTAACTGTCAACTACTGTAGTAAGTACCACTAAAGTACCAGTATGTGTCACTTTAGAACAGGTCCCGTTGTTACTAGTAGTTGACGGTGAACTACTATAGTACGTAGTGTACCACCCAAGTACCAGTATGTGTCACTTTAGAACAGGTCCCGTTGTTACTAGTAGTTGACGGTGAACTACTATAGTACGTACCACTCAAGTACCAGTATGTGTCACTTTAGAACAGGTCTCGTTGTTACTAGTAGTTGACTGTCAACTACTGTAGTAAGTACCACTCAAGTACCAGTATGTGTCACTTTAGAACAGGTCCCGTTGTTAATAGTAGTTGACGGTGAACTACTATAGTACGTACCACTCAAGTACCAGTATGTGTCACTTTAGAACAGGTCTCGTTGTTACTAGTAGTTGACTGTCAACTACTGTAGTAAGTACCACTCAAGTACCAGTATGTGTCACTTTAGAACAGGTCCCGTTGTTACTAGTAGTTAACTGTCAACTACTGTAGTAAGTACCATTGTAGTACCACTATTTACCATTATGTATCATGGTATTTGTCTATAAATGTTAGAATTAAGCTAAGATTGTTGTAAACTGTTTTCTGTTGTTTTGTTTACTGAAACAAATTGATGTTTTTTTAACATTTGCATTTAGTTGTTATTCATAATTTATAAGCTCTACTTTTTTAATTTAGTACCAATAATACCACCACTGAAACATATGTGTGTGCAAGATATTCATTTTTTGTCAAAAAACTAATGTTTTTAAACGTGCACGTGGTCTTAAATTTTGCTTTGCAAGGTCTTAAAAAGTCTTAAATTTTGTTCTAGAAGGTGTACAGGAACCCTGTGTACTAATAGTTACCACTGTAAGTACCAGTCACTGCTGACACAAGTACCACCTTAAGTACCAGCGTAAGTACCAGTGTAAGTACCACAGTAAGTACCAGTAACTATCAATGTTATGTACCAGTAACTGCTGGTACAAGTACCACTGTAGGTAGCAATGTAAGTACCAGTGTAAGTACCACAGTAAGTACCAGTAACTACCAGTGGTATGTACCAGTAACTGCTGGTACAAGTACCACTCAAAGTACCAGTGTAAGTACCACAGTAAGTACCAGTAACTACCAGTGGTAAGTACCAGTAACTGCTGGTACAAGTACCACTCAAAGTACCACTCTAGGTACCAGTGTAAGTACCACAGTAAGTACCAGTGGTATGTACCAGTAACTGCTGGTACAAGTACCACTCAAAGTACCACTCTAGGTACCAGTGTAAGTACCACAGTAAGTACCACAGTAAGTACCAGTGTAAGTACCAGTAACTACCAGTGGTATGTACCAGTAACTGCTGGTACAAGTACCACTCAAAGTACCACTCTAGGTACCAGTGTAAGTACCACAGTAAGTACCAGAGTAAGTACTAGTAAGTGTCACTGTTAGTTACTAGTAACTGACACGGTACTTAACTGGTAGGTACCGTGGAGGTCTTTTAAAGTGCTACCATATTTTTTTGGTGGTACTCAGAGCTCGGATCTTTTGAGTTCCATTTTGTAAATTTCCACTGGAACAACCCTCCAATCTGCTGTTATGTGCTGTGATGCTACTGTTGCTAACAGCTACACAGAACTAATGTAAACAAAAACCCCTAATCACTCTCTTGTGATGTTTTACAAATTGTATATGTAACAACAATGCCCAGTTTGATTAACTGACAAATAAGATCTGTATTTTGGCTGTTTTGGGCAATTTCGAAACTTTTTATTACGTTTGGCTCATAACTGCAAAAGTACTCCGACTTGACATCTGGAGCACACAATATTCAGAGAAAACATAACTCTGAGGCCTGAGTTCTGACTTCCGTGGACGATTGAAACACAACATTAATCTTATAGCAACACAGAGTAATAGACACAGTCTGAGTTGGCCTGTTTATATTCACTTAAAACGTTGATAATTCAACCTTTTCGTATTTGTACATTTATTTATATAGCAATTTGTATTTGTGTCTTATTGCAAATGCTACCAGTAAAAACTAATGACATGTCAACAGCTTTGCAAGAGCAAGAGATGAATAAAAAAAAAAGTATAGGCACACAGCTTTATCGGTAAAAGACAGAGAAAGTTGTCCTTAAAACGAATTGAGTATCGGCTCACGTACTTCTCTTGGTTTACTATACCATTGCCTAGGATACACTGGCGTTATCTAACTCGGTATCTGCTGTGATCCCGTATTTTTCCGAACCATTTCCCGTTTTGCTGTAAACCAATCCGTGTTGTGTGTGTGCCAAGTAAGCCCTGAACAGTACATCTCTGATCACTGCTCATCTGTCCCTGCCTGGTGTAACAGGCAGGTCATGTTTCACAAAAGAGTGGTCCTAGAGCGGGGAGCTAGTCAAAGAAGTGTAATTAAACTTCATTAGAGGGTTAGAGAGGTGGAAGTAGGATTCTCAGCGTTATTTTGCCTTTTTTAATGTAAGAGGTTTCAGCTATAGGGATGTTCACCGAGCGGTTGGCAGAACCAAAGCTAGCTTTCATTGTTTTTTTTCCATTGGGATCTATCTTTCTTTTTGGTGTAGGCTTTTTCTGAACATGGTAGACACTCGATGGATTGCTCTTATCAAACCTGTTAGCACACCGAGTCACACAGCAAGAGAAAACATTGTATTTTTTTGTGTTTGTTCAGCTTGCCGCCAATACGTTTCGACTACTTCTGCCAACCAACGTGTCACATGATCACCATGTGACAGCACTATTGTTAATACTTCTCTTTGGGTATTGGGAATGCCTTCTCCAATGCATGTTGATTTTTTTTTTCCTGAAGGTCAGATTTTCCAAGTCTTAGCTTGTAAATTTACACTGGAACAACTTCCCAATTCATAATTCTTATTTTCAAATTATAGAGCAACATTTGAGAACCCCAAGGTAATAAATCGAAAGTTGTTGTGTTATTATTTTAGTTTCTCTTATCCACCTTTTTGACAGCAAAAGCAGTCGTTCAGCTCAATTGTTGACATTAGAGCTGCAGAGATGTATTTTTAACAATTATAAAAATGTCCAAGGTAATAAATGAACTCACCCTCAGTAGTTGGGCTGATTTGAGCACTTTCTTGGAGTTTATTGTGGTTTGGAGTAATTGACATGTAATTGACAATACAAGATAGCAAGCATGTATCTAAAAAGACCTACTGACAACATATACTGTATATACAAGATTTGTTTATTATGGATTTTTAACCTTTATACAATAGGCCTTTATACCAAATCCCATGGAAGCAAGCAAAGCCACCAGACCAGTTTTTAAACCATAAACAATAATGTTTGACAAAAGCAGGTGTTAAACCCTCCAAGGAAACTGAAGTTTGAAAGTTCGCTTCATTGACTCTTCTTAGAATCACATTTTTGCTTGGTTTGATTTCACATCTCACAGTCAAAACATGTAAAATCCGACTGGGTCACTGCTGCTGCTATTTTTACCAGAAGCATTCATCTGGACATGCATCATCAGCTGAGACCCAAACGACCAGAAATCACAACAACAGATTAAAACAGGCGTGTTAAATGAGACCCAGCACTCTCACACTTGCTTACTGATATCCTGCATTACTTTACATGTGTTTACTGTCGCTTGTGACGTCTTGGCATTAATGAGCTGAAAAGTGTTTATGTTTTGCCCTGCCGGGGTTGGACTGAATGCTCACATACGTTAAACATAGTTAAGGATGTGGCGTTTCTTGTCCCCACAGCATTTCTTTATATAATTGTATGATGTTGTAGAGCATAAGGTCAACTCAATTGCAAATGGTTAAAAATGATCCTGGCATAACATAACAATGAAGTGCACGTCAGGTATGCCCTGTTGTCTTATAAAGATTAAAGTATTACAGAAGTATAAGCATTCAATATGAAAAATAGGATATTTTGTGCCATAAAATCAATACATTTCAAGTTTTATTTGTCTTAATATGGTCTTGATTCTTGTATTTGTTTAAAAAGTTTTTTTTTTTTACATCCTAGATGTCAGTCGATCGTGCCCAACAGGCGTTGACCGGAGCATTCCCAATCAGAACGAGAGATCAAACACCATCCCTCTGTCCATGCTCTAAAGGTTTCTCTTGAAGGACTCCAGGGTTGGACAGTCCCATAGCTCCTGAACATGGTTTAAAAGTTTTGTTAGAGTAAAGGAGAACGATCCAGAGTTCTGCTGGTTGGGTGGTATATAATATAGTTACATGTCCTCATATTTTTTCATCATACATTTTTTAAATATTCATAAAGTAAATCTCTCATAATTGTATTTAAATAGTTGTTAAGGTTACAGTTCTGTTGTGCTTACTTTAAATCCAATACATCTTAATTATAAAATGTGACGGCCCAGTGCTATTTTCCTTTTTTTTTTTTTTTTTCAGATATGATGATGGTTATTTTGAGGTACCTAACTTTTAGTTTTAAAATGTACACTTCTTCTTTTCCACCAAAAACTATTAAAGAAGTTACAGCACTTACGTTACGGCACGGTGGCAGAGCGGATAGCGCTCTGGCCTCACAGCAAGAAGGTCGCGGGTTCGATTCCCGCTCAGGCCCGGACCTTTCTGTGTGGAGTTTGCATGTTCCTCCCCGTGGGTGGTTTCCTCCGGGCACTCCGGTTTCCCCACCAACCAATAACATGCATGTTAGGGAACACTTGAGGCGCCAGGTGTTAGGTGAATCGCCTCTGCTGAGTTGCCCCAGGGCAGCTTACTGTCACTGAGGGGAGGGGTTCATCTCACTGTGAAGCGCTTTGTGACTCTGTGTCTGTGAAATGTGCTATACAAATAAAGATTACTTACTTACTTACTTATTTACTTTCGGACAAAATCAGATTGCTCTGTGAGAACTACAATTATACATTATAGTTCTCATTTATAGCTTAATGCAGTGCTCTGCTTGGCTTAGATGGATCTCTCCAGTTTTACTTTGATGTTTGTAACTCCATGTGTCAAAGGATTTGTAGGAAACAAAATCTGGTACCCGAAAGTCACTATATATAGTCAGATTTTTTTTTCTTTCTCAACCCACAAACACGTTTCAAACGGCAAACTAATTCAAACACATTGGAAAAGGGGAGAGGAGGAGCTTAGAGAGGAGAGCAGCAGTGTGATTAGTGTGACAGCAGGTGTCTGAGTGGGTACATGCTAACGTCACAGAGAGTCTAGAAATTACATTGGCCTTTGCAGTGAGACACAGGAGGTTTGTTACTATATTGATCTGCCAATTTGCTCAGTTTGCACTAAAAACGCCAAAAAAAATGACTCTGAACAATAAATAATGCTATTTAAACACCATATACACAGTTTGACAACCAAAATAGTTGTTTTAGGGTTTAGATTCACTTTAACAAAACAACCTGAAATCAACTTTCTACCATCACAGGCCACCAGGATGAGAGTCTGTTTATGTTGTTAGCATTTGACTAGCTATAGTTAGCATACTGAAACAGCTCGACTTGTCTTGGCTTTTAAACGTCATACATAGTAAATATTGTGGAGCTTCAAAATGCATATGAGAACTGTAAGTGTTCCTGTTTGCACAGTAAAAAAATAAATAAATCAATAAATAACAATAATAATAAATCTGTGTATTTTTCTAATATTAACATTGAGATATTCTGATGTACCCATTATGCCTTATTTTGTGTACAATAATTCCAATACTATACCTGACTTAACTTACTTTTACTAACATTTTTAGATTTAAAAAAAAGACACACCATTACTAATTCTTTGTTTTTATTATTGCCTTTTTAAATAATCAATTCTAAAACATAACAAATGAATCATTGAGTCAGTTCATAATATTTGGATAGGCCATTTCATTTTGTGGAAAACACTCCAAACAGTAGCAAAAGTACACTGTGAACTGACATTTCAATCCACAATTGCTCAACATTTTGTGCAACAGTCTGAGGTTTGTCCCTGCAGAGGTGTTGTCCGATGGGAGAAGGTCCCTCGATGCATGTTCACTGGAGAAAGACCCAAAAGCAGGACTATTTTTACTATAATGGCCAAAACTCATGTTACTAGAAATTATAGTATCTAAAGAATCTGCAGTTGTCCTCTCACAAGCTCGTGGATTTAAGTCTGGTTGGTTGAAATATCGTCCTTCAGCTTTGTGCAAATGTTTTACCGTGATCTTGCTTAAAATCCCACTATATCATTACATAACATGGCCTTTTTCCTCCTCTTCTTGTGATCTCTCTGTGCCGTGCCCACACTGTGATACGTGCGCTTGAAACTGATCTGCGTGTTATTCGAGTTGACCTGCTAAAACCTACCTCTCTACATTAGCAATGACTACAAATTAATCTCTTCCTCGACACTCCATTAAGGTTTAAAGCTGCACTTTTGGCTCTTCTGGGGAGTTCATTTGCAAAACTAATGAAATTGTCTAAATATCTGTCTGCATTGGCTGAAGTTTTATGCCAAAATGATGAATGTAATACAGGAGTAGGCCTTAGCTCTTTGGTTACTGATGTCTGTGTATGTGATGCCCTTATATTGATTTGCTCAAACAAGCTAAACCAACAATAGGCTTGAGAAAAAGCTGACAACCATATGTGCCGGATAACGTGCAGTCATAAAAGTAAATGTCATTGTTTTTTGTTTCATATAGGTGGGCAAAAGATTTAATTTTATATAATAAAGGTCGTGCACGGTAGCAGAGTGGTTAGAGCTCTGGCTTCCCAATAAGGAGGTTGTGGGTTCGACTCCCGGGTCGGACCATATCAACATCTCACGATCTCTCTTGGTGGAGTTTGCATGTTCTCCCCGTGTCACCGTGGGTTTTCTCCGGGTACTCCGGTTTCCTCCCACCACCAAAAACATGCATGTTTAGGTTAATTGGGCATCACTGTAAATTTCCCTTAGTGAGTGAATGAGAGAGTGAATGTTTGTCTGTGAATGAGAGAGTGAATAATTGTCTAACCCTGCGGCAAGTTGGCCACTGTCCAGGGTGTTCCCCCACCTAATGCCCAAAGTCACTGGGATAGGCTCCAGTCACCCGCGACCCTAACGGGATTAAGCGGTAGAAAATAAATGAATGAATGAGTGAATGTCAATGGTACTTTTTATGTAAAAAAATAAGTAGGCCATGTAGCCAAAAAAAAGAAGGAAAAAAAAAAAGCTAATTGTTAGATGAATGAATAATTGAATGAATCAATGTTGTAAACTTTGAAATAAACTTTTCTTGTCTGTTCTAATGTTATGCAGAACAGAAGAATACTGTATGTGCATTAAGTAATTCAAAGTGTTTAATAAAACAGGAATTGGTATAAGGGTAAGTATGCTGCACCTTTGTAAATAGTCTGAGAAAATGTCACCATCGTCAGAAAAGTAAACCTCCACTAATAAATTTGAAGACACTTTTACTCACATTTTTATTTTGGACTGACATAAAATCATCTAAATATTGCATTAATACTCACTATGGTAAAAAAAAAAAAAAAAAAAATATATATATATATATATATATATATATATATATATATTATATATATATATATATATATATATATATATATATATATATATATATATATATATATACAGCGGCATGAAAAAGTATGTGAACCTTTTGAAATTTCTCACATTTCTGCTTAAAATTACCATCAAATGTTATCTGATCTTTGTGAAAATCACACCAATGAAAAAACAGTGTCTGCTTTAACTAAAACCACCCAAACATTTATAGGTTTTCATTTTTTAATGAGGATAACATGCAAACATTGGCAAAAGGGGAAAGAAAAAGTAAGTGAACCTTCTGCCTAAGGAGACTTTAAGAGCAAATATTTCCCAATTTTACCAAACAATTTAACCCTCTACTGCATGACTTTTTATTTTAGGAGGAAAAAAATATTTCAAGATACTTTTTGAGAGCTTGTGGGTCCCTGACATTATATCAATTATAACATTTGACCCCCCACGCCCCCCCACAAAAATCTGGGTTTGTTGCCTCAGGGCAACAGTGTGCGATGAGGGTACTAAAACACCAAGGTTTTCAATACTGAATGGAATAGGAGAAAATAATCTAAAAATGTATCAGAAAAGGTTTTATTCAACATAATACTAAAATTTACCTAAAAAAGAGCCAATTTAGGAGAAATGACGTTCCCACTTGCACCTATATCTACCAGCTCAAGGAGTTGCACTATTCGCCCTGTGTAGATCTCAAAGTTATGTGGAATACCTTCAAAGCTGGCTAAAATGAGTATTTGTATCCCCATTTCTTAGGTTTGGCTGGTTGATATTGCTTGTTCTTATTCTTTCCCTTGAAGGGAACTATCTGTTCATCCACAGCCAGCTTCTCACTCATTGGGATGGATTGCAATTTTGAAATAAGATGGTCTACCAGTGGTCAGATTTTGTAAAGTGGATCTGGACTTCCTGCAGGTATTGCCTCATTGTCGTTGAAGTGGAGAGCTTTCTTGATGGCCTCCATCTGTTCAGACTCAAGGTATCAGCTACTTGATGCACCCGAGAGGCCTTGGACCAAAACATCCGAGTGACTGGTAACCCAAACAGTGACATGTAGACTACAGTACCTATGAACTGTTCAAGTTCTTTAGTGCTGAGTTTTAAAGGTCTGCTTGGGTTGTTTAGTTTAGTTTAGTTTATTAGTTTATTTAACAGGGACAGTGTGCAAAAACATTGAAGATGCTTTGCACCAGATTTTAGCCGTAGCTAGTTTCCATCTGCAGTCCCTGAGCAGGTGAGATATACAAAATTTAACAACAACAACAACAACAGTCAAACCTGTAGAGCATACAGGTTTGACTGCTCTGTGATCACTGACAGGATATTTTCTGAAAAAAAAACATCTTGAAGTAATCTTCTGATCTCGGAAGGCTTCCTTGCCATTCAGGATAGTCGGGGAAGTTGGCATTATGGGGTGTTCTCCAGCCATTGTCTTCCTCTGGTTCAAACACCTCATCCTCATCCTCATTTTCATCCCAACACACACACACCAACACACATCTTACAGAACCCTGACTGACCCCTGACCTACACTGAGTGTCAAACCTGATTCAGGGAGCCACTCTTCTCCACTATCACTCTCGTCCTCAAGCTCACTGTCTTCACTGTCGGATGGAACTTCACTACCATGTTCATTCTTGGACCCATAAAATGTTTTTATGTCCATTTCCTACAAGCAATAATACTCATTATTCACTCCAACACATCTCTTCTTGAGCACTATTTTTCCCAACAAAAGTGCTACATCTGCATGATGTTGCCCTAGGGCAACATACCTAAAACACAGTATTAGCATAAACATACAAGTAAAAATTATATGTAAACAATCAAATGTGCATCTTGACATATTTCTGGACATTAAAATATTTTTTTGTATCAAATTATTCCAATTTAACCCAGAGAAAAGTGTTATTTATCTTACCGTTACCTAGCACTGTGTCACATGTGACTTTGCTTCCAGAAATGACTGCTTCAGACTCAGTCAAATGTGCACACCCACTTCAGCCTCTGATTTTATTGGACAGAAACATGTCTGCTAACATTATAAAAAAACAAAAATAAAAAAAAACTTAAAGGGCCAGTGTCCAAGCCAAAAAAGTGGTTTGTTGCCTAAAAGCAACACTATGCGGTAGAGGGTTAAGTCAGAGTGTGTCCAATCACTGAGGAATGGCTTAAAGCTGCCCTGCCCACTATAAAAGACACTCCTGGTAAGCACTGTGTCTTGATGTGAAGCAATGTCTGTTGTTTACCATGGCTCGCTCAAAGCAGCTGTCTGAAGACCTGCAATCTAGAATTGTAGATTTGTATAAAGCTGGAAAAGGTTACAAAACCATCTCTAAAAGTCTGGATGTTCAATAGTCTACAGTTAGAGAAATTATGTACAAATGGAGAGAGCTTGGCACTGTTGCTTCTTTCCCGAGGAGTGGCCTTTCAACAAAAATAACACCCAAAGTTCAGCGCAAAATACTTAGAGAGGTAAAAAAGAACCCTAGAGTGTCTGCTAAAGACTTACAGAACGTACTGGCACAGTCCAATATCTCTGAGCATACACTGACTACATGTAAAACAACAGTCTAGAATTGTGTTCATCAGAGGACTCCACAGAGGAAGCCACTACTGTCTAAAAAAACATTGCTGCATGTTTAATGTTCGCAAAAAATGACCTAGACACTCCACAGAACTTCTGGCAAAATATTTTGTGGACTGATGAAACTAAAATTGAGTTATTTGGGAGAAACACACAACGTCATGTTTAGAGGAAAAATTAAACAGCTCACCAACATCAATGCCCCATCCCCACCGTGAAGCCTGGTGGAAGGAAAATTATAGTTTAGGCCTGTTTTGCTGCCTCAGGGCCTGGACAACTTGTAATCATTAGTGAAAAAATGAATTCAAAAGTTTATCAGATGTTTTACAAGAAAAGTTGAGGCTGTCTGTCAGACAGTCAAAGCTTAAAAGAGGAAAGAAGCTGCAACAAGACAATGATCCAAAACACAAGAGTAAATCAACTTGAGAATGGTTTCAGAAGAACAAAATACACATTCTGGAGTGGCCAAGTCAAAGTCCTGACTTGAGATGCTGTGGCATGACCTCAAAACAGCAATTCATGCCCAACATCTCAAGAATCTGACTGAACTGCAGGAATTTTTTAAGAAGAATGGTCCAAAATTGATCAGATCGATGTGCCAGACTGATCTGCAACTACAGGAAGCATCTGGTAGAAGTTATTGCTGCCAAAGGGGGAGCAACCAGATATTAAACGTAAGGGTTCACTTACTTTTTTTTTCTCCTTCTGTCAATGTTTGCCTGTTATCCTCATTAAAATATGAAAACCTATAAATGTTTGGGTGGTTTTAGTTAAAGCAGACACTGTTTTTTCATTGGTGTGATTTTGACAAAGATCAGATCACATTTGATGGTGATTTTAAGCAGAAATGTGAGAAATTTCAAAAGGTTCACATACTTTTTCATGCCGCTGTATATAAATATTCTTCTTCTATCTTTTCTTCTTTCTCTTCTTTTTCTTCTTCTGGTTAATGAATGTTGCTTGGTTACATTCTTTTCATTCAATTTAGGACACTGTACCTTATTTTCTGATTCTCAGACCTGAACTTACTCATTTTTAAGACTTAAATGTTCCTGTTCACCCCCAAAAACCTCACCATGTGGCCTCAACCAAGACACGTCTCACCAAGAAAATAACATGTCATTTCTATGATTTTCAGAAAAGGTAACTGCATCATTTTGTTTACGTTTTTGAGGCAGCAAAAATCCAATGTGACGTCTTTAATCATGTGGTAAAACTTTATACAGTGGGAAAAATATCGCTGCAAACCACAGATCGAGCTGCTTACGTCTTAACCCATTTGTTTGCGTTGTAGCTGAAGAATGTGAAAAATGTTCTCAAAATTTTAAAAACAATTCTTAAAACAACTTGTGACTGTAGATCTAATAGCACAGATTTCTCATCTTGTATAGAGTCTAAACCCCAAAGTTAAAAACCCATATGTTCTTAGAGCTTCTCCTTCATCTCCCTTGTGACCTTTCGCATGTACTTCCTGCTATAACTCACCCTTTTTCCTTCATGTCACTGTTTAATGTGCAGGGCATGTTCAAAGCACTTGTAAGCCCTCCCCATTATAACTCATGCGATTGATTTAATTATCCCTGTAACTGTTTTTTGGAAATCTCTCATTGCTTTAAATGCTTGTCCCTCTGACCTAATGGAAAACTACGGCCTGCCAAGGTCTTCTCTCACATCCCCTAAAAAGGATCTGGAGCAGCTTGGCAAATAACACTCACTGATAGGAGTTTTTTAGACGGGGACACAAACATGAGACAGGCAACTTGGATAAGACATACTTAAAATGAGAAATTTTAGTTAAGCATCAACAGGCACACTTAAGTCTTTTTAGAGAAGTCACACATATTATAAAAACCTGAAAACATTCTTTGTTGACTGAGCTGAGGTGTAGCGTAGCTTGTCACAATATTGACAATATCGACTTATCAATCAATAGGTGAAAGCTGATTGGGTGAAACAACAGTCTTAGTGGATCAGTAACGTCTGTATTGATATTGCACTGCATTGTTTTTCCTTTTGTACATTTGGACATGCACTCGAATATGTTAGTTTGATTTCTTTATAGTAGACTGACTAACCACTTTATTGTTGCTATTTTCTATATTATGATGTGTTCTTCTGTGAATAGGATTTGGTACATCCTAAGCTTATTTTGTTGGGAGTTTCTGTGGAATAAAGACACGTTTTTGATGATATATAGAACAATATATCGGCCGGTCGATATTTTGGAGCCATTTGGGCTTTTTCTTTGTGGGAAAGCCGGACTCATAGTGATCATCTGAGCTTTGAGTTAGTTTTGGAGAGAATCGATAAGACTTCTTTTATCTCTCTTCATTTTTAAGTCTGTAGTTTTGATTTGATCATTAATGAACAATATGACTGTCTTGAGGACGCTATCAAATGGTTGTTTCTCAGGCCAAAATACAATCGAGCATCATTACACTGTGAGAAAGATATGCGCATGTACCGTGGTAAATATTAGTAGCTTCAGAAATTGCCCATTGATATGGTATCGGCTGACAGAATTTTGAAATATCAGTATCGACATCAGCCAAAGAAAACCCCATATCGGTCAATCTCTATTTTTGATTGAAAAAGATGAAACCACACACAGAAAAATACCACACACTATCTCCATTTTACTGTATGTTTGATACGTGTTGCTGCCCCAATTCATAGTGGATGTAAAAATGTCTTATTTTTTATGAATATTAACACAATTGTAATCCTAATCTTAACCAACTCCAAGTCACCAACCTAAATTTACCTGTTTTTGTAACTTCAGACCTAAACTTAGCTTTTAAACCCAAAGAAAATGTCCTCATGTGGCTAAAACCAAAATATCTATAAGCCATTAATAACAGGGTCTCTGTTTGACGCTTTTCATGCAAAAAAGAAATAATAGATATACATTTCTGTGAGATCATTTTGGCTCATGAAACCACAGAAAACGTCGTAAACTAGGTCTTCATAAACTTCTTAAAATATGCAATTTGTTGAGTTGTAAAATGTCCGGGGTTCCTAAACTGTTCAAGCTGGATCTCTCAAAATAGATAGGCACCAGACTCAGGACCCCCACTGTGAAGCACACCAGCGGCAAAACATCACACTAAAAACTTTTCTCAGTAACTCTATAAGTGAGTGTATATTTGATGCATTTGGAAGGTGAACTTGCAGTGCGTTTGTCCTCTGTCCTCCCGGTCTGGACCGGTGTGTGGAAGGCCGGTGTCAGCCCAGCTGTGCCCATATGAAAGCCCTGGCTCTGGGCACACATGGTGCTGGATCTGGAGGTAAATGAGTTAGCTCGGACCAGGCGAGCGCTGCTTCCTCTGCCTCACACCAGGTTTATTATGATAAATATGTCCTGGTCACTCATCTGCCTGTTCTTTTTTCTCTTTGAAATGTCCCATGTTTATTTGAACAATATTGATAGGTTCACCTTCTAGAATATGATGATGTCATGAGGCCTAATAGTGGGCAAGAGACAGTTTATCCTTTTAATGTTGAATGATGACCCAATACCCTTTTTTGGTTCCTGATCCATTAATATTTAAAGTTTGCAATTTGTATTAATACAGTTATGTCTGGCTTCATAAATAGATTTACTGCATTTGACTCCATAGATTAAATTATCACCAGTATAAATATATCTACTTAAAATAAAATAATATTTAACAGTAGGCTAACGTTTTAAACGCATCCATAGTGCAGGGCATTTACTTTCACCATGACAGAAATGTTTCTGAAGATAGTGTTTTTGTTCATATTAAATGTGCTTTTGTTTGTCTGTAAAAGACAAGAAGCTCCGGAGAGCTCAAGGCTACTTATGTATTCAAACAAAGTTACTGCAAACAACTCTGCTGCCGACTTGACCAAAGTTTTGATTTGACTCTGGAGTCTGAGTTAACTGAATTGCTTGATCCAAAATGCTAATTGACAGCGAATGCCGTTTGAATCTGAACACACATTTTACACAGTCTTCTGATTTCTTTTAACAACAAAACGGCTTTTAAGCTTTCAACTGGACTAATTTCTGTTACACATTATTATTTGGACAGTTTAAAGTTTAGGTGAATCTTTTACCCATAGTTCACATACATTCACTATAAAACTGTTCAGATTTCAAATAGCAGAAATATAAATATAGAAACTAATTTTCAGCTTCAGCAAATTTGTAACATTTTTGATAGAACACATGCATGTAAATGAATAAAGAGTAAGATCTTGACTGTTCTGAGAGAATGCAGAGTGTTAAATGGAGCAGATAATGATGGATAATTCATGGCACTTTTTCTTGTTCTTGAATGGACTTCCAGACTGTGATCCATCTTCTCCTTTCAAAACATTTACTCAAAACTTCATATTCTGTTTGCTTTCGGTAATCCTGCTGCACTCAGTCACTTCAAGCACTCTGTATTTTAACAGAATCTGAGGATTCACAGCAGATGGGTCGCCTGGACTCAGCGTACGGTATAGGCAGACCGGTCCTTGCGCCTCATGGTGTGTTTAAGTGCTTCTGTAAACATCAGGAGGTCGTGTGGAGTTTGAGATGTCTCTGTTGTAAATGAGGTGTGTTCAGGATCTGCACAAGAAAAGTTAAAGTTTAGATCTTTTAGTCAGGCTTACCTTGACACTTTGTTTCTGCAAAGAAAGTGAGAAGTAGTAAAATGATCTGTTCCTCGTGAAAACAAAACAAATGTCATAAATCATTTGGTAATAATTGTGCATAATCTCTGAGCAAGACACTATTTGCTTGCACGGGTGAATAAGTATTTGAATGGGTAAGTGGTTTCTTGCATTAGAGTGCCTAGAAGAGTCAGAGGATTCCTCTGGGCACTCTGGTTTCCCAACCAACAATAATGTGCAGGTTAGGGAACGCTTGATGATGATCGGAGGTTGAGGCACCAGGTGTTTAGGAAATTTGCTTCTACTGAGCCACTGAGTGGGGAGGAGGGGTTACTGTGTGAAGACATCTGTCTGTGTAAATGTGCTAGATATATAAATAAACCTTACTTACTTACTTATTTACTTACTTACTTAGTTACTTACTTACTTACTTACTTACTTACTTAGTTACTTACTTACTTACTTACTTACTTACTTACTTACTTACTTACTTACTTACTTACGAACTTACTTACTTACTTACTTACTTACTTACTTACTTGTGGCATTCGGCATACAGCCATTCAAACAACGGTCTGAGACACTTAGAACATTGTAACATTGTAAATTAAATCATGACGGCACTGCAGTTAGAATCCTGTTGTGTGCTATCGAGATGACCTCCTCTTCGAGATGAGCACTTTTTGTGACTGTTTGTGAAGTATCAACTTCAGATAAAGTATCTAATGTTGTTGTGACATGTATGCTTTCAAGTAC
Source organism: Mugilogobius chulae (assembly GCA_038363315.1). Lineage (NCBI taxonomy): Eukaryota > Metazoa > Chordata > Actinopteri > Gobiiformes > Gobiidae > Mugilogobius > Mugilogobius chulae. The sequence goes on along the minus strand of CM076405.1, from coordinate 25,247,424 downwards.
TCTACCATTTTGAAAATAGTCTCCCAGTAATTGCAATTTTTCCCAGGAGTATTGCACTTCACAATTTGTTTAAAGGATTCTGTGCTGAAAACAAATTCATGAGCATGTACATTTGAGAAAAAAACTGAGAAGAACTGATGAGCTAAGCTAAGAATCCTATGAATGTCATTACATATTTTTAGAGCTCAGAACTGCAGGTACATTTTGTATAAACAAACATGTCATTTTGTTCTTTGCAGAGGACATGCTATCTTAATAGTTCAGCCTGCAATGCAATACACGTGTCAACTTTAAGGGCAATTTTCAATCCACTTGCATAATTTAGACCAGGGGTGTCAAGCTCATTTTGACAAAGGGCCATATTGGCATCGGGGTTGTCCTCCAAGGGCCAGTTTTAATTAACCTCACTAATCTTTGACATACTACAAATAATAGTTGTATTTGATTATTGTATATTTATTGAAGTGATAACAACTCAATATACATATGCAGTGTAAAGTTACTTACTCTTTAAGTTTCAGACCAATAGGTCAAGGCATCCAGATTACTTCTGGCACTAATATAAAATTAAAGTAAACCTTATAAGGCCTTGAGGGCCACATGAAATGAAGTGGGGGCCGCATCTGGCCCCGGGCCTTGAGTTTGACACCTGTGATTTAGACTGAGAACAACATCATCACTGAACATTGAGCATTAAATAACTCTCTTGTCTCAATAAGAATTGGAACATTTTTGGTTTGGACATATCTTTCTGAAGCTTTTAACGACTGAAAATGCAACTGGGAAATCAAACAATACCAGTCCAAATCAATGTAAAGTTATATGTATGTATTACAACTACACAAAACATGTCATCATAATGTCAATTATCCAAGTCAATTCAAAATCAGATTAAACAAAAACATACATTAAAGACAGTCAGAGGACTAGAGGAGATTTAACTGAAGCATCAACTGAAGCTCCATTCTTTAAAACATGATTACCAAAATGGAGAAGTCACAGAAACATTTGTCTGAACCATAAACTGTTGGAATCCTAGAAGTTCCATGAAGTCCCACTATCACCCATCTGAGATAAGAAGCAGTGTTTAGGTCTGCACCATGGACACAGACATGGAGATTGTTTATTTACTCCGCCTTAGATAGGGTTAACGTCATTTGGGGACACTCAGAAATGGACACCTGAAAGAAGCTGTCCTTATACGGTTACACAAGGCGAAAGGAAATTTGGGATGAGGTGTGTTTGTTGACCTCTGCGCCACTCAAAGTTATGTCCCGGGACAGTCCACTTCACTCACTCAGCTTAAAGCACTGCACTTGGCTTTTAAACGTCAAATCACATTTAGATTAAAGTGTGGCCTAACGTTAATGATGTTGATCTTTGGAGACTAATCCGTGTTAAAATATTGGGTGTTCCTGTGTTTGCATATCTCTCAAGGACAAAGAGTGACAGAATGTGCAGTCAGCAGTGATGTAACCAGAGCAAGTTGGCTGATAAAATGCTAATTATTTTATATCTCTCATCTCGCTATCCTTCTGAAATGACATCACATCAGTACAAGTCAATGGCTGAACTGAGAGAATGTTATTGTGTTTTAAAGCAGTACTAAATATGTTGAGGCTTACAACAGGAAGTCATGGGGCTGGGCAATAATGAAGATTAAGAAATTGAAATCAAGTCAATTCTTTGGCTTTTTGAGTTGTGAGGTCTACAGACAATCATTGGTCACTAAGCCATATGCTTTGGAAATCATATGCTTAGGATCAAAAGTCAGACTTTGGAAGAAGAAATTTGATTGATTTCTAAGTAATTTTAGATAAAAAAAAACTTGAGCTTGATCAATATGCGGGATTTTTTCTTTTCTTTTTTTTTTTTTTTCAGGTAGCCTTGCCCTAGAGATCATTCACATTGATTTATTACTTGGATAACCTTCTTGAATAAGTAGTAAGGAAGTACCAGGATGTAATAATTTCAGATTTTAAAAGAAATGAATACTAAATATAATTTGGATACTGTACATAAATGTGAATGTTCATAATGCTCCTGATAAAAACATTTGAATGTATTTGTTGACATTACACTGGTAAGTAGGACATATGGACATTTATATTTTTTTAATCTCAACACACAAAATATATCAGTGTCTTTGAAAATACATGTTTGAAGTTTTGTTTTTTACCCTCGGCCCAGAGCCTGCTGATTAGAAAGTATTTAGCTTAATTTTGGTGGTACCTTTTCCTAATTAAAGCTAATTAGAAAACTAAATTCACTGCATAAACCAAGTGTGTTAATTTGACTCTTACAAGAAATAGAACATTTAATTGATTTTCTCATTCTCTCTTTGTCACTTCTCTTTGTGAATGTGAATAACTGGTGTTTTGATCAGTTTTATATGTCCAAATATACAGTATATCTTGGGCTGAAAATATTTTTACAGAAATGGGCCTATATTGATGAGAGTTAGTCATACCAGTGTTTGCTGTCTGGCTCATAGACATCTAATTAGTAGACGCACAGTTAGAATCTGATGCTCTCGAACTCTTAGCATCTGAGCTGGTCTGGTAAGATTTAAGCTAGTCTGGAGCGTTCTTCTGTGTAGTTTCCTCTAGCCGTTAGCATTAGCCTGCAAACAACGCAAGTTATGAAAGATCCAGTGAAAGATCGAGTGTCAGCTGGTACAAACCTACCGACCACATTTAGCAAAGGTCAGAGCCTCGTTACAAATTATTTTTGAGTTTACAAACCTTTTAGCATTTTAGAAGCTAGCGAGCTTCAACAAGAGAATTCTGATCTTGTGCATCTTTTGAGACTCCTAATGGCACCAAACATCTGCTTTACATGTTCCTAGTGAGAAAAGCAAAGAAATTACACAAACAACACCAAATAAAATTGTAGCTTCGCTTATCTGAGGAGGAGCGTCTGTTGCATCGACAAGTGATAGTTTCTAGCATTTTCAGCCTGAGAATATAGTAGTTTGAGAAATATAATCTCACATAGCCAACGTTGTTTAAAAAAAAAAAAAAAAAAACTTCATAAGACACAAATCAGTCCCTTTTGCTGAAATTGCTTGTTTTAGCTGGTTTTATCCATCAAAGAGCAACTTCGACACGGTGGCGCAGCGGTTAGCGCTCTGGCTTCATAGCAAGACGGTCCTGGGTTCGACTTCCGGTTTCCTCCGGGTACTCCGATTTCCTCCTACAACTGAAAACATGTCCATTAATGCCTCCCCTGACCCTTCCCCCAGGGCTCCCCCCCTGAATCTCAGTGGGACTTCCTGGTTAAATAAAGGTCAACTAAAAAAATATTTATTCTGCCATTGTGTTCAATTGATGCGTCATCACCTTTACCGGAGGAATATGGCATTGCTCTGTCCTTCTTGTAGCAACAGAGCAGAGCTGCTGATTGCGCATCTACTAATTTACTAATTCTATGGTTTGGCCTTTTGCTACTTGACTGTTTTTAAACATATAATTTAGGACAAAAAAATTCCCTACCCAAACTTTTGAGTGTGCAAATAGTGACAAGCAGTTCTTCACATGATGTATAATTCTTTAGCTGGTTTTTACACTTTACCTCTGTTGACTTGACCAGAATATTGTTTTTCATAGATAATTAATCAGCAAACTAAAAATAAGATTTCTATTAATAACCTAATAGAAACCCCATGCATAACGCTGAATCAGAAAATGATTGAAAGAGCACTTAACAAGATTACATAATATTATCTTGCGCCCCACACTGAGCTTAAGGCCTTTGTAGTTTAATAATTAAATATCACCATGGTTACAGCATTAGAAGTTGATTTGTTGTCTTAACCCTGTGACATCAGTGACACTAGCAGTAACTTGTGACAGCAGCACAAGTCTGTGGACCGTGTGCGTGTCCCTCTGTGTCCTCAGTGTTGACTATTGTTGTACTAAATCGTGTGGCAGAGCGTAGTCTCCGGGGCAGAACTGTCTGAAGACATTACCATTCACTGTTCAGTCACAGAGAGAGAAAGAGAAAGAGTAGTAACTGTGGTGTGTTAAAGGTCCTCATTGTGTGTGCATGACTGTGTGGAGGTAGTTTTATTTGTCTTTTTGTAACCTTTTATCATGGTCTTTCATGATTTAAGGACCCACTGTTTCATTTTAGACAAAAAAAAAAGCTACACTACACGCTGGGCAGTTTCAAACCTGTTTGCTTTTGGTGTTGCTGATTTGCCTGGTATTATTATGTTTATCATAACACAGTCTCTGAAGTAAAATGTTTGAGCACGTTTTCACGCCTTTTTTATGTCAATATGTTACAAAGAGTCGAAACGTAAAATAACCGCAAATTTTGGTCGAAGACACGTGGTGACATTTTCTTTGGGTTTAGCTGGTAAGTTTAGGCTTCAAGATACTAAAATGAGTACGTTTAGGACTGGGGCTTGGGGTAGGTTAAGATTTACCCGTTAAACCCAAAGAAAATGTCGCCACCTGGCTTCAACCCAAATTTGTGGATCTATTTTTTCTTCAGAGACTGGGCTTGTTTATAACCATGGAAACAAGCCTGGGAAACACGTCAGGTCTAGTTAAGGGTGAGATGGTGGAGTCGTGATCTCACTCATAGTAAGAATGTATGTAATAAATTTAGGACTGTAGAACTCAATCAATTGGTTGTTTAGAGTGCAAATTGGAAAAAATTCAGCAAAACTGAATCTTTTATGCTGCTTGAGAACATAATTTACAAAAAAATAAAAAATTGCGCATTTTGGAGTATTTTCTATTTTAAATGGGAATAAAGCCTCTTCTTTCAGTTCAGTATGTGTATCGAAATGTATTCAATTAGTACATTTTATTCACAGTGATGATTTATTTTATGATGATGGGATTTAGCTTTTCCAAAAATCTATTAGTTACAATAATTGCATAACTTGTTGCAGCCTCAAACAAATTATTATTGTTATTTGCAACTATCAGTCTATTTGGTAAATTGTTAGACATTTACTCCTAAAAAACTTTTTTACTACTAAAACATACGGCGCTCCATAGTACTCACGAAAAAAAAAAAATTTATCTCGTAATTACGAGATAAGATCTCGTAATTACGAGAAAATTATCTCGTAATTACGAGATAATTTAAATGGCTTTTCCCACATTCTGTATACCCACACGCTTCGTATAGGCTAAGCTAGTGACTTTATCCACAACGAGTAGTCTTTTCTGTGCTAGCTTGATGTTTCTAAATAGCTAAGATGTACTTGTGGATTTCGTTATGTTAAATTAAGTGCCTGTGGTCTTCACTGCAATGTTTACGGTCGACAAAAAGTATGAAAATAGCTAATAACGTGACTGTCAATTCACGCTACAGTTAGCATGCTATTATAAAGACGGCCAGTGTGTGGAGCTGTTCACCCACCAGAAAGAAGCTAGTGGTAATCGGCAAGTTTTTTAAATAAAACTCGATCTTCTTGACTGTTGACAGTCAGTCTCACTCATCCTTAGAAATGAGCGGCAGTTTTTCTGTGGCTCCAGCGTCTAGTTTTCAATTTATTTGGCCATAAAGGAGAGAAGTGCTGCAACAGACTTGCAACATACGGGCATTTTTGCAGTACCCGCCCACTCTGGGTGATCCATGCGGAAGTGTAGCAAATGTGCAGCATTTCTCTTCTTTTGGCCAAATAAATTGAAAACTAGACGCTGGAGCCACAGAAAAACTGCCGCACATTTCTAAGGATGACTGTCAACAGTCAAGAAGATCGAGTTTTATTTAAAAAACCTGCCGATTACCACTAGCTTCTTTCTGGTGGGTGAACAGCTCCACACACTGGCCGTCTTTATAATAGCATGCTAACTGTAGCGTGAATTGACAGTCACGTTATTAGCTATTTTCATACTTTTGTCGACCGTAAACATTGCAGTGAAGACCACAGACACTTAATTTAACATAACGAAATCCACAAGCACATCTTAGCTATTTAGAAACATCAAGCTAGCACAGAAAAGACTACTCGTTGTGGATAAAGTCACTAGCTTAGCCTATACGAAGCGTGTGGGTATACAGAATGTGGGAAAAGCCATTTAAATTATCTCGTAATTACGAGAAAATTATCTCGTAATTACGAGAAAACTATCTCGTAATTACGAGAAAGTTATCTCGTAATTACGAGATCTTATCTCGTAATTACGAGATAATTTTTTTTTTTTTTCGTGAGTACTATGGAGCGCCGTAAAAACACTCTTTTACAATCCAAATTTGACAACACCGCCTATGTAAAAAATATTATGCTGATTTAGAGTATCACATAAACTTAAAAGTATTCGTTTGGCAATATAGCATTTTTATATTTGCAGTGACAGTGACATTGCAAGTTCCAATGTGATTTCAAGTATGAGTAAGTCTTTTCACATCAGCTGTACACCGTAATATTTTGTATGACTTTTCCCTGCCTTCTTGGATCACCTTCTTGCTTTTTAACTAAATCAATCAAATTTGTAACCACAGTCCTGCTCATAAGATCATGTCTTTTTAATTCAAATCTCTATCCGTGTTCAACCGAGCCTCTAATTTTACCGCGCTGTATTCGTAGAAGCAACAGATGACTAGATTGTGTTCCTGGTGTTGAGGACAAACTGTTCAGCAATCAATGTAAATGTGATGGAGCTGGGAGAGGCAGAATGGAGGGACGGAAGGGTCTTTGATGTGTTCCTAATTAATGCTTCTAATGAGCCCTTTCTTCTCAAAGACAGGGACACAGCTCACAAAACAAACAGATGGACCGACTGAGCAAATATATAAAGACCAGGCTCCATTGTATTGGGTTATGTTTTGATTAGGTTGGAAAATACGGTGCAACAGGTGGTTTTATATTGACACGACACATTTGACAACACAAAGACGCACAGTGAGTTTAATAAGATTTGGCAAGAGATCGTTTTAGTTGATTGCTGTAGTTTGGGATATTTCTGTCTTTTCTTTGGCTTGTTGTGCGACATGTTAGCGTAACAAGTTGTAAGTAGTTTAAAAGACAGTGTTATGTAAGCTGGCAAACAAAGGACTGAGGATTTGAAATGTTAAACCCACTTAAATATTATAGGACGTGGGAAATGATTCATATGTCTGCTAAAAAAAAAAAAAAAAAAAAAAAAGATATGTAATAGGGTGAGACGACAAAAAGTACCGGTAAAGTATTGTTGGTAAATTTGCACTTTGGCCTTATAAACTTTTGTAATGCTGCAAAACCATAACCTGGCTCTAGATGGATTCTTGTGATATTTGTGATTTCACAAAATCTTGAGAATATATCTGGAGGGACCCCAATAATATGCTTAGACAGCCAATGTCAGCTGACCAATCACAACACATCATAGTGGTTTGGGTAGAAGCGCACGTTTGAACCAAGACAAACATGGCAGTGCCGTTGGACATATTTCAACCTATTTAAGAAGAATTACAGACATTTTTTTTTTTTTTTTACTTTAAAAGTGTGCATACAGAGGAAACTTTGCAATCTTGGACTTGTTTTAATGCAATTTTTCTGTTTTATATTTGGCAAATATTGTGGCTTATTTATCATACGTATTACACAAAGAAAAAGTAACAAGTAATCTATTTTGTCTTAGATTTAAACTACAGAAGAAGATTCAAATTGAACAGTTCTCTAGATTTTCAATTGTCTCGCTTTACCCAAGGCCATTTTTTTAATAATTATTTAAATTTTCAAAAATAGATAGTTTATGTACTTATGAGTGCATCCTGTTACTGTTAGTATTTTCACATAAATGCTTCTCTTCATAAACACAAGTATTCTTTTAACATGGAAAGTCTTTACATTTTCTGAAACATCCACTATAACTCGCTGTTCACTGCCTGATCTTCTGAATATCTATTCAGCTTAGACTGATTTAGTGAAAAGCCCATAGAAAATAATTGAACAGGAATTACTCAAAAAGTACAGAAGTTAGCTATTCTGAATATAAACGAGCCAACTAACAGTCCGTGCACAGATCAAACAGGATTCTTAAATGTTTTTGAGAGAGCCATTATGTCACACAAGCTAACCTTTCCCTCACTGTTGAGAACACAGCCCAGGTCGCTGACTCTGCACCTGTCTGTGGATAACACTGTAATGAACAAGAGGTGCTGAGTGTGTCACTTGGTCCTGTCATCTCACATTTGTCCAAACTCTAATGACGAAGACAAAGCTGTGCTTCGGACGAATCCTGGACTGACAGAAGCTCTGACAGCTCACACTCTCACCTGCAGAACATTCACCCTGGGCTTTGTCAGGTTATGTAATACTGCTCCTAATGATGGGAGGACAACGAGGACTGCTTAATAAGACAAATAGATATGTCGTAGTCTTAGTTGAGGTGTCAAAATGTGTGAGTATTAAATGTATCACTCAACTGGTAGATAAAGCTTTGTACATGTGATTGGACTCTTTTGTTCCACTGTAAGATTGGTTGTAGTTTGAATAGTTGAAGAATAATTGTGAAAAATGTGATTAAGCATAAAAGTTCTGAACAAAGCAAATTAAATTTGGCCCACAACCAGTTTTTCAAACATTTCAAATAAAGAAGCACTGTTGTTTGCACCTCCAGCTCAGAAGGAACTGTCCACCAAAAAGTGTAATCCTTGGTAAAAATAAAGATTAACAGTCCTGCTATGTGTTCTTAAATATTATCGTGCTTTTACTCTCTTAATGTACATTAAAGGCAAACCTTCTTAAAGTACTAAACTGTAGTCAGTTAGTCACTTATGCAGTCATTAGGGGTAGGATGATTACATTTCCTAGATGTTCAATTCTTTTCTCGGTCACAGTCTTGGTCTATTTTCAATTTTTTTGAGCCTAGAACAAAAACTATTGTGTCAATTTGCTGAAAAAACAACAACAAAAACATAGCTTTTCAATAGCTAAATAACAACATCACTGCTTTTATGTAACACATAGCTTTAAATTTGATGATGATGTCTAAAATGTGCTTATTTGTACCTGGAACTGTATGTGAATTAGGAGCACTTTCATTGAAATCTGAAGCAAGCAGTAAGCAAAACGGTGTGGTCAAACTAACGCTTGTGCCACCATGTCAACACTGAACATAACTTTGATTTAACAAGTGAGAGACATTTTCTATTCTCTATTATTTTTACTATTAAATACTAACTAAGACCAAATTGTTCTTGGCTTTTTCTCCATCCTAATACATAATTCAAATCTGTTTCCATTTTGGTCCATTGCTGACATTGTAATTGCATTGTGACTTTATATGGAGCAGTGCTGTTAATGGACTTGATGCATTCGGAATTCAAATAAGGTCCTTCAAAATGGAATGTTCTTTTTCAAGCACCATTAACGTAAAAAAAAAAAATAATAAGCAACATGGCTGATAATGTAAAATTAATGTGTAATATTAAAAGACTATGTGATTGATGTATTGGCTGCCAAAATAGATACTGTACTTTCCTGGTCACTGAGCGCAATTGATTACAGTTTTTTTTAATCGCTTTGGCACATTTTTTGGAAATTGTGATAAATATGGCAAAACCTCTACAGATTCAGTCATATTTATCACTCATTTGTCTAAACATTTTAGAATGATTGCACATGTACACTTTTTGTGCAAAACTCCTGACACCTTTGTGAAAATAACACTTTGTGGTCAAAATGATAAACACTCATCTCTAAACTGCACTTTTTGTGTAAAACATTTCACACTCATGTAAAAACTACACTTATTTGTTTGAACATGAAACAAAAGCAACACATGAATTAACTTTCACCTTAACCAGCTAAACACTGCTTGGAATTTATTTCAACATGATATCAATTTATTTTTCAGAATATTTTGGAAATTAAGGAGATTGTGAAACAAAAATATTCAGAATTGTGAAACAAGCACATGATTTACTGAAAATGTAAATTAAATTCTTCGACGAGCTAAAAGTGTGTTCCTGTCTAATCCACAGCCACAGTGAAGTGTCTGACATTGGGCTAAATCAGTGGTTCTCAAACTATTTCAGTCGCGACCCCCAAAACAACAACCGTAGGCATTCGCGACCCCAAGCACAAAATGTAAGCGACCTGCAAAGTGGTAATGTCTTATGTTTGTTTTTATTTTGAAGCCATAAGCCTGGGTACCTTTTTCTGTAGACCAGAAAATATGAAGTTATGTCTATCACTGCATTCAAAGAGTGTCAAACCATGTTTAGGATGTCAATATTAAATTTCTTATATCACTAGGGGACCCAGAGAAATCCTTCCGCGACCCCCATGGGGGTCCCGACCCCCAGGTTGAGAACCACTGGGCTAAATCATCTGTCCTGTCTCATGTCCTCTTCCTCCTCACATCCTCACACTTCTGTCTCTGTCTCCATGTCCTCTTCCTCACACTTCTTCTTGTCTGGATTGACGCTCTAAAACAAAAGTAACTCTATTTGTCCTAATGGAATTGTGTTCATGGGCCAGATTTATTTGTCAGAAGAGTCACAGCACATGTGTACATTGTTCAGGTAATTGAACCAAGAAAACATCCATTTGGAGCAAAAGTGTTAGTTATAAAAACATAGTTTAACAGCAGTGACCGAAGAGTTAAGGAAGGCTAATTGTGTGTAAGGTTTTGCAAAACACTGTGTGAGGAGTTCAGCAAAATGAGTGAAGACAAACATGGTGTTACTGTTGTAGCGAAGGTAGAATGTGTTTTGCATCCTGGATGTTAAGTTTTGAAGTGTGTTCAATTATCTTGACTTTGGAGCCAAAGCTACTGAAAAAAACTGTAAGAGTTGTGTCAACTAAATTTAAGAAGAAAAAATTAAAACCACATACATTGGCAGCATCTTTGTAAAGTTTATACATAGTGCACTATCTGATTGTTTTGTCACGACACTAAAAATAAAGTTTTTCAATCAACAAAATCATATTTTATGTAATATTTTCTGCCTTGGCGATCTTTTGCTTATTTATAATAATTGCTGGAGTGAAATGAAATGGAGAGGAAGCACTAGGTGGCGTTAGCCTGCCTTGCACAGTAGCAGAGTGGTTAGAGCTCTGGCTTCCTAATAAGAAGGTTGTGGTTTTGACTCAACATCAACATCTTATGATCTCTCTGGGTGGAGTTTGCATGTTCTCCAAAGTTACTGGGATAGGCTCCAATCACTCACTTTGTGATTTTTAAATATTGAATAACTCTGCAAATTCTCTATAAGGAATGACTGAAACAAGAAGGAACTATCCACAGGTGTTAGGCAAACCAGAACAAGCCTAACTACAGTGTGAAAAGAGCCCATTAAGATCTGCTCAAATCAGTATACACTTTCTATAGTTTTGTACACTGATATGTTATCGATTATTTGACAACCACGGCTTACACTATAAGTAATGAAAGGACTAAGCTAATTTTAGGTGCACAGAAGCTTCAAACACACAGATGGTGGTGACAATAATGTCTGAATTCAATCATCTTTGGCTATAATTACATTGGGGGGACTGGACAACCTTTCCGCTTACGTACACTGTTGTTATAATGAGATAGGATCTTTGACAGAAACAGGTTGGAGGTGGATGTGATGCTAATGGCGTCACATGAGAGGGGTGATGTCCTGTGGGATGTGCCTGGACTAGGGTAGTTGAAAAAAAGTTCAAAAGAAATAAGGATATATACTAGTGTGGAAAAAGTCAACATTTTAGCTTTTAAAGTAGCATTACAATGTCCAACAACACAGTATTTACCAAACCATCAACTTTGTGCAAAAGAGGAAAAACGAATTCAATGCTAACACGTTGGACCGAGAAATTTACATAAAGGCTAGATTCGATTCATAACATTAGAGATGATATATTTTGCAAAAACTGAAAGAAAATGTCAAGAGTTACACTGTTTCTAAATATATAACTTCTCTTTTATTTGAATCCAGACATTTTCATCCAGGAAAAGTGAGTTGTTCATTTGGTCCCAGTGTCCTGATCAAGTGCATAAGCTCTACTAAAGCTAATCTTCCCAAAGAGATGGCCATGTTACTAAATTATTCACAGCTACACAAGACTTTACTGTGCACATGGTTTGCTCCCACCACACTGCAGCACATCAGGGGTCAAATTACAGGCAGGTTCAGCAAAGTTTTTAGGTTTTTATTTCAAACAACTATTGAAACAATGGCAGTACCGATCACAAATGTCCAACTACTAACTTATGATGAAATACATTAACTTCAGTGTGTCACGTGTTGTTGAAAATACCTTGGAGATATATGTATGACGTCACTGATAGAGCATTCATTCTCACAGATAAAACTTCAGTTGTGTTTTTGATGAAGAAGCAATGATCGAACAGGATTAAAAACTTAAAAAAGAACATTTTGCAAAGTATGCCAATAAAACTGTTCTTGTTGTTAAATATTGTGGTAAAAACTAATGCTAAGGCTAAGGTCAGACAGATTTTCTGTAGACAATGTGTACAGAAAATAAATAAACATTTGTGTTAGCTAGGAATAACAAATAGAAAAAGTACATCTATTAATTATGATTCAATGCCAGCATGAACTAAGACAGTGGTTCCCAACCTCGGGGGCAGGCGCCTGAGATTCCAGGGGGTTCCCAGAGCTTTGTCTGGTCAGAGGGTCAAGTTCTAAATGTAGTTAAGTAACACTTTATTAGTAAAAAAAAACACAGATCTATGGAATCACCACAATAGTTGTTTATTTGACTGAAATAAATGCTTTTAATTCCAATTTTTATCATACAATAACAATTTAGAGGCCACCGGTTTAAACAGGGGGGGCTCGACAAGTCACCCGTTCAGTCATGGGGGGCTTTGAGGAAAAAAGGTTGGGAACCACTGAACTAAGAGATCGAACAGTGTGTTTTTATGGAGTTAATACTGCAGATGTTTCAATTTGTAAGAAAGTCTACCTCTAATTATTTTGATACTGTTGTTTCAATTACATAATTTTATTTGACTACAAACCCCTGCACAAACGTCAGGAGTGTCATGTTTGGTGGTGTATCTATGACAAAAACAAAGCTTTACGTGTCTTTTTCAGGCAGTTGGCCAAAACATATTAATACTGTATGTAACATCCCTGGAGTATTATGTTGTTTAAGTACATTTTTTAGTGAAGAAACATGACAACTAGAAATTCATCTCTATTCAAAGCATAGTGGGTGTTTTTGGGCTCACCCTTAGATAACTGTGAATCCCTTCAGGCGAAGCTTGTGGAGCTCCATGGTGCAAACGGATTTGGTGACGCAACGTGGAAATATTATTGCAGCCAAAATTCATACTTCACTCCCAGTACAATATATGTGTCTGCTGACCTTTCTTTGTCCTCTCCCTGCAGCTCCTTCTGCCCAGACTCTATGCCCCGCTATGGGATATTTAATCAGTTCCACCTCGCTAACACTGTCCCCTGTCTGTCTCTGTCCCGCAGGTTATGGCCACGCCGCGCCCAGCACTGACGGTGGGAAGGCCTTTTGCATGCTCTACGCTCTCCTCGGAATCCCTCTCACCCTCGTCATGTTCCAAAGTGTCGGTGAACGGATCAACACATTTGTCCGCTACCTCCTGCGGCGCTTCAAGAAGTGCCTGGGCATGCGTCGCACCGAAGTCTCGATGGTCAACATGGTCACATTTGGATTCGTGTCCTGCATGACTACGCTGTGTGTGGGAGCGCTGGCTTTTTCGCATTTCGAAGGGTGGAGTTTCTTTCACGCCTACTACTACTGCTTCATAACACTGACCACTATTGGATTTGGCGATTATGTGGCGCTGCAGAATGAACATGCTTTGCAAACTCAGCTTGAATACGTAGCCTTTAGCTTTATTTATATTTTGACTGGGCTCGCTGTGATTGGAGCCTTCCTCAACTTAGCCGTGTTGCGGTTTATGACGATGAATGCCGAAGATGAGAAAAGGGATGCAGAGCAAAGAGCGCTGCTAGCACACAACGGACAAGCGGGACACATGCACTGCTCCATGGATCCCAATTCCCCTTTGTCTACGCCATCCGGATGTGGTGGCGTTAGCGGGGTGAGTGCGAGTGGGGCGGCCAGTCGAGGGCTTCGGAATGTGTACGCTGAAGTCCTGCATTTCCAGTCCATGTGCTCATGTCTTTGGTATAAAAGCAGAGAGAAACTGCAGTATTCAATCCCAATGATTATCCCTAGAGACCTGTCCACTTCGGACATAGAGCAAGGCGATGGTTATTCCAACACGCTGCATTCAAATGGATGTGTGTGTAGTTTGCAGCGCTGCTCAGCCATAAGTTCTGTGTCCACTGGTTTGCAGAGTATCAACACCTATAGAAGACTCAACAAACGAAGGAGCTCTATTTGAATTGTACATGTTAGAAAACTAGTTTCTCTTGTAGGTGAACATTACATTCAGGCCTGAGAGACTTTTAGGTTTTGAATACGGATGCCGTACATCCACTGAGTTTCTCAGCAGTGATATCTACTGTAGATAAAAGACAATATTGGACACAACTGATTAATGCTTTTTGTGCAAACAGCTAATTGTATGTCACCAAGTAACTAAAGAAGCAATAACGTTATTTAAAGGTTATTTTATACAATTCAAGTACTTTTTTTCAATGATCTTTTACCTTTGTTGATAAAAAAGAAGGTGTACTCTGTAACTTTTCTTTTGGAGACTCCGCCCCTTGTTTAGCTCAGTGAGGATGTTATTGTTTTGGCTAGAATGTTCCCTTGTATGGCATTACAAAATATTGAAAACTAAATTCTCTGTTGGTGTTTTTACGGCTCAAAAAAGGTTGATAAACATGCTTTATTACAGCCAGCGAGCCATGCCTGTCCGTAGATCTTTTTATTTGACCCGGTAGTGTCACATACTCATCTCCATAAATATTACACAGTACACCTTTAACATTACATTTTCCTACTATTATATTTACCTCAATTTGTCCCACCCACTTTTCTAGGAAGTGCACTTCCTGTTTAACTCTGCTAAGGTATAGCTAACATGTGTTTTTGTCTGTTTTGTGGAGCAATTTCAACCAGATGTAATGAATTAAAATAAACCCATTGACTGAAGTCTACAGGCTAATTGCCAGTAAATAGGAAGTGCACTTCCTAGAAAAGTGGGTGGGACAAAAAAAGGTCAATACTCTGATTTGTATTATTTTCAAAAAAGGGGGGCACTCAATTGGATAAGATGGATCTTTAATTTCAATCCAAATGTATTTCACTAGGAAAATGTAAGTACATTTGAATGTTTTAAGAGAGTATTTTGTTAATCCAAACATAGAGCTGTGGCTTTGAATTAATAACAAAATTGAGATATGACAGTTGAATATAGACGGACCCTAACCCTGAATGCACACTGACTGCGAGGCGAGTTCGGTTCGGGACACATGCAGGTTTCTTGCAAAGTGCCTGTTACACCAGATGCTGTCAACTTTGGTGCGGTTTTGTCCAAAGCCACGCGGATTCACGTAAAACTCTTTTTTTTTTCAATTGAAAGCCGCATCAGACCGCTGCGGTCTCCGGAAAAAATAGACATCATGCGGATTCTTTCCGCTGACCCGCGCGGCTCCTGCACTCGCATCAGAATACCTCGAAGGTCAGTGGACATGGGCGCATTGGTTTTAGGCACTTTCTAAGTTCTGCACAGGTCCCGACACGCACTGAACTCGCAGTCTGTGTAAATCTAGGATAATACTTTGTGTAACACCCTAGATGTTGTATTTTTCCATGCATTTAGAAATAAACTGTGTCGTATGTAGATCAACAATTGTGTTCATTGTAAAACACAGAGTTGATTTGAAAGGCACCTGACCAACCAACTGTAGAAATGGCTTAACTCCAACAAACAGCAGTTTTTAAATTGTTGGTTTTAATCTGAATTTTTGGTGTAATCACAAGCAAGTACAGACAAGTGGAACACGCATGAATATATATCCAAATACAACTTTGAGAGGACTTATATTCAGATAACACTGTTATACCATGGATTTTACATTATATACCTCTTTTAAAGCTTAGCATAACAGACTAGTGAGAATAATACATCCTTCCAAACAAGCCAATTCAAATAATCCATAATCAAAGGTAAATTCAAATACTATTCTCCGCAATTTGGATTTACAGCCACAACAAATCAAGCAAATATAATATAATTATAATTTGTTTCTTTTTCTGTGCATTGTTTAATTTCTAAACATTTCGGTGGAACCTCCACAAATGCAGTATATTATGTACATGTGTATTAGTGTTGTAGTCGCTACTGTAAATATAGAAAACATTTCACAATGAGAAGTGTTTATAACAGTAGTTGTATATAGATGTACATAAACCTTGAGAAACTATTGGAAGTGCAGGAAAATGTACTTTTACTGTAACAAAGTGTAAAATGTAAATATGGTAAAGATGACAGACAATGTAACTTAAGGAAATGGTGTAAGTACTGTATTAGGACACTTTAATGAATGGGATATTTTTTCAGTAAAACTGTTTAGGTTTTTAATTACAGCAAATCGTCCCTTTAGACCTCACTGCTACAGTATTGTGTAAAAATACTATTTTTGTTCCTTTTTTGTGTGTGTCAAGGATACAGTATATTGCATTTACATTAGTTACCATGTTGTCTTATAATCAGGCGGGCAAACCAAATGATAGTCTGATCTTTACTGCGTAAGTTAGTGCAGAAATAAGTCGTTGTTTGATCTTGTTGGAAGTCTTGGTTGAGATTATTTAGTCATCTTCAGCCTTTGATCAAGTCATCATCCAGTCAAGTTCACATGAAAGCAAACTCATTTAAGGTAAATGATATGCTGACAGTGCTTTAGCCCAAATGAACTCTATGTTTAGTTTTTTAAATAAACAAATATACAGTATATGGATAGAACCACATTAGTCTTTTACATTTTCACATGTCACTTTTCTTACGCGTTGTTATGCGATCTTATTTATTGAAGTTATTATGTCACTGTTTCTTCTGTTGTGAAAGAGGGACTCTGTTTGTGACTTTACATTCACTGTATGCTTCATTTTGAAAACAATAAAATACTAAAACATTATTTTTGTGTATTTCCCGAGTTTATATTGATAACTTTAAACAGTTTTCATCAACAATCATATCCACTTGACATTAGCTTTACTTTACAAAATTTGTTTGGAACTGGTTCTTAAATGCAGTTCTTGGGTTATAGAGAACTAAATGCTTTTTTATGTATGGTGATGAGAGATTGCAAACTGCTTTCAGGGCATTTCTGACTTGTTCTAAGAGATTTGGCTTAGAATAGGAAAATAAATTTGCAGCTTGGAGTATGACGCAATGTTTTAAATAAGGAAAATGGTCTATCTATAAATAAAAACATACATCTTCAATTTGTCAAAAGTTTGGAAAGTAGTTATAGCTTGTTTTGAAATTAATTTTTGCAGTGAAAGACATCGTCAAACTAGTAATCGACTAAATAACTATTACTATAGCTTTACTCCAATAGAATCAAATCTGTCAAGCACTAATCAAAGTAATGTTGCTGGAGTGATGTTGTTGTCACTGTCCTGACACCTGCTCCACTCACTCTAACCTATTGTCCTCAGTCTTTGTCACTGTCCACTGGCCTCCTTGTGCAGAGGGTGTGTTTTTTTTTTTTTTTCCATTCGCCCTAATGAGCTTCTCAGTGACAACTCCTTATACCAACACGATAATTGAAATTCAAAATTCTGGTTCCTAGAGCTATTTCGGTCTCATTTCGTGTCTGACCGCCATAAGAAAACATGAATGTGCTGAGTGTGAAGTAGTCTATATGCAGCGCGCAAACACATGAATTACTGTACCGCACCAATGTGATGAATTATTAAGCAGAGCAGGGCGGGCTTGCATGTCTGAATTTATATAACACATCATTTTGCCTTTGTAAGTGTGCTATTGTTTTAAAGTCATAATCATATTAAAGATAGAAAAGGACTTTTTGAGTGTCTATACGTCGTCGCTAATTCAGGCTCCAAACGGCCTCAAATAGAGAGACTGTTTTCTTTCTTCATGTTGAAGCCATGTGTGGACATTTTCTTTGGGTTGTATCAGGTCTGAAGGTATGAAAATGGGTAAGTTTAGGTCTGGAACTTGGTCATAAATAATATCTTTACATCCACCATAGAAATGAACTAGGGCAGTAAAGCATATTATAGATGTGCAAAAGTAAATAAATACATTTAAATTGTGCATGGCTTACATACACACTTTTATTGGTTTTAATAAGGTATTTAATGAATTATATAATTTCATTTCTTAGGACTCTCTACTGTGTTTTGCATGAACACCACTCCACTTCAGTATTGAAAGTCTTGACTAGAAAACTTAAATATCTAAATAAAAGTTAGCAAAAGAAGCAGGCTAAACATTGTTGGCTCAGATAGCACCGTCTGCCTCTGACCTATTAGGGCCTACCAAATTTTAAAAATCAAAGTAACTTGAGTAAATGGGTTTTGCCGCAGCACAGACATGTTATGGATCTATTTGGGTAAATAATGTATTCACAGTAATTACATCTAATTATATAGCGTTTTGTTCTTAAATACTAGATGCCCTTATATTGTTAGCATTTGACTAGCTCATGTTAGCATGCCGACATGGCTAAACTCGCACTAGCTTCTGAAAGTTGTGAAAAGCACTGCTAAGCTGATTGTAGTTGAGAGTTAAAGGTGCTATACCTGATTTTTGCTTCTTGAAAAAGCTTAGCAAACAGAAATATTGAAGTTTAAAAGTTTTACATCAGTCTACACATGTTTTGCTCACTTACCTAATGCATGAGCCTCGGAATTGCTCACCATGATGTGTTTTAAGCTATTTTCACAGCTGTTAGGAGTGAGGCAGGGCGGTATGCTAAGGACTGGTAGCCACAATGCTAACAGCATTAACAGAATTTGGAATTTTTCTATAGTTTATCTTGTTATTTGCTTAGGCACACTGTTAGCTATTTACTAGTAAAGTTAAGTTAGGTTTATTTGCCATTTGCAGTATTAAAACCATATTGGAAAAAGGTGCGAGAAGCTCAAAGTGCCCAACATTCAAGTGTACATTCAAGGCCACATAAAGAAAAAAAAACATAAAAAAATAAAGAAATAAATGTGTGTGTTGTTGTTGCTTTTTAACAATTCTTATGAATTGAGTTTTTCCGGCTAAAGTTTCTTTGCACATTCTGTTATATTTTTCATGGTCAGTCGCAAGATGGTAAATTATTAAACCTGCTCTGCCTGGTCAGAGTCACAGTGTGTGCCGACTGTATAACCTACGTAAAACTTATGCAGAAACGAAGGGACTCGCTCAACAGTGAAGAATCTGCTATGAGTGGATGAGAGATTTGCATGTGAGACTAAAATATGATGCAAACAGATGTAAAACAAGTCAGCTGGAGGACTGAAGCATGGGAAAGAGGAATTCAAATGAGCTCACCTGGATTGCAAATACAACCAGGAATTTTACATGTGGCTATATGTTTGTTCTCAGACTTAAAACATTTAGAATAATTTAGATTTTATTTAGGAAAGATGGTTTTCTAATGTCTATACATACATAGCATACATAGAGGACGGTTGTTTAATATTGAAGCATGATTTTCTGTTATTATCAGAGCCTTTGTTGAGCCATTGGATAAGCCCTGAGGAGTGGAATGACTCCGTATTTGCTCATCACCACTAAATGCTGTTTTCTTATGTAACTATTTCACTTAAAACCATCCGTCAGCTTGTAGGTCTGTCCATGCAGTTCTAATGTGATACACGTACTGTTAAGTTATGTTTTGACAGCTGAAAACTTGTTAGAAACTTGCCAAGTCAATTAAACTTTCCATGATTTGCCTATTTTTTTCTTATTTATTTCTATAGCAACAACAACAGCAGCAACAACCCTAACCCTAACCCTTTTTTTTTTTTTTTAATTCCATTGACATGCTTAACGTTAGCTTAGAACCACAAAACTTTTAACCTTAGAAGGTTATGTTTTATTCCTTTTCTAAAATTGCTTTTTTATGAAAAACACAGTGAAAGTTTAGTCTGAGATATCTTTTGTTTCCCCCAAAACCTCAATCTCATGCAGTCAGTAGATAGAGCTCTATCTCAATTCCTGATGTGGGAAACACATGTGTCATTTACTATTCTCTTTTTATTGGTTCTTGTGGAGTACGCTTGAAAGAAGAAAACCTGTCCTTTAAAGAAAACATGAACTATAATTTGCAAAGTAAATGGCAGAATAATTTTGATCCAATATGGCCGACTTTTTGCTATTTCATGTCTAAATTATTCTTATCTTATTCAATTCATGCCTAAACTCCATCAAAGTTCCCAATTCCGTGTGCCTACAGAACATTTTCATGTGTCGTCACTCATGAAAGTTTAGAAAAAAAAAACTTTATTCTTTTATTAGCTTTCACCTGTTGCTTAGAGCAGTGTATTTCTCGTTCTTAAGATTTTTTTTTAGATTGAAAATGTCTTCATGGTTTGAAATGTGACTTATTTCTGTCTTTTTCTTTCTTCTGGTGAAACTTTTACTTGTTTAGACTTGAGAAGTTTTATATAAACTACTTTTCAAAACAATTAAGTCTCCTTTGAGCAAATTGCTCAAACTACTTCAATCAATCATTTATTGTAAGCCCACTTGTTATAATTGGTTACATGATTGTTCAAGCAAAACACGTGAAGTGTTCACACAGTTCAGCAGAAGCACTCTGCTGATCACCTTTAAGAAATCAGGCCCTTCAGCCTGGCTGATTTCAGGGACAAACTGCATGTGACACACTTTACTTCCTGCAGCTCGGACTCAGGTGAGCAGCACAAAACAGGCTTTGCACTTTGCTGCTTTTTCTCCATAAACGTGCATTGTGTGTATGGAGAGGTGAAACATCGAATGACTCTGCAATTATTGTCTTGTGAAAGGTTGCATAAAAAGCATTGAAAATTCAAATAAAAGTCTGTCTTATTAAACGGATTAAATGACATGTCTCTTCTTGGATTTTACAACCTTGTGCAATATGAACGTCAATCCAGATGTTTACATTTATGCACATCACCATCTTATCCCAGTGTTATCGCCCACACAGTAGACTTCTGTTGGAATGAGTTGGTTACAAAATTCAATGTTAGATATTAAAATCAGTATGTTTAGTTGAGTGTTGTGTTGTGGCTATAGGGCTGAATGAAACATGGCATATGAAGGACTTAACTAAGCTGACTTGAATTTGAGAGCAAACATAGGGGCAGATTTATTAAACATTTTCAAAACACTCATAAAGTTCACATTTAGCACTCATCTTGATAAATCTGGCCAACAATGTCTCAAGTGTAAATTCTTAACTTGGTCTCTGTGTATATATGTTCGCTAACTGCTACAAAGCTATCATCAGAATTCACCTTTACGTGGCTTGTTCTATACTTGGTCGGCACCTTTTCATTTCTCTTAGGGTTAAACCACTTAGACACCTGTGTGGCTTTTTTTTCCCGACATACTTATTATTTTCACTTAGAGACAGAACATTCATTTTAAGTTGTGTGTTGTTTTTTTTCCAAATGAACGTTCACAGATTGAGCCATTACAGTAAGTGGCAATGCTCTGTGATCTGAAGTTTTTCTAACCTTATTCTAAACTTTGCTTCCTCAACAAAAACACAGCTGGATTTCTGTCTGTGAGATACAACTCTTTCTCCTTTAAGCCTCAGAAAAAACACGTCCATAAATCAATCAGCAAATTAGGCAAGATGGGTTTGATTTCTTTTAAAGGTAATTTCTTTTGTAGCCAGTAGATGAAGCTCTGACTCAATCCCTGAGTTTCAGTGATAACTCATTGTCACGTATGTATACCACACGATTTCTCCATTTTTTCTATGATGCACATTCCAGTCCCAGCTAACTAACCCAAACCCTAACAAAATTCCAATCCTAATCTAAACCAAGCCCACTGTAGCTTCAGACCTGAATTTAAGATGTTAAATGTATTGAAAATGTCCTCATGGCTTCAACCATCTATAGCATATTTGATGCTTTTCACAGCATAACATATAGACGCCATACAACAGATACCCAAAAAATTGTCTGGAAATGTGCTTATGATATGCTATTAATATGTCGTTCACTCAATTCAGTGAGTGTTGTAGAAGCAGTGTCATTTGTGCATGTTTCTTTTTCAAAAGTCTAATATAAGATGCCAAAGTAAAGGCATTTAGGAACATACATAAAAGATAAGAGCAATGCATGTCCTTTTTTATATATAAAATAATAATAAAATCACACACTGATTTTTATGGTGCCTAAGAAGATTCATTATTGTTTTTTACAACAGTGATCTGATGATGGTTTCACTCTTCTTTTGCTGTGTTATTTATGTAAGCATTAGAAAGTACACAAAGATTTCCATAATAAAGAATGAGACAGCAATACCTGTGAAAATAAAGGATGACACGAAACGATTTAACTAGGGCAAGTGAATAATTCATTAAACCCATGTATTTCCTGTGGTGACTTTTGCCTTTCTGAAGAAGCTGTGCAATTACCAGAGAAAAGGGGTGAATTAGAGGAAAATGGTGTAAAGTCAAGAGTCTGCTTAGAGACAGAAGAGCTGCAGGTGTCGGGGCAAAAACAGCTCTCTTTAGCGTCAAGATTATTGCATTCTTCACACAAGACTTGTGTAAACCTTTATGATGTAAAACCCGTCTGAATTGAAAAACCCTGCATGCAACAAGTAAATCAAGTAATATACATTTCACTGCATTTTCAGTTGATAGTTTGACTTAAATAAGCAATGTATGTATGTTTTTTTCATTTTTTACTGTTTAGGATTGCAAGGGACTGGAGCCTACCTCAGTGACTTTGGGCCATAGGCGGGTAACACTCATCGCAGGGTTACAAACAGACAAACATTCACTCTCTTATTCATTCTCTAAAGGTGCCCAATTAAACATGTATTTTTTTGTAATTGGGAGGAAATCAGATTGCCTAGAGAAAACCCACACTGACATAGAGAGAATATACAAACTCCACCCAGAGAGATCGTGAGATGTTGACTTGACTTGACCCCACAATCTCATTGGTGGAATGCCAGAGGGCTAACCACTCTGCTACCGTGCACCCAGGTCCTTTGATGAATCTAGCAACTCAAATATGTTTTCTAGCCCCATCACAAAATATGTTGGCTTGAAACAAAAATCAAAATACATTGAAAGCAGTGATATACAAAATGTGCCCATATTAGCTACATAATGTAGCTAGTTTTCTACTATAGTGTTGTAAATACTGTACATCGCAATGTGATTGGTAAAAAGCAATAAAACAATAGAAAGCCAGATAAAAGCAAGTAGATAAAACATATACAGCATTCTGCAACAATTTTGTGAGCATCCACACGAATCAGTAAACCAGCCTGAAATCGGTGTGATGCCTGTAACTGACCAAAATGTGGTGCTGTGACACTGACACCGAAAGTCACAAAACTAGAAGAAGAATTGACACTGAGCATGTGCAGAAAAGAATGTAAACATAAACTTAGCAGGAAATTCTTTTAAAAGCAAAAAGGCAAACATTCTGAATGAACAACGTGGATCTAAAACCTTTCAGATGTCTTTGGAATATTTTTACAAAGCTTCCTATTTTTCTATGTTTTCTGTGGTTTATGGTAAATTGAGACGGCAGATTTATGCAGTTAACATCATGAAGGTCAGTACATTCTGCAGATGAGACGTGACTCTGGGGCAGTGGAGTCATCATGAAAAAAACAACAGTTGTGGATACAGTGTAACTGCCACACTGAGATACTGAACCAGAGTTTTGAAAATCTTTTCACTCTAGGACCTGGTTTCAGAAAGATTAGTTTTTCAGTGTCTTGAAACTCTTGGTTTGTGTGGACGATGTGTGGTTTAGGCCAAATATTTGTTCTGAAACGCCTGAGCTTTGCTTTGTGTGGACAAGGCCTGAGTAAGGAGCGTTTTTACACCATCTCAAAAGTTCTGCGTGACCAAACATTTTATAAATTAATTGGTATGCTGTGTTCTGTTATATTGCATTTTCAAAAGATTCTATCTACAGGTGACTACTTTTAACAGAGTTTATTTTCTTAGTTAAAACAAGACTGAACAGAAAAAAAACTTTAGTCCTTTAGTTAAATGTATTCCAGTTTTATTGGTTAGGTCTCTCTTGCTAAAGAGATTTCGGAATCTCAGTTAGACTTTTTGCTTTAATAAATAATCAAGTACAAACTGACTCACCAATTTATATTTTCACTTTTTGAGATGGACAATATTAATTTGGCCATATCATACATAATACATAAAAAAATATCAAAAGAATAAGTAGATCAATTACATTTTCTATTTACTTCAATAGTGAAATTATAAACTTCTGCTGTGCATACAATTTTTGTTTCAGTGTTATTCAGTCCAGCATACTGTTACCAGTTTAAAAGTAGACTGAATGATAAATCATAATTGTAAAACTACATCTTGAAAGCATCTTGGAGCCCCCAGATTTTTCTTTGCAACCCACTGGAGTTCCCGGCCTCCACTTTGGGAACCATTAACCTAGATTATGTCATTTCAATAGACATTCTTGTCCATACCAAGATCTACTTTTTAATTGACGTTATCAGCACACATTTTCTTTTTATCACATCAAACTGCTTCCTTTTGACTGCTCAGACTAGTAAACCCTCACTTTGACCCTCCGGTATTTTCTACGCCTTAGCCCCGCCCCAAAATCTGATTATATGAGCTGATGTGAGGAGAAGAGGCAGCAGCCACCACAGCAGCTGGGTGATGTTCTGGTTTGGGCTGACATTACTGCTGTTACATAACCGTGGTGACCTCAGGGTGCTCCTCTCTCCTCTGCGTTCCTCTTCGGCTCTTCTCGGCCCCTCCCACAAGCCTCTTAGATATCTTGTGCTCGGCCTCTTGCGTCCAAACAGGCTGCTGGCACTTGTTCTCAAGACGAAGGGGCGATGAGAGGAGAAGAGAACATTCAGGGAACTTCGAGGGGAGTGTGGACGGAGCTAAATCGTTGTGTTCAGTGACTCCTGTGAAGTGACAGAAAAACGTGGGTTGCAACACTTATGTCTGGAAAATTATTAGAACTGTCCACATTTTTCTTTATTTGATAAAACAGGCAAACTGCACAATTTTAAAAGAAGAAAACTGTTGTAATGTTACTGTCTTTTTCGCTCACATAACATACTTCTCAGCATTAAAGGTGCATTATGGGTTTTATGGGTCAGCCAATTATCTCCATGGTCACAGAAAGGTTATTTGAATAATATTTAGAATATTTGCTGCTTTTAGCAAGATTGTATTAGTGGTGAGTAAATAAACAATAAAGGTGCTAAACCTAATTATTATTATTTCTTTAATTAATTAAAATATATTAAGAATATTAGCTTTTATGTTGAAATACATATTCAAGTGAAAGTTATTTTTGTAGTATGTCCACTAAAATCCAGGAAGAGTATCTGTTTATGTTGTTAGTATTTTAGCCAACTCTTGTCAGCATACCAACACAGTTCTCTTCAGAAAGGTTTAGAAATAAGTCCTTAAAACACATTGTAGTGAATCATTCAATGTTGTTTACATTTTTATGGAAGCAAAAATTAGCTATAGCAGTATTTGCTCAGTTAGGAAGAATTC
The DNA here is from genome assembly GCA_038363315.1 of Mugilogobius chulae. Taxonomy (NCBI): domain Eukaryota; kingdom Metazoa; phylum Chordata; class Actinopteri; order Gobiiformes; family Gobiidae; genus Mugilogobius; species Mugilogobius chulae. Next base: position 25,221,849 of record CM076405.1, on the reverse strand, counting down.
TTTTTAGCTACAGAATACATACTATATTGTATTTTCTATTGTGTTCTGTTACTGAGTCATATCAGAGTACTGTATTTTGATTCAATAATGACAATATCAAAACATCAAAATGATCATTGCTTGACACACCAACACAGTCTCACTAGATGGCGTACTTCCACAAAAACAGTGTATTTTGACCACGAGTACACATCTGTTTTTAGTACTTATGTTACGCCGTGCATTTAGCACGATATGAAAAAGCGTAAAAATGACACGAGAGTTCACAGCGTCAAAATAGGACAAGTTTTGGTTGCAGCCCCGTGGGGACGTTTTCTTCAAGAGAAACGGGTAAGTTCAGGCATAAAGTTACTAAAATGGGTAAGTTTAGGTCTGGGGCTTGGGGCAGGTTAAGATTAGAATCAGGATTTCATGAATATTCATAAATAAGAACCCGTCTTAACAAACACTATTGAAATGAATGGGGACTTTAATGCGTACTATAATTACGCAGGACGGCCGTGAACTCGTGCTAATCATACCTAATTTACATATTGTGTAATGTCGTGGTAAATGTACGCTTTCTTGTGAGATCGGGCTCGACACACACAGTCAAAGGAGGGCAGATGCTTCTTAGTTGAGTGTTGGTGCTACAGCAGAGAAAGTACACCCTTGTCTGATTTTAAGGTGAGATGAGGGAACGGATAATTAGCGATGGAAGCTGGACCTGAGGGAATGGGGTGCAGAGTTTGGTGTTAACAAATCAGCAATGTCAGAAAGAGCAGAGACACAGAGTGCTTTCAAAACAAGTATATAAGTAAATAATAACTTTGACATTCCAGAGTAAAGTGTTCATGAGTGAGAGCCATTCCTGTGCGTCTTGGTGCTGATCCTGTCACAGCAGATGCAGAGTTTGTCAGTGACGAGGCTGGACAGGGCATTAGGGAGGTCAGCCCAGTGACCCTCCGCACTCTCAAGACTCTGCTACACGTCACATTCAGACAAAACAGCTCAATCTTATTTTTAAGCTTTGGTGTAAAACTATAAAAATAGAAAGCAGTTGTTGTGGCATTTATTTCTTTGTCTGGGTACAATAAACAGGCTGGTTTAGATTAAATAAACTTTGAAGTTCATGTCATGACACTTGCGTCATCAAATTTCAGATTCATTATTTTTAAAGGGGCATTTCTACAATAACTATCCCAATTCTTCGAAAAGAACCTTGGAAAACTTAAAACATTCTTACTTTAAGCTGAATATCCACCTCTTCACACATCTGAGGTCTTAGTTTTAAAACAGTGCCAAGTCATTGCAGCTCAAACTTGCTCTCTGACTCACATAAACAAGGTGAACGTATATTGAATCTTGCAGATGAGTTAAAGCTAACATACTTAATTTTGCCATCTTAAAAACTACAAAAACAAAAAATATTATATTTTTATTACCTTTTTCCTACACTCCGCAAGTTTTACTCATAACATGCAGTCTCATTATTTGTGACTATAATGTACTGAGAAACACTTTTACAACTTAATAGGACAGCCGCATCAGTACGCTAACATGAGTCAACTTAGCACTAACAACATAAACAAGGACACTTCTATGGGGTCACATTCCTGCCAAAATGTTACAACACATTTCACAAATGTAACAGTGGTTACAAATACATTTAATATTTAGCAAATATAAAAAAATATATATTTCTACAAATGTGAATGATTGGTAAATAAAAGCGCTTCAATCTGTAAAAATTTGCATTTTACCTGTTAAAATATACAGATAGTTGTGCAATAACAAAAAACAAAACAAACAAAAATAAATAAATAAATCAAGTTTCTGATTAGTTTATTGTCTATTCCAAAGGCCAGTATTTCTGCAGCAGAAATACTGGAGCAGTAGTACCTCTTGTGCTCAAAAATCACATTACATTTGTGCTCAAAACACATCACATTAGTGCACAAAACAAAACTACGGTACATCTGTGCCAAAAATCATGTGACAAGCCGCTCTGAGTGGCTGAACAGTTCAGCCATCAAGTACAGTGATGTGATCCAGTCTCTCCGTGTTTACACTGTATATAGTGCAGTCATGGAAAACACAACAGTGGTGCTTGCTGCTGTCAAGACCTGCCAAAGGTTACTGTTTGAGAAGTAAATCGTCTCAAGGAGACAACTACAAACACTTTTGATCATTATTAGCAGACTAACTAGCTTAGCATATACCATGCAAAATTTGTCTTATGGACTGAAGACTGAAAGCTGAGTGATTTACGCTAGTACTTTGACAGGAGTCACTCAGTTTCTGTCCTGTTTTTATCCTGTTTTAGTCCTGGTTCAGTCTTATTTTTGTCATTTTTAATCCTGGTTCAGTCTGTTGTTTTTTTTCTGTTCAGTCTTGTTTTAATCCTGGTTTATGCTTGTTTTAGTCCTGTTGTAGTCCTGGGGGAAGCTTGCAGGTTATCCCATCATTACTGTGGGTTTTCTCCAGGTACACCAACTTCCTTCCTTCTTCAAAAATGTTTATGTAATTGGGAATCACTGTAAATTTCCTCTTTTGAATGAATGAAAAAGTGAATGGTTGTCTGTCTCTAACCCTGCGACTGGTTGGTAACTGTTCAGTATGTTTCTCCGTCTAAGGTTCCAGTCGCCTGCGATGGTAAAAAATGTAAAAATAAATGATCAGTCAGTACAACTGTTTTTCTGGTTTAGTATTCCCTTTTCACTGAACTATAATCTGTCTCTATTGCCTAATTAGGTGTAGTAAGCTCACACTATCATGTCATCTCTTGTGATTATCTAACTTGTACCAAGGATCTCTGCACTGCTCCCAGACATGTGGGGGGCACGAGGGGGCGGAGCCAGTTCTCCCACTCATTTTAATGCAGGACAGCTAATTCACAGTGACACAAGGCCAGCGCTCTCGAAGTTTGACGATGATCCGATGTGAAGTCAGAAACATTTACCAAGCTCTGAGCACTTCTTCCTTCGATGGGAGCTAAAATCTGGAGCTATGCCAAAGCGTAGCGCCACAATGAGACCTATTTCAATCACACAGACTCACCCAAGGCCAAGGATAGTCTGCGCATCGAGTCATTGAGAGTCACAATTGCCAAAATGCAGAGCAGGAAGCACCAGCGTAAGAGGAAACCCATGAGTGATGTGATGTGTGGGATCACTGGAAAGAGAAGAGGTTAAAATGGATTCAATTCAGAATAATATTGTTTTGAGAAATGGTGAAATTTTTGGACTGTTTGTTTTAATCAAGATTTTGAACTATAAGTTATCCACAAAAAAATTTATCTGAGACCAGTCAGAAATGAAAACACATCTACATGTACACATCTTTACCTATGCTAGGGATCTGTGACCTGCGGCTCAAGAGCCACGTGTGGCTCTTTCCAGTATGGTTTGAGAATGAGAACTTACAAAAAGTTACGGAAAATTATTATGTAGTATTGATAATGTGTGTATTTTGGAACCCCTAATTCTGTACTATGCAAAAAACTCTATTGATTCATTGTTTAATAAAAGGAACTAAAATGTGCCATAAGAAGTGAAAGATTTTTTTCCAATAGGTTTTCCTCTAGTAAAACTTTGCGCAAATTCTCTTTTTTTATCTTACAGATGTTTATTTTTTTATTATTAAATGGCTACTTTTGACTTTAATTTGCCTTGAATTGGGCAATGCAGCTTTTTCGCTGTAAACAAAAGATTGTTATTTATTTATTTATGTGTAGAACTGGGCAATATAAAGATATTTTTAGTTACAATGAAGATATGTAAAAAAAATAATATCAAGTATACATTTCACATGTATCTAATAACACATAAAACAAACTAACTAATGGTGTATTTTATCATCTTAAGTATTGATTATAAAGCTAGTTTTAGCCTGGTTCAAGTGAAGTGACTTTTTTAAATTTTTTATTTCTAGCTTAAATAAATTTCTTAACTGAAGTGGAAACTAGATGCCCCATTTGTAAATCATATTGAAGACAGTCAAAACTCACTGATGGACATGTCTTAGCACATTTTTGTTGGACTGATATAAGACAGTCTGAATATTGTTTACAGAGATATTGTCTATTTTATATTTGAATGTCTATTTATGTGTTTAGTTATGTATTTTTACAGCAGACAGAAGCAGAAGAGAAGACGCAGGCAGGAGCAGAGGACAAGAGAGGCCGAAGCCGAGGACATGAGCAGCAGACAGGACCAGAGGACAGGAGCTTCTGATGCAGACAGTGATTTACATGATGTGTGATGACAGACCAGCTTTTTGCTGATGCAGGTCCAAGAGTCCAGCAACTTGTCACAAACAGAAATACAAGTTCTTGAAACAAAACTTCATTTCAAACAACCATCTTCCTAAACTTTGTAACAAACATTGATTTACAATAGGACTGTAACTGACTATTATTTTAGTAATCAATTAGTTGTGTGATTATTCTTTCAATTAGTCAGTTCTGAGGTAACATCACTTGAGAATGTCCTGGAGATGTAGATTTTAGACTTGTCAAAAGTATGAAAAATCAGATACTAATCACTAAAAACTATACTCATTTGAAGAAGCATCAATACTTAAAAAACAACAACAGGACAAAATTACATTCTTAGAAGTTTTACTCCTGCGCTTTATAGAAACTAGTTTAAAACTATTAATGAAAGTATTTGTAGTTTGTGCTGCTAATGTCAGTCGATTATATAGACACTGAACATAAAAATAACCTTTTAAATTATCATTGTAGTATCATAATTAAAATTTAGTACAATTGAGTTTCAAATTTACAAGGGTCAAGCAAAGTAGTTTTTACAAAAAAACACAACATTTTCATGTAGTTTAATGTGAGGCTTTTTCACAGCTCAATAAAGACCAGGTAACCATTATTTGATTACTCAATTACCGGTAATTGTTGGTTATTTCAATAATTAATTAATCAATTAACTAGTTGGAGCCCTAATTTACAGAATGCAGATTTAAATTTGCCAGACTCTTATTAAAGTAGGTGCTGAAGTGTTGGAAACTTGGCTGCTTCCTTTGTTATGTGCACTAGATTAAATAAACTCAGTTCTAAATGTATTAAATCGTTCATGTTGCAGTGTACATCTGTTTTTTTAATGATCTCTCTCTAGGAAATTGTTATTTAAAAAGGTATGTTTGGTATTTCACAGAGTCAGATGACATCATTTAAAAGGGTTTAATGAGGCTTTTTTCATTTTTCAGGATCACATGGAACAATTTTGAAGGATTTCTAGTGTCTCATACACCTAAAACTCTCCACGCTCTCACCCTTAACCAGTGAACATGTGTTTTGTTGTAAATTTGAAGAATCTGCCGTCAATGCCAGCTGTAAATCAAACTTGTATGTGTTGGATCCAAATGTTCTCTTAAACTGTGATTTCCAGTAGTATTGGAAACAGTGACTGTCCATGTCGGGAAGTGCGGAAGTTACCGTAACTTTGTGGTCATAAAAGTGATCTGGTAGAACTCACACACGACATATTAAACTTTTATGTTCACAGTCAAAGGTGCACTTGTAAATAAAGGATCTGATATGAATAACTGTGACATGCTGAAAAGACTTATACTGAAAAATTGTTTTGTGAAGGTCCAGCTACAAAAAATCAAATTTTGTACGTTCTTCAAACATCACTTGAGGTTAACAAAATGTCCACTCAATTTTAGTTATGTACTAATATGCATCAAACAAAACAGAATTAGCTGTGCTTGAGTGGTTCTCTCCACTTTCACTTGGCAGTTTGAAAAAAAGATGTTCTTACGCCTAAATTGAAACCAATGATAAAGAGTGCAGTATTCAGCCATGTTTTTTCATATGAGATGGTGCACGTACCTGATTGGCTAATTCATCAATCAAACCCATGTACACTTAGTAAATGAACATCGTGGGCAGATGGTATAGATTTTCCGAGCAGAAATTAATACATTAATTAATGCATGTGGATTTTAACCATGATACGAAGAGAGGTAAGAACCAAGAATTGAGTAACCCAGATGTTTTACAAAGACAAGATAACACCAAATAAAACATTTCCACGACTAATGCAAGATATGCCATGTTGACAAATGTTATAGACAAAGTAAAACGTCATCGTGGACACAAGAAGGTGAGCTATCGCACTCAAGAAAAGTGACAGAATACCTTTAAGACAGTAGAAAGACATTTGATTCGTCGGTTGCCGTGTCGTCCAACCAAAAAGTTGCTGTAATTCTCTCTTCTTTTGCATAAGCTACACGATATTGAGAATAATTCTGAAATGTTTAAAATTCATAAGAGACAATCAGAACATGATCTTTTTGAGCCAGTGAGATAGTTAGTTAGTTAGTTAGTTAAGCACTTTATTGTTCCCGTAGGGAAATTTGTCCTCTGCATTTGACCCATCCTTCAATGCCTCTGGGGCATCTCTTCAGGAGCAGTGATCGCCGCAGTGCAGCGCTCGGGGACCCATCTCCAGATGTTGTTGCTAGGCTTGGTCAGGACTACCGTAGCTGGAGGATATTACCCTAACATGCATGTTATTGGTTGGTGGGGGAAACCGGAGTGCCCGGAGGAAACCCACCCAGACACGGGGAGAAACATGCAAACTCCACACAGAAAGGCCCGGCCCGTGCGGGAATCGAACCCGCGACCTTCTTGCTGTGAGGCAAGAGCGCTATCCGCTCAGCCACCGATGCAGTGCTTAGTGACGTCATAGATCATTCTTTTTGTCCAAAAGTGAAGAGGTTCTTGTTTTAAAGACCTGCTGCTCTTCATGCTAATACCTGACGTAAGTGGCATATTATGTGATCCTCTCATTTACATGTTTACAATGAAAGACAGGACAAGAGCCGTGCCCTTTGAACAAGTGTTACATGATGATGTGTTGTAACCAGAACACTGGACTGGTATTGGACTGGACAAGCTTGAGTACCCAATTCAACTCATTAATTTGAATATGATGCACCTAAACGCTGGACTCATTCAATATGATGTAAAGAGCATGTTATGAAAGAAATGATGATTAGTCAGTGGACGGATAATAGGGAATCTAATGACTATGCATTAGAAATAACACTTAAAATTGGAAATTGAACCCATTCTGTTCAATCTCTACATGCTGCCATTAGGTCAGTTAATACAAAATAATGTGTGCTATCACAATTTTGCTGACGACACTCAGATCTACGTGTCACTAAAAGAAGGTGAACATGGGCCAGTGAATTCTCTCTGTCACTGCATCCAACAGATCAGTGTGTGGATGCAAAACAACTTTCTCTGGCTAAACTCAGACAAGACTGAAATTATAATCTTTGGCCCACGTAAACAAAGAGAATGTGTCAGCAGCCACTTTCAGTCTATCTCTCTGAAACCTCCAAATCAAGTTAGAAATCTGGGGGTAATAATGGACTCAGACTTGAACTTGAACAGCCACATCAAGTCAATAACATCAGCAACTTTTTACCATCTAAAAAACTTTGACAAAATCAAAAGTATAGTGTCAAAGCCTGACTTGGAGAGATTTATGCATTTGTCTCCAGTGGGCTAGACTATTGTAACGGCCTGCTCACCGGCCTATCCAAACGAGCTCTAAAACAGCTGCAGTACATCTACCACGCTGCTGCTCGAGTCCTGACCAGAACCAGGAAGTACGATCACATTAGTCCTGTCCTCAGGTCTTTGCACTGGCTTCCAGTGGCTCAGAGAATAGCTCTGCTTGTGTCTAAGTCTCTCCATGGACTAGCACCAAAGTACTAACCATCTCGAACTCTGAGAACCTCAGGGACCGGCCTCCTGCTGGTGCCCAGAGTCAGGACTAAACATGGAGAATCAGCGTTTCAGTTTTATGCAGCTAAGATCTGGAACAGTCTTCCAGATGATGTAAGACAGGCCTCTACTGTGACAATGTTTAAATCTCGGCTCAAAACATTTCTTTTTATCTGTGCATATGACTGAAATGCTTTGTCTGTACTCTTTATTTTATGCTTCTTTTAAAGTGACTTTCATGATGATTGTTTATATCTTTGTAATTTTGATGCATGTTTTCCTGCCTTGTAAAGCACTTTGAATTGCTTTGTGTATAAATTGTGCTATACAAATAAATCTGCCTTGCTCTACTGACGTTAAAATTACATAACTTTCTTTTTCTAATAAAGGATTTACCTCTTTCTTGTTGCCATGAAGTTAATTTTACAGTATTGTTCCACACTGTGGCATTAAGGAGACAAGTAGAGGATGCTAGCAAAGGCATCAGATCTGTGGAAATTCGACCAAACTCACAAAAAGTATGCTTTATGGGTTTTTGACACTTGTAACTAACTACTGTAAATGCAACCAAGTATTTTATTACCTTTCAGACAAAAACAAAAGCAGGTGGCAAACAACCCCATAAAAGTGACTTAGTGAAATTTTAAGTAACATATTACATTTTATTGTCTCTGCCATTGTAAACGTTAACATATGATTTTAAAGTTTCTTATCTAAGAAAATCCTCATTAAAATGCAGTGTCATTTTGAAAGTGACACTTTAAGATTATTAGTTAGCAATCTTCTTGAATCTGCTTTGATTATGCAATTATAAGCCCTGTCATATATACTTAATCTAATTCCTTTATGTTTGAAGAGTATGAAGGACACGTATGGTATAGCGTAACAGGATTATTGTTCAGCGATTTTAATAACTAATTGCATTTGTCAGCAGGTGATCTTTGAAGTGTGTTACATAAGAGGCCAATGTCACTGGGTCTGATCTGTGCCACGTACAGGCCAGATCATAAATTATTCTGCTCTTTAAGGACTATAGGCTCAGCGGAGAGTCTGGTCTATGGAAGGAGATACTTGGGAAACAGGAATCCAAATCAAGTCCATGTCCAGACTCAGACCAATGACAAATTCATGGGGGATTTGCAAGTTTTCCACGCAATCAAAATAATGACAGCTCTAAATAAGTCAGAGCTGGGCTCAGTGACTGATTTAAATTTACAGGAGCATTACATCCCATTAGCCTGCCCACAAATTTACATTTAATTGCAGGAATGGGTGTAAAGTGAGATAAAATACGCAGACAATTAAAACAATAATACAAAAAAGATTGCTAATATACTATATTATTTCTTTTGGTTGTTTTTACTGTGGCTGTTTTTTGTTTGTATATTTGTTGGTTATAAAAAATGTTATGTATTGCACGGTAGCAGAGTGGTTAGAGCTCTGGCTTCCCAATAAGGAGGTCGTGGGTTCGACTCCCGGGTCGGACCATATCAACATCTCACGATCTCTCTGGGTGGAGTTTGCATGTTCTACCTGTGTCACCGTGGGTTTTCTCCGGGTACTCTGGTTTCCTCCCACCTCCAAAAAAACATGCATGTTTAGGTTAATTGGGCATCACTCCCTTAGTGAATGACTGAGAGAGTGAATGTTTGTCTGTCTAACCCTGTGACGAGTTGGCCACTGTCCAGGGTGTTTCCCCGCCTAAGGCCCAAAGTCACTGGGATAGGCTCCAGTCACCCGCGACCCCTAACGGGATTAAGCGGTAGAAAATTAATGAATGAATGTTATGTATTTTCTTTTTTCACTAGAAAGGTTTTTGCACTGCCTACCATTTGTAGCAACATTATATTGGAAAATGTTCAGTGCATTACAGCAGACAAAAAAGTACACTATTCTATAGAATAGCTTTGAGTTTCAAATCTGTTTCTTGCATTTATTCAATTATAGGTGTTATAGAGGGATTCTTTGTTTATCAACAAACACTGGAAACATGTCAAAAAAGCACAGTTGTTAGCAAACTACAAGAGTTTATCACAGTGCGAAAACAAAAGTTGTGCTGCTAAGTCAACATTTGTGAATCAAATTAGTTCCTATGACAATTAAAAGTTGCATTCATGTGAGTGAAAAAAACATAAAAAATTTTTGTCTCAAGCTTCAAGAGACAGTCTGTCATACCAGTTAATACCTGACAGAAACAGCTAGCTTTCGTGACGTTTTGTTGTTTTATTCATATTTTAAGAGGTTTCCCCATGCAAAAAATTCCTGTATCCCTGTGTAACCCATCAAACATAGAATACAATTTATTTTAACTCGATATAGAGTTTATCATCATCTAGTATAAGTAACATATGTGTAGCAGTAAAATGCATTGGTTTTATGTAGTGCTTTCTGGGACATTTTTGTGTTTTTCATTCACTCCACATTCAGTGTTGGTAAGCTGCTGTTATTGCCACAGGTGCCCTGGGGCAGACTGACAGAAGCAAGGCTGCCATATTGCGTCGTCGGCCCCTTTGACCACCAACCTTTCATGCACACAGCAGATCTATACCTGGCAATGTGAGTGAAGTGTCTTGCCCAAGGTCAAGGACAATTTACTCCTCTAGTCGCCCCACTGTGGCATCTGAGGTTCCAGAGGTCACACATACAAGTATTGCCCGCTCAGGGCAGGCCACCTGCTTAGTTTCTGAGATCTGACAGAATCAGGCACAGACGAGATGTTACGGTCAGTGGAGCAGCCAAAAGGCTGGTGTTCACTTAACCTGCTCCAGAGACTGTCTTGTTTCTTTTATTTGGCTTTTTCTGCCACACAAGCTTTTGTCTTTGTAACATGAAGTTTTCATTATCTGGTCTATCAGTGCTCTCTGGTGGTTGACTCTGAGAATGCACAGAATTAGTTTTAATCAAACATGGCTTCAGGCTTTCTATGAAATATTCCAGTAATATACTGTATATATTATAATTTAATATCCACAAAACAATCCAAAATAGGTCCTAGGTCGGGTAACAATGAGAGATTAGAAATCCTTGCACTTGTTTTGCTACGCGCCTTTTACGCACGGTGGTGACGCAGGTTACGTACAGTCAGCTGATTCCGGGCGGTCATGTGGCAGTTATAGCTGAGCTGAGACAACACAACCCGGGCCAGATCTCACAAAAACAACCCGGGATCCCCTCCTTTCTTCTCCCTTTGTCCCACACTAACTCCTCACCATGGCCTGGACAAAATACCAACTGTTTTTAGCCGGGCTTATGCTAACTACCGGCTCTATTAACACATTATCTGCGAAGTAAGTACATTTTCTCCTCATGTTTACTACTGCGACTACTGTGTAATCTTGGCTATTGTCCATATAAAAGAAATTTTCGTCATGTCATTTTCAGTGCTTTTAGATTATAATAATGTTGTAACTACATAGAGAATAAGTCACAGTAATAGCCACCTAGCTCCACGTTGACATTGGCTGTTCAAACGTAGGAAGTTTAGAGTCACAACGATTCCTTTATTGGATTGTAGGCTTCTCTATTGGATTTTAGGTAGTGAAAACACTTTCTATCTAAATCCAAACGTTAGCTTGATAACATATCACCAAAGACTAGATAGCCCACTGGAGCTGGTCAATTTCAACTATTGTTTGTTAAAGATTTGACTTCTTTAGACTTTACCTGTGTAATTATAGACCAAAATGCATATACTCTAAGAACACTTAAATATGATGTACTTTTATTTTAGTTGCTAAGCATCAAAGCTAAATCAAGATTTACATATTTCATCTGATTGTGGCTCAGAGCTTAATCAGACAAACCATGGGCTAAATGTATGCAAAACTTTAAAGGAATAGCATGTAACTTTTCTGATCTTTGTTTGTATTTACAGATGTGTTGTTGTTTATTTATTTATTTATAAGTTGTACTAAAAAAAGACACACACACTTATAATAAATACACTAATGTTCTAGAGAATGACTTTAAGCACTTTGTTTTGGTTTATTTACAATTTTTATTAAAAAATACCAAAAATGAGTCCATTCTTAATGTGATCTGATTTGTAACTTGAACTTGTGGTCTTTTATGGTGTAAAGAAGACACATAGATAATATACTAATGAACATTATTAAAATGAGTGATAAAACTATGTGCATAGACTGTTTTATATGAGACTGCTTTGCTAGTTTTTACTTTTAGTTTCGTAATGACCATATTATCTTAAAAATACTGTAGTTGTTTCAATAATCAACCAGTAAAGAGAACTGTAACATGCACAAAACTATCTCCAACATTACATTTAGCCTCACTTTGTCTTGCTAGATGCATTGTCACAGTGAAATTAGATACTCAGCTTATTTAACTTCTGCAATAATTGGAGATGTCAGTGTTTCCATTCTGAAAATCGAGCTAACCTTAATGCCAAACTCTGTGATGAGTCAAAAACAAGCTGTGTCATGTTCCTTCACACAAAGTTGGTTAAGGTTTCTATTGGCTAGTCACTTAAATCCACTTGTTTCATTCTTTGGCGCTGCTTGAGTCTCTGAAGTGATTTTGGATGAGCTGATTCATCACTTTAAATGCACATTTCCTTATACAGCGTTCTGAGTCAGACAGGCTCACATGACCGCAGTCTATAAAAGCAAATAATTATGCAACAATAAGCACTTCTGAAAGAAAAATGTGACTTCAAGACTATTCCATTAGAATTGTCTTGCAGAATTCAGTGTCATTTTTTCAGTCAATCAGTTTTGCAATTACTCCAATGTCATTACATTTTTAAATACAAGATAAAGTGAAAGCATTTTGTGATGACTTTTGTAGCATTGAAGCATCATAGACAGAAAAAGCATTTTTATTGATTTTTTGCATTTCTTTTCCAGGTGGGCAGACATGTTCAGAGCAAAGGGTTGTGGAGAAAATGCTGAAGAACACAATTTTTCTCATCCATTTTTGCAGGTATTGTATGAAAACATTATAATAAGTAATCAATAAACAAAGGGTGTCTGTAACAAGGTGAATGCCCTTTATATACGATAACCTGCAAGGCTTGAACACATGACAGAAATCCTATTTTATGATTGTCTCAGAGATGATGGTGTCATTATATAGTACAAACCCACAGTAAACTAGGTCTGCCTGAAAATGGGTCAAAGTGTTGACTATTCGGTTCATAAGTGAAATTACAATTATTTCAAATCATTGCTTGTAGGGTAATCTGTAGTCTAGAGAAAGTGGCACCCTACTATGGATGTTTTTAGGATGCACCTATCCAGTTTTTTAAGTTAAGATACCAGAATCAATACTTTAGCTTGTCAATATCAACCGATTAAGAATGCCGTAAGTTAATTGATTAATTGCTACAAATCGACTATTGAAATAAATGTCAACTACTTTAATATTTGAATGATTGTTAGCTAATCCTTATAGGTTTTAAATGCCATCAACTGAAAAAAGACTAATTGATAAACAATTATGATATAAATTGTATAAATGATTATTATTTATTTTTGTAAATCCACACCTCCAGAACATCCTCAACTACCCCAGCTCAAATTTTGCAGACATTTTCTATTGAAGTATTTTTTTGCATACTAAACAACAAATCAATTCATCAAAATAAATGTATTAAATTGTTTTATGTTACTGTTATTTAACTGCTATTTATCATGCAAGTAATGGCTGTACAAACCAGGATATCAGCTGCAGAACCAATATTTTGAACTGATATTATGGGACCAACACCATTCAGCTAAATTTCAAAGATGAGCACCAATATTCAGTCCCAGTATTGGTATCAGTGCACCTCTAAATGTTTTGTCACACTTGACACACTGAAGGCCTTTACATAAGACAATGTAACAAGGTAAAACAAGCACTAAATAACAAGGTGAAACAAGCACAAATTCATTACAACATTCTATTCTAAAACTTCACTGTATTATTTCCAGTAATTGAGTTTAACAGCATAAAATATTAATTCAGAATGTTTTAATAGATATAAATATAACATTTGCATTTTATCGTTCTGTAGGCAGTTGGTATGTTTCTGGGAGAGTTCTGCTGTTTGGCGGTCTTCTACCTGCTCCTCTGTCAGGACCGACGCAGACCAATCCCTCAGATGAACCCAGGCCAGAGCTTCAACCCTCTGTTGTTCTTTCCTCCAGCCATGTGTGACATGACCGCCACCTCCATCATGTATGTCGGTGAGTAAAACGTCACTTTCTCCAAACCTAAAGTGTTCATAAGACAAGGATTGGTAACAAACAAACAAACTGTCATGAACTTAAAGTACTGTATATGGCATGTGGTAATTACAGCTGATAGTATTTTTTAGTATTGAGTGATAAAACCGAATTATCATTAATAGACTAGCTGTACAGTACTATATTCTTATACACAGCTGAGACATCTGCCCTAAATATAGATTTATGTTTGAAGTTTTTGCCTTATTCAACCAAGAATATCAAATAGGAGTGGGCAGTATCAACAAAAATATGTATCTAAAAATGGTCGACTAAGATGTTATAAATTAATTAATCAAGTAAATGACTAAGGGACTACAGTCCTACTAAAACTGTATAAATAAAACTGGAACCTGCCTGTAAATGTCTCCTTTGAGGCTCAAGTCTAGCACAGAAATGAATAGATAACAGCAACATTTGGCGGAAAAGAGAATAAACACTGTATAATTTGCTAGATTGGAAGATAATGTTGTGAACATGTCGAGGTTTTCAATAGCCTTGTACTCTAAATTTTAACGAGTCTCCTAAAAAGAGTTGCTACAGTATATTATAATTTCCTAGTGCCAAATATCTATACACTACATTTTTATTAACTGACAATTTTCTTTCAGCTCTGAACATGACAAGTGCCTCCAGTTTCCAGATGCTCCGTGGGGCTGTGATCATCTTCACTGGGCTGTTGTCTGTAGCGTTTCTGGGCAGAAAACTGGCCGCAAGTCAGTGGGTGGGAATTTTCATCACCATCCTGGGTCTGGTTGTTGTGGGGCTCGCCGATTTCGTCAGCGGTAACAGGGACGACTCGCACAAACTCAGCGACGTCATCACAGGTGAGAAAGACAAATACTGTATTGTGGTGCATGATTGATACACTGTTTGTCTCACCCATAGAGCTTTGGAGTTTTTAGGGATATGATTTGTTCTTAGCCATGTTAGCCATTTTCCTCCTGCCACAATAATAACTATAAATAACATGTAATAAAAACTTTAATGCTAGCGTTAAAGGCATTGTATCCTCTTTGGAGCCATAATGCTATGTAGGTCTACTAGTTGTTTCTTACCACTATGAGTTTGTAAGCCCTTTTCACAGCTTTCAGAGCTCAAAGCAAGTTTTGATAGCTTTGATAACCATGCACTTTCTGTTTTTCCGAAAATATGTAGTTCTACATGTAGAAAAGATGCAATCAGGGCAAAACTGATTTTACTTTATTGCATAAAGCATTGGCTACAGTTCCAAAAGAGCTATTCATTCCATTATTCCAAGCTTTTCTTCTCCAGACTCCAGGTTCTTCCTTTATAACAAGCTTCATTAATTTGGAAAATTCAGAGTCAACTCTGTACCAGCCAAATCCAGAGATGCCAGTTGTCCATGCCATAGTTTCAAGTTTCGATATTTACTGTATTGTTAATCAAATTAACAACCTTGGCCCTAAAGTTTAATAGGTATTATTTTTCTAAAATCTGCTCTCCTTTTTTGTATTTTTAACAGGCGACCTTCTTATTATCATGGCTCAAATAATAGCTGCAGTTCAGATGGTTTTGGAAGAAAAATTTGTCTACAAACATGATGTACATCCGCTGAGAGCTGTGGGCACTGAAGGTACAGTCTCACTTTCATTTTATCTGCACTATTTCAGGTGTATATTAAGTTGTAAATGTAAAGCATGAATGTACTGTAATATGTATTTATTACATTTTCTTGACAATCTTTTCATGTTTACAGGGTTTTTTGGCTTCTTTGTGCTGTCTTTTCTGCTCATTCCTATGTATTTCATTCCCGTTGGAAGCTTCTCGGACAACCCTCGGCAAGTTCTGGAAGATGCTTTAGATGCCTTCTGTCAAATCGGTCACAAGCCCCTCATTATTTTAGCACTTCTCGGAAACACGGTCAGCATCGCCTTCTTCAACTTCGCAGGAATCAGTGTCACCAAAGAAATCAGTGCCACGACAAGAATGGTCCTGGACAGCCTGCGTACTCTGGTAATTTGGGTGGTTAGCTTAGCGCTGGGGTGGGAGCACTTCCACGGACTACAGGTGCTAGGTTTTGTCATTCTGCTTGTGGGAACAGCTTTGTACAATGGACTGCACCGTCCCATCATTGCCAGAATACCATGTTGTGCCGCATTTGCCGGAGAAGAAGAGCAGAGCAGTGAGGAAGAAAGAGAGAGGCTTGTAAATGGAGACATAAGGGACTAGAGCTAACCATTTATCTATGAACTTTCATCTTTTCATATTTTTTAACAGTTGGCTCCACCGATGTGACACGTCCTGCTGCAGTTTCTTATACCTTTGACTGATAATTTGATATACTTTTTAGGTTTTAATTTCAGTTTTAAGGCTGAATGTTTCAAACTTTTTAGTTATTTTGTAAAAGCACGGTTAGAACACAATTCACTACATGGACTAGATGTAGACAAAATTCATGTGAATAATTGCAAAATAACATCAACTTGAAAACAGTTTTACCGATCTAAAGCCAGTTTTGTATTTTGAAAATTGTATGTACTACATTTTAAACTTTTAGAAGAAGAAAAACAAAAGCACAAAAAAAAACTGACAGAAAGAAAATGTTTAAAATGAAACTATTATTGGTATCTGTTTCCTTGCTTGCTTGTTTGTTTTTAGTTTGTGTATTTGTTTGTTAATTTGTATCAACTATAGTATTGCACATTGCTCTTAAAACAGTTAAAAAAACATATAACTGACAAAATCTTATCATGAAAGTACAGTTATTTTCTTTAACCTAGACTGGGGGCATTATTTTGCAGATTTTCACTTGTTTTCAATGTGCATTCTTTTTTAGAAGCGACAAACCCTCCGACTGCGTACAAACTCACATATAAAAAGTTTATGCATGGGTTTTTACTTTTATTTTTCTAGCTTAATTGTGTTTAATTGATGTGCCAAATCACTGCCACAGACTGGTTTCTGTGTAATATGTTAAAGAAATGTATCTAATGTATATCTCTGTACATGTTGCTGTGTAAGACATTGTATGTACATAATGGTACATATTAAAAAGGGAAATGGGATTAAACACTTCCACACATGACATTTAGTACTGAGTCTTTTGTTAGTTTTAATCTAAGATGAACTGTCCACTTCCTATTTTTTATTTATTTATTTTTTTTTCTTCACGTGATTTTTGTTTAGGATTAATGTGGAAAATTAAATATTCTAAACTGACTATATTTTCTTTCAATGTAATATTTTAGCTTTTATTTTATTTATTTATTTTAGTATTCTCGATTACGCTTGTCTTAGCGCTTGCTGTTGATATCCAATCACACGTTGTCTCAGGGATCAGCTGACCAAAACACGGAAGTGGCTGCTTCTGTAACAAATCCTCGTAAACGTGGATTTTTCAGGACTTAAAGCAACAAATTAAACATGCCTTTAAATGCAGATGTGTCGCGGATTTGACATTTAATAGCAATGCTAAAATCGACTCATCCATCTCTGTTAAATTGACATTATAATTTTGCACTTCGTCTCCAAATTGTTTATTACATGCATATTGAAGGAATTCATTCCCCCTTTTTTGTCAATCTCGTGAACATTAGCTAACAGACTGATGGCTGACTCTTTGTAAGCGGCATACTACAAGTTCTGCTTCATTCTTGGTAAGTTTTTTGCATTCCTGTCCGTATTTAATTAAATTCCCCTCAGTTCAAAGTACATTGGACAAACACTACATTCAATTGTCTTTAAAGTAGTTTTAATCGCCAATTGTAGTCGAAAACAGATCTATTTATAGAGAATGGAGAAAGCTGTATTCTCTGCTTGGTGTCTTACAGAATTTCATTTTGCTCTAAATGTGTTGTAGCTTAGTTTTTCCTGTTGTTTTTCATGTTGCAGAAAGAAACTTGTCCATGAGATGTAGGTCGCTTCAAACACATTTTCGTTATCTTTGTTGCCAGTAATTTTTGCTAAATTTGTCCATAAAGACACATTTTCATATGTAATGTAGTCAAAGTTTTAACCCTACCCTAACGCCTAACCCTAACCCTTGGATATAGCAATTCCCCCAAAGTTGCATGTGATAGGCCTAATCAAAATAAATGCGTTATTAGATACTTTGTGGATTTGTAAGATTGTACTTGTTATATGAAAAAAAAAAAAGTGTCTCTTTTCTTTGTTATTATGTATTGTGTTTGCTTTTGCCTCACGAGTTTGCCTCTGTTGCATAATTTACTTGGTCAAAATGAATACATTTTACAGAAAGAAATCAGATTATTTCATTGCATTGCATTCATGACTTAAATAACCTGATTGCCCCATAAATCAGACAATGATCGAATTTAAACGAATTTTGTGTGTGTGCATGTGATCATGTTCAGGTGTGAAGATGGTGAATGTTTTTCGGAGTCCGGCACGCCATGGTTATGCTGTAGAAGTCTCTCCTTTCATCCCAAACAGAGTGGCCTGTGCCTCCTCCCAATATTATGGAATAGCAGGTAAGTAACTGATGCACAAATATATGAAATACTTTATCATTCATCATACAGTAACAATATCCTTTATAATGTTGTCAGGTGGTGGAACATTGTTGGTGTTGGAGGATAATCCAACTGGGATTTCTCTTGTACAAAGGTATTTCTTAGATAGACTTTCCTGGTTAAATAAAGGTCTATTAAATCTCGCTTCATTAATCAATAAAGGTTTCTCTTTAAGTCAATTAAGGCACACTTTAGTTTTATTTTTTGTCAGTGTTTAAATGTATAAATAATGACATGCTGAATAACAACAACAAATAAATGTTCTGTTTTATAGTAATAAAAATAATGCCTTTGCTGACCAATGATTTTTTTCATCATTTTGATTCCCAGTTGGGAGTGGAGTGATGGCTTGTTCGACGTGTCCTGGAGTGAATCAAACGAACATATTTTAGTGGCTGGAGGTGGCGATGGAAGTTTGCAGCTCTGGGATTTGACCAATCACAGTGCTCCGCTCAGGGTAGCCAAAGAGCACACACAAGAGGTAAGCCTCATTAGGAAAGAATAAATTAAATGTGTTACTAATATGTTACTAAGGGCAATGTCAAGCGTTCCAAAAAAAAAACAAAAAACAAAAAACCTAAACAGACTGATAAAGATACACAAATGCAAAAGCAGTAGTATTTTTGGACTGTTACTAGTTTTTAAAAGTATGTGCAATAGATACAATTGGCAGTACAATTCTCAAGTATTTGAATTTATAGTAAGATTTCTGTAATGAGGCCTATAAAATTGCAGGTTTATGCTGTGGACTGGAGTCAGACCAGAGGAGAAAACCTTATCGTTTCTGCGTCCTGGGACCAAACAGCTAAAGTGGTTAGTTGTCAGTTGTAACCAATTTTTTCATTCATGCTTTAACATTCTGTTAATGTTTCAGCTTTTATGCTTTTCAGTGGGACTCTGGTCTGAAATGTTTATCTACTCTCAGAGGCCACGAAGGGGTCATCTACAGCTCCATCTGGTCACCTCATATCCCAGGATGCTTTGCAACTGCTTCAGGTTGGTTTTAGCCAAACAGACAATAATAGTGTATTTTATGAATGAGTTGAAATGCACTCAATGTAGTGGCGGTTTCTGGACACAAGGTGGTGGTATTGACTCTGTATGTGGATGACTGATTCAAGCACCTTTACTGGAATAGATTAGGAATTGCATCTAAAAGGACTAGACTTTGTGTAAATTTGAATTTAAGATAGTATGGTCGGGACAGATTTTTAGTAAAATAAAATGGGCAAAAAATATCATGGTTGACTTACTCAGGTTAATCCCAGACAAAGGTAATTAAACTAAACAAAATTTCAGCAATCCCAGTCTGATGTATTTGCACATACAATAATAAGGTCTGTGTTGTTTGTGACCAGGAGAAGTAAATTCTGTGAACAGCAAGTTTCTAATGAGCAGATGCACTGTATACAGCCAATAGAGAACCATTTATTTAGCCCTATCAGATGAGGTATATTGAGAACAGTTGATGTAAAGTGTTGCTCCGGGCTACAGTGGAGCTCAGTGAATCTAATCCAATACTGTATAATTATAGTTTATCCTGCCGCACGACTGCTATCTATTATTTAACCAGAACCAGCTCTGGACACAGGCAAACACAATGAGATCAACAAAGAGCTATGTTTCTGTGATGGTGAGGAGACCATTTATGCGGTACTAAGCAAATCAAATGTGAAACTAAAAAAGGTTTTGTCTAGGTGTGGGAAAGTTAACAGTTTCAACTTTTAAAAGCAATTTAAGCTTTTAAGGACCAACACTATTCGGCATGTAGTCATTTCAGTCCCTCCATCTCCAGGTTCTCAGTAGCTTGGAAATTGCATACAAATTTTACAAGGAAATATGTCAGTTTGAATTTTCCAGGCTAAAATGTCAAGTCTCTACTATATTAATATTTCAATTAATAATTTTTATTTCAACTTCGACCAACAATTTCTAATAACTACTGCTTCAAGAAGACAACTTTGCTAAGTCTTTAATGTGCATTTAACCTTGCTACAGTGGTGTTTCCTTGTTGTAAGTTCACTCAAAGTTCTATTTTTATTGATTTATGTATGAGAAACTCTGTGTTGTCCTGCAATCGAGACTTGAGTGCTCAGAAAAATCCAGTTTTCAACTATCTCATTATGTAATAAGTGTGATTATTTGAAAAATTAAGATACAGATATAGTGTTCAAAAATGTTGTAATAATAAATAAAAACATGTAGATTTTACTCCAGGTCTCAAAATAAAAAAAAATAAGTCACTGTATGCAAATTGAAAAAGCTGTTTTCTCTTCACAGATTAGTTTTAAACAAAGAGACAAACAAAAAATGTTTTATAAAGCTTGCATTAATCATTTGTCAGTTCATAAACATAATACATTTAGTCAATTTCATATATGCGGTTATAAAAGCGAAACAACAATGATGGTGAAACGCGAGTGGATAAAACTAGGTTTATAAACATAAAAGGTTTAATCAAAAAGTGTTGGTCATGTTCTATAGTTGAGCAAAGTTTCTTTGCCAATCATTTAAGGAGCAGGTACATTGGAGAAAAAAATCGCACATTTATTTACAGATGATGGGACAATGTTTCTTCCAGATTTTGGATTTTAAGAGCCGCCGTCACAAGGCAAATACACCACTTGCAGTCTCTTGTAAAGGTTTTTGTGCTTGTGCAGCATGTAAACCTCACAATGAGTTGTAACACAGTCACAGATGCACAGACATAAGGAGAGAAACGACAAAAAACTACTTACTCTGGCCATGCCTCCCTTAACTTGTTATGGGGCACAGCAGGCTTAAAATCGGGCCAAACTCCTGTAGTGACTTTAAGTGTTGGATTAAGTCTGTCAGACTGAGAGCTGCAATTGGCGACTGTGGTAATGTTACTCCTAATGAATATACATTTAGTTGTATGGATAACAACTCTGCATAGTAGGCATGTATAATTGATCTCGATGTAGTCATTATCATCTTGTGCTGCTAAATTGAAGCCCTGACCACAGAGACTGATTTGGGCGTTAATCTGATGAGATATTTCCTTTCTTCTCAAACCAATTAAAGCAGTCGTTAGTGAAGCGCAGCTGCATCAGGTCTGAGCCAGCGTCAGGTACTTATCGAAAACCCACAGCTAATCATTTTCATACATACTGATTATCTAAAGCGCAGAAAGAGATCAACTCACTGCTTTGGGGAGCAAAACACCTTTATTCTCATTACAGGAAATAATGTGAAAAGGTGTGGAGTTTAATTTGATTTTATGCAGTCTGAATAAATATGGCATTGTAAGTTCTGCTGCAATCCAGTGCACCACAGAGAACATTTTGAAATAAACATTTAATAGAAATATTGAAAAAAACAACAACAAAAAAATAATACAAAAACAGCATAGGCATATAGGCTACTGTACATATATCAATATTGTATTCAATATCCTTTACTGTTAAATTGGACTAGTAATGTTTAAGCAAATAAACAAATGGAGAATTATTATTATTTGTTTAAATTATTATTATTTTGGTTTCAGTGTTTATGTTACCCTATAATTACAATGAATATTGGTGCTACTACTTTGACCACTGTCTGTGAGAAACATAAGAGTATTGGTTTTTGATATATTTCTGTATTGTTACAATACTAATACGTCACCCTTTATTTTGGTCCTATTGAAGATACTCTAATAGTGGTTATACAGCTGACATCACAGCATTCTAAACATTAGCAATGAGTGGCAAAAGTCAGACGTGGGGAATAAAGTTTGAGTATAGTAACATGTAAAAAAAAAAGAAAATCAAGTAAATTATAGCATAAATCCAGGTAAACAACAAGAACACTAAGGATTTTCTCACATTTCTCTCTGACACAGACTTAACTTATTTTTCTTTCTGTATAAGATGTTTTTGAGTCTGTGTGATGAGGAAAATACGAGTTGTGTGACAGTTAAACTGTTGTGCTTCTCCAACTGTCGTTGGCAGACAAGCTAGTTAAGGTTTGCAAAGTTTTCTAGGACAACAGAAAAGCAACTTGCAATTTCCATTTTGCCACATATAGTTATTTTTGTGAAACAAGCTTCCACAAACAAAAATTAGACCCAATTACAAATCAAAATATTTCATCAGGTCTCATGATTTTGCCACTCAATCAGACGGTCGAGGAGTAATTTTCAAATACGCTTATGTCTATAACTATCAAACTAATAAGCTATCAATGTTTTTTGGAATACCAGTTTGAGTATGAAGTAGTGTCTGGTTGAATTCTGTAGCTTAATTCTTTGTGTTCTGCTCTGGACATAAAGCTCTGCAGTTTCACAACATACAGTAGTAGTCTTCTTTGATATACTTTTCTTTATCCAGATGTGTTTGAGGTGCTCCCTGACAGTAATCGTCTATTGATCGTATTTTCTTATTATTATTTTTCTAACCAGCAGCAAAATCCTCTGTTCTCTGTCAGAGACTGCCTGCAGTGTGTTATCTCAGACAGGTGGGCTGCTACAACTGTATCAGTTTGAATTGTACACTTGACGTTAACACTTAAACTAAATTATTTGCAGTTTGTAGTTTTTATTTTAAACACTTAATAATGTGTGATAGCTAGATGGAGTAATCATTTTATTTTTAGGTTGTTGAAAAAAAAAAATCTCATATACAGTATATCTAATTGTTTCTAATTCGCTTTTAGGAAAATCATCCTGTATCTATATATTCAGTGAGCGCACAAAAGAGACAAAACAGCAATTGGAGTTGGTTTAAAATGACAATTTTCTTTTCAGTATAAACTGTCATTGATTGACCTTATCTTAATAATGCCAATGGTTTCTGCTTGAAGTGGCTATGGAGGGAGCAGTCACAGTTTTGGCCAAAGTATTCTCAGGTTTAATTAGTTTGTTGCAATGAAATGGGAAAAGCTTAATGAGTTTGTCTGCATTTTCAAGTCAATTTCAAAACATTGCAGTAATGTTTGTAATGGTTTTTTGAACAGTTTTAACCTTTTTGTTTGTTCTGTTAACTATGTTTCTCTCAAGGTAATTAATATACTGTACCTTTAAATACAATTTACCTTCTTAAAATGTGAACAAACAAAACAATTTAAGTTTTTGCTGCCGTCCACATTTCCTCAATGTATTTTGAGACTTCTCATGATTCACAACAAGGAATTTAGAAGTACTTTTCAAAACTTTCAGAAGTCAGAGCTGGGTTAATTGTCCTAACTAGATATACTTAAAATAAGCAAACATGCTTTTTTGGTTTTGGAGATAAGATTTGTCTATTTTTAGGTGTAGATGGGCTTTCACCATATCTATAGTAAGTTCTTTCATTTCGGGGTCTGCCATCTGCCTGGGATCTATCATATATATGTTACACTGTATCTTGCATTTATTCAGTTATTCAGTCAGAACTTCAATAATGGTTCCATTATACTCTTTCATTCAGTTTACAGTCACTAACTTTGCACCAGCATAATTTCCATCCATCACCCAGTGTTGACCCCTGAGTGACCTCTGACCTCCTCCTAGCCCCTCGCAGTCACTTACACTCTCTCCTGCAGCATTGGAAGTCAATTTAGTTATTATGGACAGAGGCTTTTGTGTGTGACAGTTGAGTGATTGTGTTCTGCGGCTGTAGATCCCATTGGTGTAGAATACTCAAGACTTGGACTGGCCTCACAGCCCTGGACTGGTGAGGTGTACTTTTGACACTTGAAATACAGCTGGGTTGTAATGTGTGATTTCTCAGTGGTGCTGACCTGTGTGAAACGAGTTCGAAAGAGAAGTTTAGGAAAAATAGAGTGAAATCTTACATGTAACAGGAATTCAGTAGTTGGATCTTGTACATGTAGACAGTTTGATTACTGTCTTGGTGAACATTTACATTTTTAGAAAGACAATGCTGCTTGACAAATGTAAACGTTTGGAAAAGGGCAATGTTTTCCCTTTTACTTCCTTTATTTTCTTTTTCCTTTCTTTTGGATAAGTAATCAAAGGTAAATAGTCTTTTCCTAAAGCAAAACTAAGTGACATTTTTAGGTTGTTGTTAAGTCTTTGAGATGATTGTGTATTTTCAGGTCATTTGAAGCTTGTTTAGGCTCTCTTTGCTGTCTCTCGGTGGAAATCTTGCACTTACAGTTTCTAAATCCTGTCTAGATCCCGACCTGACATCAGCTCTCCTGAGAAACCCTGGCTCTTTGATTTTTTTTATCTGCCAATGAAAAATGTGCTTGGGTGTGTCTTTGCAGCCTTATTTCAATTATAAAGTCAGAAAACAAAGACAAAAGTAATAAAAAAAGTTTTTATATTTTGATATTTACACAAAAGAGCTGTAGGGGAAGCTGAAGTTGCTTAGCTCTGCTTTAGAAAATATTTAAACAATAATAAAATAAAACATTAGTTTCAGTGTGAAATGCTATGTTCTACAATTAGTGGAGCGTTATCGTAGGTCTATGAAGTATATGGTTCACAAAGTGAAAATGGTGCTGGACTCCAATTATTGTAGTGTGAATCTGTGGATCATAAGCATTGGTAATCAAGTGACAATAGATGTTAGGGGGTTTATGAGAATCCCTCTTATCTCTGTGTACAATGGCGTCCCTTCTGGTTACATTTAACATTAGCTCCATTAGCATGTTTAGCTCCATTAGCATGAGGAGCTACAGTCACTTTGAAGCTGAGGCAGCAGAAGTTTCATTTCGTCCCTTTAGCTGATAAGCTTATCGAGGTTCCCCAGAGTTATGATTTGGTTCGATGCCACATTAAAAACACCTCCAGCTCAGCCAGATTTTGCCCCACAGTCTCAGTGTCTCCTGAACATGATGCACCCATATCACCTCTTACTATGCTTAATTTTCACAGTTGATCATTATACCTAAAGGTCAGCTATATTGTGCACATTTAAATGCACATTACAGCATTGACTAGGGCTGTTGAATGTGATACAATTTTAATTGTGAACTCATCTCTGTGACAATGTATTTTTTGATGAAATTGTAATTGTTGTTCACAGTTTCATTATTTGATGTAGTCTGTTCAACTACATTGCTTTTGTCCCAATCTCAGTTTGGGATTCAACCAATCACAAACTTTTTATTTTACTTTTTAATATTTACCTTAAACGCAATAGGAAAATTGACAATGTACATTAACTGTGACAATTCATAATAAGTGAATAATAATGATGGTGAAACAATGTGCACCTTATCAGCAACCCCTAGAATTGACACAGCATTGCCTTTTTTATTACAATTTCAAAATATTACGGTGCTGTTTCGTGACTCATATTTTCCTTGTTTGCTAAATCTTCAAGTCCTCAGAGACGATTGTTTCAATTTGAATTCAATTACTCAAACCAAAAACATTTTTATAAAGCCAACAACAAACATGGCAACAAAGTAAAAAATATTTTCAAGTTAGACACTTCAATATAGAAGCTTTTAGTTAAAATGTCACGTTTTGTGAGAGTTTAAAAAGTGAAATTATTTAGTTAAGTCCTAATGTTGTTTTGTCACTCTTAATTACAAAGAATACATTTTCTTTCAAGTTTAGCCGTTGCTTCTCTTCATTCTTTAGTGTTGATGTTGCGCTCCATTTTCTCCATTGACAATGGCCTCTGTCCGCTCTTCTGTAGATAACACAAAATAGCCGTGCCTAATGCTGTTCTTCTTATGTGTCTTCCAGGTCTTGCTCTTGCTCCTCTGTAGTCTGCACTGACATTTTCTCTTGTTTTGACTCTTGTGGTCATGCTCTTTGTGGATAAGCTGTGTAGGAGGCAGATGTCGTGATCCATGCAAAACATCTTCAAAATGGCCAAATGCTCCCTTTTTGTAACTAAACCCACTGTCTCCCACTCGTATGTTAGCTCCTCCATTCAAAACCTCCTTTTGAGTGGTTGAAAATGTAAATACCAGTCTTTAAACAGTGAAGGATTAGTTCAGTGAGATGCCATCGGCTTTATAGAAAAACTCCAACATAAGACAGCTCAATGCAGTAGGAGTTTGCTACTATAGAGTGTAAGTGAGAAAAAGTGAATCCAAATCTGCTTCAGTGTTTATGTCAGGGTATCAAGTCGGCAATACTCGTTACATAAACCCTAATCCTGTTTAACTAACGCCTGTGTTGTTTCAAGCTGATAACAGAGAAACATACAAAAGACAGAGCATGCAATAGTGAGCATAGATCAGTGCTTCTCAAACCATGGTGCTCAAGCTTCTGTATAGTGCATGGATTCCACTGCAGAACATTTTTATGGAATTAAATCGATATTGTTGCCTAATTTATTTGTCATTGTTTAAAATTAGTATAGCAATTGTAAAGTATTATTTTAGATTTAGAATGGGGCTGTTTTAGGCTTGGTTTAGATGTGGTAGTCTTGGCTTTTATAGGTTATAATTGGTTTGAAAAGTTTGGAACTAGTGAATTTTGTATAGCTAAACGTTACAGTGCTGGGGTATATGAACAAATGAGAGATTGTGCTTACATATTTTTAACTATCAAAGTAGCATTTAGGTTACAGACTGCAAAACGTATCACTTAAATGTTCCACTGTAGAAAGGATTTGACTTTCTATGATATGTAACACCAGATTTACCACTACACTACATAATTCAAACCAGATTTATGACACTATACTCAGTGTTTCCCATTCACAGAAGAGACTATGGCGGCCCCCCATAGTCTAATTTTTGCCACCATCATCTAAAACATTAGACTGATGGGGATGTAATGATACTTGAAGCTGGTGGCATTGCACCAAACATAGGTAAAGACTTATATTTACTGTATAAGCAATGTTTTTGATCAGTAGTGGCAGTAAGTGACTTTTAGGCTCCAAAAATGGCATGAAATAAAATATATTCTAACATAGACCACTTGTACCACCATAATTTCTACATGAACTTGTGGGAAACACTGCAATACTAGCTCTAAAATGTAGGTTTGAAATGTGACGTATAGCTTGCTAAGCTCACTACAACCTCCTTTTCCATCCTCTCCTTCCATTTTAAGTGTATTTATTCTTTTTTTTTTCTGTTTTACTTTGTATTCTTCATGAGAATGGGTGTGCGTGCTTGTGTGCGTGTATGTGTGGCCTTTGTGTGCACGTGTGCGGGGGTCTCGCACTGTTAAACTCTATCTGTCTGGATCAGCACATTCACCTCTCCTGCTGCAGTGTAACTGTACAAGAGGTTTTCTGTCACAACTCATGTTTAAGTGTAGCCAGAGATCTTCTAGAGCAGATCACATGATAGAGGACAGAGGAGAGGAGACAAGGGAGCAGGGGAGCGTGTTAGCCTGATCACAGGTGCAGAAAATTATATTGTATTATAAATGTGCAAGTAAAGATCTATTACTTCCATGGATGTAAGTCTTTAGTCGATTAATCAGCTGATGGGTTCTCAGTTGATCAACATTTTATTAGTCAAATCATTATTTTAAATCATTTATACACAGGTCTAGAGCATAAGCAGACATTAAAAGATACAGAAGTAATTAGCCATCAATCGTGATACAGGTTAGATTTGATACATGGTAGTCCATAAAAAATCATTTTGAGAATTTTTGTTATACCCCCCCTTGTAATCGACAAATGTTTTTGGTGGACTAAGTTTTTTTTGTTTGTTTTTTGTTTTTTGTTCTCAATTAAAGCCCTACAACAATAGATCCATAGACTTATTTGAGCAAGTGTATTTATCTGGGGATGGCTCTAGCATTTAAGGGTTGGTCAAATGCGGGACAATAAAGATTATTGCATGTCTTTACATTTTCTAGTGGCCTTGAAGACAAATGAAATAATACATCTGATTCACTGATTTAAAAATAGGCTAATTTCTGGAATAAATAATATTAAAGCATATTTTATAAGTGGATGATATTTTATGCAGAACAGAATGAGAATTACTCCAAGCAGAGCTACAACTGACTCACTGTGGCATCGGGCCTGGTATTTACCTTGCCTGACCAGTCAGCCCCTCCTACATTCTGTTTGAATGCAGAAGGGTTTCTGTGATTGGTTCACTCCGCGGTCGGAAAGCCCGTCCTCGAAATTGAACCCCGGCGCTCTGATCCCAGACCCTTACGTCTTTGTACAGTGTCTGTCAAAGCGTGTAGGGACTGGCTGGTCAGGCAAGTATTTACCTGGTATGGGCATAGCCACAAATTTGTCTTTTACTTTTGCCACTGGGACAAGTTGACAGGAGCAGTACCACAAGTGGTAAAGTTGAAAGATTTACAAAATGTATTGATTGCACGCTGTCACAACATAATGGAAATTTAGTGAAATTGTGTTTTTTTCAGAACATAACATCTTTGCTTCAATTATTCTGTGTGTTCTCGTAATATAGTGTAGCTTCCCATGTGGTGTAGCTTATAATTGGATTGTGCTTGTGTTGGGTCCAGTCGTTCCTCCTCCGTCCCGCTGCAGTGTTTTAGGGAGCTTGTGTGACGGTTCTAAATGAGCTTAAATATCAGTGAAGTGCAGAGTGGGAGTAAGGAGGTTTGTGGATGCTGCAGAACTGTGACTGCTTCACCTTAACTTTTACTTTAGCCCTTTTCACGTTTTTATCTGGATCTCCTTTTCTTCACTATATATTCATAATACTTGAAGCTTGTTGTTTCAGTATCATTGTCAGACAGTGCTTGAATTAATTTGTAGGAATACCGACTGGCAAGATATTTTATCCTTCCATGATTTGCAGAAGGATAAAATAGAGAGTGAATAATGTTTCCCCATTTTGTTTTGAATGACATGAAAGGAGTGCTATATGATATTATAATATTATAATATTATTTGCTGATCTATAGCACCTGCTTTTAAAGATAAAATATTTTAACAATGAAATAGCCCAGATTAATAAAGGCTTTTTAAACTTTTAGTGTATGAAGAGTCCCTTGGGTTTGGCTTTCTGTAACTTTGTGTTCCCAGTCACCAATGAGCACCTTCAAACTTCACTAAATGTCAGGTTTCCATTAGCATTTTTGGAACTTTCTTTTTTTGAACGAGTGTGTGTTTTGTAACTTAAACCACACTGTATGATTGTCAGTAGTTTACATTTTGAATAAACTAATAAACTCTGTTATAACCTGGTTAAAACTCATTTCACGTAACCAGTCCCCTTTAAACATATTTAACATTTCGATTACTTAACAGGTGTTTTTAAAGGTCACTATTACTTTGCATCGGGCTGGCAGCACCATCCACTTGACTAACACTCATTGCAAAAAAAAAAATGCTTGCACCAAAATGTGTTATAGTATCTGACTGTAAAGAAATAACAGTGGTTATTACATTATCTTGTGTTTTAATGTGATCTAAAAATAGCTACTTGGTTTGAACAAACTCAATAAATTCAGTATGTTCTGAACGTGACTTCTTTCCGTGACGTTGGAGGAGGTACTACTGCAGTGAACGAGCAGTCAGACTGAATGAGTGTCGCAGTGCGTTGGCAGGAACTCACTTTTGGGATGAAGCCACGGAGGAACTGACCCCTGAAATTAGGAACCTTTTGTGTAGACACTGGACTTAATGCCACTATCAAAGGCTGTCTCTGTGTGAGGTGTACGTGTTGTATGCATAGACTGTATAATACGGTCTATGGTTGTATGGTATTTGAACTCTATTGTGATTTAATGAAATTCTTTGTTATTGTTGTTATTATTTTTGTAAAATGTCCACCAAATTAAAACGTGTGTATCATTAACCTGGGAAGTTAAATTAACAGATAAACAGAGAAATTACCGTCCACTCATTTAATATAGTAATCCTGTGTCAGCTCAAATTAAAGCTGTGCCATGTACATTTCTGGAAGTGAAAAGTCAACTACTCAAATCAGTAGGGTAGGGTTAATAGTGATACAGTAACTGTGTGCATAAGGCTCAGAAATCAACAATAATTACCAAAATAATAGCAAATCTGACATGTTTTTTGTCAGGTTTGCAATACATTAGCCGAAACCACATTTAAAAAGTCCACAAAACAGCCTTGGAACCACCCAAAACTGCTGGGTCAGTACTGGTAAATGAAACTATCACTCTGTCATAATGTTTTAATAAATACTATTTTCTGTATTTAGCAATTTTAAATTTCTATTGGTTCAACATTAGACCAACTGAACAGTCTAATGTTGTTTGATGTCATTATTCAGAGTCTTATGAAACATAGGGGAACACCATTTCTATGGAAACAAACAGGCCAATTGATAACACATTTTGTGGTCATACAAGCCAGCTCAAAGTAAAGACAAAGATTTGAATTATTTATTTTTATTTATAATGTGACACCATTAAAAAGCAAAGATAACACAGATTAACGTATATCTTGTTTTTTGTATTTTCATTTGTAGGTGATGGCACGCTCCGAATATGGGATGTGAAGACTGCCCTCTGTCGACTGGCTGTTCCTGCACACAAAGCAGAAATACTGAGTTGTGATTGGTGCAAATATGACCAGGTAATAACTGCTTTAAACTTTTTCATTGAAGGCTCAATGTTTTAGAAAGCTGCACAACAAGAAATTTAAAGTTGGCAGTCCAAGTCCAAAAAAATCAAACCTGAAGCAAAATAAGATTCTGCAAAGATGGTGCTGAGCGTAAAGGTGGTGCTGGGATGGAGGAGCGCTGCATAAACCACTCTGCTGACAGAGAAAGTGAGAGATGAATTAAATAAAGTAGACTGACTGCTGATAGGCCAATCTGAGCCTACTGTAGGGCATTGGAGAAAGGTGAAGTAGAAAAGGCAGGTGTAGTTTCCAGGTTGAATTTTGACAACATCTATTTTTATTATGCAACTAAAGAAAAGTTTTTCTCATTGGCACAGAACCTTTTGGCCACAGGCTCCGTCGACTGCAGCGTTCGAATATGGGATTTGAGAAATGTCCGCCAACCTTTGAGCCAACTCCAGGGGCATAACTACGCCATCAGAAGACTCAAGGTACAACAAGTTATTATATAAAAAATGTATTATCACTTTTTCTGAAATATTTTTTTTCTACAAAGGTATATGAGCAAAATTGTGAGATTAATTGTGTAGTAAAATATTAAAGCTTTTTAACAAGCTGGTGTTATTACCTACAAAAGGGCATGAACATATATATATTTTTTGTACTATTATTTTATTGTGCAGATCTTTTTTGCAGAAATTTTGCAGATCTCCAAAACCACAATGGCACTGCTATACATATTTTCATCTCTCAAGCAGACAGAAACAGTAGAACAGTATTTCTGAAATATTTGTGTCAAATTTGTACACACAAAGAAAGGGGCTTAAATCCCATATTTATGCTGAAGTAGAATGCACTGGGGCCTGACAGCATCAAAACACCCCCTTAAATAGAGTTAATGGGGACGCTTCCGACACTGGGCCTTTACACAGATTAGACACACTTCACATTACAACTACAGGCTAGAAAAACACCCTCTTTCAAATCTCAAACAATATGTAGTTCTGTATGCTAACCTCTCTTTCCATTCCAGAAAAAACGAGGAAAGAAAGCTCTAAAAATATTTATCTTTTTATTTTGCTCGTTATTATTATTAATGATAGTAGTACAATAGTAGTAGTAGTAGTAGTAGTAGTAGTAGTAGTAGTAGTAGTAGTAGTTGTAGTAGTTGTAATGGTGGTGAATGTAAATGTCTGCTTATATTATTGAGCAGACAGTTGTTCTACATAGAGGAAAGACATAGGATTCTATTTAGAAATTTCCTCAGGTGAACCCCCCCTTCTCCGTCTCTCTCTCTCTCTCTCTCTCTCTCTCTCTGTCTTCCTTCTGCCCTCCCCCTCTCCTGCTCTCTCTCCCTTCTCTCTCTTCTCTCCCCCTCTCTCTCTCTTTCTCTCTGCCCCCACTCCCCTCTCACCCCCCCCCCTCCCTTATTACCCCCCATCTCCCTCCCCTCTCTCTCCATCTCCCATCACACCCCTCTCTCTCCTTCTCTCCCTCTCTCTACCCCTCCATCTCTCCCTTTCTTCCCCTCTTTCTCTCTCCCTTCTTTCTCTCTCTCCCCCTCTCATTCTCTCTTCCTAACCCTCTCTCCTTCTCTCCCACTCTCCCCCTCGCTCTCTCCCTATCTTTTCCTCTCTTTTTTCCCTCTCTCTTTTCCTCTCTCTTTTCCTCTCTCTCTCTCTCTCTCTCTCTCTCTCTCTCTCTCTGTGTTCTATCTGTTGGTGTTGAAGCTTTGTCCAGTGAATCGATAACCTCTTTAACAGATCTGCAAACTCTTCACAAAAACACACACAATGCAGTCGAGTGTAAAAGAGACGGTTGTCACATTGAGTTATTTCAGGATCTTTTCTACTTTACTATGTTCTTTCTACAGCAATCAGAAAAATAACTATAAATAACTCTAATCACGCCATGTTGATGCTCCATCTCATTTGATTTGGAAGCAGGGTTGGCACATATTCACATTTATAAACATAAAAAAAGGTCAATTGCAACTTTCTTCATAAAGCCGATGCCAATAAAGTAATAAATTAGAAAATAAATAGTGTTTTCAACAGATGCTGAAATCACAATTTATTTTTTGTCAATGCAATTCCATTTAATGCTGAGCAGGACATAAACACTGCATAACTTGTTTTGCCTAAAGCCGTGTTTCACTTTGAATTTAAACAACTGTGTTTTTATGAAAGAGCAGGGAAATCCTCCAGCAAAGAAATGAGATTCAGAATGCAGGACTCAGCAGGGGTGTCTGCTGGGTCTGCATTCATGTTCGTTTGATTTTCTGCTTTGAATAGAACAGCCTGTTGTGGAGACTTTTGAACATTTTACTATACTGTACACAAGAACATTTTACTAGTATAGCTAATGATAAATAAGATGTTCTTGTTTTTCCAATATTGTTTATAAATTGTATATTTATTTTCTTGTCTTTGCAGTTTTCTCCCTTCAGCAAAACAGTGTTGGCATCCTGCTCTTACGACTTTACAGTGAGGTAAGAAAAAACTTTGAATGTGATCATAGACCCTTAATAGCTCCCCACAACCATTTTTCAAACAGAGCTGTTAGACTGGGCAGTGCTGTAGTACTAAAATTGAGAGGGCAGAGTCTGAAAGTCCAAGGAACAGTGTGGTCAGAACAGATATCTGCAGAAAGAGTTGACTTGGCTGTAATCAGGTTAGTCCAGCATGTTGTAATTGTAATTGTGTTGATCATAGTCAGATCTACCTGTCAATCAAATGCGGTGACCAGATGATGGATCTAAAAATACAAATCATTCAGGATTTTTCAAACAAAAGTAATATAACTAAAGGAAGACTGCTTCATTAGAAACAAGCAGTTGACTGAACAAGTTGACCAGACCATTTGGCTCAAAAATTACATGCTGTGCCTTTAAAATTACAACTGACTTCTCATTTATTTATCTTAAGCACGCATAGAAATACACCTACTTAGACATGTCTCACTAATATTAGTATCATATTACTTTAATTAATCATTATTTTCCTATAAAACATAATTAAAATCAGATTGCTCAGTCAGTCACTTCTTCAAGTCAGATGAACTTTTTGCTGTTAAAGTTAACTTAATTCCAAGTATATGCGTGTACTGTGAGAATACAGTCGCGATGTGTGATATAAATGAGCTCACAGCAGTTGATAAAGTCGATCATTTCAGCCTCAGCGGTCCCAGTATTTCCTCACACCTTTTAATCTCCATTTGAAAT
This sequence comes from Mugilogobius chulae, assembly GCA_038363315.1. Taxonomy (NCBI): domain Eukaryota; kingdom Metazoa; phylum Chordata; class Actinopteri; order Gobiiformes; family Gobiidae; genus Mugilogobius; species Mugilogobius chulae. Next base: position 25,187,761 of record CM076405.1, on the reverse strand, counting down.
AGATTTTTCACAGATTAATACGAGGAGTCTAGAAATGTACCTTGCCCCCCAAATGACTGGTACGAACCGGCTTTTACCCAAGGAAAGTGATGGTAATTTAAAAAAGCTGTGATTTTTGGAGTGGCTTATTAGTAATGCCCAAAAAGTTTTAAATTTGTGCGACAGTACCAGCTGTTTAGGTTGTCTGCAGCTTATACTGTATCTCTACTTCATTTTGTTTAGTTTTATGTTCTTTTTTTAGTTAATTCTAATTTAATACGCTATTTTATATGGATTGAGTTTCAACATCTTTAGCACAAAGATATTTTAGGTTATATTATTGTTCAAGCTCAGACTTTTGTGTGAATGTAGACAACTGTATCAGTAAATATAGTATCTCTGCAAAAGGAACTAAGGATTAAATTTGATTATGATAACATACAGTGCCGTTCTTCACGCATCATTGTTTTTCATTTACAGTAGTTTTATTTATTTGATGGTAGCTACGAATGAATGGTCTGGTCATTTCTCTTTAATGGCTCCTGTTAATCAAGGCCTCAAGAATCCAAGAATGTTTGAGAATGCAGTGAACACAGGTAATGTTGGACCTGCTTTATTAGATATATAATTCAGCAGCTTGATAATCATGCTTGATAAATGAAAGTGGAACATTTGATTTACAATTCCTCAGATGTTATAGCTGGTTCATGGTTACTATTTATGCCTGAGTGTTATTATGGCTAATATTTTGAGTTGCCACACTGTTAATTTTGGATACCGATTCTGTGCTCTAGTGTGGAGATGCTTTTCGTTTTGTTGCAAGCTTGTAGATAGAAATTTGAGGCTTTTAAGTCTCCTTAAATTCCACATAAGATGCCAAACTGTGTGCAAAATACGTAAATCAGGCTAAATATTTCATATAGACATCTCACTGACTGTGTAGTGTGGTGTCTCAGTCATTCTATAATCACTCTCAGTCCAGTTGTGTCTTCTCTATCTAACAATAAAAGGTCAGATAGTTTCCCTTCAAGACAGTATTAATAAGTGTTTTATTGTAGCTCAAAGTCCCTCAAGCAAATAGTTAAAGAGCACAAGTTTGTATTCTCAGTTTTAACACATAATACTGTATTGGCTTCATCCTTTTCACTACTGTTGCCATTGAATTGACACACAAGTTAGTCTTTTGTGTTTTCCAATGCTCGCACTATATAATCAAAACATTTTCACTTTCTCTGAACTTGTTTTGCGCATGCTGCTCTAACCCAGCTGTGATTCCTCATAAATCCGCAGTCCGTGTGTTGTTTAATGTCGAGTGAAATGCTGCTTTTAACGACTTCCACCTGAATGCGTCGTGGAGTAAACGACAGAGACGAAAAGCCAAAGGGAAAAAGCATTGGAGATGAATGTGAGGCAGAGTGGCCCGCTGCCAACTGTGTGTTTTATTGATCTGCTCATTCATTGGCTCCAGATCTGAGCAGCGAAAAGCGATTGTACTTAACCCTGAGGAGAGAGCTCTGAGACTCAACACGGCAGTCACCATCAGTCTGTGTCTGTCATTTCACAAAACTCCTACAGCTGTCAAAGGATTTATTCATTTTTTTTTATATTTTCACACATTTGTGGAAACAGGAAGCATCTGGGCTTCTGTCAAATTTTGCTTGCTTTTGTCAAAAAATATTTAGTTATTAAGACGTGTTTTACCTGTAAACGTTTGAATTACTATGTTCCAGTCACAATAACTGTCTGACAATAGTAATTAAAACTGGAGTACCTAATTTAGTTTTCAAATAGTGAGACAAGGAAGCAGATTGTAATTATTCCAAAGTAATTCCAGCTTCTGCATTCAGTTTTGCATGTTGAAGCGAATGTTGACACAGAATAATAGAAAATAGAAAAGAAAAGATGGCTGATGCTCCAAAAAGCGTCCCAAAGTTGGTTGGACAAGAGAACATGTACGGCTCGACGATCTTCTCTGCAAAAGGCTTGTATATATAGGCAGATCATGAGAGCTTATCACATTTCGCAGAACACAGAGCATGAGGATTTTAGTTGTTCCACGTGAGCTCGTTGTCAGTCCTTACCATGTTCCGTAGTGTTTGTTTTGTTGTGTCAGTCTTTAGGGTTGCCAGATTTTCAAAGTGCAACAAAAATGTTTTAAATATTAACTTAACAGTCTTCTTTCTTTTCTCTTGATGTGAGAGGAGAGCAGCGTGTCACATACGTCACAAGAGAGTAGTGCCTGATTGGTGGACCCGCGCAAACAAGAAAACTAGAGCGACGCAGGTTTGAGCGTCCAGTGCGCAAGACGCTGCATCACCAGGTGGACAAGCGATTTTACATTGACTTCACATGCAAACTGAACGCATTGACACAAAAATGCTATCCGGTCTGAACACACCATAAGGTGACTTGCAGTGCTTTAAAACATGTTTTTTAGACAGGAAGCTAAAACAGAAGTATTATCTGTCAACTGTACTAAGAAACACACATAGCTTTGTCTCGCAAGTAAATTAGGTGAAAACAATGTGTAGACGCTAGTTCGAACCAAAATAGTGTCCGAACCCGACCGGAACCTGATCATTCTCTGTGTGCTTGAGCCTGAGCCCAAAGCGAGCCTGAACCGCCCCACTCACTTAACTGTGACATTTTAATGACAGAACAATCACATTACTGATGTGTCTCATGTGTTTACGTTGTTTATACAGTGTGTCTCCGTAACCAGTAGCGCATCTCTCTCTCTCACACTTTTTCCTTTTTTTCTCACCGCGCACGCAACATAAACTATGCGGTTCATCCTTACGTTTGCCTGACTCTGTACGAACACATTGCCTACACGCTTCTTCTGTCTCTGTTTCTCCTCTTTTCCTTGGTCCAGTAAATGAGAAAAATTTTATAAATATTGAGTAGTCCTGCTTTAATTTTGACAAAGCAGGCACAGTTGCAATAACAAAACATTATAGCTTTTTTTAACTAATCTTAGTCTGATGTTTTGTCACAACGCCTCTTTCATTTTTCATTATAATCCTTCTAAATATTAAGTAGAGTCATTTTTGCCCCCTGCGGTTCTAGCATTAATGAACCAAGACTGAAAACGGTTTGACTGCTGGACGAGTGATGGTAGGGGGTTAGTTCAGAAACTTGATCTGTGCATTTCTTAAGCTCTTAACGTGTTTAATTTAATCTTCTCCATTAGCTGGTGTGAGATAAAGCAGGCTCGTTCATTACTGGGCCGATAGCACGTCCACTGCTGCTGCTCTTCATCACATCCTATCAGACAGAGAGACAAGGGCTTTGATGAAACCCTTTTCTAAATCCATCTTTTACAAGCTTTTGAGCGCATATAATCACGTGTATATCACTACATTAGCAAAACTTCAATAACCTATTACTTTTAGATTTTTTTACTAAAATACAAGGTGCAAGATCTAAACCATTAAAAAAGTATAAACAAAAGCGCTACGAAGAGGGACATAATGTAATTTCATGCAGAATATTTCCAAATACTTTTTGATGAAAGTAGTCACAAATATACTTTTTTGAAACTCATACAGATTTTATGCTTGATCTTTTCTTAAAGCTGGATTATCTGCCTTTTTGTAATTTGGTAAGATTTTTTTATTCTTTAAAAATCAGATCTCTCTGTTCTATCTGAAGCTAATGATTAAGTATTTTGTTTTTTGAAAGGAGAGCTCTGTTTTATTGGTCCACTCCGGTTTCTCAGTTTGTAGCCAAAAATGAATGCATTCGGATTTTAACCTTTATGATGAAAGACTTACGAGAGCCGGAAATTAGTTAAACAAACTTAGATATACTTTCTTTTTTGCAACATGGAAATGAAGTGCTCCAACAATCAACAGAACATATGTACAGTGAAAAAATAAAAAAAAATGGTTATTGGAAAAAAAAAATCTAAAACCCTTTGCTTTTAGGTCTGATGACATTAAAAATGTCATGTCTATTTCATTAATTTAGTAAAGAATAACCTTTAATGCATCACATGTATAATTTTCAGTTGCGTACCAGCCTCTTAAGATCAGTATTTAGGCTTTCCTGTCCTCTCACCAGCTGTCAGTCATCACTTCTTTGTACTACGTGTTTATTTGCCTTTCAGCCTGTACGTGCGGCTCTTTCAGGGAGAGATTAGTCATGTTTGTGTTTGGAAGCAGTAGCACAGGAAGTGGACAGGTGTGCGCGGGTGAACAGGTGAACACAGATTGGAGATAGAGCACACAATGGACTCAGTGGACTCAGATTCACAATGGTGCTGCCGTCCTCAGGCAAACACAGGATAAAGGCTTGAGTAATTACACGTATGATCAGCTTGTTTGTCTGTATTTATTTTTAGGTAATCACCGGGAAATCTGTCTTTGGAGACTGGAAATAAACAATATATTAGTTGGTCAATATATATTTATAGGGATGATATTTGCAACTTTTAGCTATTGAGTCGTGAGAGGTTTTTTTTAAAGCCAGTCCGCTTTTAAAGAACACTTTAGAAAGTAAAGGAAACATTTTAACACCTCTGTATGATGTATTTGTATTTGTAGGTTTTTGTTTGTTTGTTTGTCTTTATTGGTGAAAAAAGCCCTCAGTCGGTGCCACTGTACAGTACATTAAACTGTTTGAGTATGTCTAATTCCCTCATTTTGAATTTCCAAACATATTAAATATAACATTATAGGTGCTTTTTTGATATTCGAAAGGCACTGGAGTGAAACGTGCAACTTTTTGACCAAAAATAAACTCAAATAAAACCTTGTTTTTGTTATTTAGAATTTTTTGTTGCTGTAAAAAATAATAAAAATATTTGGCCTACAGAAGGGACTCTTCTTGTATGCTTCCACAGAAAAGCTGCTCCTTTAGCTATAGTTTTTAACATTATGCGATAAAATGTATTTATCTCCATTCAGAATGTCCCAGAGTAAGTTTTAACTTTCTATTTCTACTGATCTAGTAGAGTGTCTTTAGCTAGAGATCATTAGAAATGGAATAGTATGTAATTTAGGCAGTATGAAAACCATGACCAAAATACCAAGAGATGATGGTACTCCGCAAAGTTTCACATTTTATGATGTGTAGCAAAAGCAAAGGACTTCACAAATATAAAAATGTCTGTAGCTCATTTGTATGTGACAACTGTGTAGAAATTTGAGAAACAGCAATTCAAGGCAAAATAGACTACAATGAATCTATTGAATTCAATAAACCCACATTGAATGAAAGGATCAAGACTATTTATTCCTGCATATTAAACCTATGTATGACAACAATGGTCAGTTTGTGAACTAAAAGTCTTCAATAGTGCAGCTAATTCCACGGACTCAGTTAAATAAATGAACTCTATTAATACCATCAGAAGCCCATCTTCACGATTATGTCATTTTAATATGGCAGTCTACTTTAATACCGACTGATGTCTCATCCTGAGGCTATGCCGTATGAGTTCCAAAATAAATCTTAGTTTCAATTTAGAAAAGCATTAATGTTCCGACTGTTGGTTAACTGACTGCCTCCTTGTTCTCGTTAGAAGCATAACCTTGGGTCTTTGGCATTTACATTTTCCATAGTAACCTTTTAATATGTTTATATATCATTGTCTGTTGCCTGTTATTGGATTTTAGATTGCATTTTCTATGGCTGAGTAGTTTAATGGAGATTGGGAAGACAAAAGAATAATACTTTTTTATATACCAGCAGATTGCTCATGTTTGTCTGATCTATCTATCATTGTAATGTATCAACGTAAAAGAGTAAAGCACTTTGTTAGAGTTTGCTTCATTCAGTTGAATCACAGAAGTGTCATTTTAGTCCCATGTTAAACAAGTTTTCGAACGGTGCTAAAAACCCTGCTTAAAAAATATAAATAATAAATACTACATTTTGACCTTATCTTGTTCTCAATGTAATTATGCAATCTGAGTTGATTTATAGCAGTTAATTATCACATTGTAGTGGAACATGTCATGGCCCGGGTCTTTTCAGGAGTATTAAATTTCCCCGTATGCCTTCCATCATTGCGCAAACAGTCAGATGTTTGCTTTAGATAACTCCAGTCCACTGTGTTTGCTCCAGGCTTAATATCCTTTTGTAATTAGCATCACTTCACCTTTCTGCCGTTCCTTTTGTCTCTATTGTCCTACTGACCAGTGTTTTTCTTCCATTACATTCAAAACGTGCGGTTCACTGACATATACCAAAATGGTTTTGTAAATGTATTATCAAAAATGAGGTCCAGGGGCATTAAGAGAATTCAAGGTTAGGGTTATTTTATCTAGGTTGGATGCAGTTTGGGGCCCACATTGGTTCCACTGAATTTAGTGTATGAAACCAATGTGCCTGTTGCATGATGTAGGTCTGTTCTAAAAACTTGCAAAAAGTCTACTGTGGCTTTCATGTTAATTTGGAGGAGTGCACTAGTTTATGCAACAGACAGTTTGGAAAGAACCCACATGGATCCCAAACTGAAGCAGCCTTGCTGTCCAATACGCTTGAACCAGTATTTACATATTTTCTTTGAATGTAGTTCAACACCATGCACACAGCTGTGCCCACAGCCTTGTGTTTAACACAGCCCTCATGTCCCAGAAAGGCCAAAGTGTAAATAATACAAACAATATTTAATATTTAGGTTAATTGACTTTTATTTAACCAAGTCCCACTGAGATTCAAAATCTCTTTTGCAGGGAAGCCCTGGGTGAATGGTCACGGGAGGCATTAATGGACATGTTTTTAGGTGGCACGGTGGCTGAGCGGTTAGCGCTCTCGCCTCACAGCAAGAAGGGTTCGATTCCCGCACGGGCCGGCCTTTCTGTGTGGAGTTTGCATGTTTCTCCCTGTGTCTGGGTGGGTTTCCTCTGGGCACTCCGGTTTCCCCCACCAACCAATAACATGCACGTTAGGGTAAAATCCTCCAGCTAGTGTAGTCCTGACCAAGCCTAGCAAGAACATCTGGAGATGGGTCCCCGAGCGCTGCACTGCGGCGCTCACTGCTCCTGAGGAGATGCCCCAGAGGCATTGAAGGATGGGTCAAATGCAGAGGACACATTTCCCTACGGGGACAATAAAGTATACCTTACTTTACCTAGTGGTAGGAGGAAACCGGAGTACCCCGAGGAAACCTACGCAGACACGGGGAGATCATACAAACTCTACATAGAAAGGCCCCGGGTTGACTGAGAGTTGAATCCAGAACCTTCTTGATATGAGGCCAGAGCGCTAACCGCTGTGCCACCGTATCGCCCACCGTATTTGTTCATAATTCCAGTTTCTTTATCACATAAATAAACACAGATTATGCAGAACCTGATGCAGCAGAACCACAGCAGTAAGTGAAGAGTACTCTGGACGTCTCTCCAGGGTAATCAGTTTACTCACTCACATGAAAACAAAACCGGAGCAAAACTGATTTGACCGATTTGAGAGGTAAACCGAATTGACTCTGGTGTAGTCAGATTTTCCTGCTAATGTAAAAAATTGATAAGTAACTAAATGCCTGTTAATGGCATACCTGGAGTCACAAATCTGATAAAAAGGGTTAGAAAACGTGAACATTTACTACAGGTACAGGTTACAAAACAAGTGTACGTGCAGGGGAGCCATGCTCCAGAGCACTTTGACAGGTGAAGTAGAGGATACCTGTAAAACATGAATGGAAACAGCGCTTACGTCTGATGCTAAAATTAAACCTGATGCTACAGAATTGACAGGATCTAAGGCTAGAGAGAGACAAAGAGACCAGAGCAAGCCAATAAACTACAGCCGTCTGACGTGGAGCTGCAGCCAATCAGCTAATGGCGCGGCTCTGGTGTTTTCCTGGTCCGCGGTCTCTGGTCCCACCGCTGACGTGAGTCCAGATCTGTGCCAATAACCCTGACGCAGCAAAAGCAGCCCACGCAGACCCATCCACTCTGCAAATGTAATTAAATCATTTTTAGTGGGAACACTGCAGCCCCTATTCAACTCCATTAGGCCAGTATTAAAAGGCACACTCACGTATAGAGGGCAGAGTTAGTGAGTGATGGACGCCTGGGGAGGGAAGCCATTCACAGATATTATGTATTGAGTAAGTGTTAGGTGTAAATCAACTCCTGTTTGTTGGTTAGCTTTAGCATCTCTCAATAGTTTGATATAGTGGCACTTAAGATACGAGAAGTTGATTTAACACACGTTTTCGTAATCTTAAACATTTAGTCCAGGGGTCTCCAACTTATATTTTTTAAGATCCTGCCCGTATCCCCCACTGCCCAATAGCTTTGCGAAGACTTAAGATCATATATCAAATATCATCTGTATTGTGCTAATTCAAATTTACTTGTACCTATTTCCATTGTAAATGTGTATATCTGTAAGTGCAGATTTGTCTAGAAATTAACAATGCTAATGTTTTATATAGGCAAGTGCTAAAAAAAAAGGAGTTCAGTACCTAGTTTTGTTTTTTTTCTCTGGAGGAAATTGTTGTAAAGTCCTGATTCAAACAGTCATCATCTCTAGAATTTTATTATTTTGGCAAAATAACTGTATTATATGGATGAAGACCACATTGTTCCTTTAACACCTTCATTTTTTGAAGTGCTTATAGAAAAAGTGAACAGAAAATTTGCCTCCAAAACATTGGCGAGTGAATATTTTTTTTGGAGGGGGTTTAGAGTTTTGTCTTTTAAAGGAAGATTTTAGTTGTATGCAGCGTGTTTAACTAATAAAACAATATGCTCTTTACTTTTTAATCTAAAAGAAGACATAAAAGGTCTTAAGTCATCATTTCTGTAGTTGCTGGAGCCGCCCAGTGCTTAGTCACGCTCAAGTTTAGCTTCATTAGCAAAGAGCAAAGCACTCCACAGATTAAAGGCCATTCATCAACAAGGAACTGAGCCAGGTTCACTCACAAACCTCTGAGACTTCAAGACACGACTACAACTTACATCAACTTTATTTATTTACTATATTTGTGTTTTTTCTACTGTATTTTGAATCATTGTGCAACCTAGGTCAGAGCAATATGGCCTTAAATTTTCACAGTATGGAAGCAGTTGTGGATGAGATTAATTATTTATGATCTGTAATTAATTAATCTAATTAATCTATTTTTAATCTCACCTAAAAATTGCAGAGAAAATTACCCAACTTAAGTGTTTTTGTTTTGTTTTTATCCTATTTAATTAATTACATTATTGTTGCAGATGGGACATATTAATATATTGCAAAAAATGAAGACTTTAGGAAGTCTTTTGTTGCTAAGTTGTCAAGTTGAACAACTCTTATGTCCACTTTGTAACTCACACGTGGAAACAATGAAGTTAAAGATTTCAAAATAGATTAATGCGATTAAAAGAATTTACTCGATTCAGATTTCTGTAATTAATTAATCGCAATTAATGCACTAATTTGACATCCCTTGTTGTAATATAGATGTACAGTACTTGACAGTATATTCAAGACATCTAGAGCGGTAGTTGATTAATCTGTCAATGGAGTCCCAGTCTACCAACTGTAATAAGCATCTTGATTATAAGGATTATAGTCATTTTTCATTCATTATTTTAGTCTTTTCGAGCACAACTTGGTGATGGTTAAATTAGAGATACTTTTTTTTTGTTTGTTCTTTAATCAAGCTACTTACTAATTTCAGAAATCTCTTTGCCTCGTTTTGCTTCCATTCCTTGTGTCTTTTTCTGTCATTATGGCTGTTTTAGCCTCTGCAGTGCAGAAGTTGTAGTTCACTTTGAAAAACAGTGAATTCTCCATTGAAATGCACCATCATTCAGATCCACTCTAGTCTTTTCTTTATTCACTTCCTGTAAGAACATCTTGTGTGTAGAGACTGTTCTGTTCTGTCTCATTCAGCCCATCCATCTCAGAGCTCACAGTAAAACATGGGTCCTTATAATGAAGTCTGCTTTAAATGAATAGTTTGTGTCAATGCTATGTTCGAGGTAGAGTAATAATCCCTGAGCTAAAAGCCACACGACGTTCCCTGGGCTGGTGCCTCTGATTAACGAGTCTGATTTACTGTTGTTAGGAAATCTCAACTGGATCGAAACGACTGTGTGACGGGAAGTTATACTTCTTAATGTTAAAAGGGAGTCAGTGCTACTTTAACCAACTCAGTCTGATTTAGAAGTGGGCAATGCTCACATTGCATTATAATAAACTGCTCATAGTTTAAAATTGAGCTGGAGAATAGGTCACTTTCTGTGGTCGGATTTGGCTTTCTGTCAAATTGCCGATGTCTGACCTTGTTTCTAGTTGGAATTTGTAATTTGTAAGAGCCCTATGATAAGAAACAAAATGACACAAAGTTCAAAGCCTTTTCCAATTTTACTCATATTGCAACAACTTCCATCAGTTTTTGTCAATATTAAGGATTAAAAGTATTAAAGGTTACTATTAAAAGATCATTGAAACAACCTGAGTTGTGTGAGTAAAATTCATGGAAAGTTAGTGTGGGAAAGTTTGATTTTTGCACTCATTTGTTAGTTGTTCTTCTTACATGATGTGGATACAAAAGATGTTTTGTGGCACTGACAAAACATCTGCAGTGTGGTGTGCAGCAGTCAGAAGGCCGAATATTTCTAACAAAAAAATGCAGCATGATATGGCACTTTTAGCCCTAAAATAATGAGAAGGGTTTTGCATTTAGTCTGTCAGTCATCCTGTTCCCAAAAATACACAGTAGAATGGGGTATGACATGTTATAGTGAGTTTAAACCATCAGTTACATAATACAGACATGTTGATGTTATTTTTCTAACAATTACTTTTCTTTATTTTCTAGATTCTGGGATTTTAACCTTCCTCAGCCTCTCCTGGAGACAGTGGAGCATCACTCAGAGTTTGTGTGTGGACTAGACTTCAACCTTCACGTCCCCAACCAGGTACAGAGTCTTCTCACTAAATCACATTTGCTTGTATTGCACAATCTGTGATGAAATTAAAGCAAAGTTCTTAAAATGACAAAAAGAAAAAATGCACAAACATCACAATGCAAACAAAATTTGTAAATGGGATGAAATAAAACTTTAAAAATGTCATTTAGAGAATACTGTTCCGGTATATATTCACTTTTTTTATATTCACTTTTTTTTTCACCCCACAAACTTAATTAACTGCTACTGACTCACACTTTGGTTGTTATTCTCATTTTGAGGTACCGGTAAGTTGGAATTCTATTCATTTCATAGGAAAAGGTGGTAGGTAGACTGAACACAAATTTGTGTCTATACAACTTTTCTATTGAGATCACAAGTGCTTAGCGAACTCACACAACCAGAAAAAGACTACGGACAATATATAAGAAATATGTCATCTGGCCACTGTGTTCCTCTATTGAGTGTCAATGGGAGTGATTGACAGATTAAGTAGCCAATCAGGAAAGCGCATCATCTCCCATCTGAAAAAAAACAACAACAAAAAACAAGGCTTCTAATGAAAAAAACAACAACAAATACATAGAAAATTTGAAAAGCTGAATGAAGTTAGATTTTGTTAGATAGATTCCATATGAAAGACGGCCATTGAGCTCTTTTATTTTGTGTTTGAATTGGAAATAAGTAGGGCTGCACAATATATCGAAAAAATATCGATATCGCAATATTGACACGTGCAATATCCATATCGCAAGGATGTGCAATAATTTATTCAATTTTTATGCATTATTTATCCGTTTTTAGCGGCGAGTGATTTGACTCTGTTCTCGTCTTCTCCTCTTAAGAACAACTCTTGTGATTTGTGTTGGTTTAAAACAAGATTGAAAAGGCACAAAAACTAGTTGTGATAAAGCTGTGACCTGTCAGGCATAACGTGTGTAGGGGTATCGACTGCGGTTGCCAGATTTTCAGAGCAACCAGCAACTAAGCCGTGGAAAAAATCATCCTAAAACATGACCGCGCCTCAATAAAAATAAGTTAATAAAATGATTAAGCAATTACAAAGCCACAGAACGTGTGCGGTTTATACGTACATCGTTTTAAGAGTGTAATAACGACTTTAAATAAATGTGCAGAGAAATTCTTAATTGAAAAATAAATATCGCAAAAATATCGAATATCGCAATCTCAGAGCCCATATCGCATATCGCAGAAATTTTCAATATCGTGCAGCCCTAGAAATAAGCTAATTTGATTGCCTGGTCTGTTATGAAGTTGATTTGAGACACTGTGGGGCAAAGTATTGCTGAAGTGCGGTCTCTGGATCCCGGACAAGGAACAAGGTGGATATTTTTATAGCCTGAATAATAATGATAATTCATTGTCACACTGTATCTTTGTCTCTTGTTGGCTTGATTATGCTGTCTAGTTAGTTATTCTCTTGAAATGACCATTTGCAATGCAGCATAACCTTTCATACAGTTACTATTCTTTAGGTACACTATCAGATTTAACAGCTCTTTGTGAATTTACACATGATCCAGTAAAGGGGAAAAAACGTGTCTTCAGCTCTGGATACATATTTGACTATGTCTTCTGTTATTTCCATTAAAAGCTTAGGAACAAACATAGTTTCAGACTTTCATAAGATTCTACCACTGTTCTTATATCTTTACACTGGGTACCACATTTGTTGTATTTTTTCACTGGATCTGCTGAAATGAGGTCATCCATCAGTTTGTCGGGGTTATCTCACACACAGCGCTGCTCTGTCACACTGCGCTGCGTTCAAACACATCGGGTGAAAAAGACGCTGGTTGAAAAGGCCATTGGTGTCGCGTTCACTTTCCTCTCAGTCGGTGGACAGATCTGTGCTGCTGCTGTCCCTCTGCTTTTCAGGAAGAAGAGGTCAAAGCTCAGTCACTCGACAAATGTGTGGGAAAATCTCAGACTGAACAAACTCATGCGGCTCAAGTAGTTGTGAAAAGTGATTCTGATGGGAAGTTGTCAGAATTCAGAGTGTGATGCATAATTTATATTTATGACTGTTCAAGTAAAAATAACAACATCTGACTCTATCCAGTTTTTCAAAATACTAAATAAAAGTGCATCATTTTAACGTTCACAAAATGAACCAATGTGATATTGTTTTCTCATTAAAAACATTCATGGAATTGTGTTTGATTTCATTCACTAATGATCACACAATTCTGCTTTTTTTTTCATTTCAATTTTTGCTTCTTTTTTGTTAAGTGTACTTCTGCAAAGCCCAAAATGCATTTTTTCACCTTATGAGGTCATTAAGTGGCGACAAGTTTATCCTCACTTTAGCTGATTTACATTTGCAATACAATAGAATAACCTTAAGGTCCATTGAGTCTTATTTAGGACAACATTTTTATTACAAATTATAAGACAATACTTGCGATAATGATATAACTGACAATATATTACCTAAGCATGGCATTTCTTTTTATATAATTGTATTTAGTGGCATTTAAGCTCAATTTTCACACATTTCTAAAATGTATATAATAAATGATATGCATTTTTATTCCGATATTATCACCAACAATGTAATATAACCCTGTCCTAATTTTGTCCAGTTAAGTTGATGATAGAAACATTCCAATATTCCTTATTTCTCATGCACTAACAAATGATGCAGTTCTAATGAGACTAACACATAGCTTAATTTCAAAGTTATACAAAAGCAGAATTGAAAATATTGAAAGAATTCTTGTGACATTGTGTGAAGACTGAACACATAATGGAGAACATTTTAATGACATCACATGGGTGCTTTTTATATCTAGAGCACAAATCCAACTACAGTAAAAGGCCTGATTTGTGTTACACATGTGTGAGTAAACCTAAATCCAGGTATGTTTAAGATAAAGATTCGACATTAAAACAAGAATCAAAAAGTTTAGTCAGGTAGGCCTTTGAATGTATTTACTGTATGTATCTAATTTATCATATTGTATTTTGAACAATTGGTTCATTTTGCATCAAATCAACAAAGTACATGAATTTTGTTGACTCAAAATGGCAATAAAACTTCTATAATTCTGATCATTATGAAAATTCAAAAGACAATGGTTTGAACTTTTGCCTTCGCTTGTAAACTTTTGTTTACAGCAGAAGCAGACAAAGTGGTTTATTAACTAAACCTAGAGACTGTGGAAGCAGCGCATCTCTGAACACCAGAGCAGTTATAGCCCATTAACCACAAACGATCTTCTTCTGACCATCCTCAGAACGTACCATTAGCTTCAGATAGATGTCTTACCTTCCGGGCAGCAACAGTTGGCAGACCAGGGTCATAGTTTTTGGAAATGTTTTAAATGAACTACAATCAGTCTGAAAGCAACTAAATAGTTTTACTGCTTGTGAGAAAATGAAAATGTCCTCGACTCCCTACTTTAATTTATACACTGCTCTACCTCAAACTTACCCTTGATTCATGTGAAACTATGTCTAACTCCAAATACATTTAACTTGAGAAAAACATAAAAACGTATCATATGCAACGTTTTAGATCCTGTTTGCGCCTCGTTACAGAATTACAAGATTTACAATGTAATTGGTTGTATATGGTTTTAATGGCTTCTTTTTGGTTATCAATCAGCTGAATGATCAAACCATAATGCATTTTTACACTATATTTAGAACCAGAGATCCAAACTGTTTCGTAGTCCATTTTATGTTTAAATATATTGCATTTTGCGCCATATTTGAGACTTAACCTCAACAGTGCCAATATAATTTTTTTCTCCAATGTTTTATAACCCATTTGTGCAGACATTACCAGGACCATAACTTTTAAAATTGCATTAAACCACACCAACCATGTCAAACTTGAATTGTTTCTGGTTTTTGGTGTGTGTTTGGGGGGAGTTTATCAGTAACGTCCTCAAAAGGCAACAGACTGGAACCAAAGTCATATTGTATTTGCAGCATATTCGACTTTCGGGACATTGTTTTAAACAGTCTTTCACCCCGGGTCCAAACAGCTTTAGAAAGTAAAGTGATAACGTTTTAGTCCTGGAGCAGCAAAACTGCGATAAAGTAGGCCAAGGAGAAACTTTGTGCTTAACTCGGAGACAAACGTAAGACAATGGATTATTTTTTTTAATCTAGCACCAAAGTACAAAGAGTGAATTAAAAATACATCTTTCTTTTTATAGATTCAAAATGTTGGGTACAAGTGAGCTACTCAATTTAAGAAGCTCAATCTCCCTCTGTGAATCCTTGTTGGGCATGCTCCTTTTACCGTTACATCCAGTTACAGGAAAAGTCCGGCTCCCCATGACGTCCCTGAAGGCAGCAGTGGAAACTCTTATCGAAAGTGTGTCCCAAAATAACTTTTTTACCCAGAAAGAGGAAGGACTTAGGGACACAACCCAAGCTACTGCTGAACCTGACCATCAGACACATACCTGATGTGTTGTTGCAAAAGTCTTCAAGTCAAGTGTTAGTAGACTGTTTTGGATGTCACCAATTATGATCGCCAATAATTAATGATCACAGTCATTTGCATATTTAAACAATTACATATAAATGGAGATAAAAATATTGTGTATCACTAAGCCTTAAGCCCCTGGGGTCTGCCAAGAACACCAAAAATGGAAATGTAAATTGCTAATTAACAGTGCACTGTAAAAAGTCGCAATTCAATAGAAATAGGAAAATAAAATCAACCTTTAGAACATTCTTATTGGGAATAAACATGTTTCAAGCCATAATTTATTATTTAGTTATTGTCACAAACACATCTAAAGTAGAGAAACATACACATCTAAAGTAGAGAAACATACTTTTATTCAAGTTTATTTTTTGGCCAAAAAGCTACACGGTGCACTCCAGGAAAACTGTTACATTGCACTGTAGCCAACTGCAAACCCCAACAATCAATCAAGCTGGTCAATATTATGAACTCACTGTGCTGAGTGAGTGTTGAGCCACGTATGTAAGCTATACATATATGTATACATGGCTTAAAAGACACATGTATGTGTCTTATTGTTTTTATATGTTTCTTGTTTTGCTAGTGACCCGCTACTTTAATTGTTCCATATGTAAACAGATAATAAGATATATTAAAACAGGAAAAAGTCTAGCATTTGCAAGAAAAATCTGAGGGAGGGCCCCTACACCCCCTGTAGCTTTAACTTACGCTGGTCTTGCACTTCTTTATGTTCTTAGCTCCTACAATTTTTATAAAAAATCAAATCTGGCTGAAGCCAATAGCTAAACCCAAGTAGATTCTGGCATCTGAAGTCTTAAACCAACACAGGTATCACTGTATAGAACTGTCAAAACTGTTGTTTTGAGAAAGTGCAACATTTTCATTATTGAGAAGAATTATTAAAAAAGTAAGAATAATTAAAATCTCAATAAGATTACAAAGGATTTTTATATATATATATATATATATATATATATATATATATATATATATATATATATATATATATATATATATATATACAATTTATGAGTAGAGATTCATTTTTGACAATATTGCAGATCTCAAGTTGTATGCTGCACTTTTTCACAATGAGGTCAATAAATGATCAAACTGTTTTCTTGCAGTGGTGGAGTAAAGCTGAAAAGCCCAAAGGCTAAAGTTATCAATACTCCAGCTCTGCGTCTGTTTTACATTAACCTGCTTATTAGCAATATCGATGCTCTGGTGTTGGTCGAGTTATGGACAAATTGCTTTGTCTATAAAGCCTTAATTGAGGTCATGGGGTCTGAGAAAGAATGTTTTCAGAGCTAATGGTTTTACTGTGATCTATCTTCAATTTTTTTTAAGCCTCGGAATTATTATTTTGTATTGATCACACATTCACTGTTTTCTGAATAGTGAGCGCTTATTGTCTGCGTTACTGTGACCTGTAAGAAAGGAAAAAGACAAGGCTAGGCATTGAAACAGTGACTGAGACACTTTTACCAGGATTATTACGATTTCACATCACATGGACTAGAACAGGTAACCAACACCTATTACTGCATTTCTAGGTTCAGCGTCAGTAAAGATGGTTCATATTAAATAGGCCTGTCTCTCGATACATATTTCTGAACTGATGTAGCTTTTTTGAGCAAAAATCAAGACTTCTTGCTGTATTTTTGATTAAATTGTCAATGATTGTCAATGATTATTAGTGTCAAGTGTTTGCACATACCCCCTTTTTTACGTAAATTTCTATTAATGCATTATACTGTATACTGCAACATCTTAAAAGTTCTTTTTTAAATTTAAAAGACTGATATTTTTAACAAAATAATAATTTTGTTGAATTTTGTTGAATTTTTTATCTAGTTTGATAGTGTGAGTTTGATTCTGTTGTCGTACTTTGCCTTTATACACAGAAATTTCCCATTTACAGGACAACTTCTCTTATCTTAGCACATACACAATCTTTAATGTGCCTATTTCTGAAGCTATTACCAGTTATCAGCTTTGACAACAGCTTTTGCAGCTTAATTTGAACTGCCATTGTGCTGTTGTATGTATTGCTTTGTCCGCTTGTATTTGGGTTTATCTCCAAATCAGCAGGTCTACGAGGCTAAACATCGTCACGGGGCTGCATGAGTAAGCAAAGAGTGACTCAGCTAACACAAGAAGAGGAATGCCCCGTTTTAATTAACTTTGAGTCGAAATGGAGAGAGACAAACGTGGATGAGAGAAAAGGTGTGCACCAAAGGGAAATGAAAGGAACACAAGAGCATTTCAAGGCTCAGAGATATTCAGTCTGTTGTAGCGGTGCTTTTAATGAGGACAAGATGAAACAGGGACAATTAAAAACGCTAATAAGTCTCTTAATGGAGCGGACGCACGAAGTATAGTAATGTAATGGTGGTTGTAAAGAACTGTTTATTTCCAATTATGCTGATTATTCAAAAGTGTTCATGCTGTGGTGTATTCTGCATTGGCAATAAAAAATGCATTGACCTATTGTTTTGACTTTTTCAACTTTATTGCAACATTTAAGAAAGGTTAGAAACAGCAGTAGGTCCAGAGGGAGAAATAATCTGGTCGCCATTGTAACAAGTTAATTTTTTTTACTAAACTTCCTGTTTTATAGATGAATGAGATCAAAGTTTTGTATGTCTTTGGTGCTTTCATTTTGCTCAAATACAGCGCTGAGTGTGGAATATTCCAAGCACTTGAAATTTATCGGAAACCGAAAACAAGGAATTGCAAACTGAATTGTTAATTTCTATACATTTTTAAATGCTAATTGATATGACAATGGTTCTAATTTGTCATCTTTGCCAATAGATAGCAAGTTGAATCTATTTTGTTTCTTAAAGGTTCATTTTGTAACTTTTCTGGAGGAGATTTTTCCATCTGATGTTACTGCTTTACTTGGAATTTTCATTAACCCTTTAGGCGCCAGCGTTTTTCAGTTGAAATGTAATTCTATGAATATAAAGTCTAAATTTAAGATAATATTTATTTCTATTGTTATATTAGGCCATTGGGACTTAGCCATTGGAACTACTGTAGCTAGTCTGGTATTTCTCAAGCTTCTGACACTTTACAAAGACAGAAGGTTTGATGTCTGAGGACAGAGAGCTTGAAATGACTTGTTGCGGGTTAATTTTAATTACCGATTGTGACCATCTGCTATCCCAGGACAGTGGGCAACTCATCGCAGAGTTACACGGACACAGACAGACATTTATTCACTCTTTATCATTTTTTGAAGGTGGGAGGAAGCCGGTGTACTTGGAGAGAACCCAGGGTAACTGGAGAAAATGCAAACTCCACCCTGGTTCAAATCTACAGTTTCTTATTGGGAGGCCATAGCTCTAAGCACTCTGCACTAATGCTCCATACCATCAACTGTATTTTCAATGAGACAAGCACTACTACTCTGCTAAAGGAAAAATTAAAACGCCTGTACATCACATTAAATTAACAACGATCTAAGATGTGGTTTGGTTATGTTGTAAATACACTGTTCTGATTACTCATATTTGGAGAATTCGAAAAGATGCTGTTGTACTTTTGTCGTGCTTTCCCTCTGTCCTCTGGGTTCAGGTGTTTTGGACCTTGTGTTATTTGTTCCCTTTGTAAACAGTAGCTGACTGCCATGCTGCTTTTTATGATCTATTACCTTTTTCCTCCTGTCTCTACAAAGTTTACAGTGTTATTTAAGAAAGACAGAAGAGTGAAAACAGATGAGAGATCACCTGAGAGATGTGAAAGAAAAAAAAAAAAAAGTCAATATACCCTGAGACTCTAAACCAAGCAAAAGCCTCCAGGACAAAGCAACACTGACACACAGGCCATAATTCATATTTAACTCTTGAGTCACTTGATATATGACGTGAAGTGAAGTGGCTTAATACTTTCAGAAGAACTTAATGAGTCTGATATCTAAGGAAAGTGTTGGTATTTGCCTCATTTCCCCTACATTAGAAATATTCGCAACGTTATTAAGACCTACACGTTTGGACTGACATTAATCACAAAAGAGCATAGCATCATTGACAGGAGTAGTTTTGTTTTTTTTTTCGTTTTATATCTAAGCGTTGACTCAAACAATCAAAGAGCAGAGAAAGACAGCAGTATGTTGTATGGAAAGATGAAAAGGTTAGGGTTGTAACCTGACGCTAAAACAAAAGTGCCCCTCTTTTGTTATTTAACCTGAATGTCCATTGCACGTTTTGAAAAATCTTTTTATCAATCAGAGCTCGTCTTTCAATACGGATTTTAAGTTATGTTCCTGTCTTGCTATGAGATCCACATTTAGGTGTTTCCCACATGTTCATACATTTTTGATCACAGAAGGCCACTTTAAAGTCTGTTTTATTACATCTAAACTCATTTCAATCTTTTAATCATGTAATTTTGGTTAAATATTGACAGAATCTATTTTACACAGCAAGAAATAGTACTTAGTCAAGTTAAAATGTGAATGTATGAATTAAGAACATACAGTATTGTGGTATCTTGATTATCTGATTAATGTTCCAACTTTTCATTCGCTGGAGTCTCCTCTGTTGTTTGTATGATTGTTATGTGAATGCATTAACTTGTTTTACTCAATTGTAAAGGGTTTCCAAAAGTAGTTTAAAAGTATTTAATTAACCATCTCTATCTTAAGGAGGTTGTTTTACAGTTTTCTCTGTAATACTTTGTTGTCTCTTTTCTGTGGCAGTTTCTGAAACCGCTGTTCTCGTCCTCTGTGTGGTGTAATCAAATGAGATGTGGCTATGTTCTGGTGACAAACCTGCTCTGAATGTGTCTATCAGCTGAACGCCACAATGCTTTCTGTGTTATCTCCCCTCCAGCCTCTGCTAACTACACTCATTTCTCTTCATTTCAAAGGGGCATGTACGTGATGTAGTCTTCAAAAGCATAATAAGGCGTAAAACACAAGTGGATACGGACTGTTAAGACCTGATGGATGCTCGGAAAAAGTGAGACACATCTAAGAAGCAGGACTAGTGGTTTGGATACAGGGCAAAAATGAGGTGTCTTAAAGAAGGATGGATGGAACAGGGTTTCTCAAACTAGGCCTCAACCTGGGGGTCAGGATCCTCATGGGGTTTCCCTGATGATATATGTGAAAAACTGAACGTTGAAATCTTGTAAAAGGGTTGACACCTTTCAAATACATGAAAGATGTAGATTCTTTTTGATGGCATCAGTCAGATGAATTTATCAAGACTTGTTTCTTCAAATTAAAGTTAGCCATAATAACCATACATCATCACTTTGTGTACAGTTTTGTGTTTGGGCGTCGCAAATACAAGTGCTTTGTGACTCTGTGTTTTTGAAAAGCGCTATACAAATATACCTTTCTTACTTACTACTTACTTAAAGTGTGGTAGCTGATTTTCAAACTGGCAGCACGATTAAGGTTTTAAATCTGACAACTTCCTCTCATTAATTTTTTGACACATGGTTAATGTCAATATTTATTTATACATTTTTGGTTGCAATTTTCTTTTTCCAAACCACAATATGAAACTGGAGAGGACCACTCAAGCTCAGCCAATCAGAGTGCTGCATTTGACTAAAATTCTTTATTATTCATATCAGACAGTACTCACTCAGCGATCTAATTTTTTCACAAAGGGCTGCATTTACCATATACTTTTTAGTGGAAAGTGCAAAGCTTACTTATTTACAACCAAAAAAGTTAGGTACCCCAACTTTAAATAGTTATTTTTGGAGTTGCGTCAGACAAAGGCGGAGAACCACTGAACTAGGCTACCATTGGTGGTGCAAGTCAGTTTTTGCACAATGGAGTATTGGGCCATCAAGCTCAATATGCCTTCTTACAAGTTCAGAAAGAAAGAGATTATTAATCATCAAGTCTGTCTGGTCACTGTGTGTGAGCCAAATAATCCTTGCTGTATGTCCTTAAGTCAAGTAGCTTTACCAGAATAGGTGTAGAGAAAAGACAAAAACGAAAGGCGTGCAAAGGCACAATAAATAAATAATCATGAGAATGAAAAGGCTGATTTGTTTGTGAACTCACTGGTTGTTGATCCAGATGCAGATAATTGCAGTAATTTAGTCGGAACACAGAGCTCCACTGTCTCATATCAACTACAACAAAGGACAATTCTACACCAGAGCACTGCTTTGATTCTATTTTCATTTTGACATGAGCTTTTACTCAATTTGTTGAAAGATGCCTATATAACATCTTCCACAAAACTAATATGCACCACCCTGCATTAGTATCTGTGTGAGACATACAGTATATCATAGTCATATCAGTTGTGTCAGTTTTTTGCTGCTCTTAATTTATTTTGCACTTGAGCAAATGCTTGATCAAAACAATGTTTTAATATGTATTACTTACGACCTGGCAGACCTTTTTTTGCTTATTCAAATGTGAAAACTATCTGGACTATGAATTATATTCCACAATTACCCTCTCAGAACTAACTATAGCCTCTACTACTTACTTTGACGTTCCTTATTAACACTTCGGCATCTTAGTTTTTTGTTGTAATTTAGTAAACCAGTACGTATACAGTGCAGACCTCTGTTTACTGTTGAATGAACTTTTGCCCACTTTGGTTTGACTTTACTTCTGTGTTGTTTTTTTCTAAAAGGCAGCCACGTTCTAATTTCTGTTTTGTCTTGCAGGTGGTGGACTGTGCGTGGGATGAGACAGTGAAGATCTACACACCTGCTTGTCTTCCTCCTGTCAGCGTTTAACACAGAACCAACACTTATGATTCCTGTTGTAATTAAAGATCCCGGAGTGCTTGTTGTGTGGCTCTTCGGATGAACAATCTGAATGCCAATGCGCAGGCTAATGTGAATATAACTTATAATAAGATAAGATTATCTTCTCATTTTACAACAGGCTTGACTTTTATGTCTGCAATATTATGTGGCCATTACTAATTCTGTGTCAGTTGTGATTAATGTTAGTATATGTTTCAATTTCATTTGTGTGTTACAGATGAAGTATTTCATTTTAACACAGACTGCAGTGCCTTCAAATAAATGTCTTTGATTGTGCTCAGTATTTCATTTATGCCGTTGTAGTATGTTAGTTAACAATTATGGACAAAAGATTATACTTATTCAGGTGACTGGGTTAGTTCCTTTGACAGAGATCGGATAAGTTTCTGTTTTATGCAGTAAGTTGTTTATAGTTCTGTCTTTGAGGGACAGCTTTTAGTGCAAAGCACCTTGTACCTTGTACCTTTGAAATTCTGGTTTCTTTCCTCTGAGTCTTCAGAGCTTTGGACATTGCATTTTGCAAGTTTGCTCTTTGCATAAAACTATTATATAGTTTGTCGTTTGTACCTTACAAGCAAAAAAGTGTCCTTCATCCTTACGTTTAGAAGTGAAATTACTCATCCTAATCTACATGCAGGATGAGTTAATTTGCTGTCCGTTTGTAGAAAGCGCGTGTGTTTCTACTCTTAATTTCCGTGTTAATTGAAAGCTAATGGCCTTGGTTCGATAAGGCCAGCACTGCGTTCCTTGTGTTCCCATGGTCATTCTACTGACAAAGGATTGTGTTTGAGGACATTTGGATAGTAGAGGGAGGCAGCAGCAACATCTCTATGGAGTCGAGCAGGAGGACATGGACAACAAAATGTTACAGTGCCCCTTTTGTATGACTTATCAGAACAACCAAAGTGTCATTCGTGACCATACTGACAGGGTAATAGCTGGATTATAAGTAGTCTCCCTCGATCTCTTTCTCTCTTGCTCTCTCACGCTAGTACGTTTTGGTGAAATCACTTTATCGTTTATTCAATATTTTATCACATAATCCTTAATCAGTTTCCTCTCTAATTTATTTAATCTTTGCTCTGGCTTCCGCAACAAATTAGAAGTTTATCAGTTTCTCCAGTAGAATCAATTAGCTCTGGAAAACTGGGAACACTTCACTGCAGGGGTCAGAGGAAAAGGAGCTAATCAGGAAAGTTTTTTATTATTTGAATTTCTTATCCTCTCTAAGCTGTGGCCTATGTCTTCAAATTCAGCAAGCATGCAGAATATATGCTAGTTTAAGGGTATTTGGTGAATATTTGTAAGACATAGGCTATCCTAATATTCAAATTGGAAATTGAACATTGAAGTAAAAGATTGACGCCTGCTGGAACAAAAACTAAATAAGCCTTGAATTTATCTCTTCTTATACGGTATAACAAGATATAAATTACAAATACAGTATATAACATCTTTAGTGTATTTTAAAACCAATTTGACAAGGAAGAACTTCAAAATCCACATTAGCACTATGCATATGTATTTCTTTATGCATTTAACTCTGTTATGTGAATGTTGAATTGCTTGTTGAGTTCAGTGAATGAGCTGCCCTTTGAGCAAGACACTTTGATCTCAATGGTTAATGGTAACGTCCAGCTACTTGTTTGCTCAGTCTCTAAGTTTGAAATTATGAATCATATACTATAGCTTCTATAGGCTGTATCTTTTCAGAATTACAATGAAAGTTTAAACCCATGGCGCTACTAAAGTGAATGCAGAGAATTCCCTCCCCAACAGCACTCACGACATCCTCGGATCCACCTCCACTCTCCTCGCCCCTCCCTCTCCCTCTCTCTCTCTCTCTCTCTCTCTCTCTTTCTCTCTCTCTCTCTCTGTGGGGCCAGTAGCCGCTGCGGCAAAATGTCATATTTCACAAGGAGCCCCGGCTCTCTTACAGCGTTCACTTTAAATGGGACGTCACTGCGACCTCTCAACGGAACCGAAAAACTTCAATGCGTAAAAGACAAGTTATTGATTGAGATTTCATGATTAGAGACTTGTCTTGAAAGCATAAGTTCAGCTTTGTGCCCCTTTGTGGAAAATAACTATGGCGTAAAGTTTACAAAGCGTGGCTAAGGGAAGCATTTATTTACATTCTGTTTTCTTTTTTCTCAAATCAAGTATCCAGAAAGGGCATTGAACTTTTTTTCTCATGCACTCTTCTACTTTTCCCTTGTCAAATGCGTGCATAGCCGTGCGCAAAAGCCGTGCGTAAAATCCAACTCCTGTGCGTTTTGAAGCTCTCCACTCACAGCGGGACTCACCAGGGCGCACCATGGACGTACTCCGGACCCGCTGGCTGGGCATCTCTGTGGCCGTGGCGCACGGCGTGTTCTCGGGCTCACTCAACATCCTCCTGAAGTTTCTTATTACCAACTATCACTTCGGCTACCTGACGCTCATCCAGTGCCTCACGAGCAGCACTGCAGCGCTCACTCTCGCAATTCTCCGGAGAACAGGCAAAATCAACATACCGCCGTACACCTTCCAACTCTGCAAGGTACGAGATCTGAACTAAAGTTTTAGTGAATCAAAGCTTGTATTGCATTGATAAACTGGGGGAAAACTGTTCCACCAAACGACCATTTCACAACTTTACTAAACACAAGAACATTTACAAGTTGTTTCAGTCACGTTAGAGACACGTTTTGCCTCGTATCCTAAAGTGATACTTTGGGATTATCATTTGAATAGACTTCTATACTATTTTTACTTCTTCAAAACTCCCTCCAGCCAAGGCTTTGAAGTAGGCTGCTTTTAGTTGGGCACAATTATTCCTTGAACCAAATAGTCCAAACTATTTTGCCTTTCTTTGATTTGATTTGATTTATTTATTTACTTATTTATAAGATTTGTTGACTAAATTAAGCTTGAATTGTGGAATTTACACAGAAATCTTGTTAAACTGCAAGGCCAAAAGGTGTATGTGTAAATAGAGCACAATCATCAAAGGAATGATCTAAATTTGTAATATCTTGCACCTTTATTAATAAAATGAATAAGTATAATGTACTCAAATGTGTGAATATGCAGTTATAAAGCAAAACACCTCTTCTCAGTTTTGGTAACACAAGCCAGTAAAATTACAGAACAATCACAAACACAGTTGTCTGAGCGTTACAACAATACAGTGCATGTCTCAGTAATAAGATCATAGATGATGACAGCCATCCACTCTTTTATCACTTTGAGCTTCTTCCATCAGGACAGACGTCAAGACTTTATTGTCTACAAAAACATTTTAAAAATGTCCTTTGTGCATAGTGCCATAAGAGAGTTAAACAAATCATGACTTCTGCTGCTGTGTCTGCAGTGAACTTTAACCCCAATGGCTTACTCCTATTGAATGTATTTGAATTATTTTGCAATTGCACAGTTGATTCCAATATAGGCTGAAATATACATGTTTTATTTATTTATTTATTTATTTATTTATTACAGGGACCGTGCATATTAATGAACATTTACATGTAAATATGCCAGAATTAGCCCAATGGCTATTTTACATCTGTAGTCCCTGGACAGGTGTTGAATCGTCACATTGAATTGTATTTGTTGAGCTGTGTTTCACTGTCTTTATGACGCAAACCAAAGACACATTTCTGCATGGTTACATGTGACAGACAATAAAGTTTTCTACTTTATTCTATTTCCATTTCTATTTCTATTAGCTATAGCTGCCCTGGAGCTGACTGATGAAAGCTAATTTTAAATAATATGTGCTACTGGCCACCAATTTTTGCAGAAAGGGTGTGGGTCCAGAGTTTGGTCTAAGAACACAACAGCAACACGTTAGAACCTGCTAGACTCTGTGATCGTCATATGGCCAGGTTAGAATATTTCTGAGTTTTTAATAAGGGACATTATAATGGTGGTATGAGCGCAAAATCAAGAAAGATTTCTTAATACCATTGATTAGATTTACCTCTATATGCATTTATCTATGTATTTGTTTGCTTGTTAATATAATTATTGCCCCGTTGAGATTCAGAACTTCTTTTAGACCTGACTAAAGCAGCCGCCAGCAGAATCAGAGCAGTAACCAAAATTACATTACAAAAACAATTTTCTTGTCAGTTGAAAAATTTTAATTGAATGTATTTTTGTGAATTATTCAAACCCCTAATGAAGCACAGAGGAAGGTTACAAAGTAGTAATAAACACCCGGTGACTACAGTCTGAGCTGACAATAAGAGATCACTGATGCACCCATGTTTGCCTGTTGTTAATAAACGTGCAACTGAATCATCAATCATAAAGTGAAGACTTATCATATTGTTTCAATCACTGCCAAATGCCCTAGTACTGGATCTTTTTTTTTTTTTTTTTTTTTTAACAATGAGCAGCTTTCTTCCCTCTGTGTGTGACACAAATCCAGCAGGTTTTATTGGCTTGAAGCTGCAGTTTATTTTATTCATTTAGTGCACTGGTCTCAGATATTGACAAACATTTATGGTTGAAAATGTGACTTGCTGATCACAAACTGGTGGTGATCAGCTGAAGAGTTCTGCCGTCTGATTGGTCGATTGAGTGAGTGAAGTCTTGAGTGATTGGTTAATTGAGCGGCTGACAGTTTGACAGACTGCCTCTCTCTGCTCCATTATGTTTATGGGAAAAGAAAAGCAGAACATATGTAGCTCTCGGCACCTGTACAGGAAATAAAAAAAGTTGGGAAATTTTACTACTCAAAGTTTTCGTGTTCAACTTGTGATCTTAATAAAGCATGTGATCAGACTTGGAGTATGATTTTCAGCTGTTGCATAATCTAGTTTTGAGGGCAAGACATGTGCCTCGTGCATAGTTATAAAAAAGTAACCCAGTCAAGTACAATTGTTAAGGGTGTTGAAATAGTTTCATCAAACACATCAAAAAGAAAATGCCATTAATGATGAAAAAGATACTAACTATACCTTTGCCTCCTCAACATGGGCATGCTGTATGTAGTTTAAAGTTGTTTCTGATGGTCTTCTTATGGTCTAATAAAAGTAAAAAGTAGTGGTCCAAGAAATTACTCAAGTAAGAGTGAAAAGGTATCTGGTTCAACAAATCAATACAAACAAATCAACATGGTAACTAAAACTATAACTTTCTAAGCGTTATATCAGATTTTTTTTTTTTTTTTTTTGCATAAAAATAATAGCACTGGAAGGACAAAAGCTTTAAAAGGCATAAACAAATGTATTTTTAAAGAATGAGAGAAACAACATTTTAGTTCAGTTGTACAATAAACATTTATATTATTAATAACATTTTCTCAATGATTTCTTATCGCTGGCATAGCATCTTTGTTAGTCGAGAAGTAATCAAAACTTCTGCTCAAAAAAGAACAGTTACTTCACTGATAACATTATTCAGAAGTTGGTGTATTCTCCTATTCATCCAGGAGTGATCCAAAGTTAAAAGTAAATTAATAATAATAAAAAAAAGTTTCAGAAAGTGTCATCTGGACCAAGTTTTAAAAGATGGAGAAGTTTCATCTTCAAACGTCATTTTCAGTCTTAGTATTTCTAGTGGGCCACTCTTTAAGCGGGCAAAAAGAAGTGCCACTACTGTCCTTAAAGAAGTGCAGGTTCTCTCATTTGCATTAAGTCTGGTTAAAATCATGGGGAGAATGTGCTGAACTCTCAGAGAAGTGGCAGTACTCAAATGGGGCATTTTTAGAAGTGATGATATGAGTACTGGTGCATCCCAGTCCACATAAAGCACTGCAAGTGAGAGTAAAAGTAAGATGTAACTCAGTAAGCTGATTACAATTTCGTTTACAAATGTAGTAAATTTCACCCAGTTCTAATTTGGACAAAGATCATCTGATATTTGAATCCTCAAAATCACACAGTTACACAACACTCCCTTCTTAAAAACCTTTGACACAAACTTAAAGCATTAACCACTCTGCCACCATAAACCTAAATAAAAATCTGTTTCTTCTTGTAGGATTTTGCACCGGTGTGTATCTTGTCCACTCTCCAGTCCACCTTGACGCTGTGGTCTCTGCGGGGGCTCAGTCTGCCAATGTACGTGGTGTTTAAGCGCTGCCTGCCCCTCTTCACCCTCAGCATTGGAGTCTGTGTGCTCAGGAACGGCATACCATCTTTAGGCGTAGTGATGGCTGTGCTCATCACCACTGGAGGAGCTGCTCTGGCCGGTAAGCACTGCATTTTGCATTTATTTTTTTGAGCCTCTGGTAGAGAACATCACAGTCAGGTTCAGGTGAACTCTGGAGACACATCACAGTCAGGTCCAAGTGAACTCTGGAGACACATCACAATCAGGTCCAGTTGAACTCTGGAGACACATAACAGTCAGGTCCAGGTGAACTCTGGAGACACGTCACAGTCAGGTCCAGGTGAACTCTGGAGACACGTCACAGTCAGGTCCAGGTGAACTCTGGAGACACGTTACAGTCAGGTCCAGGTGAACTCTGGAGACACGTCACAGTCAGATCCAGGTGAACTCTGGAGACACGTCACAGTCAGGTCCAGGTGAACTCTGGAGACACATCACAGTCAGGTCCAGGTGAACTCTGGAGACACATCACAATCAGGTCCAGGTGAACTCTGGAGACACATCACAGTCAGGTCCAGGTGATCTCTGGAGACACATCACAGTCACGTCCAAGTGAACTCTGTGGACACGTCACAGTCAGGTCCAGGTGAACTCTGAGACACATCACAGTAAGGTCCAGGTGATCTCTGGTCCAGGTGGAGACACATCACAGTCAGGTCCAGGTGAACTCTGGAGACACATCACAGTCAGGTCCAGGTGAACTCTGGAGACACATCACAGTCAGGTCCAGGTGAACTAAGTGGACATATCACAGTCAGGCCCAGGTAAACTCTGGAGACACATCACAGTCAGGTCCAGTTGAACTCTGGAGACACGTCACAGTCAGGTCCAGGTCGAGAAAGTGAACATATGATACAAAACATAAAAAAATACTGTTTAAAGTACCTCAGCAGGGATTCTGTAGGGATGTGCACAAGGTGTTTTTTGTGGGTTCCATCGAAGCCTGGTAACACCTTGTGAATGTAAACACAATCTTTTCTGATAGTGAACTCTATGAATTTTCTTCAGATTTACACATTGGAGGTTTGTACAGCATTAGTTGCATGGTTAGAAGATCTATTTGCGGATCCAGTTGTAAATAAGATGCCACTGAAAGATAGAGAGTTCATAGTGAGCCGTTTGAATCGTTTGCTTACTCAATCATGATGTGCGCTTCTTCTGGTGTTTGTAACGTCTATAGTAATTTTGAAGATTGCATTGCCATCCCTAATCACTATTTTTCTACTGTATGTGGACACTTACGGATGCCCTGAAGGGACATTTGTTTGTATAATGGCACAAAGCCAAGTCCATTTGGGTCCATTTACTTTATGTTCCAAGCAAGACTGTAAGAAACATCCTCAGACATCTTCTCTCTGACCTTGGGCAGCTGCAACCAACAATAAAAACATCCAATTACATCCAACTGATCTCTAGAGTTATGGTATATTGCTTTCTGTTTATGTGACTACACAACATTTTTATTGAGTCCTTTTTTTAATCCTATATTACACAAAATTGACTCTTATGAGTTTTTTGCCGTGCCAAATTTTTGACCTACAGTCATTATACTCTCTCTAAAACTACAAAGCTCAATATATCCTGCTGAACCTTGTGTCATTAAATGGAAGTTTCTTTATTCACAATTGCGCTATTTTACTTTCACAGAATAACAGCACATAATATGTTTTGTTGTGACATTTTGCTCAGGTCAGATCGCCATAGGACAGGAGTGAGCAATTTTGTTTTTTTCTTGAGGGCCAATTGGAACTCGGGCAAGAGCTAGAGGGCCGAACCATAGTCTTCGGTGTAAACAGACTTTTTTCAGTTCATTTTTCAGTCTACAAATGCAGGATTTCGTGTTGAGAATAAAATGAAACACAAGTATTTCTTTAATGAGGAACTAATAATTTAACAAATGAGCATATTATAGGACATTTAATACTGCAGGAGGGCTTATAAAATAAAAATAGTACCAATATAAAAATACACAAATTGTCTAGTTACTAAAGGAAATCAACATATTGTAAATGTAAGACATTAAGTTTTGGATATTTCATATCAAAGAAGTACAATGTTATTAATAGGAAATAGTGGTTCTTGCCCATCTGGACTTACACGACACTGTGACACTAAGTCAATGTGAATGCAACCTACTGAACTATAATTTTAATATATTAATTTAGTGTAACACCAACATGACTGGAAACATTTAACAATACTGCACTGTGCACACTGTCACAATGCTGAAATTGGATTTAGATACCAAAGAAAATAATCAATTCTCAAAACAATTTTTGATACAACAATGAATTTCAAATATTCCAGTCTTCAGGTTAAAGGTTTTGCATAATACTGAGATTTTCAATGCAAAACAAATTTTGCAATTAATTAAACATTGTATCAAACTGTCTAGTTTGATACAGTAATTCTGTGATATTTGTGGTAGATCATTCTAAAAATGTCAATGAAAAACCAAATTGTGTTCTGATGTTTTAGGCTGGATTAGTATCTGATTGTCAATACGTTTGACAATTCAACTGCACACTTTAGATATTTGAATTTTAGAGCTGCTCTGAGAGTAAACCATTAACATATACTGTTGTCACAAATTACCAGACTGTCCTCAGAGCAGCACTTGTGGTGGAGAAATGGAGCGCTCCCTGGGCTCCAGCTCCACCCTTCCACACCTCAGCACCTGCTTTCTGTCAAGCAATCAGCAGTCTATATAGCACACTGAAAACCCATTGTTCTCCCTCTTTTGCCTGCCTTTTACCAGCCCAACATGCGTCCTGTGAGTTCTTTGTATATTGAGTTAAAATGTTTAGTCTAATTTGCCTGTTAAGTCAGTGATTATTATTTGTGACTGTTTATTGATATTTCTCTCTGTTGCAGAGATGTAACCATGATTGTGGCCATTCAAAGGCAGAAAATAACCAAAGAAAATAACCAAAGAAAGAAAATAAACTGATGAACTGATTCTCCCGTCTCCTGCACATTATTCGTTATGGGCAAATTTACCAGTAACTGTTTCCACATTTAACAACTGTATAATACTTTCTTTAATTCAACTAGCACCAGTGTTGGGTAAGTTACTGTAAAACTGTAATACATTTTATAATACTTGTTACAGGGAGAAAGATGTATTACATTCTCAAGAATGTAACTGAGTTACACTATAATCAGTTACTTTGAGTTGTGGCCATACATGCTTATCAAAGCCTGATCCCGTCAGATCTCAGAAGCTAAGCAAGATAGGGCCTGGTTAGTGCTTAGCTGGGAGACTGCTGAAACAGGCAGGTGCCACAGTGGGAGGACAAAAGTGGACTGTCGTTGTGTCCTTGGGCAAGACACTAAACCCACATTGCCTCAGTGTGTGTGTACACTGGGTGAATAGATACTAGATTGTAAAGCACTTTGAGAGCCTGGAAAGGTAGACAACTGCTATATAAATAGACTATTTAGTTACTTTGAGCTGATCACACATTTGTTACATTTACACTTGATCACTGATTAATTTATGGAAATGTGATGTCACAACACATTTTCCTCATAATATTTTATCCACCTTTAAGCCAGTCGACAATATATTAGTGGTGTTTTGGTTCTGAAGTGTCTCTTTCAAAAGAATAAAGAAGCAATTAATTTATTTGCAAGTCACTTAAGTTACTCAGATTGTAACTAATATATTGTTAACATTTTTTAAAGTAAGAAGTTATACTACTTAGTTACTGAAAAGGGGAATATATTACAGTAACTAGTTAGTTTTGTAATGAAAATCTGCCTAGCACATACAAAGTACCACTTACTATAACACGTGGCTCCTCAAGCATCACCAAATCAAAACTCTGACTAAATGAAAGCTCAAAATGTTTTAAAATGAGGCTAAATCAGGTCTAAAGAGATGGATAATTTTGTTAGAAAAAAAGGCTCGGTCAAAAAGAGGACAAAACATGAATAGACTTATCTCTAAATAAACTACAGATGGCTTCAAGTACCACCACAGGCAGTCCGAGTACCACCAGTCAAACAGTGCTCTAAGTCATTTACTTTATTCATATTTCTAAATGTCTATCTTTCCTGGGCATTTTAACTCCCCTTTCTGCGTCATGTGAGCACACCGACTTTAATCACCCTACGTTGGCAGTGGTTTCGTGTTTTCCATTAGCACTAACGATCTCCAAGTCATAAACAAAAACCTACATATAATTCATCTCCCAATCAATCTCCACCGCAGTGCTCCTCAAGCTGCAGGAGAGCGTTTGAATTAAAACTGTGAAATATGCGGAGTATCAGGCTAATGGAGAGATTTGTCATCCTGTAGCTAATCTCTTCCAATAATCGCCTGTTTCTGCTCTGCCAGAGATGTAATATTTCCCTCTTTATAAAACACATCGGATTAATCAAGCAGAATGGGAAGAAGATATCATGTAATGTGTTTTTCCGAGATGGAGCCAACAATACAAAATATAAACACCAAACTAAAAATAGAGTAATATGATTTTACGCTTAGATAAGCCTCATGTGGCTCAGGCGATGGTTTTCATTTGTTCTGAGTGAATAGATGGAAGTTATTTCAGGTAAACACAACAAATCTGAGGAAGTTGTAAAATTGTGAATGTGATGTTTGTTCCAGGGCTGTAAAATATGAGATAGACTGAGCAGTAATCTATTTAAGATTTATGTGACTTGAGAAGTGAATGTTGTGTGAATGATATTTAGAAATTTACATCAACTAAACTAAATTAGAGCCACAACCTAATACGTACATGTCAAACACTGGATGAAGACATTCTATCTGACTAACTGCATAGAAAACAGCATGTATAAAACATTAGCCACAACCAAGTCTTGCTTCAAGTCAGATGTTTCTGAATCATTTATGAATCATTATAATCATGTATAATATCAAGATTTCACAGAGGCATATTTTCTTTTCTATATTTTCTGCTCAGGTGCTGGAGATTTGACAGGAGACCCGTTTGGATATGTGACTGGTGTTCTGGCTGTGATAATCCACGCCTCATACTTGGTCCTGATTCAGAAGACCAGTTTGGAGAGTGAGTTTGGACCTCTGACCGCGCAGTACGCCATCGCCTGCACAGCATCACCGGTGAGCCCACAAGCTCAGGGTTTCTTACAGAAAACCAATGACTCCCTGTATATTGATTGTTTTCACTGGCATATGCCACAATGTATGTAAATGTAAATGTATGTAAAACTATGTAAAGACAATGAGGATTTTCTCATAATGAAAATGCAGCTGCTGCACACAGCCTATACAGATAAACAATAGAGACTGGATTATTGGAGTTGGTAATTACAAATTTTCCACAAGGTCAGTTATCAGCAAAATTGTAATAATGTAAGCAGTTTGTTGCAGCTGCACGTGCTTATGCTGTCACATTATGTCATGTCCACAATGTTCAAAATAACATCTTTATTTTCAAACAGACAACACATCCAAATTTGACTTCCAGAGCTTCTTTGTGTGAGGATTTCTCCTCCCCAATAACCCCAAAAAAGGCTAAATCTCTAAATAAATTTTCCTGAAGCTAGCTCATAATCATTCAAAACCCTACATGAAGAATGTTACTGTGTCATGTTGTATTCATTAGACTTTGATTAATTTAGTTGAATTAACATTCTCATACTTGATGTCAAACAAAATGTTTCTATGGTTTATGGGGGCAAGTTGGTGATACCTCATCTGTTCCAGGAATGCACCTATTCAAGCTTTTCAATTTCAATACCGATTTTGATACTGTACTTTAGCTTTATGTATCTGCTGATAGCCTAATTGCTTTTTCAATTCTCAAACTCTTACATACTGGCTTGTCAAAGCCTGATTCCGTCAGATCTCAGCAAGTTAGAGCCTGGTTAGTACTTGGATGGGAGATCGCTGGAACACTAGGTGTCACAGTGGGACGACAAAAGTGGACTGTTGTTGTGTCCTTGGGCAAGACCCTTAACCCACATTGCCTCAGTGTCTGCATACACTGGGTGAATGGATCCTTGATTGTAAAGCACTTAGAGTGCCTTGTAAGGTGGAAAAGCGCTATATAAATGTTTACCTTTTACTAAATTTAAGGCACAACCACTGTATCGGCTGAATAGACATGAGACCAAAACCTGATACTGCAAATTTTCATGGATTGACGCCAATAGGCCTATCCAATCTCAGTCTCAAATTGCAGCATCACAAATTTGTTCAGAAGTAATTAATCGTAGAAAAACATAAAATCAATACTTATTTGCTTTAAAGACATTAAAAGATGTTTTAGAGCTGAAAACAACCACGTTATGAGTTGGCTTTTAGTCAACACATAGCTGGTTATTGTCTGACATGCATTTAGGCTCTTAATATAGGAGTTTTTTAAAACTTTATGGCAAAAACAACTTTGAATTAAGTCTTACAGACAGTTTAACCTGTTCCAAATGTGTCCTGAATATGCACTCTTATTTAAAGGTAATACAGAACTTAGAATATTCTGAGACTTGACTTGTGGTTTGCCTTCAGGTGCTGTTCATCTGTGCCATCATCTCTCTGGACGCTGTTCACATGTGGACCTACGAGGGCTGGAAGGATCCCCACGTCACCTGCATCTTCATCCTCTGCATCTTCATCGGCTGCGCAATGAACTTCACCACTCTGCACTGCACCTACATCAACTCTGCCGTCACCACCAGCTTCGTCGGTGTGGTCAAGAGCATCGCTACAATAACCGTTGGCATGCTAGCGTTCAACGACGTAGCACCAACTAAACTATTCATTGGAGGTGTGATCGTCAACACGGTGGGCTCCATAACTTACTGCGTCGTTAAATATTTTGAAACTAAAAAAAAAGCGCTTACGAGGATTTGGAAGGCGAAGGCAAAGATGGCGGACTTCCCGGAGAGCCGTATAGCGAGAAACCGCAGCTAAACGGCAATGCTAACAGAGCTAGCATAGATGTGGAAGGGGAAGCAGCAATTAGCGACTTAGCTAACGGACAAACGTTGACTGGCGACATGGAAAGCGGTTTGAATTCGAGCGTTATGACGGATAAAGAAATGCTTGAAATGCAAAGGGAACATCTCCACAGGGAAAATCCGACTCCCAGTGCTCAACCATCGAGTGACAGCTACTTGGGAGTTTGGAGATCTGTAAAGAATTTGCAGTTCATGAAAAAAGACACGCTCATTGACAACATGGAACAGCAAAGTCCATGAACTGAGATAGTAAGAGAACTAAAATTCTTGTTTGTACGCTTAGCATGTAATGGCTAAGATACATGCTATAACTGGAAAAACTTGAAAAGGACTTTTAGCACTAGCCAACACGAATCCTTCTAAATCAGTGGAAGAATTATGCTTGTTTTCTCTTCTTCACTGTATCTAATGTTGCTAAGGAAGACGTCAAAATGGCAGCATGGGCAGACGACTTTAGGCAAAATGAGGCGAAAGCTAGAGGATATGCACTGGTTATGGAGATTTCTATTCCCAAGACAAAAACAGAGAGACATAAATCCAGTTTAAGGTGAACCGTGACTGTGGTTGTGCTTGATTTAAATGTGTTCTGTGTTGATATTGGAGAATGTCTTGAAGAAAGGCCCATGGTAATAAGGATAGACAGGCTTACAGTGGCATTAGGGTTATTTCTTGGCACCGGTTGCTGTACCTTTCAAACTGAGGGAAAACAATTTACCCACAAGTAATTGTAAACGCTGCCAAGAAAAATACACACTCCTACTCTAAAATGAAATTAATTTAATCAAGAACTATTTTATGGTTGATGCAAAGATTGAATTCTTCATTCAAAAGGACTGACTAGCATTACTATTATTTTCATTTTGGTTAGAAATAATAAGATGTTGATTTTTTTTTATTTCCTCATATTTTTCCAGAAGGTCTAAACTGCAAGCTTAGTTAGTTTTGAAAAGCTGTAGACCCGGTGGAGAAAAAATGTATTTGTTGTTTATTAAGGTTATAATTTACAGAAATGAGCTTTTGTGATTTGTCTGTTTACCATCCTTCAAATTACTTTCCAATTTGGTTGAAATTCGCTTTGTGGCCATAACAGACAATCTTAATAATAGTGATTTTGCTCTGTATTCAAATTGTCTTCAGTTAAATTTACAGTATATAAAGATGGACAGTGCTTAGATGATGACTGAATCAACACCCTGAGTAATATTGGCCTCTAATATTATCATAATAACAGTCATACATAATCATTGGTGGTGGACTCAAGAGCCACAAGCTGGTTTTGTCGCCATTTTTTGGAGATTAACCACTAGAAGCTACTGCAAACTGTAAAAACAAACAAGCAAACAAAAAGTCTTTTAAAGATGTACTATGTATTCTGGTGTCGATAGTTGCTTTGCTGTCAATGTTCCAAAAGTTACCAACCTTGAAATTATCATCTTTGTTATAATCTGGAATGTTTGCATCATAACTGCAACAAATATGCAAAGCCCTTAAAAAATCTCATTTCTGATATCCATATTGAAAATTTAGCTTTAAATATAATTTGGAATGTAATAACAACTGAAACCTGTGTTGTGTAACTCTCATGTAAGTATTGACTGATCATCTTCAGTGTGAATACAGTTTCTACCATTGGTCACATACTGTATATCAGTAAACAGTCCTATATCATATCAAAGGCCTCACCAGGATACCATATTATGCAAAGTGTTCTCATGGATTGCGTGTCTATTCCATGCAACATAAAATAGCGCGTCTTAACAACGCTTTTTCCTATTCTTCCTAATCTATTACACGGCCATTTTATTTTCTTGGCGTCGTATAGACACACATAATGGTTAAGGACACACAGGGGATTTTACTTGGTTTTAATGGGTAAGTTTAGGTCTGAAGTTACAAAAATAGGCTCTGAAATGATTAAGATTAGGATTAGGATTTTGTTAACATTCATGAATAATAACAAGTCTTGACATCCACCATTAAAATGAACTGAGGTAGCAAGCCTGTGAAATAGGAACGCAAATAATAGAAATGCATGGTATAGACACATATCTGTGAGAACAGACTGTAATATGGCAGTGGTTCTCAACCTTTTTCAGTCGCGACCCCCAAAATAACAACCATATGCATTCGCGACCCCCAAGCACAAAATGTAAGCAGCCTGCAAAGTAATATTGTCTTAAGTTTGTTTTTATTTGGAAGTCATAAGCCTGGGTACCTTCTTCTGTATGCCAAAAATATGAATTTATGTCTATCACTGCATCCCGACCCCCAGGTTGAGAACCACTGTAATATGGG
This sequence comes from Mugilogobius chulae, assembly GCA_038363315.1. Taxonomy (NCBI): domain Eukaryota; kingdom Metazoa; phylum Chordata; class Actinopteri; order Gobiiformes; family Gobiidae; genus Mugilogobius; species Mugilogobius chulae. The sequence continues at coordinate 25,150,333 of CM076405.1, read as the reverse complement.
ACCAATATCCAATCCAGTAGTTTCATGAATCGATGCAGGTTCCAGTATCGATATCAGTTGTATGTATCTTTTGTTTATTTTATTACAAATATACCTACAGGCCAAACACCCATATTTGGCAACTCTCTACTTTTTACAAAGTCATAAACCTGCCCAAATTACCTTTTCGAACCCCAACCCTAACCCTAATCTTACCCATTTTGGACTAACTGTTGAAAATATCAACTCTTACAAGCATAACCATGTGCAAAAAGTGACTATGCAGTAAATGGCCACTTGGGGAGGTATTTTCGACTTGTAGCGAGAGGTAGCTCCTGATCTGCAGTGGAAGGTTGGCAGTACTTCTCTGCAGCCAGATGCTCTTGGATGACTTTATTGCCCAAAAGTACTTGATGTGGTGAAGTCACTTCATAAAGATTGTTAAACTCTAAGGGAATTAGTGGAACATCACAGGCAAAACAACATTACCATAGGAAGTGTTTCGGATAGTCCACCTAAAAACTTACATAGTGTCTTTTTAATACTGAAAAAGTCTTATATAGCCACACTTTCTTTGTACAATACATATTATAATTTTTCTTTGTTTTTTCTGTTTTTGTTGATCAGATGAATGTCTTAGAAGTGTGCCTTGTTCGTTTATCCACAGCTTCCTAAATAGTCAGTTAAATCTTTCTTAAACTCGGACATTATTCTTCCGAGGAAAATCCCTATTGCCACTATAACATGGAGGGACAGAAAGCTGCTCTGAAGTATTTTCTAATGTTAATGATCACAGCCAATGGAGAACACACTTTGGACCTGTCTTTGTGTAACTTGAAAAATACCTTGTGTGTGGAGAGTCTGTTTGTGGGAGATAAGCCTTGTGCTGTTTCTTTTGCAGTACGACGCGAGCGGACATAAATTCAGATGTTTATTAGGTGTTGTGTGGAAACTGTTCAGGGAGAACTAAGTGTGTGTTTTGTTGTTTAAACCCTGGGAATTATTTTTTTCAATGGAGCTAAAGAAGGCTAATGGAGGTGTAAGCAATTCCAAAGCTTATTTTTCATTACAAAGGCTGAATAAACCATTATTTGTAATCTTTAAAGTAGATGTTCCCAACTGGTGGGTCAGGACACCAAATGAATAATTGAAATTGTTTGGTTGGCACAGTGCTTTAGTACAGACAACTGCAAAAATCAAAAAAGTGCTTAAGAGTGAACTCAGACATCACCTAATGTGTATAATCCACTAAATAAACTAACTTCATATCCAGAGCTGAACATTTAAAAAGTTAAGAAAACATAAGAAAGCGACTTTGATAGAAATATATGCAAAATTGGCATATCACAAGCAGCATGTTTTGAGCTTTGGAAGCATTAAGAGAAGATCTGTTTCCAAAAATATTTAATCAGAAGAGAAATAATCCTCTCTCTTGCAACATTCCTGAGACCTGACTGTGGGCGAGATCTGTGCAAACAGCAGCTTTTCAAAATGCTAATAAACTAAGTGGAGTATGTCATTTGACTTGCAAAATGTGACATTTCAACTTGAATTTTAGATGTTGAGGCACTTTCTGATTCAGTTAAAGTACTCGCCTATAATGATGCATCTTTGTTGTACATTATTAGATCCATGCCAAACTACTATCATTGCCCTCTTTGATTTTTCTATTCAGATCTTTCGTCTTTTTACATAAGACACACATACATATATCATACTTTAACATAATTTAAAACTTTAACAAAAGGGATTTCTACCTATGAGCCCACACTTCTTTAACACTTCACAACAAACCGTGCAATCAAATTAGTTTTTTTGGGTGAAAACATTAAAACAGAAAAGAGTCTATTGGTCGTCTGTCATTTAGAACAGAATCGAACTTTTCTCCCCTTGCAAAAAATAGTTTCACTAGCAAGGACCACACCACAACAAAAGAATGAAATTAATAGCTATATTTATGATGATGAATGGATAGATGGAATGATGATTGGATGGATGGTCAGCACAGCCGATTCAGGACTCAACCCCCGACCTAGATGTCTTCAGCAGGAGGACGGATGAGACATGGTGGGGTTGAGAGAACAGAGACAAGGCGTTTTCTTAAAACAGGACAATATAAGTAGAGACTTCTGGGTAATTGCAGGAGTGGGTGAGGAGGTGAGCGAGCTGTGGTTTGCTGGTGAGAAGGTTGGTGTGGTCCTGCTTCTGAACCTAAGTTAATAATTATTCTATTCTTAACTCCCTATTTTGTTTAGTTTGTTGATTCTGCATAAATCTGTTTTTCTTGCTCCTTTTTTTATTTCATATTTTCTCATATGCATCCATGTTTGTTTTTAAACGAAAGACAATGCATGTTTCTGTCATCTGTCAATTACAATCAGGAGAAACTCGAGAGTCGTATTAAACATGAAAACTCTGTTTTATCAGAATGCATTTTCCCTTTCCTTCCTGTAAATTCAGATTTTTTTTTATTTAAGATATAAGTAAAAAAGAAGCCAACAGAAAGGTAGCTTATTATTACATTAGTATGTAAACAGGAAATGTCTCATTCAAAACCAAATTCATAGAAACTGGCAGGTGACGTACCTTTGACCAGAAACGCTATTCAAATATATGATTAAAACAAGAAACTGTGAATTTAAAGTAAAAAGCTGGCGTCTAGACTCCTGTTCACTCTAAACAGGGCACAATAGGCTGGACAGTGTAATTGCAGACGTCTCTTCACTGCCCACACAACACGATGTGACTGAAGTGACTAGCACTAAAGACAGCTGATCCACTGCAGCCTACGCATGTCCACACCATGTCCACAAACAGAACCAGTTAGACAAGTTCTGGACCACTTCTGAGGAACTTTAGACAGCTTACCAAAGTGATTTCAATACAGCTTTTACAGACACTGGACATTTATGAATCTGTCGTATACTCAACATTCACGAGGTGGTCTGCAACTCACCAGTCCACAAAATTCAATTGCGTGGCCGAGAAGTGAGACAAATTAGACGCTCCATCCCTTGCATAGAACAGTGGTTCCCAACCTCTTTCAACCGGAGGCTGACTTTCTGAGTAACTTGGGATTTTATGAAAACATTTATGTTATAGTCGAGTTGTATTTAGTGTATCAGTATTGCAATATATCGTGACAGAAATATTGTCAACAGGCGTATCAATACAAGGTGGTATTGTGTGATGTGTCAAACAACATAAATTCTATATAAATTGTGTAGTTCTTATCCTTGGCTGCTGCATTAACGTTGGAGTAGCTAACTTTTTTAGTTGTAAATAAGGAAACTTATTTCCCACCAAAAAGTGCATGATAAATGCAGCACTTTGTGAGAAAATTTGCCCAAAGAGTACTCTCTGAATCGAATAATAAAGAGTTTTAGTTTTAATCAGGAGCAGACTGCAGCGTTCTGATTGGCTGAGCTTGGGTGGTCCACTCCAGTTTCACTTTAAAGGAGGAAAAAAAGAGGGTTTATGTCAAAATTGCAATCTAAACTTAATACATATTGATATTAACAGTGCACTTAAGGATATATAAGAGAAAGTTGTCACATTTAAAACCTAAATTGTGTTTGCAGTGTGAAAATCACTTACCCACCTTCAAGGCTGATTGTGTTGAGCTGATCACTTACAATCTAACATTAACACAATATCTTCTGTTTTTTAAGAATGATTTTAAGTAGGACTCTACAAAAATGTACATGCAATTATTTAATGGTAAAATACATTTTGGTCAGTATGGTAGGATTGTGCATATTACAAGTTATAAAGTTAAATTATTTATCAATCAGTTGTGCTTTGAGGAGAACATTGTGGAAACATTTGTATCCTGCATAATAAAAATATACATTTTGCTAAGTTTTAAAGTTCCTTGCTCAAATCTATTTTTTGATGCATATAGTATTGAATATTTATGTATTGGGATTATGTATCATATCAGAAGGCTATTGGCCATACCCAGCCTTATTAGCTAGTGTCATTCAGTTATTATTGTCTGGTCTTGATTTAATAAATACGGTATTCTTTAGAAAATCATTCCAAGTACTCCAAAAGGCCCTCGTACCCGTGGTTGTGAAACACTGGCATAATGACAATATATCAAGTTCTTTTTGTAGTTTGGTGGTTGGAACAAGATCAGATGAGACAACAAACAAGAAACACAATCAGAACTATTCAGAATGTTGATCTCATGACCAAACGGAAATGTTCAACTTGTGATCCATAAAACTACTTATCAAAGCAACATACAGCATCTAATTAGTAGAAAAAAGTCTTCAAACTTGGACTCAGCTCAGACTCAAACCCAAACATTCATCTTCTTCAAACGTCTCTCTATCCCACAAAGATGCTCCAGGTCTCGACTAAAAAGACCGTGGTATTGATCCAGTATTGATTTGGTCTTCACACTCTCTAAACTTCATTTAACGGTACAAGATCGTCGCTGTCGCCCCGAGCAACAGAAGACAGTCACGGCAACAACAGTGCAATGATGTTCTGAGAGAGAGATCAACAACATGAGAAGTGTGGAGGACCCAATCACAACCTGAGAGTACTTAGACTTAATAGTCCAAAATGTCTCTCCATTTAGCATTACATGGACATAGGAGCTTTATTTATTCTAAGACACAGCTCCAATTCAAACTGAAGCAGATTCTGACCCTTTGGAGTTTAAGCTGCATTCTTTGAGTGCCTGTGAAGTTTTTGCAAAATGTTTTTCTTCTAATTATAAGTGAGAATATTAGATTACAAATGTTGCCAAGGTTTTCTTTGGTAAATGTAAGGAGCAGGAGCTTGTGTACTGCTTTTTTTTTTTTGGATCATTGCTACAACTTGTTCCCGTTTAGTTTATTTCTACCCAATTGTGTAGTTGAATTTCCACCTTTATAAAGTTACACAGTGCACATTTACTAACATACATGGCATGAAAGTAATAATTCAAGAAAGTTACTGTCTTGAAGCAAGTTTGCAGTTCTTAGTGTAACTAAACACATTTTCAAAACTGCCTTCAAGGAAGATTTTTTTTTTTTTTTTGCTCCCCATCATGCTTCATTTTTACTTTAAATACAATAGGATCATACAAATTTAAATTATATTGTAAATAAATAAATATTGTTGGCCTATAAAATGTTGTAATGTCACTTTACCAGAACATGTTTCTAAAATCTGAAGCTATACTTTTATTGAATGTGCTTATGATTTTTGGGGCCTGTCCTGATCATTTTTGAGGAATAACTTTTCTTTTCTTCACTGTCTTTTCTTGTACGTGATTAGAAATCAGTCAGTTACTGGACTGTAATTATAATATTCACAAGTGTAAAATATTTTAGATTATTTATTTTAAACACATAGAACAGAATTCTTTTGTGTCAGTTTTTCATGATCTTTTTGTAAACCTGAATAGTCCTTTGCACCAATCCCACCTTTACCAATCAAATAAATAATAATGTTCAACACTAAATCTGACAAATGTAATCAAATGTGTTTTTGCTGGTGAATAAAAAAAATGGCAGTGTCTCTTAGAAAACGAGCTGAATCTAATCCCTCACATTGTCTTTGGCTCAGAAACAATAATTCCTGTGGGTTTATTGTTATTTTGATTTGCACGTGTCGTCTTTGCCTGTCGTTTGTATTGTCTGTAAAAAAAAAAAAGTGGTGAAGTGAAAGGACCATCTGCTCCTTATTTGCATGTTCAATGCAAAAAGTCAATGGAAATTATGAAATCCTTTTTATAAAGAAACTGTCCATGGAGAATGTGTTTGTGTGTTTTCTGAGGAATCCATATTTATGAATAAGACCAATATGTCACATACATTTAGTGAGCGAAAAAGCATTTACAATTTGTATGACAGTGTGAGATATAAATATTGTTAATGTAACTGAAAGCTAAACCATCTCGAGCTTTTTGTGAAGAAAAGTTGAAAAAGCTTTTAAATTGATGTCAGTGCTACGTTGATGGCATCATACTGGTTGAATTCACATTTTCAGGATTTGAAGATGTCATAGGAGAGTTTATTAACCTTGTACTTTAACGTAAAAAAAATCTAAAAGGTGGATGCAACCTTATAACATAAACAATAAATCTGACAGGCAAGTTTTTTGTTAAGCATTACTTCAAACATCCGTTCACCTGAATATATATATATGTTTTATTTCTATATCAAACAATAAATTCTGAGACTTGTAAATTCTGAGAAGAGTGTTTTTTTCCCAATGTAAAACAGTAAGTAAGTAAGTACAATGTAAGTTCCTTGTGTGGTTGTGGCAGCAGAGTGGATAGCACTTTTACCTCACGACAAGAAGGTTGTGGGTTCGACTCCTGCTCGATCTGGGACATTCTGTGTGGAGTTTCATGTTCTTCCCCATGTGGTGGTTTCCTCACCAACCATTACCATGCAAGTTATGGAGGTGGTGGTTGGAGGTTGAGGCGCCAACTGGTTTCTGCTGGACTGCTTCAAAGCTGCTTACGATCACAGAGAGGATGGGAGGGGGCATTGCACTTTCTCTATTAGTTTTAACCTTGGATAAAACTACAGTTCTGAATACTCATCTTAACTGTATTAGTTTTGACAAGATTGGAGTAAAATTTCACAGATTTTGTGGCAATTTTCACTGCTGTCCAGACATTTCTGGCTGATTACAACATAAATTATCTTGATTCAAATTTGTCTATGTAGTAACTAAATGGTAAAATGTATCTATTTATATAGTGCTTTTTCACCTTACAAATCACTCAAAGCTTTTTACAATTAGGGATTCACTCACCCAGTGTATGCAGACACTGAGACAATGTGGGTTAAGTGTCTTGTCCAAGGACACAACAACATTCCACTTTTGTTGTTACACTGTGGCACCTGGTGTTCCAGCGGTCTTCCATCCAAGCACTAACCAGGCCCTAACTTGCTTAGCTTCCGAGATCTGACGGGATAAGGCTTTGACAATCAGGTATGGTTAAAAAAATTGCTTCCATTTGCAAATATTTTGGCTTGAAATGAGAACAAATTTATTAAAACAAGACAGAAACACCTTGAACATCTTGAAGCAGGTAAAAAAATCTAGCTTCATCATGTAAAAGTATGTTATTGGTGAAAAAGACCATTATTAAGATTCAAATCCTGATTTCAGATTTATTTTAATTATCATAGAAGCACATTTTGTATTGTAATTTCTCCACATTGTTGTATAGACAGTCCAAAGCTTGTGGAAAAGTTGCAGCTTAATTATACAGTATATACTTACGAGACAAACTCTGATTTTCATTCACAGAATGTACACATTTACTGGCCCGAGTTTTGGTATGTTATTCTGTGGTTTGTGTTCCCGTCGGAGCTAAGCATCACTTGTTTTATTATTTTTATCAGATATAATTGAATGTGAGGGTTCCAGGTTGTGGTTCATATAATGGAGGCAGCAGGAGACTCATTCCTGATGGTCAAATGCATTTAACAGCACAGTTCACCTCGGTGGGAAATCATGTTACAGCCAATCACAGAAGAGAATTGGTTATAGACAATTTATTTCAAATAGTTATCAGTAAAATGTCTCAGCGGGAGGCTTTAGATTTTATTTTTTTTTCAATTTCATACAGTTTCAACTATGATTCTGTGTGGAGTAAGCCACAATCAGAGCAATGGGCTTTCATATGATGACTTTATTTGTAAACGGTTCTATTTCACAGTATAGTACATTTGTTTGTTGCTTTCTGGATTTCTATTGTAAATATTGTCATCATGGTGGTAGTTGTAATTTATTTTTTCAATCCATTTTCTGCCAAATTTTTAATGCGAATAAACAGGTAACACACTGTGAAAATAGTGTCAAAATAAAAACATACTAAAAATAAGTAACAGGTCTACAGTAAGAGTATCAACTCTGTTTTAAAAATACAATAATCTTTCATCCAAAAGAGGCCATAACAGTGTGTCAGATGTTAGCTAAGCAGGTTGGGTCTGAGCAGTACTTGGATGAGAAACCGCTGCCACAGTGGTGAGAACAGAGTTGTTGTGTCCTTGGGCAAGACACTTGACCCACATTGTCTAGTACTGATCCTATTTGGTCTCGCCCACTTTTCTAGGAAGTGCATTTCCTGTTTAGCTCTGTTAAGGTCGCTAGCATGTTTTAGGGGTCCAGTTGATTTAAGGACTTACAACAGTGCAAAAGATCTACCTATGACATCATAAAACAAGCACATTCTTTTGTGAGGCTCAGAGAAGAAAGAATAGTTTTTCACAAAACTTTGTGTTTGAAGAGGAAGCAACGTTAGAACAATATATAAAAAAAAAAAAGAAAAAAAAAAAAAAAGGAAAAAGTACATTTTGCACGTATTTTTTGAGACCTAATGTCCAGCCTCCTTTTCCTCAAAGAGTTTACTCCACTGGTTTGATTTAAAGTGTTATAATGCTATGTAACCTGAGGTAAGATCATCATTATATTTAAATGTCTATATCAAATATAGTCTTCTTCACTCAAACCCAAATACATGTTTACTCTCTTCAAATGTGTGCTTTGGCTTCTAGAATAAGATGAATGAATGAATGAATGAATGAGTCTGTCTCTGTGTTAACCCTGTGAAGAGTTAGGCGCTGTCAAACTCACCACAGGGTGTTCCCCCGCCTAAGGCCCAAAGTCACTGGGAAAGACAACAAAATGGGAACAATCAGTAGAAAGACAACAAGATATGAAGGTGATCTATTGAAATTAGAAACCTCACTGACTCAATGCTCAAATTTGGGGTAATTTGAGCTCAGGAGAGATTGAATTCTAGCCATGCAAATAATTTCTATTCAACAAGAGCTGTTTTTAATGAAAGTTGAAGCAGTGTCTTCCATTTGAACTGAGTGGATCTGACTTGTAACTGGAATAACATCTGCTTGTCTACGGATAGGTTTTGTCAAAACAGTGAACATTTTAAGACAAAGTAAATATATCTCTATGGGAACAAGAAGGTGGTGAACAATCTGAAAAAAAAGAACATTTTGTGCACAAATACATGACTTGTGCTTATGAACTTAAAAATGGTTCATCCAGATTTTGTACTTGTCAAAAATAAAGATGAAGTCCATAGAAGCCATCACTACACTACACGATCTTTCCATTAACCAACTATTAATAGAGTCGAGTCATGATTGGGTTAAAAGTGATAAAGCTGCTCTTACTGAGGTTTCATTAAAAAAGTGAACAAGGAAATAAGGAGGCAAGGAAACGAGGAGAGGAGGAGGAAATTGAGCACTCAGTCCACTCAGCACTTTAGCACATTAACACTGGAAACCCATCTGAGAAGTGTCACACACAAACGACTCATGGTTTACAGTCGAGAGAGAGGGGAGAGAGAGAGAGAGGGGGGGAGAGGGGGGGAGAGGGAGAGAAAGAGGGAGAGAGATAGAGAGTGGAAAAAAGAAAGAGAATGAGAGAAGGGGAGAGTAAGAAAGAGAGATGGAAAGAGTGGAAAGAAAGAGAGAGAGGATGAGGGTGAGAGAGAGAATTAAAGAGGGGAAAAAGAGAAAGAGGGTGACAGAAAGAGAAAAAAAATGGGGTTGGGGAGGGAGAAAGAAAAAGAGGGTGTGGGGGAGAAAGAAGGGTAGTAAGAGAGAGAAAGAGAGAGGGAGAAAGTGTGATGGAGAAAGAGGAAAGAGACAGAGAGAAGTATGCAAGAATGATCTTTAAAGTCCGATCAAGTTAATCAAATTGAACCTGTGTTAATGTTTGTTCTTGCCAACAAGTGTTGGCAGTGTGTTGTTTTAGAAAGCAAAAAAAAAAAAAAAAAAATAGGTAGGTAAATGTCTTTTGTCTTTCTTTATTTCCACAAAAAACAAAAGCAGCAGATGTAGTATCTTTACTTTTCACAGATTTAAAATAAGCAATAAATACTTTATAAAGGGGATAATTTCCTTGATGTACGTATTATAGTTGTCTGTTTAGTTTTAGACATTGTCTGAACATTACCATGTAGTCAGTTTATAGAAAAAAATCCTATGAGATGGACTATTTCCCAAGGAAGGAAAAAGTATTTGTTGGATTCACCTGTGCTCTCGTCCTCTGCAGAGTTTAGCAGAGGCTTATCTCCAGCAGAGCACTCACCACTCTGGACTGTGTCTGCGTCTGTGTGTGTATCTGTGTGTGTGTGTGCTGTTTACTGCAGAGACTAGTCCTGAAGGGAAACTCTTCTATTCCTCTGGGTCACTGCAAACTAACCTTTAAAGTTCTTATCAAATGTTTTGCAGCAGTGATACCACAGTGGCCAGACGGTTCACTCACAGTTTACTAAAAGTTTTTGATCAGTGTATTGTGCTGCTCTATGCAAATCCATTACAAACAACATAAAAACTAATCAGTTGCCTTATTTAGATTTTTTTTGTAACATTTTGCCAAGTTATAAGTATAAAATCATAAATGAATAAATAATTAATTGAATGGGTTATTTTGTTTTTATTAAGTCAGCAGAACATTTTAGTTAATTTCAAGTAAACTGGACTCAATCTTTTCTTTTACTGTGATGATCTGGGTTTACAGTGACTGTAGATGTTGGCACCGACTGACAGTTATCTTTGAGAATCATGCAATGTAAAGCATAAATATAAATACAAATGAAAAAAGTCTTTCATCTAAAAAGATTATATTATCAAATACCATCAACATGAACACAATTGTATAAATAAATCAAGTTTTCAAACGCATTGACTTGCTTTAGCTCACTGTTTGAATCCATATTCCTGTTCGTATTCTTTGCAGCTCGGAGCAGAGTGAACTGTTGTGCACTTGTGCTGTCAGTCCTGTTACAGTGAACACTTCCTGATCTGTCTGTGAGCCCAGCGTCGAGGTAATGGAGAAATAAATGAGAAGAGGCTGCATGTCTTTAGCTGTGTTACTCTTCATAGGTCTGCTTAAAATTACGCCATGAGGTTCTAAAGCTTCTGTGGTTTGTCCTATCACACTGTTTTTGGCTGTGCAATTTCAAGTTAAATATATCTTAAAGTACACTTATTAACATCTATTAATGATGAATACATTTTATTTCATAGTTCATTTGTATTTCCTCTGTATTTCTTTTTTTTTCATGCATAACCTTACATTGCTGCTATTCTTAAAATAAACACTTACTGAGTTCCTTATTTCTGCCTATGAGTGTGATATTAGGTAGTCTTGAAACTTGTTTGATCATAATTCATGTTCAAAAGATTTCTGTATATATAATACAATAATGAAAAAATGAAGTTAATGTAAACATAATATTACATCCATAAAAAACAAAAAATTAACAATTAGTTAGTGTAACTTCGTTCAGCTCTTTCAGCAGAATCTCGAGGCATTCCCAGGCCAGTCCCTCCGAGTTCTTCTCGTGCGACTGAGCTTCTCATCCTATCTCTAAGGGAGTGCCCAGCCACCCTGCGGTGAAGACTCATTTTGACCGTTTGTATTTGCGATCTTGTCCTTTCAGCCATTAACCAAAGCTCATGACCGCAGATGTGGGTTGGAACACTGCGTTTTGCCTTTCGACTCAGCTCCTTCTTCACCACAATGGTTCAGTACAGTGATTTGGGAAAATATGCATCCTTTTTTTTTTACCAACATTAAAGCTGTGGTACCTTAGTTTTGTGTGTAAATAATCAAAACATAACCTTTCCACCAAAAAGTATCTTGCAATGAATGTTATTTCTCATTGACAGCTGAAAGCAGCATTCTGATTGGCTGTAAGAAGCTGTTCTAAAGCCATGGTTAAAGTCAAAAGTTAATAAAGATATTAATAATCATGTGCCAAAGCCTCAGTGAGAGCTGGGAAGATTCTGGTCTTGATGTGTGAAAACAGGTATCCCAACTTTGAGTATTATTATGTCATAATATGTATGAAAACAGCAATTGCAAAATATTAAAAAAATATTAATGATCTTAATTTTAATAATAACATTAATATTAATAAAGAGGATACAAATGCAATGCTAAATAAAATAAATCACCGATCTGGCACTTTTAAAGTTGAAAAAAAAAAAGTGTATTCAGCAGAACAGGGCCTTTGAAATCCACTGGAGAGAGTTTAGCCCTCGGACTTAACCCTCCCATGAGCCTGTTTCAGCCGGTGTCCGCAGGGTGTCCAGTGTGCAGTCTAAATCAGATGTGCTAACTGTGTGAACGCACTGAGTGTGAAAGGTGCTGCAGCAGAAACATTAGTGCTGAGCTTTCCTCCCCTTCACCGTGACTTTGAACACATCGATCTTCACCTGTTCCTCATTATCCACACTACACTGGCTTTGTCGCATTTACACCTTCATACTGTATTACACCTGCCCCGATCACCGTGAAATAGAGGAGCTTTAACTGGAGCCAATAGCTTCCACAGAAGAGTTTGATAGATCCCAGAGGGCAGACAGGTACTACCACTGAGTATGTATTACTATGGAAAGCCTGCATAATGCTGTTAGCTAGAGGCATTGTTGGCTATTGCATAGGAACAACCAATAAAATGTCTCATCATACACCTAATATGACTTTTCATGCATGTTTGAATCATGTTTACACTTTTCCACTTTTCTCAGCAGTGCAGTTCCTGTTTAGCTGCTGTTAGCGTGTAAAAATCAGTCGCTGGGTTTATTTTGACTGTCGCTTGAGATTACCTCACGAGACAGACAAGCTAACATGTTTGCCATACGTTACGTAAGCTGAAAAGGTGCATAAGTAAATGATTTGTACAACAACCGGATGAAGTAGTAAACACTAGTAGTAAAAGAAGACCGCATGAAACTTATAGACCTGCAGCGAAAGCTCCAAGAGCAGGTCTTCATGGGCTGCATTCAGAAGAGCAGGATTAAGCAATTGGAGGAAAAGCTTCTGCAAAAAGAAGCTCTCCCATTACCAACAGAGCAACCTCAGGAAAAGCAGAAGAATATCAGGAGAGGGAGTTGAACAGACAACTCCAAGAGCAGCTCGCCATCAACCTTAAGAACAAGAAAAGACTAGAAGAGCTGCATCAGGTGGTCCAGCACAAAGAATCCCTGGAAAACAAAGTAGAGGAGCTACAAAAGGAGCTAGATACACGCTCAGAGGAGCAGAAGCTGAGGAGCCAACAGCTTCATGAGGCCGAGATCAACAATGACAAACTTATCCACATCAGCAAAGTCCAGCAAAGTGGAAAGTTCAGGACTTGGAGAATCAAGTCCAGCAGAAAAAAGCTCTTGAGGACAGAGTACAGGAGCTAGAAAAGGAACTAAAAGAGGCTAGAGAGCTGAAGGAGAAGCAGCAGAAGGAACAGGAAGAGAAACAGGCTCTGCAAAGACAGATTCTGGCTCTGACGTCTGCTTTCGATGAGCAGAAACACACATCTGAGAAAGCTATGAACGAGCTCGTCACAGCGGAGTCTGCTCTCTTAGAGCAAAAACAGGCTAAAACCAAGGTGCGTGAGCTGGAAGAGCATCTAACAACTGAGCGTACCCGAGTACAAGAGCTCCAAGGAGAACTGAGCATCAAGAAGAACAATTTCATGACTTCGCTGGAGGAATCCTCTGGCGCTCATAACACTCTGGTGGAAGAGAACGCACGTCAACAGAGCAAACTGGAGAAGCTAAACTCAGCTCTGAATCACAGCGAGGAGGAGAGAACATCTGCCCTCCTCAGATGTGAAGAGCTAGAGATGTCGCTAAACGAGTCTCGAGATCAGCTGCACCACAGCAGAGCCACAGCGGAGTCTGCTCTCTCACAGCAAAAACAAGCAGCTGAAGAGTCTAAGACCAAGGTGCGTGAGCTGGAAGAACATCTAACCACTGAGTGCACCTGTGTACAGGAGCTCCAAGAAGAACTGAGCATCCAGACCACTTTTATGACTACGTTGGAGAAATCCTCTCGCGCTTATAACACTTTGGTGGAGGAGAAGGCACATCAACAGAGTAAATTCAAGGAGCTAAACTCAGCTCTGAATCACAGCGAGGAGGAGAAAACATCTGCCCCTCCTCAGATGTGAAGAATTGGAAAAGTCGCTGAACGAGTCTCAAGATCAGCTGCACCACAGTCAAGCCATCATGGAGACGCTCCAAGAGGAGTTGGATAAGAAGAAAAAGCGGAGGAGGTGGTTTAAGTAGAGTCACTGATGCCCTCTCTTCCCAGAACTCACCATAACCTGTGTTTGTAACAGGTAAAAAAAACGAGTTGAGGTGCACTACACAGTGGTGTACTATGAATAAACAACAAGCAAGCAAAAAATTTTGAATCTTTCACCTTTTATGAACAATTTTAGAAGTACTTTATGCATCAATAGAAAATAACTAAATGGTTAAAAATGCACCCAGACAATCCATTATTAAAATCTAACCAAAACTTGTGATCGAATCGAAAGGCCAGAATCAATCAGATTTGTTCATGCAGCCACTGACCTACACAACATTCTGTGGTTGTATAATACGCACAATAATGCAATAATGGTCACAATGAAGAAAAAACAAAGCGTGAACTTGTGCAAGACCTGACTGAATGTGCATTATTATGTTACGTTACTGATGGTGGATCTCCAAATATTGACACTATTTATTACTGTTTACTGTTCAAATCTTTATAAAATACATGTTCTGAGCACTAGTGGCTTTGTTTTAAATGTAATTTTCACAAAATCCAACAAAATTGAAAATAGTGGCTGCAAAATAAAAAATTGAATCGAATAGTGACTTAAGTCGATACAACGACATGTTAAACATCAGCATTGCTCACTGCTTCGTCCTGGTTGTTTCCTGGAATTCCCGGTGTTCCAGGTTTTTCAATGCAGTCGTCTGTCACTTCGTAAAATAGTGGCTCTGATCTTAAAAAGAGATTTAAGGCGAAACCCACTAACAAGCTCCAGATCTCAAGCGCGAATGCTCATTGCACAAAGATTTGGAAGTGAACAACAAATTTGGTGCCACTGCTGAGTCACGTAACATAAACAAAACAAAGATATATGGATGTACTAGGAGTGGGCCATATATCCATAGTCTCAGTAAAGGCTATAAGGAACGCTAACATCACCTCTCTAGTATAGTTCTAATATGTGACACCAGGATCTTCACAGAATGTTCAACAATTTTAAAGATCTCCAGACATCAGATTGTTTTGATAAACTTTACATCTATGGCTTTGTATAACTTGTACCACTTCACAACTACAGTTGACACATTTGATACTTAAAAGATTGGGATCAGACCCAGTGTTCTGCATTTTAGTTTTTTTTCTTATGCCATGACTCGGTTAGCATACCTTCCCAAGTCCTTAGCTTAAGCCCATACAACTCAAAATAACTCTAATGCTAACATTGGCCCAAATTTCTGAGGAAAAAATATTAAAGGTGCGTTGCGTACGAGTTAAAGATTGATAAGGGTGCCATCTTTTGCATTTTGTGGCACTGCACCCACCCTACTGTCAGCAGCTGAAGACGTATTTTAGGCTTAAAAGATTCTTTGACACATTGTTACTTTCTGCTAAATGTTTTCTGAGTTAAGAATACAAGTAATTTGTATGAAAAAGTAGATACTGACTATTTTATTTGTTCTTTTTTGACTGACTGATCAGTTTTCAAACTCATGTCTCATAAACTAAAATGCCAATGACAATTTATTACTTTAATAAAACTAAACCTTACCAAGACAAACAGCTAAGAGCTAAGCTACTAAAGCTGTGACTNAGGAGAAAACATCTGCCCTCCTCAGATGTGAGAATTGGAAAAGTCGCCTGAACGAGTCTCAAGATCAGCTGCACACAGTCAAGCCATCATGGAGACGCTCCAAGAGAGTTGGATAAAGAAAAAGCGGAGGAGGTGGTTTAAGTAGAGTCACTGATGCCCTCCTTCCCAGAACTCACCATAACCTGTGTTTGTAACAGGTAAAAAAAAACGAGTTGAGGTGCACTACACAGTGGTGTACTATGAATAAACAACAAGCAAGCAAAAAATTTTGAATCTTTCACCTTTTATGAACAATTTTAGAAGTACTTATGCATCAATAGAAAATAACTAAATGGTTAAAAATGCACCCAGACAATCCATTATTAAAATAACAACCAAACTTGTGATCGAATCGAAAGGCCAGAATCAATCAGATTTGTTCATGCAGCCACTGACCTACACAAACATTCTGTGGTTGTATAATACGCACAATAATGCAATAATGGTCACAATGAAGAAAAACAAAGCGTGAACTTGTGCAAGACCTGACTGAATGTGCATTATTATGTTACGTTACTGATGGTGGATCTCAAATATTTGACACTATTTATACTAGTTTACTGTTCAAACTTTATAAAAATACATGTTCTGAGCACTAGTGGCTTTGTTTTAAATGTAATTTCACAAAATCCAACAAAATTGAAAATAGTGGCTGCAAAATAAAAAATTGAATCGAATAGTGACTTAAGTCGATACAACGACATGTTAAACATCAGCATTGCTCACTGCTTCGTCCTGGTTGTTTCCTGGAATTCCCGGTGTTCCAGTGTTTTTCAATGCAGTCGTCTGTCACTTCGTAAAATAGTGGCTCTGATCTTAAAAAGAGATTTAAGGCGGAAACCCACTAACAAGCTCCAGATCTCAAGCGCGAATGCTCATTGCACAAAGATTTGGAAGTGAACAACAAATTTGGTGGCCACTGCTGAGTCACGTAACATAAACAAAACAAAAGATATATGGATGTACTAGGAGTGGGCCATATATCCATAGTCTCAGTAAAGGCTATAAGGAACGCTAACATCACCTCTCTAGTATAGTTCTAATATGTGACACCAGGATCTTCACAGAATGTTCAACCAATTTTAAAGATTCTCCAGACATCAGATTGTTTTGATAAACTTTACATCTATGGCTTTGTATAACTTGTACCACTTCACAACTACAGTTGGACACATTGATACTTAAAAGATTGGGATCAGACCAGTTGTTCTGCATTTTAGTTTTTTTTTCTTATGCCATGACTCGGTTAGCATACCTTTCCCAAGTCCTTAAGCTTATAGCCCATACAACTCAAAATAACTCTAATGCTAACATTGCCCAAATTTCTGAGGAAAAAAAATATTAAAGGTGCGTTGCGTACGAGTTAAAGATTGATAAGGGTGCCATCTTTTGCATTTTGTGGCACTGCACCCACCCTACTGTCAGCAGCTGAAGACGTATTTTAGGCTTAAAAGATTCTTTGACACATTGTTACTTTCTGCTAAATGTTTTCTGAGTTAAGAATACAAAGTAATTTGTATGAAAAAGTAGATACTGACTATTTTATTTGTTCTTTTGACTGACTGATCAGTTTTCAAACTCATGTCTCATAAACTAAATGCTCAATGACAATTTATTACTTTAATAAAACATAAACCTTACCAAGACAACAGCTAAGAGCTAAGCTACTAAAGCTGTGACTAAATGTGTGATGTACTTTGACTGGCCTGACTGTCTTACCTTCTAATGAAATAATCACCAGATGAACGTCTTATTGATCTCAGCACAATTCTTCTATCTCAAAAACATGTCCGAGTGCTCCTCGGCTCTGTCAGTCGGCCTCATGCTGTTACGGTGGGCTATGATAATTCTTCCGTGTGTTACGGGGGTTCGGAAGCTATGATGGCAGTATTTACCACTGATTATTTATTTATTTATTTTTTTTATCAAACGGTCTTTACAACATCCGTCTGTTGTATCAGACCGAGAGCTTTGCGAAATAAATAGAAATACTAACAATAATCCAGTGAAGGAGGACTAGCACGGGAAAATGCGACCAGCGCCACTCACATTTATGAGTCTGTCTGCACTTACAGAGGAAACCTCGGTAAGTTTATAAAACATCATGGCGCGTAATTTGATATTTCGTAATATTGAGAATCTTAACTTACGCAATGCACCTTTAAAGGGACTAAACTCCATTTTTTTTACAACAAGATAACTTAAAAACAGTTTCCCCCTAGTACTGATATCTTGTTAATGTATCTATCCAGGTGGAAATTAGTCCGTCATGTCCTGTCTATGTTTGTCGCCAACTTATTCTGTTTTTGTTTTTAGCATTGTGGCTAACTGTTGTTAGCATAGTGAGTCACCTCGCCAATAACAGCTCTGAAAAAACATTCAAACTCATCATGATGAACAATTTGAAGCTCAGAATGCATTAGCTAAGTGAGCAAAGCGTGTAGACTGAAGTAAGAAGCTTAAAATTAATTATTTCTGTTTGTTTACATTTTAAGAATGCAAAAATCAGGTACAGTCCCTTTAAGTATAAGATTTTGCTGATATGGCCACCAGTGCAAAGTGAAAAAAAATAAAAAATAAAAATCATATGGTTGCTGTACAGTGAACCATAGTGCTTTTATGAACATATAAATATACTCCTTTGAGTCAATCCGTCTCATTTCTATGAAGGCTGTTTCCCTTTTAAAGTGGAAATGCAGTTTGATCATCTCAGATTTGTCAAGTATCTGTGTCAAGCAGCTCTACTAACATCCCACGAGAATCTTCTGACAACGATTAAGAAGACTTTGAAGTCTCATTCGAAACGCAAATACTAGATGTATTACTGTCAAAGAATAGGTTTAATCTCAAGTTAATGGAAATAAAAAATATACAGTTAAAGGGACTGTACTCGATTTTTTGCAACAGATAACTTAAAAGCAATTTCTCCCTAGCACTGATGCCTTGTTAATGTATCTAATCAGGTGGAAATTAGTCCCAAAGTCCTGTCTATGTCTAATAAATCCCGTTTGTGTGCAACTTTTCTGTTTTAGTTTTTAGCATTGTGGCTAATTGTTGTTAGCATGGTAACTCACCTCGCTGTTAAAGCTGTGAAAAAACATTAAAACTCATCATGATGAACATTTTGAAGCTCAGAATGCATTTGCTATGTGAGCAAATCATGTAGCCTGAAGGAAAAAGGTTAAAATTAATTATTTCTGTTTGTTTACATTTTTAGGATGCAAAAATCAGTACAGTCCCTTTAAATGATCAGTAATCTCAACATAATTAGTCCTCAGGATATCAACCTATGGCAATTTTAAGCTAAATTGAGATTCCATGCAAAGTAGCTTGCAGTGAAGTTTGTCTCTACATTTCATCTTCTTCAGGTGAAACTGCAGCCCAGAGCCCAATGTGTGCTCTGCAGAGGAGAGCTGCTGGCAGACCTGCTACATGCACTTACCTTATCCTCCTGTAACAGAGAACACTGAGCCAAATACTGCACTCAACTTGTAACATTAATTCAGTCTCAAGTCTTGTCTCAGGCTGCATGGGAAGTATATTCAGTATTTAGTAAATGTTTCTTATGATGACACAAAGCATGCTAATAACAGATCAAACATGAATGTAAACAAGAAAAACTGCTTATGGTGCTCATAGTTTAAAGTATAACCACTCTGCCAACATGAACATTGTCATAATTTAATGTTCAAACCAAACGATGATCAGAAGTTGTGGCCTACCTAATCACCCACACCCTTCAGTCATTATGATATTAAATGTATCGTATCTTTCATCCCAGCAGGCACTGACTGAACTTCTGGTAAGGACACGGCAGCCATCTTGAATCTCTCTGATGATCCTGCCTGGTTTGAAAGTGTACTCTTATCTACACCTCAGGGTCACAACAGCACAGTCTAGTTCTAGTTCTCTCTCTCTCTCTCTCTCTCTCTCTCTCTTTATTAAGTCCTTATCTGCCTTTAAGAGTTCCTTTGTTCGGCTGTGGTTTTATATCGAGAGCTGCACTCATCTCCTGCTCCCTCTCAGCTCTTCTGTGTCACGTTAAACGCTTAATTGATTCTGGCATTAGACTAACTGATCACTTTATGAGCTTTAGAGAACCAGACGATTAGCTTGTTAAAAGTAAAGCATTTTATTAGGTAAAGTTCAATAAAGATTTTATACAGTTATATT
Organism: Mugilogobius chulae; assembly: GCA_038363315.1. Classification (NCBI taxonomy): domain Eukaryota; kingdom Metazoa; phylum Chordata; class Actinopteri; order Gobiiformes; family Gobiidae; genus Mugilogobius; species Mugilogobius chulae. The sequence goes on along the minus strand of CM076405.1, from coordinate 25,130,511 downwards.
ATGTTCTGCTTCTTATTATAGTTACAGAATAGTTTGCTTTGAATGTCTTTGTAGCCTACAACAATTCCTCATGATTATCACGTGCTTTTTGTCACAGTACTTCAAGTGTTATTCATTGCTGCTCTCTGCTGGTAAAGATTATGTAGTACACGTTGTTTGAGCCTGAATATTGTGTGAATGTTTAGTTGTACGTAAAAATAAAAATACATAATCTAATATGAATTAAGTACATGTTAAAAACTAATTATGTGTCTATTTTTATTCTTCCATTTGCACATATCATGCCTTCATCTTTACCAACAGTTTTTTCATTGAATGCTTTATGTGTTTTGGTGCAGACCATTATGTGCACCAGGTGTACATAATAAAGTGTAGTTCACCTTGTAGATAAAGATAAATATACAGTTTCACAGCAGGCATTTTAAAGAACACATATGATGCATTTTTGTGTTGCTCTCAACCTTCCAAAAAAAAAAAAAACAGTGCAGTAAAGCAGACATGACAGTCATGTTTCCCACAATAGGAATTGAGTTAGCGCTTCATCTACTGACTGCAAATGAAATTACACAGGGTAAACAATCAAACTGATCTTGTCTGATGAAAAAAAAAAGCTCAAATTGAGTGTGAATCATTTACGAGATCACAGATCAGGTGCTTTCAGAATTGTGTTTTTGTGGGAACAAAGGATAACTCAAAGACAAAACTTTGTGTTTCTTATGAGGAAGCAAAAAGAAAAAAAAGTAAAATTTGCATATAGCACAATCTGAATCGAATAGTGGATTCATGACATGTTGCACGTTTCTCTAAATTTAAGAAAATATCCAAAGTGATCAAGGGAATGGAAACCATACGAAAAATTGATTCTATTTGGATTTTTTGCTGTTATTGTGAATTCAGATAACATATCGGTATCAACAGCAGAAACAGTTATTTTCTACTCTTAAATATAAGCGTTTACTAACTATAGCTTGCATTTTAGTGTCTCTCTTCAGTATTTTACAATACTTATTTGGATGGTTAAACATTGTTCACTGCTGCCCTTTAGTGGTAGTAATGTGTTTGTGCAAGTCACAATAGATCAATTCTGAATTTTGCTGACATCAATTGAACACTTATTATTATCATATATTTTTTTTATTTTCTTTATGTTGAGAAAACAAACAAACAAAACCTCCAAAATCAAGTGCCTTACATTTAAAATAACAACAGGACACACAGCATTATTGAAAACTCCTTTTATCTCTCCTTTTTATTTTATATTTTGTGCCTTGTTACCTAGGCAACGTTTTACATTTTATTAAATGCTCCTTCCTTCTACACCTGACATAACTGTGAAAAACAGTGCTTCTGTCTGTCCTCAGTGACCAATGCCATTCAGACAAACTACTTTAACTTATAAAACCTTCACAAAAACCTGCAAGGATTGGACACACAGTCTACAATCAGACATTTACATTTTTTGTTTTAGCTTGCGTTCTTGTTATTTCTTTTCTTCTTCTTCTTTGGCACTTGCTTCTTGGAGGATTCACTCGAGTTTTCAGATGCTGGTTTTGAAGCTGGTTCTTCCTCAGATTTCTCCACAGCTTCCACTGATTTTGCCTCTTGGACTGTGGCTTCAACTTTGTCCTCCTGAACTTTGACTTCTTCGACTTTGACCTCTTCAACTTTGACTTCCTCAACTTCAGGAAGTTCAGGTTTTGGTAGATCTACAACATTTTGACTCTCGCTAGTTTCTTCAGCTGGAGTAGATTCAACTTTTGCTTCAGTAGCATCTTGTTCAAGCTTTGCATCATCTTTTGGTTTCTCCATTTGTGTAGCTTCTTGTGGACATTGCTGAACCTCATTTAGTTCTTGGACTTCTTTCTGTGTTGATGCTTCCTCTGGTTTAATCTCTTCTTCTTTAACTTCTTCTGAATCCTTTTTGTTCTTAAACTGGGCGAACGCAGAAGCAATCTTATCTTCTTCCAAGTCAACTTCGGCAGTGACATCCTCCACACAATCGTCGTTGTCAAACAGCGAATCTGCAAAAAGCTGCAGTTTGGCCTGCTCCTCTTTGAGTCGGGCCATGTCCTGGGTCAGAACGGGGTCTTGGCTTTGCATTTCGTCGATGTCCTCGTGGGTCAAAAGACTGTCAGACTCAGGAGGAGGAAGCCCGAGCAGTTTGGACGGGATGTTGGCGTTAGAGGTGCGGACGTCTTTGATTTTGTCGTAGAGGATTTTGCGTTCTTCTTGAAGAGTGCGGCACAGTTTCTCCAACTTCTGGATCTTGAGGACAAACAGGTCATATTCTTTGCCCTTTTCTGTTCTCTGGGGTGAAAAAGGATTAAGATTGTGAGTTACTGTATGTCTAGGACTAGTCTTTGTGGATCATGACTTTTATCATTCTCGTTAAACATTAGAAGCTGAAGAAGCCTAAATAAACTGGTGCAATAATGGTAACATTTTGTCAACTCATAATTTATTATAAACAAATTGTTCACACTTTTGACCTTGCATTTTCTATTTCATTTTTAGACCATTTAAAGATTGTGTTGTTATCAGTGATTTTTGAACATGCATGGCTTCACAAAATGTGTTTTTCACCAGAGTTTGACCTCTTTGGGTATGGGTGATCTCACAAAACCGTTTACTATGCGTCAAGGTGGTGCAGCATTAAGTGCTCTGGCCTCATAGCAAGAAGATCCTGGGATTGACTCTCGAACAGATGGGGACTTTCTGTGTGGAGTTTACATGTTCTCCTCGTGTCTGAGTCAGTTTCCTCAGGGTGCTCCGGTTCTCTCTACCACTAAAAACATATCTTGTAATGCCACCCTCTCCCTTCCCCAAGATTACATGTAAATTAGCTCTAAATATAAAATCTGGTAAATGCATATCTGCCTTTGTGCTTAATGTGTTTGAACATTTCGATAACAAACCCTAACCTTCCCCTCCCATCCATATTTAGTAGGGTTTTGTTTCAGTTAGGGCATACAGGAACATTTTGACTAGAATTGTGTTAGTTAGTACTAAGCCAAATGAGTATGATGTGTAATGGATGTGTGGACTTGCAAGTTGGACTTAAGTCACACTTGAGATTTGATAAATGGGACACAGTACTCAACTTGGACTTGGAGTCATTTGACAACTTGATGCCCCCTCTCAAAGTGAGTTAGATGAACAATTTGTCCCCATCCACATTTTAAATTCTAGAAATTGGGCAGAGCCTGAATTTGGAAAGACTTGAATTTGACTTAAAGTTTTTTTTATCTCCAAAAGGAATTGTATCTTCTACATTTGTCCTTATGAGCAATGAGGACTTGGACTTGCGGCCTAATGTTTGAAACTTTAGAAAACAACAACTTGGTTCCTCTTATGGGCTATTTAAGCACAGTTCAGTAGGAGGGTCAACTGCATTATGCAATTGGGCGTGCATCATTAGGTGACCCTTATCTCACACAAGTCAGATAGGTCTATATATTTACATCACTTGGATTTCTTAAACTAAATGTTAACTTCTTCCTACACTTACTACAATTTGTTTGTCTCCTACCTCTTCGAGCATGTCTGTCAGGGCCTTGTTGCAATTCTCAAATCTGGTCTTCCATAAATTGGACTCTTTCTCCATTTTCTTCATCTTATCAGACATCTACAAGGAACAACACAATTTCAGTTATAAAAATGCACAAGCATGCCTTTTGTAATTTTCCACCATGGCAGTATCCACTCATTTCCTTAGTCCTCTAAAATGCTCAAATAACATACTGTAATTTACTTTGCTGATTGTACTCACAGTGTCCATCTCTTTCTTGAAGCGATGGAAGATTTCATTGCTTTTGGCTAAAGTCGCTTGAAACTCGTCAAACTTCTGAGCGTACAACGCTAGCTGTGGAGAAAAACACTGGCATTAGTCAGGGTCACATTTGGCTCAGAAAAGGCTTAAATCTTAAATCTCGGGGTGTTGAATTTAAGCAGCAGAGACGTGGCACCAGCTGCTCCTCAGACAAATCCATGCATTTAACAAGTTTGCTAAAGAGCTATGTTTTCTTCCACACCTGCTACACTCGGCGTTTAACAGTGGTGAAGGAGAAACACTGTGGTTTTCAAACAGAATATAGCAGTTGTGAAAGTAATACATGAGTGTTAACTGTTACAGGTGAGACACTACACCTCAACTTATACTTTCATGTGTTAAACTACTCAAAGGTATTTCAATATTTCTTACATCTTCTTGCATAATAGCTTTATGCAACATTGCAGTTTTCAAACTAAACTGACTGAGGGTGGCTTTATGCTTCCAGGTTCAAAACACTCTCAAACCAATGTACTGACATTCTAATTGAGTTTGCAGACAAGTTTAACATACACCAGACTTTGCAATTTGGACTACCCTGCAAAAAGGGAAAATCTAACTTAGATAAAATGACTTGAATTAAGCATTTAATCTTAGGATTTTTTTTTTTTCACTTAATAAGACATTTCACACAGTTTTTTTTTTTTTTTTTACCTGTAGTATCTCACCTTAAGATAACATGAGAACATAAGCAGGAAGCTTTGAGTTAGCTATCACAGAAGCTTGGGTTTTGTTAGGCAAGAAACCAAAAGCCAGATAGCAACACATTCTTTCAAAAGCAGGTTTAGGCACAATAGATTTAGGACTGGCCCATTCGTCATCGGGAAAAGAAGCTTGATGGGAAGTGAGTTTTCCTCAGATATGCACATGATGATTACAGCATTTTGATCTCAAGTATGTAATCATATTTGGTTTATAAAAGTTACAGAGACAGTACAGGAGTTTACAGCGTGTACAGTCCAACTCCATTTGCTAAGTCAAAATCAATGCCTATTCTAAATGTTGACTGTTTTCTTGACATATTCACCTGCGTTTGCATGACAGTCCCCTGCTCTCTGAGAGTGTGAGTCTGCAGTTTCCACTCTGCAGCCTGAACCAGTAACTACAGAAAAGACCACAGACACAGTCAAAACAGAGAGGCAGATTACCTTCTTCTTCATGGACAGCTCCTGCTCCTTCATAGCGAAGCATTTCTTTGTTTTGTCAATAGCCTCCCTAAGCAGCTAGTGACAGAGACATACACAGTCAATCTAAGGGCAAACATTACTAAAAGGACTTTGTGATGAAGTAGTAGTACTATAGCTGCTGTAGAAACAATGTAATTAATAAAAACAAATATACATGCACATGATGATGGTCTAGTGTTGTGATGGATTCTTCAGTTTGATTTGTTTGTTAAGTTATTGTCAGCGAATAGCTATAACTTTAAGGAGAAACAGGATCTAAATACCTTGCTTTAAGAGGCTACATATGACTTTGTGGTAATTTTAGAAATTGAAATGTAGAAGCATATCATTAATCAATCAATTAATAACCTTTTTTTTTTCTCAACTATTGTGTGCAGTGTTGTGAAACAAATGATGTTATGACTTTGGAATCTACAAAATAATATAAAACAAGCTATTTTAAGGTCCTATATGCTGTTTTAATCCACTTTATATATTTTTTCTAATCACAAATAACTAGAGTTGTGCTTTGTTACACTGCTTTATCAGATAAATCCTTCATATTTAGGCTGTGTTCTAGTTGCAAGTTAAAAATAGTGACATCATTGAAGATTTTCAGATCACAAAATCCAAAATAAGTGTTTTAATCTGTCCATCTAGCTCCTAGCTCTCACTAACTCCATTAGCTTATCCTAGGTTATTAATATCCACATTATGGTCTGGCTTCAACACTGGGTTTAGAACAGCTTTTTACTACAGACAGCGAAGTGAAACTGAGACCAGAGGATAGCCAATCAGAAGGCTGCTTTCAGCTATCACTTATTAGTTTCAGACAGTACACAGCAGTCTGATTTTTGTCACGAGAGGCTACTTATGAGTATAGTGTGTGGTTTCTATTGCAAAATAGAAACAGGTAGCTGTAGTTCTTTAGTCGTTTAGTCGTTTACTTGGGAGTCTTAGTTGATCAAAAAATTTTTTGTCGACCAAGTATTTTATTTTGATTAAAGGGATTTATAAATGACTGCAACAAAAAGGGGTGAATCAACTGAAGATTTGAGACCAAAACATTGATTTAATCTGCCTCCATTAATTTATACAGTTTAATACAGTTTTCTATTCATATATTTTCTGTATAAGTTGCTGTTTTTGCTTGAACTTTTTAGTTTCAGAGCTTTAGCCACACCCCCTTTTTATTTGCTTAATCGTTCAATAGAACATGTCTTTTGTCAACCAATAATTTCTTTGGTCAACTACAGGCCTAGAAACGGGCCCTTAACTTTGACATATGCACCTTTAAAGGAATCTCAATTTTGTATTTTAGCTTATACAATGAACATGAACTGAGATTTATACTCATTTTGTTTGGAGAAGTGCATTAGTGTATGTACAAATGAAATGACATCATATCCTATTGTATGCACCTAAACTATGTGATGATGTACAGTGACTTACATATTCTTTCTCTCTCTTGTGTTTCTCCTCAGCCTCCACCAGCAGAGCGTTGGCCTGAGCCAGTCGGGCCTCGGTCAGTTTCTGCTGCAGGTCGCGATGTTTATTAATCTTCTCCAAACTCTGGACAATGCACAACAGAGTAACCTTTATTTATGACCTAATATACAATATAAATGAGAGCAGTTTTCTCACCTCTTCTCTGAGTTCACACTGGTTCATAAGGCTTTCCAGTTTCTCTGTCAAGTTATTGTTTTCTGTGCATAGTTTGTCATTTCGGGTGTTGTGCTGTTCGATCTGGGTTTGGATCTCTGTCAGCATTTCCTGGAAGTGGCTGGTCATCTCGTTTCGCTTCTTCTCGTCTTCTCTGCAGCGTTCAATGGTCTCCTCCTGAAAACGCCAAATAAAATGAATGAGCAGCGTGGTAGAAAATCTATTCGTACTGCTAACTAGGTAACTAATGTCTCTCTGTAAGGGAAAATAAGCTATTCATTTTAATGCAGAACATTTTTCTTGTTCACTGTTCAATAATCACAATATCAAATCAAACTTAAAGGTGCACTGTGTAACTATCTGGAGGTGAAAAGTCATCTTTACAATTTAGTAGAATTAGAAAGTTAAAACTGTACTTTGGGACTTTCTGAATGGAGATGAATACATTTTATGCCATAACATGAAAAAAAAAAATTTGCTAACGGAACCATTTTTTTCTGTAGAAACAGACGTGTTCGGGTCCTCCTCCAAGTCAATTAATATACTCGTTTGTGTAAGTAAAAACAGAGATTTTTATTAATTATTTAGTGTACCAAAGGCATCTTAATGACAAAAATATGCATTTATTCAAGTTTATTTTTGGCCAAAAAGTTGCACAGTGCACCTTTAAAGGCACTATACCCAATTTTACAAAAATAAAAACTCAAAATCAATTTCCTAGCACAGTTAATAGTTAATGTATCTAATCAAATGAAAGTTACTTCACAATGTCCTATCTACGTCAAATAATGTCTCATTATTTCACCAAACTTCTTTGTCTGTCGTTGTTGTTGGCATTGAGGCTAACGACTGCTAGCCGTTAGCCACGCACAGAAAAAAAGCTTAAAACAGATCATGCTGAATAACTCAGAGACTAGATAAGAAAACTTAATGATGAAAGTTAAAAATGTAAAATGTAAAAAAACAAAAATGTAATTAAGGAGATTCAACGAGATACGCCGAATGCATCCTAAACTTGGTGAACTCATGCTGCAGCTCTCTACAGACTCACAGTTGTCCGGTGCCTCTCTACAGACTCACAGTTGTCCGGTGCCTCTCTACAGACTCACAGTTGTCCGGTGCCTCTCTACAGACTCACAGTTGTCCAGTGCCTCTCTACAGACTCCCAGTTTTCCGATGCCTCTCTACAGACTCACAGTTGTCCAGTGCCTCTCTACAGACTCACAGTTGTCCAGTGGCTCTCTACAGACTCACAGTTGTCCAGTGCCTTTCTACAGACTCACAGTTGTCCAGTGCCTTTCTACAGACTCACAGTTTTCCGATGCCTCTCTACAGACTCACAGTTGTCCAGTGCCTCTCTACAGACTCACAGTTGTCCAGTGCCTCTCTACAGACTCACAGTTGTCCAGTGCCTCTCTACAGACTCACAGTAGTCCAGTGCCTCTCTACAGACTCACAGTTGTCCAGTGCCTCTCTACAGACTCACAGTTGTCCAGTGCCTCTCTACAGACTCACAGTTGTCCAGTGCCTCTCTACAGACTCACAGTAGTCCAGTGCCTCTCTACAGACTCAGTGCCTTTCTACAGACTCACAGTTGTCCAGTGCCTCTCTACAGACTCACAGTTGTCCAGTGCCTCTCTACAGACTCACAGTTGTCCAGTGCCTCTCTACAGACTCACAGTAGTCCAGTGCCTCTCTACAGACTCACAGTTGTCCAGTGCCTATCTACAGACTCACAGTTGTCCAGTGCCTCTCTACAGACTCACAGTTGTCCAGTGCCTCTCTACAGACTCACAGTTGTTTGGTGTCTCACCCTGAGCTCGGTGTACTCGCGCTGCAGCTCTCGACACAGTGTCTCCAGTTTACTCCGGGCTAACAGGTTGTTCCTCTGCTCCTTCTGCAGCAGCTGCCTCTCGTCCAACAGTCGACTGAACTTGTGCTGGAGCAGACACAGTTTCTGCTCATCACTGCGACGGAGGGAAGCCTGAACGGAGCGAGTTCACAAGTGAAGTAAAATGTACTACTAAAGAGAAAAACATCAAAGTCAGCCGCACCATTTCAGCGTATTTCTTGACCAGCTCCTGCAGCTTGTCCTCTGGGGAAGACAGCTGGCTCAGACTCTGACGGATAAGTGACATTTCTGAAAGACAACCAGGTAATGGCAGATCATTTCATACAGGAGAATAGTTAGTAGGTTCACATTTTCAGTAGGTTACATTCTTGTTGTAGAGTGTAACAATTTTACAAGGCAGAATTGTGGGTAAGAGCCACTGAAGCTCGACATTGACCTCCCACTCCTTGGTTCAGGTACAGGTTCCCATTACAAACTCTTAGGTTTTGTGAATACAAAAATAGAAATAAAAATAAATGTTTGAAAATGTCTTCAGGGTCAATCAGCTTTGTAGACCTACATTTTTATTCTGCAGCTTTATAAACTACTAAGTTAAGATGTTTTGTTTTTAAGCTTTTAATGTTTGAATTTTTCAAAATCAATGAGAGTAGTTCATAATGGGGGTTTGTTCAACTGGAAACAGGGCTGCTGAGCCTTTAAAAAAAAAAAAAAAAAGATATTTTCATTTCAGTTTGTGGAAACTGTCTGACGTTACATCATTGGGGTTTGTTTGCTTCACAGTAGGAGGGGATTTTTTTTTTATTTAACTTATCGCTGCTTTTTGGTTGTTGTTTTTTTGTCCAGGATGTAATGCATAAACATCTGTCATTTCTGTGAGATTAACTTACAAATTAAAAGCTACATTATTCTATTCTAACTTAATAATCACTAATTAGACAAACGATTTTTTAGAACCGTTTAGTCCTGTGATACCTGACCTTGTAGCTGAAGTGAAATGAAATAGACTGGAGGCACAAGGTGGTGCCAGCCTGCCTATCACCACAAAGCTTTGCAAACTTGTTGATTTAACTAGCTGAAGTTTAGAGAATCATTTCTGCCACATTCAGTGCAAATATGTAAAGAATCTCAGAGAATCATTTGTTCTTAGATCCCCTAACCTAATGAAGAAATCTTCAAACCAAAACTCATCACATTTTACTCTTGTTCTTCTTCTCAGCCCACTTCACACCACACGTTTGCTTTATAATGTATTTTAATCAGGAAAGACAGGCTCTTGTCTGGCTCCATCAGCTTTGTTTGAAAAGGTGTCAGGTGTGCAAACTTTCTTTCACAATCCAGTAGTTGTAAATGTTTGAACATTTGCAAATTCCAGCTGATTTGATATGAAAGCAAATGTTATACATGTGAGAACAGGTGAGCAGAAAAGGACATTTGAGGACGGCAGATATAAATGGACACCTGTTGGAATGATTACAACATGTTAAAATGATGCTCCCTTTAATGCTTCTACACCTGTTCTACACAAATCACGCACAACAAGCTGGCAACAACAATGCATGTCTGATGTAGGATTTGATGTCAGACAATAGACACATTCATTACACATTTGCCTGGACACGTTTTGGTCCTCAAATCTAATTCGGTCTTATACGAACAACTGTTGAATTTGATTTATACGTTGATGTCACCAATTGTGATGGGCTAAAGCAGGTTTATCTGTTACGATTATGTCAATGGGAAAAACTGCCTCAGCTGTCAGGGTTTATTAAGTAGATCTGACCTGGACTGGACTCAAACCACACAAAACAAAAGGATGGTTTACTTGCCAAATCAGTTTAAAGGCGACCACTTTTATGAGTATGTAGCCAGTGTTGTGCTTCATTAGTTTGCTTAAAGTATTTGGATTGATTGATTACATGTTTGGTTCATCTTGTATTGTCCTGTACACTGTAAACCTGAATAAGTTCACTCAACTCAAAATTATTATGTAAATGATTACATAACAACTTTTAAGTAATTGACTTACAGTGTATTGTATATATTATATAAACCTAAAAAAATTAAGTAAAATAAATAAACTGTTTTAAGTCCAACCAACTAATATGAACTATTTTTGTTTTTAAGTTAACTACACCTATGATTTTTGAGTATATGAACTTACAAATTGTTAGTTGAGTAAAATTGATAATGAGTGTTTACTTAATTAAATCTACCATTAAAATGTCAATAGCTGATGCTTGAATGCTCAGAAATCCTGTTTTCACCTACAACCTTGAATGTATTTACATTGATTACAGAAAATGCTTCTGTGTAAAATATGTTGTGTTTAAAAATCAAGTAGCCCCTTTCCAATAACAAAAACTAGTTATTTCATATCTGCTGAATGTTCCAGTTAAATGAACCTGTTGTATTTATAAGCGGTTTTAGATCAGTTTTGTCTTTTAAAATGAACAAAATGTAAGTTACTGGTCCACTTAAGGGATAAGATAAAGGTCTGACCTGTTTCCACAGTGATGCTGTTGTCCTCTTCCTCTTTCTTTTTGTCCATGTCCGATTCGGCCCATGTCTGAGGAATCAAACAGGGCAGTTGAGTCAGAGAATCAACATTAAAAATAAAGAACAAAAGTAATGAAAAATGTGAGAAAAGTGAACAATAACATGTAAAACCAAACAAAATTGTAGTGCCCATAAAAAGAACCCAGGCTGCCACGTTAAAAACAGTAAATGCGTTTTGAAAAATTATTAGTTTTGTTTTGAGTTGAAAAGCTAAGCTGAAGAGTTTGAAGAATGTAATTAAAGAATATTTCACAAAAAGTATTTGTTAAACCATAGGAGATAATTTAACCGTTTGTTAATAGATGTTTCTGTCATAAAAACACATGTGGCAAACAAAAAAACACTGATCAATACATAATAAGAAGTATATAAATTAGCAGTTAGAAACACTCTATTAAAAGTCCTGTATTGTGACATGCCAGTCAGACCTGTTGTTCGAGGACACTGGGGCCGTTACTGTAGCTGCTCACGATCTCGTCCAGGCGTCTCCTGAACTCATCCATGGGGCTGAAGGAGGCGCGGGCTGCAGTCTCCTCTTCCTCCTCCAGGGAGCGCTCTGTCACATCCGGAGGAAGCACCACTTTGGCTGCTGTCACTGAAGTCTCCATAGTCTGGGTTACAGACACACCACAGTCACTCAAAAAATATTGTAGAACTTTAACACTGACCACAAGCAGATCATAATTGACTCTACACATGGAAGCTGTTCATTAAAAAAAAAAAAAAAAAAAAAAAAGATTTAGCGTTAGCATTCACAAAGAAACACTTCCTTTTAACATTCAAGTGACTTTTGTTGAAATATTCTCCTGTTTGTGAAAACCACTCACATCTCACTGTTCACTGCCTGATCTCATAGTAGCCTACTTTTATTTCTTTTTTTTTTTTTTTTTTTTTTTTTTTTTATTGTAGACTGACTGTTAAAACCCCATAGAAATGAACTGAACAGGAAGGGAACATATCAGTATTCCTGTGTTCTGATCACAGCCAAAAGCATGTAGTTTGTAACAGCTGCACACAGTGAGCGAAGAGAAAATGTTTTGGGTGTGTTCAGGTGCATGGACAATGTTCCCCAGTTATAGTTTTATTTTTTGTTCGTCCTCCATAATCAAACCAACAGTCACAAAACGAATTTTGACTTTTTTTTTAACCTGACTGATTTGTGTTCAAATGTTAATAAAAACTGATAAAATAACATGTCGGAATATTCTTTTGTTGTTCAAAATAAAATATAAATCATAACCTTTGAGCAAAATTAAAGTGTTATTGTAAAAATGCTTTCATTTTAAGTGGGGTCATTTTTGACCCCACTCATGGAAGAGTGTAGGTATTGGTCGGCCATGCATCTAAGGGTTAAAATATTTCTTCAAAAATTAAGTTATAATCAGGATTAGGTTAGTTTAGGGATTTGGGATCGATATGCTAACAGTTTCATTGCATAGCTGCGTTTTGGAAAATAAAGAGGCGTCAAGATGTTAGCTGACTGATGTTCTGTGTACAGAGCTGCTCAACAGTTAGAAAACCTCTCTATAGTTCCGGAAGTACAGCGCCCCCTTATAAACTCTCATAGGGATTTTGAAAAATGTGTCTAAAGGGATGTTGTGCGCTAGCCAGCTATGTGCTAACTCAGATCCACAGTGCAACTGTTTTCAGTCTAAAATTGTAACTTAAAAATTGGCCAAAGTATAACTTTATAGTTTATAAAGCTGCATATTCAAATTTAAAATAAATGTAGATCTTATGCTCATGACTCACCACAGAGCTGATACTTTCAAACTTTTATTATCATTTTTTTATCTAAATCTTATATTGGTAAAAGCAAATTAACAGTTTAGCAATTATGCAGTTTTCTACGGCGCTCCATAGTACTCACGAAAAAAAAAATATTTATCTCGTAATTACGAGATAAGATCTCGTAATTACGAGATAACTTTCTCGTAATTACGAGATAGTTTTCTCGTAATTACGAGATAATTTTCTCGTAATTACGAGATAATTTAAATGGCTTTTCCCACATTCTGTATACCCACACGCTTCGTATAGGCTAAGCTAGTGACTTTATCCACAACGAGTAGTCTTTTCTGTGCTAGCTTGATGTTTCTAAATAGCTAAGATGTGCTTGTGGATTTCGTTATGTTAAATTAAGTGTCTGTGGTCTTCACTGCAATGTTTACGGTCGACAAAAAGTATGAAAATAGCCAATAACGTGACTGTCAACTCACGCTACAGTTAGCATGCTATTATAAAGACGGCCAGTGTGTGGAGCTGTTCACCCACCAGAAAGAAGCTAGTGGTAATCGGCAGGTTTTTTAAATAAAACTCGATCTTCTTGACTGTTGACAGTCAGTCCCACTCATCCTTAGAAATGTGCGGCAGTTTTTCTGTGGCTCCAGCGTCTAGTTTTCAATTTATTTGGCCAAAAAGAAGAGAAATGCTGCACATTTGCTACACTTCCGCATGGATCACCCAGAGTGGGTGGGTACTGCAAAAATGCCCGTATGTTGCAAGTCTGTTGCAGCACTTCTCTCCTTTATGGCCAAATAAATTGAAAACCAGACACTGGAGCCACAGAAAAACTGCCGCACATTTCTAAGGATGAGTGAGACTGACTGTCAACAGTCAAGAAGATCGAGTTTTATTTAAAAAACCTGCCGATTACCACTAGCTTCTTTCTGGTGGGTGAACAGCTCCACACACTGGCCGTCTTTATAATAGCATGCTAACTGTAGCGTGAGTTGACAGTCACGTTATTGGCTATTTTCATACTTTTGTCGACCGTAAACATTGCAGTGAAGACCACAGACACTTAACTTAACATAACGAAATCCACAAGCACATCTTAGCTATTTAGAAACATCAAGCTAGCACAGAAAAGACTACTCGTTGTGGATAAAGTCACTAGCTTAGCCTATACGAAGCGTGTGGGTATACAGAATGTGGGAAAAGCCATTTAAATTATCTCGTAATTACGAGAAAATTATCTCGTAATTACGAGAAAACTATCTCGTAATTACGAGAAAGTTATCTCGTAATTACGAGATCTTATCTCGTAATTACGAGATAAATATTTTTTTTTTCGTGAGTACTATGGAGCGCCGTAGTTTTCACTATCTCAGTCTAAAATTTTAAAAGATACAGTAGCCTATATATTACAAGATGTGAGAAGTGAGCTGTCATTGTTTTTTTTTTTGTTTGTTTTTTCCAGACATGTTAAATACTTTACAAATCAAGAGAATTCTTTACTAAAGAACCAAAGTATGTTTATAAAAGGATGTGATTGTCTGTCAATGCAAATGCTAAAGCTCAATTCGAAATTAAACAGCCTAAATGAAGACAGTTATTATGATAGCGTTGTTGACCAGATGTTTGGGAAAAATAAGTGTAAAAGCATAGCACGTAGTTAACCAAATATCTGATTATGTTAAAAAAAGGACATTTCAGCTAACTATCATTAGATTTGATAAGTATTTTTATAAAAATGAGACAGAAATAAAGATATATTTGTTCACAATAGCCTGGAAAAGTGATGCCAGTATTCAACCCAAAATCTAATTGTTTGTTGAAAGGGTTGACATAAAACATAAAATATGCCTCAATGAAGTAAATAAAAAAAATGAACATTAAGACATACAGAGTGAAAGATGTGAAAATTGTCTGTATTGACTTCTGGGTGTTGAGAAAGCCTTGCTGTGTGTTGTTGATCCTGCTCTGTGAGCTGACATGCCGTTCTCCTGTATCTACTCAGTTATAATTACCCTGAGAACAGCTCTGCCCACAGCTGCCACACAGGGCTATTCTGAGGACCCCAAATAAGGCCAGGCTGGAACTCAGCACCCCCTCTGCTCATGCCAGTTCTGTACACCTGATAGTGTCAACAGATCCGCCCCTGCTTCTGCGGTAAAGACACAGCTATAAAGCTAAGCTAATCCCCTCTCACTGACCTCTGACCTCACACAGGATCAACATAAACAAGAGGCAATGCTTTTGGAAAAAAATGTCCAAATACTTAAAGCTAAGGTACCTCATTTTTAAAGAAGCTATATAGTATACATTATATCTGATCATTTACTTACTAGTGTTCACAATTACTTTGGCACATGCAGTTACTGCTTAAGAACAGCTTTTTACAAACAGCAAAGTGAAACTGGACTGGACCACCCAAGCTCAACCAATCAGAGCGATGCTTTGGCTATCTATGAGAACTGAAATCTCAATCACAACACACCAATCTGATTTTGTCACTACGTGCTGTCATTGCCATACACCAGGCCTAATCTGATCTGGTCTTCAATTCACTTTCCAAGTATTACTAAAATCTATTTTCTCTTGTTTGTAGATTTAATGTTGGGTTATTACTCTGGAATCAGTAGCCAAATTAACATTCTTAATGTGTCAATAAGTGTTTGAACTAACTAAGCAATAGATATCTGGATTATAGTATATTAAGATTTGCCAATCGATCTTTGGATTGGATTATCATATTTTTAGCAAAACAATTCTCTTTGCTCTTGTTCTAATGGCAAATCTTATCTGAAGACAGTTATATAATATGCTAAAGTAAAGGTAAATATGACTTATTTGAAGCATTTACTCACTCCTGATCCAAATATCAGTTTTGTAGAGCAGTAAAAAACAGACTGCAGCATTAGTTTTTATCACTATAGAAACAAATCTAGTCCTGTGAATATTGCAACCTCGTGTCAGAGGCAGTGATGTATTGTGAAACTACCCGACCCTGAAGTCATGGTCCTTGGTGAAATCTGGCCCATGCACTTCTAAGTGGAAAACACAAAAGTTTACTAACAAAAAAGTGAGGTATATAGCATTTATATCACAATGCTGTCATTTGATCTACTAATTTCAACCAAGTTTGGATTAAATATTCAATAAAAAAGATGAATTAAGTAATGTTATTTACTATCTGCTACTATGTATCAGCAAAACCTTTTGGTTTAGTCATTTGTTTAGAAGTAATTGGATTCTAAGTAGACTAATTGTTCAGTCTATGAATTATTTATTTGAGTAAATAATATGTGTTGACATAAGATCTCCTTTGAGTCAATCCCAGATCATAATTATTCTACTCTGACTTCTCTGAAAATCTACACATGGAATATGTTATGGAATTACTCAAAATATGAAAACTGTCATGTAGCACAATGAAAGAAGACCATTGCAAATGAAATACAGAAATGATCGACCTAACTGTGAAAAGTCTTCCAGCAAATGATTGTCAGTTTTGTACAAAGCCATTGTTTTGGTCATTACATGCTTAAGGCCATCCAGGGACACATAATATTATATAAACTTACTATAAGCTCCTAAGCCTGTCTGAAGCAGACATGTTGCTACATGACATGACAAAATATTAATAGAAAGACCACTGGGCAACAGTGGCCATTTTGAAAAATCAGCAATGACCTGAAGCTGCTCTAAATCAACAGAAACAATAAGTGAAACACAAAGATAACAGCTTTTATGAGAAAACATAAAATAAAGAGTATATTTAATATTGGCAAAAGTAATAATTTAGATGATTAGTGAGGTTAAATTACTAAACAATGATACATTACAGAAAAAAAAAAAACTTATAGGTTAGTGGTAGAAAAGTGGCTACAGAAGTTTCTCCTTATATTAGTTTGATTCATGTAAAAGAGTCTTACCGCTTCAGAGGAGAGCAAAGGACTGACAGAGGGACAGGGACAAAACGAGGGAGGGTCCCATCGACAGCTGAGCCCCAAAATAACTCTGAGCTGACGGGACGAGGGGTAGGTGGGGCGCAAATACAATATATATTTGATCCAAATTGTTCTTGGGCAGACACAGTCACAGCCTCAATCAGTCGACAACTGTCCAATCAATAATTTGAAAACTTATTGAAGACCCATGATGACATTTTTGGAAGTATAGACTTTATTCAGACAAACAAGAATATTACATAAAGATTATGCAACATAAGCTGAAATAAGAGGTATTTACATGAGATGTTTAACAAGAAATAGCATAGATACATTATTGTTGTAAATACTGTTCACTGCAAAACATAAAGAGACATTTCTGTTTTGTCACGATTTGATTCCTGATTCATATGTTTTTTATTTGGTTAAGAACAAACATGCTTTTTTTGTGAAATTGCTAAATAAAACATGTCTTTTCATTAACTAACAATATTACTGATTTAATATAGTTTTTAGGGAATAAAGTCAGGAGTTTATTGTAATAGCTAAAAAAAAGTTCATATTTCAGTCATTTGTCGATCAATTTTGTGAAACAAAAGCAGACAGAATGACAAAACTCCTCTTGATAAGAACTGCAACAAGCCTGAAGTTCACTTCAACTCTTTCATAACCATGCAAAAAGGATAAAACAAACCTATGGAGCCACATGAGGATTGAACCTAAGACCAGAATTAAATTGAAACACCACTAAAGAACCATTCAATACTATTTTATACTATATTGTATTGTACCAGACAAAACAAACACACACCTTTTTTCTCAACCAGTGTACCGGGAACACTAGTGTGCCTTCAGATACTGACAAGTGTGTCTCGAAAAAATGAATGAAAGCAAAACAATTGTGTATATATATATATATATATATATATATATATATATATATATATATATATATATATATATATATATATATATATATATATATATATATATATATATATACTTTGCTTTTCTTTACATGGATTGATAATAAGAGGGTCAATCCAAGCTACCAGAAAAGATAGGTCCCCTTTAATAGATAATATTTACAAATTTTGTTAATTGTCTCCAAAGTAGTTTTATTTGGCCATTTATGAGTAAGTGTGCCACCGCCGAAAAAAAAAAAAAAAAAAAAAAAAAGTGTGCCGTGACTCCAAAAAGGTTGACTCAAAGATGGTCTAAAGCCAAAAATGAATGCATGACAATTAACCATCTGTGCAAAAAGTAACTGCACAGATAAAAATAACTGTCCAACTGTAGTTTCTGTTTTGCACGGTAGAAATTAACAAAACATTAAGAATCATTTAAGCAAAGAATGACAAAAAGCCATCGATTACTTGACAACAGTTTCAGCCACATGCTTCTACCTCCTTATTTACCTTCTACCTAAAATGTCAGTGGAACAAACTGTCTCATTTTCTGTACAATCCAGGAAATAAATGTTTTTTATGTGTATCATTCACACCTCACGCGGGAGATTTTGATCTCAGCGGGACTTTCCTGGTTAAATAAAGTTCAATTAAATGACATCATGTGTCTGCGTTTGCATTTCTCGTCTTTGAATTTATTTATTTTATTAGTTTTTATTTTGAGTTAATACATCTTATTTGTTCAAATAAAATGTCAAACATTGTGCTACCTGTGCATTCAATCCAAAAGTTGGATTTCTTAACAGCTGTCACACAGTCAGTTATTGGTGATCTGGCCTAAATGCATGAGGGTTGATCCAGACCCCTAAATGAGTAGGGCCATGAAATGTATGATGAAACACTACAGCTTAAATTCTGGCAAATTCTGGCTGCGGTTTCCAGGTAAAACTGAGAGAACAACACCCCTGTCCAAGTCCCCAAGAGTTTGACCTGCAGACCGTCCTTCACAGCGCCTGCCTCCATTCAGCAGCCTCACATCTGCAGAGTCTGCACACACACACAGGGCTACAGGCTAGCAGAACTAGCATGTTCTCAGGTGGCAGAGAGAGATTCTTCAAGAGAGAGAGATTTTTGTGTCTTCAATGAATAAGATTATTTGTCAATATAATACAATGTGTGTCTCTTGTTGTAGAAATCTTTAATTTCTTTAATGCTAAGGTTAATTCATCTAATACATTGACATGTGTTAGACAGTCATATTAGAGTGAGTTCAGGATGTTCTGAGAGAAAACACACACCTTTTTTCCTCAAAATAGAAGTTCAATTAGTAAAAACAGTAAGCACAGTAAGCAAGAGGGTTATTAAAAAAATAGTCTACGTGAGTAAGTAAATAAGTGGATAAATAAGAAGGCATAAAATAAGTACACAAGTACACTTTTAACAATGTTTGATGGGTGTTTTATAAACTAAATAATTGAACTAATTCTCCTTGCAGTATATTATTTCCTGAATGAAACATACTTTCCAGATGGACACTCGGAAACATAATCAGGAGCAGAATTAAAGCAGCCATTGCTGGCATCCTGTTTAGCATGTGGTTTTAGCACTTATGCACACACTTCTTTTCCTTTTCATCACTTCCTTTTTGACAGATATTTTGCAAGATAAAACAGAAGATGTGTAAGACGACAAATGTCATGTTTGGTGTTTGTTGAATTAAAGCTTAATACTTCTGTAGATTTAATTTAATTTTTTTTTTTTTTTTTTTTTTTTATGCTTCAGGCAACTCATATTGAAAATAAATTTAACTCCTTAACTAAGTACAGCTCTCAAACACCACCTGCAAAAAGTTGTATTGTGGGAAAATGATGATTTTGCACAAAAATTGGCAAAGGCTATGGAAATGTTTTAAAGCAATTTAATTTAAGAAACATTGAAAACACAAAATTATATTAGTTATTTACAATACAGTTTGACACAAATGTATTCATAATTGTTAGGTAAGGTATACTTTATTGTCCCCGTTAGGTTATTACTCTATCGAGGTTATTACTCTATCGTGGTGGGGGAAACCGGAGTGCCCGGAGAAAACCCACCCAGACACGGGGAGAAACATGCAAACTCCACACAGAAAGGCCCGGCCCGTGCAGGAATCGAACCCGCGACCTTCTTGCTGTGAGGCAAGAGTGCCGCAGGATTAAGTTTGGTAAGGATAGGGTTTGAGCTTAAGAGCTAGTGGACCACTACTCAGCATGGAGCTTTCCCACAGTTGCAGTCAGACTCATGTTGCAGCTTAAGTTGATTGACGCAGTTGTGGTTGAAGCTCATTGTACTCCTGGTCCACGATTCTCTCTCCAAGGCTCTGGTAAATGTGATCCACATATTCATTCTTATAAAAGACAATATAATTTTCTGTTAGTCTAATGTGTATGAAAGTGTAATAGAACAGAACAGCAAGATATACTGTCATTGTCACAAAGTACAACGAAACTACGCTTGGAGTGAACCTCCGGGCCGCTGTACCTTTTGCGCATCGCCACTCACTCTTCCGAACAACAAAGCATACATACAAAAAAAAATTGTTTAATGCTTACTGACAAAACATAGTGTTAATAAAGGGGAATTTGCTTTTTATTTATTTTTTTTTTTAACCTCATTTAGTCCTGTGGTATTATCAAATTCTACAATGTAAACTGAACTTAAACATGCTTCCTATTTTTTCTGTCTGAAAATTATACACCAACTTTAAAGGTTCAATCTGAACATTTCTGGTCAAGGGTCTGTCATCTGCTTGCTTCGTCAAGCCCATCTACATGCGTTGCTTTGCCTAGAATATAGTGTAGGCTTTTCACCATATAATATGTCTTCGTTGTATTTAATTACATGAGCAGGGATACCATTCGACAAATCTGTCTTGTAACTTTGCCTGGCTGAGGTTATCTCCTTGATAATACTATCATACAGAATCAAAACATCAGTTACTCTGGGGACATCAAAACAAAATAAAAAAAACAATTTCCGCACACAGCTTTGTGACTTATTTGGAGAGTAAAATCCCAGAGACAAGAGGATGGCAGACCCTTCACCCCAAAAAATCCTTAGTGAACTTTTTAGAACAACAATTGAATGCTAAAATTTGGAAGTAACTGTGTCTGTTTAAATAATTGTGTTAGGAACAATAGATGGTTACCTTCAAAACCTTTGCTAAAATGTATAATATATTTAAAGTATTCTATTCTCACCTCTATTGGACGGGAACTGCCGCTTCCTGTGGGTCCTTAAATAAAAAAGAATAAGTTACCTATAAGGTAGCACTTTAAAAGACCTCCACGGTACCTACCAGTTAAGTACCATGTCAGTTACTAGTAACTAACAGTGACACTTACTAGTACTTACTCTGGTACTTACTGTGGTACTTACACTGGTACCTAGAGTGGTACTTTGAGTGGTACTTGTACCAGCAGTTACTGGTACATACCACTGGTACTTACTGTGGTATTTACACTGGTACTTACACTGGTACCTACAGTGGTACTTGCAACAGCAGTTACTGGTACATACCACTGGTAGTTACTGTGGTACTTACTGTGGTACATACACTGGTACTTACACTGGTACCTACAGTGGTACTTTGAGTGGTACTTGTACCAGCAGTTACTGGTACATACCACTGGTAGTTACTGGTACTTACTGTGGTACATACACACTGGTACCTACAGTGGTACTTTAAGTGGTACTTGTACCAGCAGTTACTGGTACATACCACTGGTAGTTACTGTGGTACTTACTGCGGTACTTACACTGGTACTTACACTGGTACCTATAGTGGTACTTGTACCAGCAGTTACTGGTACATAACACTGATAGTTACTGGTACTTACTGTGGTACTTACTGTAGTACTTACACTGGTACTTAAGGTGGTACTTGTGTCATCAGTGACTGGTACTTACAGTGGTAACTATTAGTACACTTACCACTTTTAATAATTTGTGGCACACACATATGTTTCAGTGGTGGTATTATTGGTACTAAATTAAAAAAGTAGAGCTTATAAATTATGAATAACAATAAAATGCAAATGTTAAAAAAGCACCACTGTCTTTATTTATGTCACAACAATATTGGGTATTGACAAATACCAAAGTAATTATTTGTTTCAGTAAACAAAACAACAGAAAACAATTTACAACAATCTTAGCTTAATTCCAACATTTATTGATAAATACCATGATACATAATGGTAAATAGTGGTACTACAATGGTACTTATTACAGTAGTTGACAGTCAACTACTAGTAACAACGGGACCTGTTCTAAAGTGACACATACTGGTACTTCAGTGGTACTTACTACAGTAGTTGACAGTTAACTACTAGTAACAATGGACCTGTTCTAAAGTGACACATACTGGTACTTGAGTGGTACTTACTACAGTAGTTGACCGTCAACTACTAGTAACAATGGGACCTGTTCTAAAGTGACACATACTGGTACTTGAGTGGTACTTACTACAGTAGTTGACCGTCAACTACTAGTAACAATGGGACCTGTTCTAAAGTGACACATACTGGTACTTCAGTTGTACTTACTACAGTAGTTGACAGTTAAGTACTAGTAACAACGGGACCTGTTCTAAAGTGACACATACTGGTACTTCAGTGGTACTTACTACAGTAGTTGACAGTTAAGTACTAGTAACAACGGGACCTGTTCTAAAGTGACACATGCTGGTACTTCAGTGGTACTTACTACAGTAGTTGACAGTTAAGTACTAGTAACAACGGGACCTGTTCTAAAGTGACACATGCTGGTACTTCAGTGGTACTTACTACAGTAGTTGACTGTCAACTACTGTAGTAAGTACCACTGAAGTTGCCCCACTGTGGCACCTGAGGTTCTTCTGTGGTTTCCCATCCGAGTACTGCCGAGGCCCAACCCTGCTTAGCTTCTGAGATCTGACTGGATCAGGCTTTGGCATGCTGGTATGGCTACGACCATACCAGCATGCCAATAGTGGTGGTAAAAGTACCACTGTAGGTACCAGTGTAAGTACCACAGTAAGTACCACAGTAAGTACCAGTTACTACCAGTGGTATGTACCAGTAACTGCTGGTACAAGTACCACTCAAAGTACCACTGTAGGTACCAGTGTAAGTACCACAGTAAGTACCAGTAACTACCAGTGGTATGTACTAGTAACTGCTGGTACAAGTACCACTCAAAGTACCACTGTAAGTACCAGTGTAAGTACCACAGTAAGTACCAGTAACTACCAGTGGTATGTACTAGTAACTGCTGGTACAAGTACCACTCAAAGTACCACTGTAGGTACCAGTGTAAGTACCACAGTAAGTACCAGTAACTACCAGTGGTATGTACTAGTAACTGCTGGTACAAGTACCACTCAAAGTACCACTGTAGGTACCAGTGTAAGTACCACAGTAAGTACCAGTAACTACCAGTGGTATGTACTAGTAACTGCTGGTACAAGTACCACTCAAAGTACCACTGTAGGTACCAGTGTAAGTACCACAGTAGGTACCAGTAACTACCAGTGGTATGTACTAGTAACTGCTGGTACAAGTACCACTCAAAGTACCACTGTAAGTACCAGTGTAAGTACCACAGTAAGTACCACAGTAACTACCACTGGTATGTACCAGTAACTGCTGGTACAAGTACCACTCAAAGTACCACTCTAGGTACCAGTGTAAGTACCACAGTAAGTACCAGAGTAAGTACTAGTAAGTGTCACTGTTAGTTACTAGTAACTGACACGGTACTTAACTGGTAGGTACCGTGGAGGTCTTTTAAAGTGCTACCACCTATAATTATATTTTGACCATGATCAAATAGAATGTTGTACAAATATCTGAATGATCTTTGAACCGTTAAATGAAGATGATCGTCTTTTGCATAAAAAGACTAAGATTACTGCAAAAATGATGGCCATAACAACAGGAACTAACAGCAACAAAAAAAGAAGATAGCTGCATGAAAATGTCACAGGGCAGTTTTTTCCCAGAGGCCTTGAGTCCTGAGGAAGCGTGGTCACATCAAATTTGCTGAATATTCCTTAAATAAGACAAATTATTATTATAGCAAGAGCATAAATCTTAAAACAATATTTGAAACGATGTATTCTTGTACCATTTTGATGTGTTAAGGTGTTTCCTGAACACTCAATCTCTACAGCAGTTTCTAAGTTATGGTCGTTTGCAAAGATGCACTCTCTCAAAAAAGTCATCTGGCTCATGCAAGACATTTGCACAAGCCACATAGGTTCTTTACGCAGGAGCTGAACTAATTTAACTGACTTAGGAGAGCCACAATCCAGGAGAGGACAAACTACTGATGTGACTTCGGAGAGATATCTGGATTCAATGGACAGAGGTCTCCATTGTCCTCTGTATTTTATCTGTACTGTTCCAGCACAGCGACCGGACTGTCCAACTAACTTCACCGGCTCTGTGGGCACATATCACACACTACTTGTTAAAAGGGTGTTGAAAAAAAAGGTAAATAAAATAACAGTTTTTTTGTTTTGTTTTACCTAAACAGCTAAGCACCACAGCTTTTCCAGATGGACAGCTGCTTTGATCTGAATTGGACCTAGGGCAGGCTGTGAGAGCCGGCTCATGGCCCTGACACTGAAACTTCTGCCGCTCTGGGACATCTCTAGACACATGGAGCGCTCCCTGGAGGACATGAGGAGGTCCACAGCCTAACTCCCTGCAGACCACCTCTGCATCCTTCAGGCCAAAGTCGTCCTCACAAACCAGAGACCAGGAATTGGTAAGGTTAACTTCCAGTGGTCCAGAGCACAACCTGTGTGTACGTCGCAGCCTCACAAACTCTGGACACAATCACAGTCACATCTGCTCAGATCAGCAGTTTTGTCAGACAGAAGAGCAGTTACATCGACACTGCTTTGTTGATAAGATGTCATTTTCTTTCTTCATTGTTACATTGTGATTCATATGTCCAAGTGCTGAATTACCAGTATAAATTAAACATCTTACATCGTATAACAGATATGCTCCCTTTCAAATGAGCATTTTTAGTGTATTTGTGAGACAAAAATATCAGCTGTGTCAAGATCTTTCTCTCCTTAAACTCTTTGGCACAGGAGCAAATGCTTCAAGTAAGACCTTGGATTTTTAGATTGAAGAAGACAGTGCTAAGGGATTGTAATCAAATAACATGCATATTTTTTTTGTTTGGAGAAAGCACCTGAATTGAGGAGAAATGTTGAAATGATTTGATCACTTCAGCCTTTGTTTATAAATTACTTTTTGAATCAAGCGATCAAACAAAACAAGCTTTTAAAAGTTCTTTAATTTTGTTATTATAATTACTAATGTTCTGTCTATGTGAAGAACTGTATGTGCTTTATTTGTGAAATGAGCTAAATGTATGAATTGGACTGGAAAAGGTGTTACCTGAGCAGGTAATGCTGTAGCGATATGGACTGTATACAGAACCCAAAATACAGTCACTTATTGGATTCTTAGACGGGACACAGCGGTGATCGATGTTTAGTGCAGGTTGTGAAGAAATATCCTTCCTCTCAAGAGTCAGAGCAGAGCCACAGTTCAAGCGCTCACACACTGCAGCTGCTGTATTCAAGACAATCTCAGAGAAAAACACTTCTTTCCATGTATTTTTGTCTTTCACCTGAAGGTGTCCATGACAGTGATTTGCTCCGCTTACAAGCCTGAGGTCATCAGCACCTGTCAGAAACAAACAGCTCAGTTAATCAAATATTATATTTCCTTTATGGCATCTTGTTTTTATGTATTTCAATTGTCATTTATTTTGTGTGTGCTAGATCAGCCGAAGGGAAAAAACTAATAAGTACTGTAATTCAAATATTTTGGCAAAGTGAGTTCACATGGTCGAGAGAAAGCAAAAGGAAAAGAGAGGCACTTTCTAAGAACAAGGGCTTTTAGTAATAATAGCAGTAGTTGTAGTAGTAGTAGTAATAGTAATAGTAGTCTTACCTGTCTGATGGATGATAAGACTCAAAGAAAAGAATACAACCAGAGTCATTATAGTCTGCATTGCCAGCTCAGTTCAGTCTCTAGTTTCTGTGGATAAAAAGTACGTCTGGTGTAAATTCAACTTCTCATTTGGCCCACTTCTCATTACCAAAAAAGCTGTGAAACCCACACGTCTGTCAACTGTACTTCCTGAGAAAAAAAATGCTAGTTTGATAAACAATTTACATTCTTAATACTTATTAAATCTTCAAGTTTGTATTTCACCTGTGCCTACGGATCATAAAATCCACACAGATTAAGGCACTTTAAACTCTTTAAGCACAGCTCTGAACATAAGTCTTGTCGCAAGCTATTGTAAAATAGATACACCACATTACCAAAAAATACTTCCTCAAAAATTACTGTCATCGTGTGAACAAAACAATGTTGCAGTGCTTTTATAGAGAGCGTTATGATCTTTTTGCATTATAAAGTGGAAGTATTTGGACCTATCAGTTGTGCTACTTGCTCAATCAATGGATGTCCCACTTATAATTATGAGAGAGGTCTGTAACTTTAATCAAACAAAAGTCAGAATCTGCAGAAAGAAAACACAAAATCACATTGTATGATTTAGATGTTTTTTTTGTGTGTGTATGTTGGCTATGTGTGTGTGTGTTTTTTTTTTTTTTCAGAAAATAAATATATAGACACCTACTACTTGTCAATAGGCTAAATTCTCGACAAAGTGGCATTAGTATGGTATATGTGACTATGTCTATGATTCGAATAGCAGATGGACAGAATAAAAAGCCAGTAAGCAATAAAGTGACCTCATTGAGTTGTACCAGAGATAATATGATAAGTGGCGGACACATTGTAGGCTTATAGTACCAGTGTTCACTGTAAAGACTGACAGCAGCAGGAAAAAAATGCCTGCATGCCCACATTGAACCTCACAGTTTCTGAAAACGATTAGTGATAATGTGCATAACAGTTTTTAAAAAGAAATACATTATTTTCAACACAGCCCCTGGTTTTCTTCTTTCCAGCAGTGATCTCTGGATCAGCGTCCTAAGTTGTCCACTTGGTGGCATCAGTGAAGCACCTATTCCTCTTTGTCACTCCCTGGGGAAAATACATTTGAGGTGTTGGATTCAATATTATTTATGAATGTATGGCAACAACCTGTAAGCAACAACATGCTCATTAATTTAAAGTCCAAACACAAAATCAAGAACACAGCCAAATATGAAGATCGATCCTATGTGTGCAGTAGCAGTCAGACAGCAATACAATGTAGATATTTGCTTACCTTTTTAAACCAGAGTAGAAATCAGCTTTGTTGAAATCGTATGGCAGAACATGACCAAACGGCTACTTTTGTTGGTTCTCAGACCTCCTGAAGAATTGTCCCATACAGCAATAAGTATGCATTTTGCTTTGTATTTAATAATTTCATTTTTTTAACTCAATGGCAGGCTTTGCACCACAAAATAAATAAATAAATAAAAGTGGAAAAATCCTAATTTAACCTTTAAAATGACTTGAATTCAAAATTTTAATCTGGATAGCAATTGTTTTAACTGGATAAGATTAAAAGGCACTAGTAGTTTGCCATTGGGGGTAAGTCAAATTGTGTTGACCAATTGTCAAATAATGATCCTCAAAGTAAGACGCAATATCTTGAATTTAGTCTAAAATATGTTGAAACAAAAGAAAAATGTAAGTCTCTAAAATAAATTTGTCAAAATGTTTGAAATTAAGGTTAAAATAAAGTTTTTACATTGTCAATTTTTTTTTTTTTTTTTTTTTTTTGCAATGTTCTTAAGACAAAGTTACAGTCATTGTTAAACTGAATATACTGTATTAAAAACATATTAAAATATCACAACTGTTATCAAATTTAGCCTAAACGAAGTTATTTAGAGTTTTTGTTCTGGCTGTGTTTGAAACATCGTGACAACACTTAAGTATGACTGCACAATATGAACACAGTCACAAGAGAAAGAGAGTAACAAAATGAATAAGGCAGAATTACAATTGATTTTAAAGTAAAAGAATGTAACTGTTCACAAACCTCGTTGCTATTTTAAATGCACTGAACATGTTGCTGTATTAGTGTGAAGACATGTCCCTGACGCAGGCGACCGGTGAGATTTCAGGACACATTAGGGACAGACTGACTGATGTAAGGGACGTGTTTAATTAAAATATCTGCCTCCTGGCTCACACTGCTCTGTTAGTGCCAAATGTGTGAGCACATAATGTGAGGCCTGAGCGCTTTAATAAGGCTCCTGCTCCAATCCGATAATGTCTGTCACTGTCCATAAGTTTGTCTCACTGTATAAAGTTCCTTCTGCACCAACAGCGGCTGATAAAAGTCACATTATTTGGGCTTTTCAGTTACAGGCTTGCCACAACTTCTGCCACTGTATCTTATCACCATCTGGTCTTATGACACACTGCAAAAATGTATCTCTAGAATGTCTAAATTGTCCTAAAATCTGGATTGTAATCTTTATACTTGGACATTTGTTCTGGTTAAGAATGTTAAGACTTGCTGGATCTATTGTTTCAATACATTTGTTTTTTGTTCAAGTCAAAATATTCAAAATACTCAAATATTTTGTAAGCAGTCAGTCCTAAAACAAGTGGAATATGCTACCAATTATAGCAACATTATTCTAATCTGTCTTAAATTGAGATAAAGGATGTATTTTGATTTCAAGACTAGATAATGACTTTTGCAGTGCATCATCTCATTTTAAAACGTGAACGCAACCTATTCTGCATCAAGTCATTCCAGACTCCAGCTTCCCATAAGTTTCATTATTGGACTCCACTCTGTACCAGCAGTTGTAAAAAATATTACACATTTATATGAGTTTGGATTCAACAGGTTACAGCTCCAGATCTGTGTATTATTACCTAGAATATTTGTAGAATATATGAAGTTTCAAAACATTTCTGACGGGTTAATCAATCAAACTTTATTTCAGACTTAAGGTCCATAAAAAAAAAGACACAAACACAAGAATAATTTAGAGTCAATATAAGCAGTGCCTCCAAAGCCTTCACAGCTCAGAGTCAAATCTATTAGTACTCCACTCCTAACTTAAAACATTTATAATTTCATTTTGTGAGACCTCAAGGCGCTTAACAAACGAATACATAAAGTTACGAATCACTGCGTCTAGTGGAGGAATATTATTGTGTACAAATAACAGACTTCCACCTCGAGACTTACAATAAAATACGTGGTGCATCATTATATATTCAACTTGCAGCTTCCTGTATTTACCTTTACTATACCTCTGCCACAGGTGGGCAGTGTAGAGTGGCGTGCAGAAAGCTTTAAACAGAATGGTTTTAACATTTTTTGTGCACATGTGAAATATTTGCTTGTGCATACAATTTACAATAACGTACTGTTTAGAAGTCAGTTTAGCTATATTTGTGGTCCCCAAAGTTTTTGCTTGAGTGCCAAAATTAGCAAAGTTTGTGGATTACTTTTTCTCAGCAGGCCAAAATGGATCGTATCATCCTGCTGAGGGTCAACTCTAACTTTTTATTGAATTTAAAATGCTTATTTTCAAAGCTGTGGTGATTCAATTGTCTTATACTAACATGTTTCAGATTAAATACATTGATTTGGTATCCTTTGACAGGCTTTACAACACATTATTAAATCTATACTCTCTAAGCAAGCATTAGCACCCGTTAGTGTGAGAAATTAGTTCTCCTTTATGACCAAGTTTGGCCTGCAGGCCCCACTTTGGCCACTAATGATCAAATAAACTTGAAAAAGGTCAAATGTATTTATATCAATTATTTGGCTTGAAATTAAACAATATAATGAATTCACATTTGAAAGTGTAAATGATATGCTCCGTCACATGTCCTCATATATTTTTTTGTTCTTCAATATGGATGAAACTTATATTGGTATTAAAACTTCTTTTCTATTTTTTCATGTAACCGTTTTTGAGTGCACATAAAGACATAATCTAATATAATGTTGCATCTATTAGTTTAAACCAGACATGGGCAAACTAAGGCCCGGGGGCCAGATGCGGCCCGCGACCAGTTTTAATCAGGCCCTCAAAACATTTTTGAAATCTTAATATTGCGTTTTCTTAATTGATTTAGCGTTTGTGGTCTTGGTAAATGTCACAATAAATACACACAATAATACATTAATCAATTTTCTATTTAAATTTTGGTATATTTACATATATTTTTTAAGAAATTGGCTTGCAGTAATGACACTTTGTTACACCAGCGATTGCAGTCCGGCCCTCCGCCACTTGTCTGGATTTGAATACGGCCCTTGTGAAAAAAAGATTGCCCACCTCTGGTTTAAACTGTATCTACCATCTGTGATATAAGGCTTGCATCACTGACAGTCCAGTCTTTTGACCCGAGGCAGAACCAGACTTGTGAATAAACCATTACCACGCCTAATGCAGGTCCTTGGTGTTTGTATTGCATTGCATCACATAACTTCTTCCCAAAGTTACAGTGTTGGCCATGGTCCAATGCATTATTCATTCTAGTGAGAGGAATGTCCAAATCCGAATCCAGGAAGACAACACAGCTCTTCAAATATGGAGAAAGAAAGTATCAGTGTAGTATAGTGTCTCAATTGTCTGTTGCCAGATAATTGTATGTGACAATACCATACAATTTAAAGTAATCAGACCAATCACACATCTTGTTTTACCTTTAGGTCCCACCCCTCACTCCCCATCATCTCCCTTTTATTTACCAGCTCTATTTGAAAAATGGTTATGATTGAGTGGAGTCCACTTTTAAGACAGTAAAAGCCTGACTATATTTAATCATACCATTCCTGTATATGCAATTGTTCACATGTTTCTATAATTCGGCAAATTCTGAGTTGTTGTTTTTAACTAACACCCAATCCTGTGTAGTACTTTAGTCTTATTCTCCACAACATAAGCAAATCCACTGATATGACCACAGGCTAACTACATCCTTTACTACAATAGGATATCTAGTGCCTGTTTTACTGCTAGTATAAATATAACTGTATACTTATACTGCCAGTGTCACTATTAAATGACTGAACATGTTTTATTCAGCCCATGTATTTTCCAGTCCGGGAAAGTATGGCAGCTGTCCAACTCACAAATGACACTTGCTCTAAAGGAAAAAGTGGTGAGACTGGTGAGAAGAAGTGTGAAGAATGTCCAAAGCAGAGAGGCTTGGAAACTGCTGAGTTTCACAGTTTGCTCACTCGCTTGGATCTACAATAACATACATAGTTTTATCCTAAATGCATATTTTCTGTTTAGGTCCATGTGAACAAAGATGAAGGAAGTTAAATTCAATTAGCTAAATTGTAGCGTTGTACTCGACCACTCTTCGGAAATTGCTGAAGCGTGGGCTCTGAATCCCAGGCAACCGATCAGATATGGGGATTGAATAATGGCAACAATCTTTAAAATTTTGCAGTAGGGGATTGGTCCATGATTTTTATTCAGCCGATAAGGGTTGTGCCGTTAGTCAGATGTAATAACATTATTTACAGGCTGATGTTGGTCCAAAATGTCTCAAAACTTGAAATTTGACTCACACGAAGTTTTTAAGTTGTTAATTACAGTCGGATAGGACAATATGTACAATTAACATATTAACATATAACATATTAACTTGGCAGATACTTAAAGCCACAGTATTGAAATCAGTATCAGAACTGAAAAAAAAAAAAAAAAACTGGATCAGTGCATTCTGAAGGAAAAAAAAAAAAAAAAAAAAGTACAAAATAAAATCCAAATAACTTTCTCTTGCCTGTCATATTTGGCATTATTTTGTTGTCTAGAGAATCCAGAATGCTATCTCACAGAGATAAAGATACATTCTCTGGTCACCATGTTCCAATGGATTTAATTGCCAGGTAGTTCAGTCAAACGTGCAAATTCTGTCCATATCCAAACAAACATACTTACAAAATACACATTTCAACAGAATCAAGGAGCAAAGCACAAATATGAGGTAAGAAAAGTTGGATGAATCTGATTGCACGTTACACTGTGGATTTAACTCCAGACACAACAAAGGAGGGGATGACCAAACCCAAGAAGTGTGAAGAGCCCAGACAAATTATCAAAGCCTATTTAAGTGAAACACGCCTTTGTAGTGCCTGGGAAGCTAAAGATTTAACAGTGTTTGAAAGTCATTACATTATGGCAGTTCATTGACAAATAATAAAATGTGACAAGACCAGTATGTAGATTTATTTATAAAAGCACTTTTCAGAAATTAAAAAAGTGCTTTACAGAGAGCAGACACATAAAAAATACAACAACAAATATGGGAATGAAATGAGACAGGCTCAACCAAAAGCTGTCCTAAGCAACAGCATCAGCTTCACAGATTTTTTTTAGGAGCCACTGCCTGGAAGTTCTGACTGGAGGATCTAAATGTTCAAATTGAGGAATAGGCATCAATAGGTCCATGATGAATTGAGGGGCGTGACCATAAAGTGCTCTAAAAGAAACAACTAACATTTTTAATTTAATCAAGCCAATGGAGGAATGATCAAACACGAATAATGTGGGACATTCTAGATGCTCCCGTTAAAAGCCTGGCAGCAGAGTTTTGCACAATTTAAAGTTTGTTAAGAGCAAACATAATACAATGCATCAAAGAAGGAATGTAAAATAAAGATCAGAAGTCTTGTTACTTGGAGTTGTCTTTCTATAATGTTTCCATCAGTGAAAATGACAGTGTTTCTGAAGACTCTATAGACCCACACCAATCAGAGGAAGACGGGTCTGACCACTATAATCTGATCTAACGTGGCTCAGAATAGCACAGGGTCGTCACATCACTGAAGCCACAGAGATGGACAGTTTTCACCGGCCACAGCTCAGGACCACCAGCATTATCAACATTATCTTATATCATTGTATTAAATATGATGAATCTCCTTTGTGATTGTAAAATCTACGTTTTAGCCAGGTTCGGTGCTTTTTTACCACTTCTCACAGTATTTGGATTGATTAGTTGATTGATTGATTCCTGTTTGTTTGCAACTACCACATATATTTGCCCACGTGTCTGTATTTTCTTGTGATTACTTAATAAAAATGAACACATGTTGTGTTCAAAATTTGAATGCTTAGCAGTTCTGACAACACAGTCCCAGAAGAAAACGTACATATAGAGGGATTTTCGGTCGACGTCACTTTCCACCCTATGTGTGCATGCGTTATAAAGAAAGTGTGGTTACATGGGGAAGCTTCTTTGAATAAAACAATGAAACGGGACGGGAGCTAGCTGTCTCGATCAGGTATGAACCAGACAGTTTTTCTTGTCATTTTTTCACTCACCAGAATGTAACTTTTAAGGCCTGTATGGTCGAATTTCATTCACAAATGTTGACTTAGCAGCTTTGTTTTCTCACAGTGATAAACTCTTGTAGTTAGCTGACAATGGTGCTTTTTCGACTTTCGACTCCGCTGTTTTGTTTATGAGAAGCAGCTCTTTCTGCAGGTCGGGTGCATGCGCATCGCTTGTGTTGATAAACCAAAAATCCATCTATACAACGAAAAGTCAAAAACGTACGTTGACCATGTTTTCACACCTTTTTTACGTCAATATGTTATGAAAAGCCAAAGCGTAAAATAACTGCAAATGTTGGTTGAAGTCACGTGGTGACATTTTCTTTCTTACTTTTGTTTCAACCAAAGTTGCACTTGTTTGATCCCAAATTGAGTCCAACATAAAACAGATTTAGAGCTAATTTAGTTCTCCGGCTATACTCTAATATGCTGCTTGAGCAAACTCACTGAAAGGTTCAAACCCAGAATTAAACCTGCTCTAAACACACACAACTGAACCCACAGGTCAGAACAGGAACCATTATTAAATTTATAATTAATCTTAACACAAAGTATGTAGGTCAGAAGGGATTTACAGAGAAAACAAGTGCACTAATTTCACAAGACAATTAATTTTGAGCCGAGAACACATTTAATTCCTTTACAGATGACTTACGTAACCTTCTGAGTGCCTTAGCATTAGCAGTGCATATATTAAAGTGTGTAATGATGAGCGCTTTATTTAGCCGCGCTTCCTGTGGGCCTGCTGTGTGTGTCTGAGGCGGAGAGAGAGGACATGGAGAACAGCAGGACGTGGTTTCAAAACATACACATCAGTTCAACCCAGACAATGGAATCGTCTGTACATGAACAAACTCAGTGGGAAACATAATGGCAGTAATATGATGTTTGCAAGTGGTCCAACCTGCTCGTCAAAAGTTGTGTTATTTCTAAGATATGCAAAAACTGAATATTGAGTATATCGTGCAGCTAAAAACGTTTATATGTAAAACAGAATTCATACAAGTAATTCAAAGTGTAAAACTGGGAAAATCTTTAACACTATACTAAATGAATAAATTGAAAGTGAAAGTTATCTACATTTTGGGTTTGTTTTTTATGTTATATACAAAACTGTATATATTGTATATATATATTGTTTACATTTTAAGTGCAGTGTCCTTTTTCTTTCCAAGTTTAAGTTTGAATCTCATTTTAATATACTCTATATTAATATACTCTAAAGTAATATATTTTAAGTGCAATTTCTCTTGTTTTCCACTGATTGATTTGACAAAGTTTCACAATCCTCTGATAACAAAACTTTAAAACACATTTTAATCCAGAATATCATTTGAATATTGTTATCAAGATATGCCAAAAAATGATCGAGAAATTCATTCTTTTTATTATCGCCACTTTTTAGTGCCTTGCCTTGAAACAGTGTGAAAGTTTTAACATTTACCATTTACTTTTACCATAAAAATGTAAATGTTGATAAACCATACAGACAAGTCCAAGGTGCTTAAACAGTAACGTTAAAGGTGCTGTACAAACCTAATGGTAACTAGCTCATGTTAAAAGAGTACAAGCTTCTTTTTTTATTTGTTTGTTTCAGACAACAAAGTCTTAGACTAGACGGGTCAACAAATGTTCACCCAAATAAATAGTTTGACCAAAAACTCCACTTTTTCTGTCAGCACACGGTGAGCCACAGTTTTTAGCCACAATAAAACATCAGTTCAATTCTATTTATTTGTCTGGCTCAAATTCACACCAGCAGTTATCTCAGACGACTACACATGATTATTGATTTAGCAAACAGAATTGTCAAAAAAATCTAAGAAAGAAACGTTTGGTCATTACCAAGAGAAGCATTAGAAAATCTGAAACAGATATTATTCAGAAATACAGGCAGACTGTCCAACAAACAGACCCCCCTTTCTCAACAAAAGCCAGGGGGAAATAGAGAAACCTCAAAAAGAGTCAGTTACTTTGAATTGTTGTAACATCTATTTGAGATCGCCTCACAGGACAGACATCCTAACATGTTGGCTACATTGCACCTGCTACAGGAAGTGTTTACCTGAATAGTGAGAGGGACAAAATACGTGAATATTTAACTTAGTAAACAAAGCATGAGGAATGGTTTAAACATTTTAGCAGCTTAGTCAGCATTGGTTTAGTCAACTTTTGATAACTTAAAAAAAAAAAGAAAAATAAAGTGTTCTACCTGAGACATGTAAAGATCACGTGCACAAAAAGCCATTGAAGAGGGAAGATGACAAAGCTTGGGTTGTTCCCACCACTGTACATAAAGCTTTCAGTCTGCTCTAGACCTGACAGCTTCTTTACACTGCAGCTGTGAGATGTATTAATGTTGGGTCCATGTGACAACAGAGGAGAGTTCAAAGCTCCTCACACTGACACTGCTCCTCCATCAACAGTCAATCTACACAGTACGTAAACAAGATGGCCGCTCTCCTGAGGCTCTGTGGACATCACTCAAACATGACCATAACTCAGAGGTAGAATCAGGACACGGCGATAAGTAAAGGATTCAGTAATTATCAAAAGAAAAACATGTTTAGCCTTAGGTTAATGATGTCCTATACTTGTCTCATTTGCATGTCAATCACATTATGCTAACAAAAAAAAATTAACTAAATATAAAGTAGACAAAATGATAAAAAATACAATAAATGGCTTTTCAAGTTTTTGTAACGTTATAAATTAATTTAAATAAGTTAACATTATCTTTGAGACACAAACAGCACATTTTATAAACACATGGGTTTTTCCTGGTGAACTATTGGCCTCGAATGTGAAGGTTTTAACACGTGGAAATGATTATCTTGTTGTAACTTGTTGTTCGCTTTGTGACTATTTAAATGTTATATAATTATATTGGGTGTTTTCTCCAATTCTCCACATGAAATGAATAGACTGGAAAGAACTATCCGCAGGTAATTTCAGACTGGAACTAGACTAGGGTCCTGTTCTCCAAAATACCGTGCGTACAAAATAGCTTTCAGTTAAGAAAATGAACCCGTAAATGTGCTTTCTTGTTTGTTTTGTATGTGTTTTTGTCAGTCTATCTCTCATGTATACAGTTGTACTTGAACATACTGTATACTGCAGCATTTTTCTTTGAAGCTAATTATAATGCCATTTGAATAGCTTTTGACCCTGTACATCCAGCGCCAAAGCCAAGCACTGGTGGCTTGGAAACGAAGACAAACAATCTTAATAGCTAAGGAGTTGTACATTGTCCAAACCCAATATGTCGATGCAGTTACGAAGAAAATCCATAATTTGAAAAGTCTACATATTGTGATTCCAATATCTTATTCACACCAGTGCGGTTTCAGACTGTTCCAGCTCATGTCAGGTGTGACTTCTGTCCTTTAGCTCTTTCTTTCTCATTATCTACTCCTGGCTCTCAGACGTGATCAGTCTACCTCCCTGCAGGCACAATGAGAGCCCCCGCTACACACCACAATCACTGCAGAGAGACCTATTCCACAGGAGGATGTAGAGGGATTTGAAGGCAGCAGGTGAATGTGGGGCCCAATGAGAAGAAAATTGGGGCTCATTTTAATAAAGTCTTAGCTGAGAAGTCCTTGTCTAAATAGGCATATGCAGTTTGTAAAATGCAATATGGCATTCTTCTTTTTCTCTAATACAAGGCTGCAAATGAGATGGAAGTGTTTGGACTGCACTGTACAAAATGTGTGATGATGGATAAAGACATGGGGCTGCCATGTTCACATAATCCAAAAGACTAACCCATTCTCAAAATATGTTTTTTGTGCTGTTTTAAACTTATAGTTATTGTGAATAAATAAAATATTACGATTTATTGTGATGTTTCCTTTGAGATTCTATTAAGTCTCATCCTATTTTACTTCCTGATCCCTCTTGCGTGGTTTTATAAATCTATAAAACAGAGGTGGGACCAAGTCATTGCTTTGCAAGTCTCAAGTAAGTTTCAAGTCTTTGACCTCAAGTCTTGAAACAAGTCCCAAGTCAAAGAAAGGCAAGTCCAAGTTATGTTCAAGTTGAGTCCAAGTCCTCTGTTTTTAGACTCAAACCTTTATATCAAATTACCAAATGCTGCTTCGACAATTTTACTTTGTTTTTTATAGATTGTCTCATTTATTGTAGAGAGAAAATTAGTAGGGATATGCACAGTTTGTTCAAGTAAAATTCCACTTTTTTTTTTTTTTTTTTTGAGGAAAAGTATCACGTCGTCTTAACTCACAAGGCTTCAAGTTGTCCAAATAGTGATTCAAGTCTGACTCAAGTCCAAGTCACGACTTGAAAGTCCACACTTCTGAAAATAGACAAGGATTCAAAGTAGCTGACGGAGAGACTGAAAACATATGATGGCACTTTGGAGATGCTGTTTGTTTTGCGGGGCCCGAGGAGACAGACAGTGTATTTGACAGAGATTGGCTCAGGGATGAGGAGCAGCAGCACAGGTCAGTGGAGCTATTAAAGGTCAGCCCAATACGTGTTACATAAGACTGGTCTGAGTGAGGGGTTTACTGCCGGAGATGGCCTGGAAATGATGATGCATTTCAACCTCTACAATGTTTGATAGATAAATTTATGTGGATGGATTCTAGAATGCAGTGCAGAACAATGCACAGTTGTTTCAGCCAGTACGTAACTTTTGAAATGTACTTTACAAAGACGGATTGTTATTGGAGTTTGTCTGAGTAAATACAATGGACATGGAAGAAATATGGTTTTCAATGAAAACCTCATTCACATATTGTTTTGTCATTAGAGTCATCAGTAGATAGATAATAATGTATTTCTAACATATGTGGAAAAGCTAATTGTTATTTGTCCTTATCTAACAATGAGTTTTTTTTTTTGGTTTTTTTGTAATGTTTATTAAGGACAATGTGCAATTACTACTCCCCTACTCATAGCTGTGTTGAAAGTTACAACCAAGCCAGTGACTGCTGCATTTTTGAAAGGATGGCTTTAGTGAATTGTAGGAGAGATAATTGGCATTATAGTGAACCTAATTGACTTAGTTTCACAACTCACTCAGAAAAGTAAACCTTTTCATTCTAGGACAATGAGTTCTGGAGAAACACTTTACTCTGTCTGTCAGCGTAATTTCTCAAAATGATTTGTCTGTCAAGCTCAAGTGTCTAAAAGGTGTGAATTTATTCATTACAATATTTGTTATTGAAATTACAGTGACAATAGGTTGCAACGACCTTCAATCTCAGACTTTTCTGTTGGTTGTTTGCCATGCATAGTTCTTTGTTTCTTCTTTGTATTTTCTATTCTATTCTAGTATAGAAATCCCCCTCAGATTCACCTGGACTACAGGCTACACTAGTTTGGGAACACTATACTTTTGGATGGCATCTGCTGTAGCAACCAGGGAGTCTCATTGTCTCTTTTAAGGTAAGGTCATGTTTATTAAGTACAATGTACAAACACATTAAACACAATGGCAGAGATGCTTGTATCAGATTCTAGCTTACACTTAGCTTCTATCAGAAGTCCTGGTGAGGGGAGGCACATTGGACATGTTTTTAGGTTGTAGGAGGAAACCAGAGCACCCGTAGGAGGAAACCGGAGCACCCGTAGGAAACCTACGCAGAAATGGGGAGAACATGCAAACTCCACAGAAAGGCTGCGGGCCATAGGAAGTCGAACCCCAGTTAGACTTTGATTTAAATAACAGACGACCAATCAGCTAAGTTGTTTCATGTGCGTCACACAAATAAACTAATCTGATTGCCCGGTACAATGTGGAGTTGATCTGAAACACAGGCGGGGGGAGTGGTGACCAGACCCACTCTTCGGAATTTGCTGAACCTTAGGCCCTGGATCCCAGGCAACAATTAGATTTCTTCTTGTTAGAGCAGTGGAAAAGATTCTAAACAGATCTTTGTATGGACTCAATCGTTTTGATGGTATTTAATGGGATTTTAATCAAAACTCCATCTGTTAGAGTTGGAAAAGCCAAGTTATTATTTGGAATGCCCTACATTACAGCATTTCAATTTTTTTTTTTTTTTTTTTTTTTTTACAGAATGAGATAAATACACCTTCTCTTTACAGCCTCATAAGACTACATAACTACATATAAAATGGGGTCTTGTACCTGTGACTTAATGGAACACATTCATCACTTGTCAGTTACAGCATCCAGTCTCTTTCTTTTTTTCTTTCTGCGCATACAAGACAAACACATGAAATTAGACCCTTGAGCACTATTGTAGGATTGGCGTAAAATAATAGTACTACATTTTTCTAATGACATGTTCCATGTTTTTTTTAATATATATTGATCTAGCTTGCAATATATTGTATCATAGCACATAATAATAGCCATTCAAAGCCATTGTGCATTCCTCAAACACATAAGCTGAGCTGATTCAAGAGTAGATTCAAGAGTAGTGACAGTGAGTTTCAAAAAGGGCCTAATTAGTGTAACTTTGCTAATGAAGGGTGCACACCTACTTCTATGAGATGTTCTATAGAATTCAACAGATCTGTGAAGAGGAGACCCTGCTTACAGTAATAAAACATGTTTTCCATGTATTTTTGAGCAATAAAGAGATGTAGTGTCAGACTGTATAGTGCATCAAATGAGCATATTTATCTAATCAAGAACCTTGAATAGAGAAGTGGTAGCCATTGTGAATACATCAATGTAGATAAAAGGTGGTGGTGAATAGGATGAGCACAGTCTGGGGAACTACTATCTCTCTGGGGAACTACTATCTCTTCATCCTACTCCTGTATCCTTGGGCAAACCAAATCACCCATTGTATAGGTGGCACCAAAATTATCACATGCAACTGATATAAAATGAAATGTCCCTGCCTCAGGTCAGAACCTAACACATGAAGCGAAAATGGCAATAACAGAATA
Organism: Mugilogobius chulae; assembly: GCA_038363315.1. Lineage (NCBI taxonomy): Eukaryota > Metazoa > Chordata > Actinopteri > Gobiiformes > Gobiidae > Mugilogobius > Mugilogobius chulae. The sequence continues at coordinate 25,090,617 of CM076405.1, read as the reverse complement.
TGTCATTTACTATCATTGGTGTCTGCAGCCACATGTGAGTCCTGGAGCACCAGTAAGCAGAGCTCATCAGAGTGTACAATACAAGAGGAAATAGTGACTGCTGAAAGCACACCCATGTCTTTTGAATCGCCTTTGAAGATTACTTTACTTATCTGCTGTGCTTGAGTTTCTCAAAAGAAAAAGGAATGGGGAAAGAAACAGTCCATTTCATAACCATCCAACACATGTGGGTTCAACAAACGGTACAAAAGTAAACAAAACACAATGGTCCACCTACAATTTGTTCCTCTTCATCAAAATATGTTGTGAAACTAAACATTGTAAAAGGATTACCACATTTGAGTTCAACAATATGAAAAATGTCATTGTGCCCTTAGGGCAAAACACTTCCCTCATTAGTTATAGAAATAGAAATGATCATACTGTACATAATTGACTTTTTTGGAGGCAAAAAGTCAACTATGCAATTTGGTAGAAATAGAAGGTTAAAATCACACTTTGCAATAGGGCTGGGAACGATTAATTGCATTTACAATTATATCGCGATATGACAAAATGTGATTATTTAATTGCTGAGATGTGTAATTATTGACACCATTCATTTTGTGTTGGGAGATATTGAAGCGCTGCGTGTGACAGCGCCGTGTGACTGCAATGCCTCTGGTCTGCAGCGCCTCTGGTCTGCAGCGCCTCTGGTCTGCAGCGCCTCTGGTCTGCAGCTTCATGCTACTCTCCTCCGACACTGCCACGTGTTTGTGCTTCACTTTTCTCCTAGTGATTTGTGTGCGCATGAAATCGATGACATGTGGTAACAATACCAACCTCACAGGTGTGAAACTGTACTCGTGCCAGTTCTACAGCAAAGGATTTAGGCTTAAAGCGGCAGTGAACAATGTGAGTCCGAAGCTCGTGCTGAGTCGCTGTGCTGCGCTCTTTTCTCTCATCTCTTCTCTCTTTTCTCCACTCGCTCTGCCAACTCTCTTCATTAGTGATACGGACTCTAGACAAAATAGTCATTGTGGATGTATTTCTAGCACTTCTCTTTGTCTTTTAGCGCTTAAGTGTGTGTGCCTCCAACTTCAAAATGTGAAATCTTTTCCCACCAGCTCTACAAGCCCGTGCTGTAACGTGAAGTGATGCGCGGCGACGCGCTGGCCAAAGAAATGATAAACTATTTAATTTCAAACTCTGAGAACTACGGTTCTCTATGTGGATAGGTTCAGGTAAATGTCCCACCTTCTGTCCTGTCTGTGATAGCGATAGAGGGAGAGAGATGGAGAACCATGATGCTGAAATCGGTGTGTAACGTTAAAGGGAAACGCACTCAGTTTGAATATGTGAATGCCTTTACACTGAGTAGCTCTGGAATTAAATATGAGTTACTGAATGAAGTTGCAAAAGTTCAGAGTAACTGGTTGATGTCTGTAAAAAGCAGCTCTTGTAGTTTTATCCATCTTGCTTGTTGTAATTTTGTCCAAAAAAACACTTCACACTTACATTCTTATATAAAAAAGTTGAATTTATGTTACTTTTGTGCTTGGTTTTTTGCTGTGGGGGAAAATCGCAAATATGACTTTTTGGCCAAATCGCCCAGCCCTTTTTTGGAACATCAGATAATTGTGTGCTGAAATAATCTAGCCAAATAAATATCTTTCATAGAATCAATAGAAGGAGATTCCTCGAGGCAAAATAACAGTCCATCTTGTAAACTTGCTCAAAGTAGAAATACGCTTTTTTGCAACAAAACAAACATTAAAAACATCTGAGGCCTTGTTTACACAAAGCCAAGCTCAGGCATTTCAGAACAAATATTTGACCTAAACCACTGAAAAGGAATATTTCTGAAATCAAGTCTCAGAGTGAAAAGAGAAAATTTCAAAAGTTTAGCGTCTCTGCAGTTACACTGTGTCTGCAACCACTGTTTTCCATGATGACATCACTGGCCCAGAGTCACGTCTCATCTGCAGAATGTACTGACCTTTATGATGTTCACTGCAAAAATCTGCCATCTAATTTTATCATAAATCACAGAAGACACCACAATCTCCATTTAACCTGTTTTGAAGTATTGTCAAAATCTTCCAAAGACATCTGAAGCATAGATTTTAGATCCACGTTGCAGAGGTGGGAGTAAGTCACTTAGATGCAAGTCACAAGTAAGTCTCAAGTCATCACGTCCAAGTCACAAGTAAGTCCAAGTCAGTGGGTCTTCAGGGTCAAGTAAGTCAAGTCAAGTCTTAGCTTTTTGTCAAGTAAGTCAAGTCAAGTCATCAGCTTGGCATCAAGTCATGGCAAGTCATTACATTTTTTAAAGCCAAATTTTAATGGCTACTCAACTAAACGGCTTTGGTGCATTTTAGAATAAAACATTTTGCATTTAACTACAAAGTCAACTACACCATTTTGTAAAAATAGAAAGTTAAAAGCATACTTTGGGACATTCTGGATGAGGATGAATAATTTTGCAGTGTCAAAAAAATACAGCTAAAGCAGTGCTTCTTTTTTTTGCCATGCCGCCCTTGGGATGGAAAAAAATATCCTTTGCCCTGTAAAAAAGTGCATAATTAAAAGGTTGTCAGTCACTCTCGTCAACTTTTCGGATTTCTTAAACGAGTTCAGAGCATAAAAATGGCTCTGTCCACAACACAAAAAAAGAAAATGTAACTCCTGTTGCTTTCATTTAACCATTGTTCTTTAAGTGTTGTGAAAATGTGCAATTTATTATGCTGTGTCTCTTATTTCTTCTTATTATATTTATTTATGTATTTATTTATTTATTTATTTATTTAGGGACACTTGTTTTCATGGAAATATCTTAAGTCAAAGTGGCTCCTTTACTGAAGTAAGGACAGAGTTACGACTGTTAAGGGCATTTGCTTGTGAAAGAAGGCCATTAAAGGTGTGAAATAGGGCTTTTCCATTAGTACCTGCTTGGCCCTACTCTACTCGACTCGACTCTACGCGCCTCTACCCGGCTTAGCCCCGCTCAGAGTGAGAGCATTTCCATTACAAGAGAGGCCGAGTGGGGCTGTTGTGAAGCTGGGCGGTACGTTGCCAACACTGTCACTCCCCAAATGGGGACATGATGCAAGCTCATAGAAAACAACGGAGCGTTTCGATCCGCATCGGCTTTAATTTAAGGATAATCAGACCGTTCGTTCTCCAGCGTTTCATAAGCGTAATATAAAACAAATATCCACCGTCGCATTGGCCAGTAGAGTGAAGCTTTTCATGTCAACACGTTCACTGACTCACCCTTCTTCACGTCCGTCCGACACGTCTGTCTAAAGTCCCGCTCTGGTCCCGATGTACAATCACAAAGTCAGCTGTCCCATCTTCCTCCTCCGTCTCTCTGTCCTGACGAAGCTGCATTATAATCTCTTGCTTCAAAACGCGTGCATCGGATGTCCATCAGTGTTTACTGTGAGAAGCAGGACCCCGCAGCAGCACAGGTAACCTGCATGTGCCTACGTACAAGCCCGTGTGGGCTACGCACACACTCATCGAACTACTGTTTTGTGTATTTAGCGGATAGGGACAACGGACTCGTTTTTTTATGTCACTGAGCTGTTTTTTGCTACAGAGAGTACAAAATGTGTAGAAGCATTTCGGTGCTATCGGCAGCTAGCTTAGCGGCGACTCACGTTAGCGTACAGTAACAACAACAAATCAGCGGCACTTGTGTGACGCAACAGGCGACGTGCGTCTGACGTCAGGTTTAGTATCTGCTCGGCTCGACTTGGCCCTGGGGTCTAGCAGGTACTAAAAAAGTACCTGGTCGGCGCGATCAGCCCCAAATGGAAAAGCTCCGCACCAGGGCTAAGTCGCGCCGAGTAGAGTAGAGTAGGGCCAAGCAGGTACTAATGGAAAAGCCCTAAAAGAGAACTACAAGTTTTTCTTGTTTGTTAGCTTATTGGGGCAAGTCAAATGCATGAGTCTTTGGGGGATGATGAGTCTGATTTAATGAGTGAACAAAAATACGCTTTACTACAGTTTAAAATTATTTTTCTAGGCAGAAACTTTAGGCGGGCCACAAATTTTTTTTCGCGGGCCGGATTTGGCCCGCGGGCCGCCATTTGACGTTCACTGCGAGAGGCTTTTAAAACAACACAGACTTCACAAACTTGGATCAGCTTGTCTGAACTCATGTTTAGTATCACTTTTACATCTCCTGTGTCTTGAGACAGTGAATTAAATGCTCCGTAACGTCCCGTCAAATTCCGCGCGCGCCCCATTGAAATGAATGGCAATTTTCAGTAAAGGCGAAAACAATCATAACTCCGTGAATCTGAGGTCAATCTTCGTGAAATAAAAAGTGTCTGAAAGCTTGTGAGTAGTAGAGTGTCGCTGTGGACTTCAAAACACTCACAGGGCTCAGGATTTCTTTGTTTTAGCTTAATCAGGCGGGATCAGCCAGGTTACAGCAGCAGCTTTACGCACATGCGGCTGTCTCTCTCTCATGTCGGCGAGAGGGAAAGAGAGAGAGAGCGTGTGGAGGCGCAAATGTTTCTGAATGAGCCAAAGAGCCGCACAAGTCATTCACAAGTCATGTCAAGTAAAGAGTCACAAGTCAAGTCAAGTCTCAAGTCACTAATGTCCAAGTCACAAGTCAAGTCAAGTCTTTGGGGATCATAGGGCAAGTAAGTCACAAGTCATGAAAAGTGCGACTCGAGTCTGACTCGAGTCAAGTCATGTGACTCGAGTCTCCCACCTCTGCCACGTTGTTCATTCATTCATTCCGCCAAGTTTCTGTTTACATTCAGCAACTTTTATACTCATGCTTATTGTCAAGTCTTTTTCTAGTTTTGTGTCTTTCTGTGTTGCAGTCACAGCACCACACTCTGGTCAGTTACTGGCATTACACTGGTTTCAGGATAGTTTACTGATTCGTGTAGACAACTTCATGTTTATGCAATTTGTTTTTAAAATGGTCGTTGTTTGGTCTTTGTGTGAACAAGACCAAGGAGTAATGCTTTTTATGTATTTTCTACGGATTACTTACTTACAGTAAGCTAAGAAGTGCAGATACTGTACACAAATCCACAGAAAAATGATTGAATCTATCCACACAACACGCTGCAATATATATAGACTCTGAAATTCTCCATGAATCTCCTACAACAACAAAAAATATTGTTTTTTCTTAAATAATTCAGTGTTCTGTGCAGCTCAGACCTCCTGCTACTTCTGCATTTGATGCAGCTCTTGTAAATAGACTTTGGTTTGTTCAAAGACTTTATCTTGTCTCTCTATGCCTTTGGTCTTCAGAGACAGGAGCACATAAATGGACCAACACAGACTAGTAAAGTTTGTAAAGAGGGATCCCACTGAGACAAGAACGTATACACAACATGATATACAGTAGCCTTGCATAAATAAACTAAATTACAAGTATGTAAAGAGCAGTGATGTTCTTCTTAAACCCTACATTGCAATAAGGAATGTCCCCAGTGAGACTACTTTCCTATCATATAATAAATTATGTAGTTTTGCAGTTAAATATAATATTGTTCAGTATTTTACAGTAGAATGCACATGATGAGAGAGAGAGAGCAACAGAGAGAATTAAACAGAGAGGAATAGAGAGAATGGGAAAGGAAGCAAGAAAGAGATCAATAGAGAGAATGAACGAGAGAGTAATAGAGACACTTCAAGGTAAAAAAGGTTAGGACCCACTGAGCTAGAGGGATAGAGAAAGAGACTAAAAGAGAGAAACAGACTCAGAGACAGGAAGAAAAAACACAAAGAGAGAGAGTGAGATACGGAGAGTAAGAGGGAGAGAAGCAATGAGAGAAAGAGAGAGACTGATGCCCCTTTTCTATACCTACTTGGCCCTTCTCAACTCTACTCAGTGCGACTTGGCCCTTGTGTGGAGCTTTTGGGCTAACTTCTGGGACATATTCAGTCCAGATAAAGTGATATACACAGACACTCGCTGGCTGAAAGTGAATTGTTTCTGGTGAACATGTTGCGACACAGAGAACAAACATCACCTGCCACATTTGCAGTTATGTTGTTATTCTTATAGATCACTGAGCCACAAACAACAGATCATACAACTTAATCTGTAAGCTGATATTACTGTTTTGGAGTCAGCGCTTTGTTGAAATCACAACATGAAATACAGACACACTTGACTATTGTACATGCATCTATACTGTATTAAAAAGTGTGTTATTTTCCTTGTTTTTCATATTTGTTCAGCTTGCTCAGTATATGACGCAGCACCCTGTTCCTTCTGTGATCTGAGTGAAGTGGGTTTGAGTTGAAGCCAATCAAATCAGCCCTCTTCAGACCTGCTCCTGACCTTTGCAGACAAACACTTTAGGAGTCCGCAATGACCAAGTGTTTCTATCAATGGTTCCTCATATCCAAACAACTCTATACTGTTTGCAACACATTGTCATGAATAATTTGTTGTCTTAGAATGCATTAGGCAAGTGAGCAAAAGGCAAGGCAAGGCAAGGCAAATTTATTTGTATAGCACAATTCATACACAAAGCAATTCACAGTGCTTTACAAGGCAGGAAAATGCATCAAAATTACAATAATTAAATAATCAGCATAAAATTTATTTTAAAAATAAGTAAAGAAATAAAGAGTGCAGACAAAGTATTTCAGTCATATGCACAGATAAAAAGACATGTTTTCAGCCTAGATTTAAACATTGTCACAGTCGAGGCCTGTCTTACATCTTCTGGAAGATTGTTCCAGATCTTAGCTGCATAAAACTGAAACGCTGATTCTCCATGTTTAGTCCTGACTCTGGGCACCAGCAGGAGGCCGGTCCCTGAGGTCCTCAGAGTGCGAGATGGTTCATAACGCACTAACATGTCAGAGATGTACTTTGGTGCTAGTCCATGGAGAGACTTAAACACAAGCAGAGCTGTTTTAAAGTCTATTCTCTGAGCCACTGGAAGCCAGTGCAAAGACCTAAGCACAGGACTAATGTGATCGTACTTCCTGGTTCTGGTCAGGACTCGAGCAGCAGCGTTCTGGATGTACTGCAGCTGTTTTACTGCCTGTTTGGATAGGCTGGTGAGCAGGCCGTTACAATAGTCTAACCTACTGGAGACAAATGCATGGATAAGCCTCTCCAGGTCAGGCTTTGACACTATACTTTTGATTTTGGCAATGTTTTTTATATGGTAAAAAGCTGCTGATGTTATTGACTTAATGTGGCTGTTAAAGTTCAAGTCTGAGTCCATTATTACCCCCAGATTTCTAACTTGACTTGAAGGTTTTAGAGAGAGAGACTGAAGGTGACTGTTGACACGTTCTCTTTGTTTCTGTGGGCCAAAGATGATAACATGTTGACAGTTGTAGTATAAAATCAATGCGTTTGCCTGTTTACTCTTAAGGTAGAAAAAATCAAGGATAGGTCCTTGAAGTCTACATTTGCTGTTGTAGTTGTTTAGCAGTGACTCATAAAGCTGTTGTTCTGTTCATGTTATATGTTCCCCCACAAAGGTCTGTTACTGGGCATTCCCTCTGATGCCAATGATATCTTTATTATTTCTCAAGAGTGCACAAACACCTCTACCCTTTTGTTTGTGTGTGTTACAGATTAAAACTTTTGATATGTCGGGGCTACTTCTATAAGAAAAGCATACCCGTGTCTTTGTTAAGCAAAGTTTCAGGTAAATTGTCATTTACATAAAAAGTGCACTCGGGATGTTGTTTATGTGTCTCGTTCTAACAACTGCCAAACCTAGCTTGGGAGCAACAGACATCAAAAAAGACACAGAAAAGATCAGACAGAGCAACATCAGCAACGTCAGTTAGAAACATGAACCTCCTTTGTAATGTTTTGTTTTTTGTGTGTGTAATTCAAATTCACCAAGTCACCAATAACGACACAATCAAAAACAGTACATACAACATACAAGTCTTTCACTAAAATCATCAATCATCATTGGAGAGCGTTGGCGGGCTTGTTTAAAACAACAGAGTGTGGAAGAGGATTAGCTCTATTCCAGCTTTACAAAAGAACTATGGGTAATTAAATTATAAACAGTGCACAAGCTTCAGTTAAACACAATAATAAAAATTGTTGAAAGAGATAAAAATATTATTTTTTAAATTATTTATTTAATGAGCTAACATTGAGCATCACACATTTCTAATTAGTTTCAGAGACAGTGAAGGTTATCCTTTTATTCAGAATATGAATTCAGTTTTAGATATGATTAGGTGATATTGAGTCACAAATCCATGAGTCTGGGTATTTAACCGTTGGCAAGGTTGAGAATCTAAAGTGAAAATACCAGACCAACACGAGGTTCCAGTCAGTAATGTGCTACAACTCACAGGCATAGACTTTGGTTAGGTTTATCATTTTACTTTGTGATTGAACTTCGGCACACAATGTGAATGACACTCATACAACTATTTGAAGAATAAAATACAGATAGTTTTTGATAAAGGTATGTCATTATTGAAACTTGAAATCCTTAACATGACTATAAGACAAGTGCTTAACTCTTTTGAACATTTGATTCTAATTGAAGACCTTCTCTTTATGCACATAATATAAGTCAGCACATTTTCACCATCACTAAGCACCATCTTTTGAGTGTTTCCTGAACATTAAACTAATTGAATAGTCTTTTATGGACGCTTTCATCAAAGACACATCAGTCATTTGTAATTCTTATGTTTTTGCCCTAAAGCAGTACAGTACTTGCTGGCAAATGTGAATTCTGCTAAGACCACTGTTTAACTTTCTTCATTTACAACTTAATTACAGGCTTTAGTTTGGACCAAATGAATAGGATGATTAAAAGTCTTAGCTTCATAACTATAACATACTCTGACACAATAGAAGTTTACCAGTAGTGGCTTTATTGTTTAGGACAATACTGGGGTAATATAAGTCTTACATTTCAATGCTACTTAAAACTTAAATTTCAATGTAAACACCTGCAAGAGTACAAGTACAGTAATATTTTTAATGAGAATATTACTTTTACTCTTTACCTTTCTGTACATAAATCAATGTCCTTATTTGTGAAGCTTGTTGCATTGTTATGTACTTCAAAAAGGCTTTGATGGAATAAAAAGACCAAAGAAATAAACCTCCAGTACTATCAAAAGATCTATTGTGTTGGGGAAAAAAAACTCATCATGCTGTTATGAACTGCTCAATAACATATACAAAAAGCTGTCTTTGTCACAATTGTTACAAGACAATGATTTTAGGTTGCAATCACAAAGCAGTTTAGTTAAATATATGTATTTAAATTTTCGTGTGAAGTCAGCATTAACAGTACTCTGCCTGATTTTTGCCCAACAATTAATCTTACATTTCCTACATCAGCTCACATGTTTTCCTCACAGACCTATGCATTCTAAGCCTTTTTTTTTTTTTTTTTTTTTTTTACAGCTATTAAAAGCGAGACAGCAGACGACCTTCATGGATTTTTTGAACAAATAGGACCATTTATTAGTCAAATTACTTGAAGACAAGTGAGTAGAGATAGGTGGTTGGTGAAAATAGCACTTTTATGAGCACTTGAGCTTCAGCTACAAGATTACTCAAACATGCATAAAACTATTCAAATTACTCTTTGAGTAAACCTACGATGAGACTGTTAAATTAGAAAACGTACAAATTATGAGCCTTTTACTTGCCATAGTTAGAGACATATGACTTTGCATCAAAATCTTGTCTATTTTCTGATGTGGACTGTTTTTTTAGACCAGACAGACAGAAATAGGTCAGAGTACAATGGCAGTAAGCACAAAAGGCCTTAGTTAGAGGATTCAACCTGGACAGAAAAAAGCATCAATCAGAATATTCAGACCGCATTTGTTATGAAATGTGCAATGTTCAGTATCATGTAAGAGACACAGTTTGGTATAGAGAACTAGAAATGTCACGTTTTGCCCCAGTGCAGGTAATTATTAATTAGGCCTGAGCACACCAAGTTGTCAATGAGCCTATTGCTATCATAGTGGCGTGCAAAGCACAGCCCCGAAAATGCGCACAAAGTGCGCACTAAATTGTGCGTGATGCGCACGCCCGCTCACAAACACTCACCCAGGCCCTCCCCAACTCATCCTGTGCATGTAAATTTGTAGTTGGTAGGCTTAGGCTGAACATTATTACTGTAAACGGGCAAATCCCATAACGTGCACATCATGCTTTACGTGGGGATGAAGACCGCGGCCGCGCAGCAGTGCGATTAGCTCCTCAAATTAGCTTGAACGCCCAAGATGCAGGTTTGCATTGACTTAGCATTGAAAATGGACACAAAAAAACGCAAATATGCTGTACGGTTGGAATGCACCATAAAACGCCAAGAAAACAGCACTTCTGTTCAATGTTTTTCACAATGTCAAATAGAGACATCGTATAATAGAAAAATGGGTAGAAAAGTGCTCATGATATGCTATTAACATGCTATGCGTTTTCTTGAGACTGTGTTGGGATCATACGTGGTGGAACCTAACCTTTGATACTAAGGTGGCTTCCTATTGTCATAGAGTGCTTTTCATCTGTGTTGAGCTGGTGGTTTCCAGTAAATTATTAGATTCAAGCAAATGAGTTTATTGTTGTCGTGTTGAGGTGCAGTTAGAACACTGCTTTATTGTCGTCTCGTCTTACTCTTCCCAAAAGGCCAGGTCTGAGGGGAGACACAGCACTTCTCTGAGTCTCAGGAGTCCGCGGTCACATCTCTGACCTTCCACTGTGTCAGAGTCCATTCATATTCACCCTGAGCTCCACCTTTTATCATCCAGCCACATCACTCACTGCAGACATCAAGAGCCGATACAAGGACAGAGAGCATGCTGTACAGACACAAGATTATGTACCATGCACTCATGTTTTTACTTTTATTAAGCTCCATGGGAAAATATAAGTTGGAACATTTGATGAACAACATAGTAAATGTATTCAATATCTTAATATCTCTCTTAATTCTAACTGGATAATATCCCTGCATTTTCTTCGTTTACTGAAAAAAAACTTCAAGATTTCTATAATCTCCTACCAAAACCTCTCCAACTACCTTTTACAAACACAAATTTTCATACAAACAGGCCTTCCTTACACTACAATAAACCAGAGAGGATCAAGCACAACATCAGATCTGTATACACTTACTAAAGCGTGCTATTATTGGCAGCCGTAATTAAAACAAAGCTTGCCTACAGTATGTGCTGAAGGGTCCATGTGAATCAGTGAAGCCGGTGCGCAGAAGGAAGGTCGTGCAGATGGAGAGGTTAGTCTATGCATTTGTTTACCAGACTCAAAGCCCATCTGCCAACTGGTCCTTAGGCATCCATGGATTAGGCTTCAAATGGTCTTCAGGGAGGAAGCATACATCTAACAAACGTGTGGAAAAAAGAAATGATAAACTTGGAAATTAGCAAAACTGGAGAATGTAGTGACATTTTTTAGAGAAACTCATTTTTATAGATGAGTCCATATGTTTCTTTCAGTGTTTTCATCTCTCAATATGTCAACTGGTGGCTGTGATACACTCAAACAGCTGGTGCGACAAAACAGAGGAAAAGGGCAACACAGTAATGACAGAATAACAAAATCTATTTATGTTCACGGGCAAATTGTTTTAAATGAGATTTAAGGCGCAACACAGTTTCTTTGTTCTTTGTGATACATATTTTCAGGAAATGCAAAACAAATATTTAAAGTAAATGCATCAATGTACAACTGTTAGCCCATTATGATATAGAGAGCCCTAAGTTCTTTTTTGTCCACTATCTTTCAAAATAAACAATCAAACTCTTGTAAATGCTAAAGATAAAAAGAAAGTTGAAACCTTATTTATAGTCAAAACAATCATTCTGGAATGAATAAGAATCATTTTGTACATTTAAAATACCCCAAAATACTTAGAGATGATAAAAATCACAATAGTTCATTTAATAAGATCCGCCTAAACAATTCAAGGCTACGACAGGTCCTCAAAACGTTTTAATTAAATTAGATTCAGCTTTTGAAGAGGTATTTTCAAAAGCTAACGCTATTATCATTCAATCTAGAGGCTAGTAACATGAGGGCATGAGATTATCGGTCGACATCTTCCTCTCTACTGTGCATGCTTCATGCAGAAAGAGCAGAGCTTCATCTGCTTAGCTGGGGAAACTTCTTTGATTAAAATAACAAAACGCTAGCTTTCGATCAGGTATACAGATGCTGAAGCTTGAAGCTTTTCTTGCGTTTTTTTTTTTTTTTTTTCACTCACCTGAATGTAATGTTTATGGGTCGTAGGGTAGAATTTCATTCACAAATGTTGATTTTGCAGCATAACTTTTGTTTTCACACAGTGATCTCCTGTAGCTAGCTGACAACGAGCTGGCTCGACCACGACTTGTGTCAATGAGCGGTGGTTCTTTCTGCATACTGGGTGTGCGCTCATCATCCATCCCTCTACAGAGGGATTATTTGTTTATCAGAAGTAGAAAGAGTCGTGGCTGCCTGTGACAAGCAGTAGCAGCAACACTAGTCAGCTCTGTTATCATCTAACTACAACAGTTTATCTCTCTACGAAAACAAAAGTAATGCTGCTAAATCAACATCTGTGAATGAAATTATGACTTACACACGTTACATTCAGCTGTGTGAAAAACGCAGAGAAAAAAATGTCTCCAGCATACCTAATCAAGACAGCTAGCTCTCATCTCAATTTGTTGTTTTTATCAATGAAGTTTCCTCAGCCACCTAGACAGATCATGTATTTTTTGCAGGCGGCATGAACAGTAGAACAGAAAGAGACGTTGACCTATTCTTTCCATACTGCTTTACATTTTGCCAAAGAAAATATTGATATTTTTTGTACAGAGCTTGTTCTCATTTGTGACTATGTAATTAAGTCATCAGAATCCCAAACTATAAAGCTTTACCATCACAAAGAGTTCAGTCAATTGTTTGTGTTTCAAAACAAATTCAGTTTGAATTTTAAATGATTTTAGACAGGCGCTTTGAGAATAGTACATACTGTACTTATTTTTATGTCAACACTTTATTTAACTAAAGTGACTCAATATTGAATTAAAATCTCAAACTGAATTCTAAAGCTACTTTATAGAAGACATTTTGTCCTCTGAAAATTCTTGGAGAAGTCTTGGATAATATTAAGAAATATTTAGGAAAATCACAACATTGCCCGCAATTCCCAAGAACAGCTTCACTGTTTTCCAGAAGTGCTCCATTGCTTAGTGCTTTCAGATATTGACTTTAAGCAAATGTCCCATTGTGTTAACACTTTGGCATTGATAAAGTAAGACGAGGAGATAATCACATCTCACCTCTTATTGACTAGATTGTGTTTAACTGTGCAATTTGAGCTACGCACCTGCTCCTCTCTGATTCTACTGGGTCCTGTAGGGGACAATCCTCATATCGATAAAACTGCAGACAGCTGTGCCAGGATTACATTAGATTAACCTACAATAACAATAGTCATTTTAGTCAAAAATTAAACCCATCTGATTGAAAGACGTAAGCTCGATCGAAGTATTGAGCAGACCAAAGGCAGCATTAGATTTATATTGTCAGTTATAGTCAATCAAGTTTGCTTTGCTGTGATAAAAGTGCTGAAGAAGGTTTAGTGAAAATAACAGCAGCACTGCTCAAAGTAAAGGCAGAGACTCTCTAAAAGATGTTAGCAGGGCTTTGTAAATGAATTTTCTCCAGATGTTATATGTACAAGCTGTAGAAAAACGGGATTTGTAAGTTTTTATGGATGAGGAAGACATCCTAAAGCGTCTAATCGAAAACTCTGAAGTCAGACATTTCTAGTACTGAACTTTCCTAAGCCAAATACCATATGCATTTGCAACAATCTGAAGCCCCAGTAGCTTTTATTGTATTTTTTTTTCTTTCAAGATATTTATCAGAACTTCTGATTTTGCCAAGTTTAAAAAGGTTTAACAAGGCAAGTTCTTCAGTTTTCCTCATGTGCACCTAGACTTTGTTTGGCTCATGTTAAAAACAATCCAAACACACATTGCCATCAAACTCACTATCAGTATACTTTTTGTATGAAGCAATACCATCGTTTCTCCTCTGAACATGAACCATGTAAGAATTGTGAACCATTTATCAAACTGAAGAAAGGTTTAAGCCATCTGGGGATTTTTCTGAGAAAAGGATGTTTTCTAAGAGAGGCTATGCAGTTCTTTTTTCCTCCACTGATCACAGAGAAAGTTTATGGCTCTCGCTTTAGTCCAATGAGTGCTCAACACTCCGAAGGGGCAAAAAAAAATCACTTTTGGCAATTTGAGATTTGTCTGGCTGAAATCCCGCTGATCCCTTGTGAGAGTGCAGAGGAGCAGTTGTTGGACTTAGATAAAATTACTGATGTACTCAAACAAGTAAAAGCTTTCAACACCTGTGTAAGTGAGTGAGTCATTGTTTAGTTTGTGGGACAATCTGCTTTCTTACACATCTGGCTTTATATGATAACTTTTTCACAAAAGTGATTGACAAAAATGCCCCAATGATAAATTCTCTCTATTTATAAAGTGCTTTTCTGCCTCCCGCTATATTCAAACTGCCTTACAATCAAGGATCCACTCACCCAGTGTACAGACACAGAGGCAGTGTGGGCAAAGTGTCTTGCCCAAAGGCTTTCACAACGACAGTTCGCTCTTGTCGTCCCACTGTGGCACCTGGTGTTCCATCCAAGTACCAACCAGGCTCTGACTTGCTCAGCTTCTGAGATCTGACTGGATGAGGCTTTGACATGCAGGTGTGACCAAACAGGATGCATATAGCCTTATATTAGCCATATGAGTCATTTCTTGTATTGCATTAATGTTTTCTCCTTCCATTTTTGGGCTTAGTGATAGTTAAAAGGAAAATAACTCATGTGTGTCCTCTCATTGTGGTGTCTTCATTAAATCCTCACACCTCTCTAAGATCAAACACACAAACCAAATCACAAAAGTGCACTGTGAAAAGTTCAGCTGTGTCCAAATTCTTCCGATCACACACGCTGAGTGGGAGAGAAGAGACGGGACATGGACTGAGAATGTGGTGTGAAAACTACAGGAGACAGTGACAGCCTTGACCAGTCTTTTTTTTACATTGGACAACTGCAAACTCATACTTTTCTAAATCTATATTAAATGGAAAAATTAACATAAAATATGGTTAAATTAATTAACGAATGGTGGGAGTCTGGCTTCCTTTTTTTGTGTATAATGTCAATTGATTAAATTCGCTCTCATCATTGATTACAGCTGCTTGTAAAAGCCACAGTAAAGCTCAATAATAATCAGTGCTAATGAGCTGATCACACTGACACACTGTAGTTGGAATTAAAGGTTTGACCAAACTCTGTGTTGGTTTTGTCCAGCTCAAAATCACGACTCGTTTCCATAAAGTGTAGAATGTAATTACAATGTGAAAAGTGGGTGAGCTTTCTTTTTCCACAAAATTGACTCATGAGGAGAGCCTATTTCTGTTTGTTTCCATGGAAATGTTTTCTTGCTATATTTCTTCACAGTATGACTAAAGACTTTCTTGGTTGATTTAAAACATTATTTTACCAATCGATTAGTCGACTAAAATAAAAGCATAGCAATGATGTGACCCAAAGTACCTTCACAAAACACAAGCTCAGATATTTGCCAGCAAATTAACTACTCATGAACAAAAACAAAACATGAAAACAGCTAAATGAGATTTATATGTAAACAATTCAGAATATGTTAGTAATGTGCTTTTTAACTAATACAAATGTTGGTCAACTAAGAGGCCAATGAGTTATCAACTGACTAAAAAACATGCCTATTTCTTCTGTAGATGTAGCTTTAGATGCCTAATTGTGTCCACTTCTGAATAGATATTGGTTAGATTTTCAAATAGGCCTCTTAACTATGCTACAGTTAACTTCAATTTTTGGTAACAGCTAAAAGTAGTAGCTTGCCGCCAGTTTTCTTTTGCAAAATTAGCTCTCCTGGTGGGAAAGGTTGGAGACCTTTGACATTAAGCATATCTATAACCAATTAAGAATCCTCCAAACTTTAGCTTTAACTTTGAAGCATTCTTTCTGTGAAACCATGCAAGTGACCTTTAACCCCAAATTACATAGTGTCACATTAAGGCATAAAAAACACCGGTGTGAATAAAAGGCGTACATGGTCATCAAAGTTTACATGGGAAGTTTACATGTTCTTTGGTTTCCACTGCCTTTCAAAAACATTGTTCAGTTTTGGCCAGAAGCTAAGTTGATATTTTGACTGACATTTATTGAATTGCTCACCTTACCATTTAAAAACGTATTTCAACAGACCAAAGTTACTTGTTGAACTGACAGTTTTGGCTGCCCAGTGTTCCTCAGAGCTTCACATGATGTTTCTGTGATGTGTCCAATCAGCTGGTTTTGACACAGTTTGCCTGCCAGTGGGGACAGGACAGCAGCGGCATCTGCAGTGAGACTTCTTGAGGACAGAATCCCAGGTATGGGAAAGTAAAAAAAAAGTCATCCCAGTTTATAGTCCTGTGGGCATTTTTCTATACTTGTCTCTTTTATTCAGCAACAATAGATGTTGTCCTCTTTTCCGACGATGATTGCTCCATCTCAATACATAATGTGATTTTCTCTTTCACAGTGGTCAGAAATGGCCAGTTTGAGTTGTTTTTGTTTTGTTTTTTGTTTAGTTGACCAAGTCCAAGCATTCACAATTTCCTTTTCACTTTCTGGATCTGGGAGTCGCTTGTGGTTTATTAAAGGTTTTTTTTTTTTTTAAAGAGACTCTCACAATCTTTCACTGACAATGCATCTGCAAAGCTTGAAAAAAATGGGACTGCGCCATACTTACGTTGCCAGGTTGTGGTTGCCAGGATGTGCGCACGTAAATGGATCTGTTGCAGGACAAGGACAAATTTTCGTTCTTTTTTTTTCTTTTTGAGTGCATGGGCAGTTACCTGTTTTTGACATGTTTTCCTTGTATGTTGACATTGTGTTGTGGACTATGATTATCGTTTTACCGGCACATGACGGGTATTTTGAGGGCTTGAGACACCAGTGCACATCAAAGTCGGTGAACTTGTGTTAAATCCCAAGGAATGAAACGAAAACAAGCATTCAGCAGGGCTGTTTTGAATGTTTAATCTTTTCAAAGCTTGAAATGAAAATCAACCTTGCCTTTAAAATGTCAACCCACAAAAGATGATTGCACAAACTGGCAAAATATTCAAAATTAAATAGGTTTGAAACCAGGCCACCATAATTCAAAACAAATAATTATTAAACTCGCCTAATTGCTCTTCTAGTGTTGAGTACATTTGTCTGTTGAATATAATCAGCTCCAATGTCTCTGTAATAAAGCTCTAATAAAGATGATGACATTTTGAATTGTTGCTTATCATTAGACATAATTATAGCGATAATGAATTGATGGGTTTGCAAGATATTATGTATTGAGAAAATGAAATTAGCTCAATAATGCCACCTGTAATTTGAGGTGTGAAAACCAAATGACATGCTAATTTGGAAATGGAAAGAAGGCCACAGTACAAGGCTACATACAGTGCAAAACAGGTTTGACCGACCTGAGCATAGACAGGAGATGAATAGAGGTTATTCATGGACAGACAAAGTACATAAGCAGCTTTTTATACGGACCAGACATATTTAGTCGAGCTCTGATTGTGAACTTCTGAATAGATGTATGTATTTTATCTGTGAGGCAAAATGTATTACTGCACAAGCCTTTTTTCACTAAAGGAAAACATCATCTAAAACTAAAAATTAATCTGTTTCAAACTTTTTGGAGGACAAACAAAGGTCTTTGCGGAACTGAGGCTTTGCGGTTTCGGTGTTTGTTGTTCATTTAAATTAGAAAAGGGAACTATGCCTGTACAGTATAAAATCAATTCTGCCTGATTTTGGGGTCACTTCAACAAGATATAGTATTTACTGAAGAGAGATATGGCAGGTGTCATATGTACATTCAAAGTGAGAATTGTTTCAGGGCAGGGCTTGAACTTGGTGTTGCAAGATAATGACTGAAGTTGACCTGGAGCTTATTACAGAAGGTCCCATACTTTTTTGGGCTGTTTCTAATTTTTAATAGTTATCATAGTTTTACAACATTAACGTTACAAATTATAAAGAAACAGGAGGTATTTTAAGCAGAATTATATTTGTGAAATCATAATGTCATTTATGTAGATTTTGGCCCATATTCACATGGTTATTTATAGAACAAATTTATATAGACACAAGTCTTCAAAAGTGCTTCACACAGCTACAAACACTCCACAGCAAGCTGCCCTGCATCTCAGCAGAAGTGACTCGCCTTAACACCTGAGCCTCAAACTCCGATCACCAAGCGTTCTCTAACCTGCATGTTATTGGTTGGTCAGAAAACCAGCATGAAGGAAACCTCTCAGACACAGGGAGGAACATGCAAACTCCACACAGAAAGCCCCGCCCGAGCAGGAGTCCAACCTGCAACCTTCTTAGGTAAGAGTGCTATTGACTCTGCCACTGTGGTTGATCAGCTACAGTCACATTGGCTGGACAAAAAAACATGATAAAAATAGCCTAAACAAGCTACTAAATGTTTAGTGGAATCTCAAAATAATCATGTCCACTGCAGTGTAGCTTTAAATAATCATGCCCACAGTAAAATGAAAACAGACATTAGTCATAAATTTGAGTTTTTGAAATTTGACAAACAATATTCTGTAAAAAAAATGTTTAGAGAGGAAAACTACACGAGGATCAAGCTATAATTATAATATTACAAAACCTTTAAGTCTAGATTGTTGCCACTGTTCAATTCCAATGAGAGACTACTCTGTTTTAAGCAAATTATTGTGCAATTATTGGCACAGGTCTTGGCAAAGCGTCAGAATTACAGCTGCCAAGTACAGCTAAACCTTTGTAAAAGATACAGAACTCAAAAATGCCATTAACATTTAACGTGTCACTTCCACATTTAACATTTCTTGACTTTATCGCCTTTACCATTTACACTGACAATGACATTTCTGTTTCAAATCTAAATATCATTGTGGGATTTCCAAGGCCCCATAGAGAATGAATGTAATGCTTCTTGAATATTGTGTCCTTTCCCAACCATCTTGTTGTACAAAGAGCAATTTCACCATTGTGTGTCCCAGCAAGGTTCTATCTGATCAAGCGAAATGGGATTTTAACCATGACAGGAGGAGTCTATACGCTCCACAATCTATAAGAGGATTGACTCAGTGTGTTTCCTCTTCACAAAAGCTGGACGATAGCACTGTATACTCAAAGAATAATAGAGGAGGAAAATTAAATAAATAAAAGGGGAAATACTTATTATTCAATATTATTATACTTTTGTCGAGCGCTACTGTAATCAAATATTCTGGTATTTTGTTCAATTAATGGATTTGTTGTTTTTGCCACAATAGACTGGTCAATATGAGATTCTTATCAGTTTTGACCTTAAGTTAAAATATCTTGAATTCAGTAAATCTTTTTATTTATCTTTGGTTTTATGTGACATATAATATATTTTCTTTCTCCAACATAAAAGATTTTTTGTTTTTAATAATAATAAGAAGATGTGTTTTCTTATTGTCCTTAATAAACATTAGGATTATCATTTTAGTTGAAGTACAAAAAGTCTTATTCTATTTGTAACACACTGTAAAAAGTGTTGCTTTGATCCAAAGAAAAAAAAATGGGTTAAGAGGTTGCATTTGACTTTTTGTTTTCTGTCAACTTCGTCTATTTATTAATTAAATAAAAAATATTAAAATTACTTTGTCACAAAGCAAAACTATTGTTTACAATTAAACAATTTCCCTTGTATTTTTGTGTTCTCACAAAACCAAAAATTGCTTTGCAATTATTAATTGTACGCTTATATTTGTCTTATACAAAACAAAACAATTGTTTCAAAATTATTAATTTTTTCCGAAAATTATTCTTTCTGCCAAAGCAAAACAATTACTTTGAGATTATTCATTTTACTCAGATTTTTGTGTTCTCACAAAACCACTTTTGTGATAAATTCAACTTGATATAAAGTAAAATGTAATACCAAAAGCAAACATTATTTTCCAAATGATTTTAATGAACATTCAATTGAACATGCACATAATCAATAAGAAAACCTTTAACATCATTACATTAGGAAACATTTTAAAATGAGTAAGTTAGTTTGACAACACATGAATAAATGTATTCAGTGAATACTTCAAATATATCCAGTCATGACTACAAAGTGAACAAATACCTCCGTCACAGTTTGTCTTCAGTTCGTAGAAGCAGCTCTCCTTTTTTGACTCAAAATGTTTTTTTCTGAAAGTAAAAAAAAACCACACGTTTCACTACAGAAACACAGAGAGCTGCTCTGTTACTGTTCAACTCAAGCTCCATAAGTTCTGATCACTTTCTAAAATGTGATCACGTCATGAGTTTTGATAATATATTTGCCTGATGGGCACAGGCTGAAACGTTGCACTGATTTAATACATTTCACTGGTGTAGCAAGTACACAGTGTGCGAGAGATTTTTCATTTATGAGTTTTGATAATAAAAATAAGATATCCTTTATTTGTCCCACGCAGCATTTAAAATAGACTTAGCAGAAAATATATCTAAAGTTATAAGGGCTGTAGAATGTGATGTCACATGAACAGAACCTCTGTAACACACCTGATGAACCAGGTTCCATGAAGATCCGAGCAGCTTGACCACGTTGTTCTCTGAGCATCAGATTAACAAACTCTGGCTCTGCAGACACAACAACAGAACATAAGATTGTCATCTTAAATACAGTCAGCTGTCATGAGTAAACTTACACACTTTGAACTTTTGATATCCACACACTTTGGTTGTTAAGGAGAATAAATAATGAGATTACCTTTGTGACATGTTTGTTCTTCCACTGCAGATCCTCTGGAGTGTTTCTGGTGTTGGTCATGTGTCATGTATCAGCTGCTGTTACTCCTGTTGGAAAATATAAAACATAAAATGACTGATTAAACATTGCCTTACAACTCTGTCACTCTATCTGAGGTGTCTGTCAAAAAGGTAAATGCTAATGTAAACACTGATGATCATTAAACTTAAAGTATCTGATAATTTTAGATACACTTACATGCATACTCAAAACAACAACACTTAAATGCATTTTATCAAATGCTTTGACTTAATGAAGCAGTTTGTGCTCACCAGAGTTCATTCAGAAGCAGGTAAAGCTCACTGAGTCTTCAGTTCTGTAGCATCAAACTGTCCAACTGCCTAAAAAACATGAGGACAGACATGAAAGACTAAAAAAAAAATGTATTTTTGCTAAATACATTAGATACCAACATTCTACTCTTGCAACAGAGAATAACAGAGTTATGTTGCTAAATTAACCAGACTGAACAGTATCAAACTGAACATGCATGATAGTTTAACACAACTCCAACATTAAAAAGGCTGTTCACAATTCTGCTTTATTTTTGCGAAGGAAAACTATAAGCAGACAAACCTGTAGACTAAACCATTGCTAGCACAACATCAAAACATTTTCCTTTTCAAACTTTCAGAAAACACATCATATCAAACATAGCATTTGACAACAGCAGCATTATTTCACTTAGTAACTCACAAAAGCAGACTTACCTCCTCAAACAGACCGTCCAGACGAGGCTCAGAACAGTGTCTGCTGCAGGTGAGCTGTTAGTTTTCAAACTGCTACAGACTCCTCCCACACAAAGCCCGCCCACAGGAAAATCACTTCTCGTCAAAACAATTATATTACTTTCTGTTTACTGAAAGTAATATAATTATTGTTTTAAAACATAAGGACCAGTAATTGTGTTGATGAAACACAATTCTTTGAGAAAGTGAATATTTTAATGAAAAACAGTAAATACAAAACAAAATGCAATTTGAAATCACAAAAACAATAATTATCTTAAATAGGAAACAAATAAAAGGAATTAGAATGAAGTGGCGAGTGAATCACTTTTAACAGTGCAGGCAGATCATTTCTCAAGTCAAATCAGCAAAGCCCTACATAATTTGTTCCTAATTCATGAAATTTTAACTTGATTAGATGTTGTTTTTGTTTGTTTTTTTGCACAAAAACAATTGAAAATCCTTTGAAAAGACTTACATACAATACGTTTATTCATTTTGAAGTAATTACTTTTCATTTGATTTGTAAAACCTCTTTTCACTTGACAGGCTTTGGAGTCTTAAAGAAGTTTTAATCAATTCATTTTAATCATCCTACATACATAAGTCTACATGTTTTTCTCACTTAGCTAATGCATTCTGAGCTTTAGAATTGTTCAGCGCGATGTGTTGTAAGCTTTTATTCACAGCTGTTGGAGTGAGACTTGTTGTATGCTATCAACAGATGACTTTGCGTAGCTTGGTGAACAAACGGGACAGTATTAGAAGAAGACAGGACAGCGCAGACTAATTTACACTTGATACGTCAGAAAGAGATCTATGCTGGGGGAAATCTGTTTAAAGTTATTTAATTGTAAATATTGGGTCTCTTTAAGTAAACAGTTAGCTGACTATTATTGGAAAAAGTGAAACTTATTGCAGCCCTACTTTGTTAGGCGCAGGTTTTATTCATCTTAACAATCGCAACTACAGAGTTGTGGGCGGGGATAAGGGGTCAAGGAAAACAAGAGATTTCTGAGCAATTACAAAACAATTATTCCAGCATGCAAGAATGAACCAAACAGCCTAGTCTCGGAAGAAAACCTAGATATACACGGAAATGTTAATCCCGTTTTCACCCCTTTTTATGTCAATATGTCAATTTTAGTAAAGTAAGGCCTAAACTTACCCCTTAAACACAAAGAAAATGTCATTGTATATCTACATTTTCTTCTGAGACTGCGTTGGAATCAAAATACAGCTATGATTAAACTAGTGATGAGGACAAGTGCATTAGAATTACACTGGTATAATATGTTCTCTTTAAGAATTAAAGTAGGGTTTCAGTCATACTAAGGCAGTGGTCAATTTGGAGTTTTTCCTGTTGGACTATATAAATCACACGCTGCATGTTCCCTTTGTTTACCCTCTGTTGTTTTATTACTACAGCAGCCGCTTGTCTCATTATTTATATTGTGTTCTAATCCACTCAGAGCTGAAGAGGACACAGCGCTGCTTCTCCAAATGTTTTTCTGTCTGCACCATTTCAATCAGACCATATTCAGAGACACCTATAGATCCTTTGTCATGTGCACTATTTTCAACTCGCAATGTGAATTTAGTTTTTCAGACTATTTGAGATATAATTATATATAATTGTATCTATTTAATTTCATCATAACAGTGTTCTCTCGTCATTACTCATAAAGAGCCCCACACTGTGAGACTGAAACAGCTCTGACTATGATGACTAAAGACGACTAAACTTAACTAAAAATTTTACAAGAAAATTGGGCTAACAGTTGTTTAGTGAGTAAGCTTAGTGTGTCTATAAAACCCAATCTCACAAGAAAGTACCACAACAGAACATGACATGTCAATATGTAGGACATGTCATATATTCCATGCATTGCAGCCCCTGAGGTTGTAAAGATGTGTTATTATTTATGAATTTTTAAAGACATTCTTATTCTCATCCAGCGTGTTCTCATGGTGTAGTATAGACACGCTTGCCTGACCAGCCAGTCCCTACACGCTTTGACAGACACTTTACAAAACGAGAGGGTCTGGGAGCGGAGTGCCGAGAATCAATTTCGTGGGCGGCCTTTCCGAGCGCTGAGTCAACCAATCACAGAAAACCCAGAAATTCCACCAAAACAGCGACACGATGTTTTCGTAAACATGTAGCGCGAGGATTTTTTCAGTCTGAAGCCCCTCAACACGGTTTGCTGCTCAGGTTTTAAGGAATTGATACATTCATTGTTCAAAACCGAAGCACGAGCCAAATCAGCTACATTCGCCTTCTTGAATGTTTTGAAATGGGGCTTGCAAGCAACTTCCGACTTTTTAGTGTCACGTGTCAGAATCGCTGTGCTTGATTGGATCATTCTAACATTAGACAGGGAAATTATTGCTGAGGCTCCGGTTTCATCCTTCTGCATTTAAACAGAATGTAGGAGGGAAGGACTGGTCAGGCAATAGACACGCGATTTGGTTGAGGACAAACAGGAGGTTGTATTTGGGGTTAAAGACTAAGTTAAGGTCTAAAGTTACAAAAATAGGTAAGTTCATGTCAGCACCTTGAAATTGATTAAGGTTAGGATTAAGATTGTGTTTGTATTCGTGAATAATAACACATCTTTAGTTCCATCATAAAAATGAACTGGGGCAGCAACCTGTAAAACACACATGCATAAAATAGAAATTGTGTTCATATGACACACTGTTTCAAATTGTGTGACATAAACATGCATATATGTGAGAACAGGCTGCCTAATCTTAACCTACCCCAGCCCCCAGCCCTAAACTTACCCATTCTAGTTACATGAAGCCTGAACTTATCCATTAAACCTAAAGAAAATGTCGCCACGTGGCATCAACCAAAACTCATGTATCTTTAACACTATAAAATATCGTGGTTATTTTACACTTTTTCATTTCGTGCAGTATATACGGCGTAACATAATGCATAAAAGCAGAGGAAATTCTACTCATTTTATGTGTTGTGGTATGCTTTCTTGTGATATTGTGTTTGCCTCTGACTGGTTGAACTACTCACTTCAATAAAATGAAGTTAAGATAATTATATTTAATTTGATCCCAGTTTAGCCACTTCTTTGTTTTTTCTCAACCTAGTTATATCATCATACCTCTCCCAAATTCCCAAACTTAACCTACGCCTAATCCTATCCCTACCCAAATTATTTTAAAGCTGTTTTCTAGCATAGACACAAATGCTAATCTACATATTATGTCACAGTAAAAACAGCGGGATAAAATAGTTTAAAATGTGTGCACGTGTGTGAATGAATGACCTCTGCTATGATGATCCTCATAGCACGGGGATGATGAGGAGTGTTGAGACGATCCAATCCCTCAGTGTCATTCTTGCAACTCAATAACTTCACTCACAAACATCTGGGATCTAATATCAGCTAATTAAGAGAAGCTGTCATTTGTGATCGAGATACGCAACGTGAGTGGGATGTGGTGGAAAATGTGTCCAAATGTTAGATTTAATTAGGTGGACCATAATAAAACAATTTATGAGATTAGAGATGAGTTTCACATACAGAACAAATAGGCACTTTACAATTCTGATAGCAGAAAGATTGTAGTAACATCTTGAATGTTTTGGAACTATAAAAAAAGAAAAGGTTTGAATTTAGCGAGGGGTGGGGGAGGGGAATGGCCTGGTTGAGATTTGAGATTGTACTAGTTTTGGACGACAAAGTGATTGACTGACTTTGTTTCCAGAACCTTCTGCCTTGGAACATAATGTAAAAGGGGCTGGCTGGTCAGGCAAATATTGTTGATGAATTGAGTTATTTTGTTTTGTTTTGACACTGATGACTCCTCCCTGTGAGGAAGCACGTTTTACTGAGGGACCTGTCTGTGTGAATGGGGACAAGACAATCAGCTGCTGCTTCAGAGTAAAGCACCATCGAGACGATCAATATGTCTTCACTAAAAATGTCTAACTCAATATACAGTAGGTCAACAAAGGGAAATGAAGATGGTTACATTATGTGTCAGGGTGATCCATCTGCACCTCTTTGTTTATCTGTCATGCATTCAAGTGTTTTTTGTCATTAATTCTTTCATTATAAAACATACATTATAATGATGAGGTCTTGCACTGCATCGCATAGCATTCCAGTGTACTTATTATTCCTTTACTTCGCACTTCTGTGCTAACTTAAGGCATGAACTACCCTCAAGCCTTAAGGACACCTAATGGGATCCAAGCAAGATTTGAATATATATATATATATATATATATATATATATATATATATATATATATATATATATATATATATATATATAATATATATATATATATATGTTACAGGCAAAGTTGATAATCCAGGCATTCTATAGAATGCCTAGGCATTCTATAGAATGCCTGGTGTTTTCAGGCAAAGTAGGAAATAAATGTGTTATTCTCTACTTTGCCTAGGCATTCTATAGAATGCCTAGGCATTCTATAGAATGCCTGACAACTTTTAGGCAAAGTAGAGAAACTCTGCCAAAGCATAATTTCTTGGAATTCAAACGGAAAACCCGTACATATTTAATAAAAAAAAAAAAAAAAAAAAAACATCCAAACTAGGGCCCAAGGGCCAAACTTGGCCCTCCAGTGGAACTATGTAATACTAATTTTGTCCATCTAAGGAAAAATTTGGGCACCTCTGCAAAGCCTTACTTTGTTGCTGCAGTTGTGATGGTTGTTGTGTTTGTGGTCAGCTGTAGACATGGTTGTGGTTCTGTTTTTTTTTTTTGTTTTTTTTTTTTTTAAAGGCTAATTTGCAAAATGTTATAAATTTGTTAAAACATTTAGCAAATTGTATTTATCTATTGAAAGAAAACAACTGGATTATGAACATTAGTTGCCATAACCAACACAACCACCAACCATCCTTTACAACAGACCTGGGCAAACTGCGGCCCGGGGGCCAAATGCGGCCCGCGACCAGTTTCAGTCAGGCCCCTGGCATGTTTCTGAGAAACACAAATGTATGATATAGTTTAAGAGACAACCCATGAAAAGCTTTTTTTTCCAATATTAAACTTGAACTTTTATTAAATGAAATTGTGATTTGGATCATGGAACATTGTTATAAATATAAAAATCTATTGTGTGTTTTTATGCAAACATCTGACGCAAGTCCAAGTCCTGATAATTTTTAGCACAATTACGATTTTAATCTTATAAAACTAAATATATTTTTTTTTCTTATACTAAAGTTGGGGTATCCATAATAAATGCAGGACTGTAAAAAATGCGACCTCTGATTACTGTCTGAATCGAAAACCAAAGAAATTTAAGTCTAATTAGGAGCCAAATGCTGCACTCTGATTAGCTGAGCTTGGGTGGTCCTCTCCCTTTTCTCTTTGCTGTCTGTGAAAAGAGGTTTATAAGGCATAATTACAACCAAAAATGAATATATGTCGATATTAACCATGCATCAAAGGATTTATAAGCGTATGCATTCAGATTTGAAGAATTGTGTTTGCAGTCTGAAAAGCAGCTACATCACCTTTAATGAGTTTTTTTTTTTTTTCTTTTCTAGTAAAATCATAACTTTCTCAATCTTTGACTTTATTTTCATAAAAAAGATTAGCTTAATCTCAAAATGTTTTAAGTTTGTTATGGCAGAGCAAACCTTTTATTTGTGCTGCTCTTATATATTATGTCGAAGAAATGTCAATAATAAGAACCACTGTTGTGGGTTTGGATGTGGCCCTCAAGTCAAAATACAGTAATTGCCCAGCCCTGCTTTACAACATACCCATAACCAACCATTTCCACAACCACCCTCACCAGCACTAACAACCAACCAACCAACCACTCCCACAACCACCAATCATAACCATCAATCACAACCAACCACAACAAAGCACCAACCACCAACCACAACCACCAACCACCAACCACAACAACCACCAACCACAACCAACCACAGTCACAATCACAACCACCAACCACCACAACAACCAACCACCAACCACAACCACCAACCACAACAACCACCAACCACAATCACCAACCACCACAACAACCAACCACAACCACCAACCACAATCACAGCCACCAACCACAATCACAACCACCAACCACACAACCACCACAACAACCACAACCACCAACCACAACCAACCACAATCACAACCACCAACCACAATCACCAACCACCACAACAACCAACCACCAACCACAATCACAGCCACCAACCACAATCACAACCACCAACCACAACAACCACAACCACCAACCACAACCAACCACAATCACAACCACCAACCACAACCACAATCACAACCACCAACCACCACAACAACCAACAACAACAACCAACCACAATCACCAACCACAACAACCAACCACAACAACCAACCACAACCAACCACAATCACCAACCACAACAACCAACCACAACCAACCACCATCACAATCAACAACCACCAACCACAGCAACCAACCACAACCACCAACCACCAACCACAGTCACAACTACCCCACAACCAACAACAACCACTTCCGCAATTAGAGCTAGACAATATATGAAATTTTAGATAATATTGTGAATGTTGTTTTGAATATATGCAAAACTTGGATATTGAGCATATAATAGAAAAAACTGCTTTGAAAAATTTTGCTTAAAATTACAAATGAAAAAAAAAAACAATATCTAAATACATTATAGAAACATGACATTTTCATCCATTTTAATATTTGCACTCTTTCATTGGTGTCTTAACAAAATTTGTAATGGAAATTGAACTTTCTTCTTTTTTTTTAGCATGTCAAAATCTTGTTTACTTGCATATTTTCTTGCGTAACCAATCAGACCAACTTAAACATGGCAAGGCTTTGCAGAGGTGCCAAAACATTTCTTCAGCATTTTTTTTTTTTTTAACTTAAATGAATAAATACAATTTATTTGCACTCAGATTTACAACGAAATTGTCTCTTAATGGGTTTTAGGGGAATGGACTTGATATTTGAAACAACAAAACAAAATGTAAAATGTAATCAAATAAATACTCAAACATCAGCATGTCAAATTAGTCCCACTGGAGGGCTAAGTTTGGCCCTTGGGCCCTAGTTTGGATGTTATTTAATTAAAA
This sequence comes from Mugilogobius chulae, assembly GCA_038363315.1. NCBI lineage: Eukaryota > Metazoa > Chordata > Actinopteri > Gobiiformes > Gobiidae > Mugilogobius > Mugilogobius chulae. Next base: position 25,061,890 of record CM076405.1, on the reverse strand, counting down.
TTGTATTTGTTTGTTGTTTGCATTTCAAAAAGTTATGCTTTGTCAAAAATTCTCTACTTTGCCTAAAAGTTGTCAGGCATTCTATACAATGCCTAGGCATTGTATAGAATGCCTAGGCAAAGTAGATAATAACACATTTATTTCCTACTTTGCCTGAAATCACCAGGCATTCTATAGAATGCCTAGGCATTCTATAGAATGCCTGGATTATCAACTTTGCCTGTAACATATATATATATATATATATATATATATATATATATATATATATATTTTTTTTTTTTTCAACCTTGATAGATTAATATTATTTTCTTGCTTTCCACTAGAGAGTGAGATTTTTTTTTTTTTTGTAAATAAACTTTTTTAGTTTTTTCAAGGCCCACCTGAACACACTGATTTTAACCACACTTGTTGAAAATGGCCAGTCCTAAAACCTCCCAACAAAAGTTCAGAACCTCAGAACAGAACAGACAAAATACCTACTGTGGAGACAAACCCTAAAGCTAGCACTTCACACTGATATGTGTAGCGCTCATACACTATCAATCTAAATACTGTTGCTATAGAGAAAAGCCAGAACATTAGGGTAAATACTAGAAACAAACTGGTAAAGAGACACATCGAGACATTGTGCACGCTTTTTTGGTAAAGAGATTGGTCCATCGATGTAAACATATTTTATTTTGACTTGAGGTTTTGTTGTTAATCAAACCATGGTGCTGCACTGTGATTGGTCCGTTAAGTACAGGTATATAGCTGCTGAAAAAGGGACACAAACCACCAACCTTCAGTCTTAGCTCCTTTAATTAACTTAGCCACTGCCGCTCTGAATACATGCCTTAACGAATCAGCTGCTTCCAGACGTTCGAGCCCGTCTCACAAGAAAGCGAACATTTACCACGACATTACACAATATGTAAATTAGGTATGATTAGCACGAGTTCACGGCCGCCCTGCGTAATTATAGTACGCGTCACAGTCCCCATTCATTTCAATGGTGGTTGTTATTTATATTTATGAATATTCATGAAATCCTGATTCTAATCTTAACCTGCCCCAAGCCCCAGACCTAATCTTACCAATTTTAGTAACTTTATGCCTGAACTTACCCGTTTCACTTGAAGAAAACGTCCCCACGTGGCCTCAGTTAAAACTTGTGTTTTTTGACGCTGTGAAATCTCGTGTCATTTTTACTAAAAAATAGCTGTGAAGTCGTAGTTCAAATACGCTGTTTTTGTGTCGTGGTAAAAGTACGCCATCTAGTGAGACTGTGTGTGAGCTTCACACCAGCCTGTGATTGGTCAGAGCCCGCTGTCTGTCTCTCTGATCCCTGTTTAAGCAGTGGCCTTTTCAGCTCCTCATTAAACCCATTAGAGTCTGAAGATGTTCACTGCAGCCCGGACAGAGCTGACAGATGACCGGTGGATTTCACACTCACACCAGGTCACCATGACAGGGCACAGACTATCTCTTCTCTTTATTGGTCTGAGCTTGTCTACTCCTCCCATGTCATTTTAGGTTAACATGAGAATAACTTTGTTTTTAGCAATGTTATGCATTTGCTGATCATTACTCAAAGTCGTATTTGAATTGATTTTTGCAATATTGAGGAAACCCAGTTTTTTGTTCATTTCAGTCAAGGCACAAACATCTTTTCCATCCTAAGACTGTGTACAGTCTTTTTTTTTTAGTCAAAAGAGTTTGTTATTCTGCTAAAAAAGGCCAAATTTAGTTTGTTTGGGTTCATGCAGGTTCGTTTGCAGGTTCTTGCCCCCCCATCACAATCGTGCACTTACTGCTGCACTGTGGATGGTCTGGCTTACATTGGCGATCTCTACGTATGGTGAGGGTTTCTAGATGGATTCGTCATATTTTGTGAAAATCACAAATATTACAAGAATCCTTCAGGTGACCCAGGTTTTATCAGTTTAGATAAATATTGATATTTATATCAAAATAAATATTTTTTGTTTGTTTGTTTGTTTGTTTGTTTGTTTTTTTATGATCAAAGCATAACTATTCTAGTTCATCCCTAAAACACAACAGGTCTCCTTTAAATCTAAAAGGGATACAAAAAACTACTATAACTTATTATAACATTTATTATTGAAATCTGAACAACTTGAATTATAGCCACGTTTTCCTTCAAAGTTTAAATTTTGTTTCAAATCATGTACTTTCACTGTCAGAAGATTCAAGATTGCCTCTAACTCTGAACATAAATCATCAGATAACTGCATCTTGATTAAATTGCACAGATAAGATTTTGTTGTCATGTTAGCCACAATGGTAACAGCAACAACAGATGAACTTTGAGAATTTTTGTGAAGAAATGGGACATTGTTAGACAGAGACAGGACTTTGCGGACTGATTTTCACCTGAATAGATACATTACTAAGATATCTAAGTTACTTATTTATAATAAATGGTTCAAAATGTACAGACAGGCGAGAACATTTTCTTACAGCTTTGCTACAAGTACCACTTAGAAGGCTTATGTTCAGTCCTCTGACTCTTGACCGTCCATCGATATGTTACGCATCAGCGATTATTCAAAGCCTTTCATGTGGAAAGACCATGAACATGTATTGTGCTCATGTTCTGTAGGTCCTAATGGTAAATAAACATCCCCTTCAATTATACAACAGCAGCCAGAGCACATAACCCTGACCCAGAAGACTTATGGATGCGATCCATTATTTATCATCAATTAGAGAGATATCAGCAAGCCAACAAACCACTTTAAACAACTTATTGAAAGACCCGGCTCCCTCCTTCAGTCAATAGTGTGGAGTAAATGTTAAGTTTGATACATGTTCTACTTACACAGCCCATTACAGGGAGGCAATTAGCCAGACACTCCAAATGAAGGCTGGAAGAAGAAGCAGAAAGTGAAATGTTGTCTTTATATAAATCTGGTGAAAAATGTCGTGACATGAAGCTAGCAGGGCAGGCTATTTTGAAATAAGATAACACATGTGATGATCTTCACTAATTACATCATCATTTAGTAAAACCATCTGTTAGCACAGAAGTAAAGAGGTGAGTCTGATAAAGATGCAAAACTCACTTTTGTTACAAGGGAAAAAACAGTAGTAGTGTTGGCATCAAAATACAATTATCCAAGATTAAATTTACTGAGCTTTTGCAAATTCTTCTGCTTTACTTTTGTTTGAGTAATATTGAATTGCTAAAAGATTTGAATACTTTCTGTTTATAAGACTAATTGCTTCAGTTCAAATTAGAAAACAGCCGACTTATTATAGTTGTTGCAAAAGTACTTTGTGACAAAGCTGATTTCTGTGAATCATCAAAGCGAAATACTCCAGATGAATAAGAAAAAAGTTTACTGCTGTTTCATGAATGTAAGAATAGAACGCATTGTAAGTTTTTCCATTATGTCATGCTTTAATATAGATGTTGAGTTTTTGTGGAAAAAATAATGGCCAAATTTGCACATCACAGGGTCAGCAAACTTAGAAACAAGAACAGAGCAGGTTTAACCTAAGATATGAAAGTTTTTACAGAGGGGAGTAAAACTAATCAGATTCAAAGTTATAGATGAGTTATAAATGTAAATGTAATGCTTTTTTTCTTTTCTTGATGTGATGTAAATAATCAGACTTACTATTATTCACCTTATTCTACCTGTCCACTTTTGTTGGCAGTGCACTTCCTGTTTAGCTCTGTTTAGGTAGCTAACATGTTTGGTTGTCTGCCTTGTGGGCAATCACAAACAAATATAAAAATAAACCTACCGCCTGAATACTATTCTAGCCACAGCTCAACAGGAAGTGCACAGCTAAGAAAAGTTGGCGGGTCAAAATAAGGTGAAGAGAGGTTATGCAGGTGACGTCACAACATTCTAAATGTTGAGGAGCGTTTTTCAAATAAAAGAGTGTCCATGCATAACCTCTATTAACAAATCTTGTCATATTCTAGAGGTTAATATTGATGCCTCCAAAACGAATTCTTTGGATGAAGTGGATTAAATTGAACTATAAAACGTATTCTTGAACAGATAAGACAATTGTGTTGCTTCCACATGAAAGCCTGTTACTAGAAGAGCAAACAGACCAAAAAGACAAAATGGAAAAAAATCTGATCTTGTTGTGCCTGAAGAGTGGAGTGTTTGAAATAACATGGTTGCAGGTGAAATACACTCACGCCAAATACAACTTTGAGAAAACCATTCTAACAAGGCTGAAAGCCCTTTAAAAATTCAGTTTTGTATAATATCTGTCCTGCAGCACTTGTGCATTGACACACACAATACTGCTGCTGGGAATGAGAATGGTGACAGCCCTCAAATGTCATATGGCTCACACAACAAAACATTATAAGCTCATTCATATGAATCTCGCTAAGCATTGTGTTCTGGTGGTCGCTATAGAAACCTACTTCAGACCTCCGATGATGCAGTTTTCTATCGACTGTGCTGGGCAAAACACTCCACCCACTTTCTATGGATTTGGTAATATTAATATAATGCCTTGCACTTGCGTCACACTTGTAAGAGCTTTGCAAAGCGCTTTATATGTCATTGTTCAGTCACTTCACACTTGGTAGTGTAACTATTGTTGTCACAACTGTCACTAGTTTGGAAGTCTTAAAGCCCATATGACAGACAGTCACAATTTTCTAATTTCTTGTGGCAAATATCATAATTTAACAGTAGATAAACTGCAAATTATGAAGAAATTGACCAATAAAAGTGCAAAATTACCAGAAGTAATCTGAGTTCTAAAACAGAGTCTCTCCATGTGTCGTCAGAAAGTGCCAAAATGCAAAGACAACGCATTTGTGCTGGTCCATTTAAAGCTTTGACGTACTCGCTGTCATTCGTTGCGTTGTGATTTTATTTGGACCAAGACTTCATTTGGATTTGCGTCTTTAATTTATTGTTTAATTTATTTATTTGCGTTTTTTTTTATATCACTTCTCGTTGTTATATACTGTCTAGCATCACTTGATATAAAAAATTTGTGTATGTGTCTGTATTTATTTCAATAAAAAATGAGGTTGCTGAATCCTATAAGTATCCCCGAATACAAAAGAAATGGTGGATTGGTTGTAGCACAGATTACTCTAGCATCCATCACTCCAAATTCAAGTTTGAGAGTGTACAAATAAAGAATTCAAATAACATGACAAGAAAAATGTGTTGGACAAACTGAAAACCCAGTGAAGTCAGTGATTGCACTTTATTAAAGACACAGTAATCATCAGAGTGGCAATTTCACATTCAACATATTCAGCTTCAAAGCATCGAGAACGCACAACTTCTGTTCAGCAAAGCATGGTACAAATGGTGCATCAACAACAGAAAAATACATTACATACTGTACACTGATATGTGACCATCCAACAAGTCCCTTTTATGTGAAATAAAACGGTTTGAAGTTGTCCAAATGCATTTATTTTAAGCTAAATTTTTGATGATTCGTTGTCCTTGGGTTTCTTTGTATTGAACAGCACTTTTTGATCCAGGCCAATTAAACTTCTAAATTACATTGGCTTGTGTCCCATGTCTCTGCCCTTTGTGACTGCTGCACTGGCGAATACAAGAAATGCTGACAGAACCATTTCAAACAGGCAATGACTGGCATTTTGATGGGCTCAAAGTGGCACAAACGTCTTGCTGTTGGTGTAGTTTTACGAGCGGATGAGCACAAGAAGTGAAAAAGATGAAAGGTTGAAAGTAATTGTATGGTTTTGTTAGTTGATGTGACACAATTGGAAAAGCTGATTGGTTGTTTATGTCTGTGTGGAGGAAGGCTTAAAGATGGAATACCTAATTCATTTGATCCATCAAAAACTATATCCTGAAAGCAGCACCTTGTGAGAAATCAGACTGTATACAATCTGAATCAAGTATTTCATTTCTCAAGCTAGCAGAGCTCTGATTGGCTGGGCTTTGGTGGTCCACTCCAGTTTCTTTTGTGATTTGTAAACAAATGTTCTTAAGAACTGCAATCATAAATAATCTATTAACCATCAAAGGGTTTGTAAGACAGAGGAAGTTGCACAGATTTCAATACTTCCTGTTTTTGCAGCGTGAAGCTCACACACAATGGCGGATCTAGGGTGGGGTGTGGTGGGGAAGGCGGAGGGGCACCTACCTGCTGGCCACCCCTCTGTTTTTATGTAAAAACCTTAACTGGAACAGGCACTTTTTAAGTTTTTAAGTGTCTTTGTAATCCTGTAAGCAGCACCTTAACTTTTAAATTTATGCTTTGGCTTGCAGTTTTGTTTTTTTGTAGATTATTCTACAAATGAAATACCCACAAAATGAACTACATCGATACAAAGAGCCAAAGTCCCCCAGCCGCCAATTTTTGTGCCACCCTTGTAAGATTCATGGCCCCTGCCTGGCCACCCCACAGAAAAATATCTAGATCCGCCACTGCTCATACATCCTTGATTTAAAGGTGCACTGTGTAACTTTCTGAAGATTAAGACCATAACTTGGAACAGTGTAAATAGTAATAGTAGTGATGTATTTTATGTCATAATTTGTACATGATTGAAAGAAAACTTTTTCCAAACCCACAGGAATAAGCCCCTTCCAGCCATTTTTTTATTTTTATTTGTGGCCATAAGTCCACTCAAAGTAAAGATACAGATTTTCAAAAATGTAAATGACAAAAAACTAGCTTTTATTTGAGTCTATTTTTTGTCAAGAAGTTACACAATTCACCTTTAAGTAAAAACTAAAATTAATGTTTTACTTACATTGATTAAAAGCAACTAGAATAAATAGAATAGGCTGGTGAATATCATGATTATTTTTTATAAAGTCACATTTCTTGTGGGTCTCCTAAATCTGGATTTTAACATGGGTTTGGGGTCACAGGTTTTTTTGTTTGTTTTTTGTTATTATAAATCTCTTTTTTTACACTGTTCATCCAAAAAGTGATATATTTCAGTTAAAGCTTCTCACAGTTATGCATCATTTGATAAGAAATTGTTTAATGTCAGATTATAATGCATCTTCTAACCAAACTGTAACATGTCACAAATGTAATTTCAATAATAATGTGTTTAAGATTTGCAAACAGACAGTGACAATTTATGTTTTTAGTGTAGTTTTGAGTAATAAAAACACAATAAATGCACGATTGATGTGTTTACTGCCATACTAAAGAGCACTACAGGCAAAGCAATAACAATAAGCAATACAAATGGTACAGTGTCCCTTTAAGACCATGATTACTATTTTTTTTAAGGTATAGGTAACATTCCATACCAAAGGTTTTATTTCGAAATATGGTGCTATGCTTTGATAGATTTTCTCATTCAAATTTCACAGCACTTTAACAATACACATTTCTTCTTATTGCACCACTGCTGCAGTCTCATTCTAATAAAAGTTTCCTCCAGAGAGACTCGCTGTGCTGTAACCAATTTATAATAGTGTAATGTGATAGACTAATGTGTCAGTTTCTTATTGCTCGCACTGCAAGCTCAAATTACTACTGACTTTATAACCAGATAATCATAATTGGTTTATATTAAAAAGTATACAAGCCTTCACTAATGACATTCCTACAGTTATTGAGGCCAATGATGTTAAATGGAAGTGAGACTGAGAACCTGTTTACACGACAACGCCAAAGAAATGCTCATTCGGATTAAAGTGCATTTAATAGATTTTTTTGCCCATTTTAGCTGCATTTTAAGTTAAGAATATTATTTATTTAATTATTTGGTTTTGATACAGTTTGGGCCCATTGTACTCAATTATTTCTTTCATTCGACAATGAATGAAATAATTGAGACCATTTACCAAATACACCAGATTTAGCAGTATACTGTTTGGTTGCAAGACAATTTCCTTCGGTGACCTTATCATTCAAGGGACTGTACCTAATTATGCATCCTTAAAAATGTAAACAAACAGAAATATTTAATTTTAAGCTTCTTACTTCAGTCTACATGATTTGCTCACATAGCTAATGCATTCTGAGCTTCAGAATTGTTCATCATGATGAGTTTTAATGATTTTTCACAGCTGTTAACAGCGAGGTGAGTCTCCATGCTCACAACAGTTAGCCACAATTCTAAAAAAAAAAAAAAAAAAAAAAAAAGTTGGACACAAATGGGATTTTATCAGACATAGACAGGACTTTGCGGACACATTTCCACCTAAATCGATAGATTAACAAGATATCAGTGCTAGGGGGAAATTGTTTTTAAGTTATATTGTTGCAAAAAATGAAGTATAGTCCCTTTAATAATCAGGAAATAAGTATTTAATCCAAAAAATGGAGAGTTGAAAATTGTAAGATTTGGGGGGAACATTTCAAATAGAATCAACCGTCTGAAGTACATAGCAGACATATATGTGTTTGTATTAGTGTGTTTTATTTTTGTTTTTGTAGGAACAAAATCATATGTAAATCAGTAATGTATGTTTCTTCTTGTGAGACCAAAAATAGATCTCAAAAGGATTAGAAGTATAAACAGATCTACTGACTTCTTGTTACAGAACTGATAAGCCTTGCCTCTTTGTTGTGGGATTAAGTATAACAACTGGTAAAATTTAAAGCAAACTAATTTTTATTTATTTATTTTTTTGGTGGGAATAGCTGATAAGAGAAGAAATTTTCTGAGCACTAGAGCATCAGTTGCAGGACACTGTAATTTTTATTTTATTTTTTTTTAATGCAAGATTGAATGCCAATGCAACTGTGAGTTAAGTAATGAAGAGAGAACACATGACTAAAAACTTTTCTTAGCAGTGCACTTCTTGTTAAGCTGTAGAAGAAATCTAATCTCTTCTAGGCTTTTAGATTACTTAAACTTCATTACTGCAGAGGATGTTTCAGGCACTCTTTAAAATTAATTATACATGCTTTATTAGACTCAGGTTATTAATAGAATATATATGTATGAGGGAGACCTAAAAGTGACCTAGAAGAATTAGATTTTGCACTGGCTGGGTCAGGTGCATGCTAGTGTTGACAGCCGCTCAAGCACAGATCAGGGCTGCGCTGTCATCCTTCTGTGAGAGAACTTTGCCTGAAGTATTTATGAGCTCAGGGTGACCTCCCGTCCTCACACTAGATACTTCCCAGTGTTGTCAAAAAGAGAATTCAGTGAACAAGAATGTTGTGTGAAAGAGAGACAAAAACTATCCTAAAACACTGCAGATTAAGGAAAAATGTGTTGCCATGTAAACAGCTCTTAATGCAGTGATAATATTTTAAAATATCAAAACAAATCCATGTGTGTTTGTTGGATTTTAGTGGACACTTGCTTGTTTCTTTTCTTTCTTTTTTTTTTTGTCTTATTTCAAGGGCAGGGGTGGAAGAGTAAAAAACTTGGTAAAAAGAAGGGTTGAGAGTGGAAAGGAGTAGGTGCTGACAGCAGGAGTGATCAAGGCAACTCATAATGATGTCACAACTATAGACAGTGAGCAATTTTGGACCAGAAACTTGTAAAATTGTCTAGTTTTGACTCACAGAACGTCAGTTGGCTTGTGTATGTTCAAAATAGCTTTCTCGTGTATGTGTATGCATTTCCTGTTCTGTTCATTTCTATGGCTTTTTTCACTACATGTTATTCAGAAGTTCAGACAGTGAATGCAGTGAATGGTGGTGGATGTCTCACAAAACATATTAAAAACTTTAGATATCTGAAAGTACTTCACCATAGACCACGCTAACAGGAAATGCTCATAGTACAAAAGTTAGTTATATACAGTATAAACAAGCCAACTGACGTTCTGTGCACAGAGCCTATATCATTACTAAAAGTGACTGGGAACACAGACCATTTCAGCACTACACAGCAAAAACGTTGTCTTAGTGTTTAGTGTCACTTTAAAGACTTTATCTTGTGACATCATGCAGTGTCTTCATGCATTTCGTGCTCTAAGAATAGAATGCCTAAATAGACTATCATTTTTTTCTTACTTAAAAAGGACTCTTTCTTCTGTTTGTAGGCCTATTATTATTTCTCCATAAGCATGTCCATTAAGAAGGACCCAAAATATAGCTTCATTTGTCTATTTTGATGTGACTTTCCAAGTGATTTTACACCTCAAGAAAGTTTCACTTTCAGAATCACTTTATTACAAAGTGTTTTCTTTTTTGACAGTTTAGACGGACCAAAACATCATGGAAATAAATTCCTGAAGAGTGGGACATCGTGCAAGAGTAGGCCTACTGTATCCATAAACAAGCTCTACTGGTAAATTATTGCGTAATAGTTTCTTATTTTTATAGCGCAGTTAATTCCCTTCCCCACAATTTGCCTAAGCACCTGGCGCCTCAACCGCCGGCCATCACCAAGCGTCTCTGTACTGCATGTTATTGGTTGGTGGAGAAACCGGAGTGCCCGGAGGAAACCAGACACGGTGAGAAACATGCAAACTACAGAAAGGCCTGGGTCGTGCACGAGTCTTCTTGCTGTGAGGCCAGAGCGCTATCTGCTGCCAAGTGTGATCTTCTAAAATAAAGATAATCTTTATTTGGTTTTAAACTCGAATTTAACTTTTTGCAGTTTAAATTTTATTTTCAAAGCCAAAAAATCCAGAAAACAGTATAAAAGAACATTTAAGATGTTATTACCTTACTGGCAGAAGGGTGACACATTCATTTAACATGTTATCTGAACATTTTTCACACACAGACTCAAGTTGTTACTGCTTGTCTTTGCTTCTCTAAATTGAAAATGTTGGTGGCCCTAAATAAAAGACTACACCTTTTAAAAAAGCCTTAAAAGAAAAATCAATATTTTGATATCAAATTTTGTGTCCAACTCTTAATGGATGTGTCAGTAAAATAAGACAAGAAAATGAGAAGTTCTTTGGGTCTGGAGACACCTGTCAGGCCCCTGCTGTTTCCCCTTCACTCTGTTGGCATATATAGCACCTGCTTTCATTTTATTGACATCTACCGCCCACCTGCAATTTAACATAATTGTCTGGGCATTTGAACCGCTAAGAGCCTTCACTGAAAACCTGTGTTTGACGAAATGTCCAGTAATTACCTGGAATGAGAGGGAAAAACATTAGTGACACTGCAATATGGGAACAAATGAAAATAGAAGCAACATATTTAAACATTATAACTCTCAAATGGTAATATGTTTATGCAAATTTAAATTTACACAGCAACCTTCTTGTTCGTCAAAACGCAGCAGCAATACTGTCCGAGCCCAAGTGTAGCACCAGAACGATAAAACGCCAAAGAGATTTAGAAATACACTTACTTTTTACGACTCAATAATTCTAAATATGTATGTTTCCTATCATTATCTAGCTATATTTTGATCCAACATAAAAATAAAAGACAGTTGTCAGTCAGTATTCAGGGATATTAGGTTGCGTTCACGTTTTAGAATGTGATGATGTCATGACTGAAAATATAGTACCAGTTTAAAAGGTAGTTTTTCAAAATATCAAACACATGATGTGTCACATTACAACAAATCTGTACTTAAATCATTTCATTTTTAGCTGCCCTGCATCTGTAACATAATTCACTGGCCTAAGAATGTTGTGGCGTCATGTGAACACAACCTACTGCAACACTCCCCTGAAGCCAGTGATATAAGATGTTGGCTCTGTTAAAACTCTGCACATTACAAAACTGCTAAAATACAGTTCACATCAAATACAATGAACAGAAAAGGTCATGTAAAAGACATTCCAGGTGATAAATACCATGATAGAGTTTGAGCTCTGTGGGAATTTCACTCTTTTTACACTTCAGTCAATGGGAACATTTTGTTTTGTGGGGAGCAACAGGCGGGTCCCTTTGTGAAAATGCTTTCTAAATTAGATCAGTGACATTGTTTAAAATTAATATATGGGTTAATAGGTTAAGAAGAGTCTAAAGGGTCTGATGCTTTTGAATTCAAAACACAAGTGAGAATGTGAGGTTAGAACTGTGGCTCCTATTGACACCATGGGAAAGAACTGTCTTCTGCTGTTAAGTTCTGCCTTAGCTACTCTTTTTTTCACATGCAGCTTTATTGTGTTGTTTTTCCTCATTTTCCCTTCGTTTGGCATATAACACATTATGTGTGAATAGCATTTTTTTGTGACTAGAATTCATTTAAAATTAGGTACACACACTGTTCACGAGTATGTTAAGAGACAGACAGAGAGATAGACTGAGACTAAGTATTGGCAGCATGTTTGACATGTTCAAGATACGCTTGCTGTATTGATTTTTCTTTTTTTCGTTTATCAAAAATGATTTTACTTGGCTCAAGCCATTACTTCGTTAAAGGTAAGGTAGGTGATTTTCACACTGCAAACACGATTTAGGTTTCAAATCCGACAACTTCCTCTCATAAATCTTTCGACACATGGTTAATATTGACATATGTTCATTTTGGATGCAGTTACATAAATGTCTTTTAACAAACAAAAAGAGAAACTGGAGTGACCACCCCAAGCTCAGCAAATCAGAGAGCTGCATTTGGCTCCCGATTAGAACTACAATTCTTTATTATTCAGTTCAGACAGTACACAGTGATCTCATTTTTTCACAAAGTCCTGCATGTATCATTTACTTTTTAGTGGAAATTTACAACTAAAAAAGTTATCTACCCCAACTATAACTTTTTGCCAAAAGCTTAAAAACTTATGACACTGGCAAATGTGTTTTCTTCTTTTAAAATGACACTTTCTAAAGGTGAAAAATCCATTCTATATCTCCAAACTTGAAATTGAAAGTTGAAACAATAGTTTGGAGAATGCAGATCTGTTTCATGCTGTGGAATAATATATCTCTGTGGAAACAAGCATGAGAAGGCACAAAAGAGATGATTTAGGGAAATGTAAGCCTGCTCAGCCTGCTTTTAGTTAGTTTTAGTTAAGCAAAAGACTTTGTGTTGGATTACATGAGATTTAGAAATGTCTTGAAACCAGTTAAATATTTGACAAAGTAAACAATGAAATCTTATCTAATTAAACTCAAATCAAGATTAAAATTTTGACTTTGAATTTTAAGCAAGTCCAGACTATTACATTTTTCTGTGTACAGTAGGAAAAAGTTACCTCAATACGTGTGTCTTTTAGTTTTGGTGAAAGATTTGAAAAGCTGCTTATCCTTGTGTCTAAATAATCCTTTTGAAGCGTAGAATCCATGGAGATGTTTTGTATTAAGGACCACTTCACATAAAATACAATGTTAATCTGTTGTTTGAGCAGAAACAAGCCAATCAACAAGGGTATTCCAAAAGCCACTTACTTCAGGATTTAAATGGGTGAGTGGGAGTGGATATTTTGGGTAAACATTATTCAAAATTTGGGGGATTTTTCAGGCATGAACAAAGCAGACGACAAATAATCCATTAAGAAGTAATTGGGTCTGTGAGAATACGCTAAGAAAATGTAGTCAGATTGACAATTTTTATGAGAAAGACCACAGCAAGAGAGCCTGCCTTAGCCAAGTTTTTAATAAGGTTAAGATTTGTAATTCAAACTAGAAACAGAGAGTGCTGTTTAAGATGTAGCAGAGTGGTTAGCCTAGCCTTTTCCTCTTGACACATTATGCAAAATCATCTTAGGAGCTTTGAACCTTGTCAGCCTTTCCTCATTAGGAACTGAGGTTCCTAAACAAATAGTAACATTTCACAATAACTAGAATTGTCACTTACATGTTTTAATTTATTTTTGAAAAGTAACTACGTAACACTTGACTACATTATATGAATCACTGCAGTCTTACGCCCCAAACACACTGCACAAGGATTTTGGAGTGGGATTGCAGGTAAAGTGCCACGCTCAGGCAGACGTTAGGCTCATTTCACTTGCGGGCCTATTTCTTCAGCAGGTCAGATCTCTTGTGTCTGGCAGCAGACACTTACCGTCCACCTCCCTCCACAGGATCTACCTCTTGCTACAGATCGGGGCCACTTCTACGTACAGACCGGAAGTACAGTCACCTCTCGTGAGTGGCTATGCTAGTAAATGTTTCAACATTTAACCTCCAAAGACAAGTAAAGTTAGGATTAGGACTGGGATAGGCAATTTAAGTAAATGTATGGCTTTGGGTAAAGTAGAGTTACCAAATATGGATGTCTGGTCTGTAGCCAGAGGTGGGCGGAACAAAAAAGGTTTGCAGCCAGACATCTCTCAATACAAAACACTGAACGCCTAGAGGTGCAGCCAAAACTGCTCATCACCCCAAAATATGCTCTAAGTGTATTTTTCCAAATTGGGACTTGTGCAGGGAAGCAGTTAACAGTCAAATTGCATTGAAAATGTGCCTATATCGATGCATTTTGAAGACTTCAGCAGCACTACAGCCCACCACACGCTGACAAGACATCAAAACTGGAAAACTGGCTCAGATTGACTGTAATTTTACACTTCTTTTTTTTTCCTTTCAAAAACTGTCTGACTTGACCAGTCTATGACATGACTCCAATGACACAGAGACATTAACGCAGTCGCTTTACTCAAACTCACTCTCAGTGTGTTATCAGTTTGCCTTCCACAAGCAACTTGGTCGTCGAGGGGCCTTAATTTTTTTATTTATTTATATCTGAGTACAGTAATATGGGCGAGGTGAAAATAGGACACAAGATACTCAAAAATACAGAAACCAATTCAGCTTTGTGTAAACTAATAGTGAGGCACAGTTATACCTAGATTAAAAGCTAGTGAAAGTTTCTTTTGTATATCTCCACTTTAAAGTCATTTTAGATCAAAATTGTGGTTTACAGTGAAACAAGTGTAAACTGATGATTGATTTATAGGTCACAAAAAAAATACAATTAATGCTTTTATAATAATATTTTAACTTTTAGGGCTTTAAATAATCCTTTTTTTTTTTTCAAGTTTGGCATAAACTTGGCCACAGGTTGGACATGCCTGCTGTAGGTTTTCTTTTAGATCATTCAGTCTCATGTCATAAGTATGTACTGTATTTGCCTCTTCAACGTGTCTTTCTTTTCCTGTATTCGGCTGTACATTTCTGTGTCATGCTGTTCAACGTACAAGGACATGTGAAGCACAGTCCTCTTGAGAAATGATAAAAAAAGACTTTCAGATAATGTTAAAATGAAAACCTAAATAAAATTCCTTTTATATGTAGAGGTTAACAGAGCCACAACATAAACACTAATCTAAGGCAGACATTATGATTGGACATCACACTGAAATATAAATAAATATTCCCTTCATATACTTTTGTTGCTTTACAAATGGCACAATATTAGTCCTTGCTCAGGCTCTTATGTAGATCTATTGTGTAGAAAAGGCTTGTTCTGAAAATTGCCAGCCACATTGTGAAAAGCGTTGCCATGCCTTCATGCTGAAAGGATGCAAAGTCCTGAACGTTTTAATCAATAACATATCCAAGTGCTTTACAACTGTTGAAATGGAAAGAAAATCTTTGATAAGTGAAGATGCTGTCTTGAGTGAATTGTCAGGCACTTTGAGTTTGCTGAAATCTGACCAGGCACAAAGTCATTTCATCAACAGTTCTGGTTCATAGGATGCAGAAGTTTTGTCCAAGCCAACGACAAAGTTGAGAATGAAAAGATCTGAAATTGGAGTTGAGCTGGCTTTCTCTGCGGCCCTTCACTCGATCAAAAACATGCACAATCGGCTTATCCTTCACCTAGACAATCCTAATTGAACTGCTCCAAAAAGCTTTCTCCAGGACTGATAAATCAAACTAAACCTTTTTCTTACAAGACAATAAACGTTCCATCAATCGTATGTACATGTTCATATTCAGAGTTTTTGGAGTAGTGAGTGGCTGCTGTAGAAAAATAAGTTTGTAGTGAAAGTATTTTACTATAGCGCCACTTCCTGTCTGTGCGTTCCATTTAAGGCAGGAGCCAGGATAGCAGCAGCAGGGCCGGCTTTCTTGAAGGAGGTGAGGCGGATGTGGGAGGTGCTGTGGAGGTAGCTGGGCTGACGTTCAGGGCGAGATCCTCGGCCACATTTGAGCTGACTGCAGAGGACACAAAAATAATGATAAAAACAGTGCAGCAATATCGAAAACAGTGCAGCAATGTCGTCATAGCTCATGCAATTCATCATTGTCTGCTTTAAGAGATACTGTTGACACTGTTAGCAGTGAAACTGAATGAACCCTAATCTAATAGTGATTGTATTGTGGTGTGTGCTTTTTAAGATAGGATAAGCTAAGATAAGTTAAGTTAAGTTAGATAAGCTAAGATGTCCTGCAGGGGATGAGATTCAGCGCCCAGCATTGATGTGAATCGAGAAAGGAGCCCTTTGTCCAGAGAGCAGCCTAGAACAGAACTGGACCTATTGATGGCCTTATCCAGCTTGTTCATCTCTCTCTCTGTAGTAATGCTGCTGCTCCAGCAGAGCAGTACAGGTTGGCTGATGCCACAACAGAGTTGTACAGGTCCTGAAGAGTGCCTCCCTCACTCCAAAACACTGAAGTCTCTTCAGGAGGTAGAGCAGCTCTGATCTTTTCTAAAGTCCAGTCCAGTTTGTTGTACAGTCGTTGTTTAGTAGAAAGTCTTCAAAGTTGTCATGTGTTTCCGAAGATCAAGACGTTTCGACTCTCATCCGAAAATCATTTTTAATCAATCTTCAGATTGAATCTTCAGATTGTCAAAACATCTCCATCTTCGGAAACACTGTCCAGATAACAACTTTGAAGACTTTCTACTAAAGATCACTCCTGGATGAAAGAAGGTCTTGCCACCCAGGTGGTTGTATAAATCAACTTCCTCAATAAATCTACTTCCTTAATCTACTTATTGAGGAAGTAGATTTATGGAATCGTATCTTGACAACAAGGTACTTTGGCCTGAAGGCGTCACCTTGTTGTCTCCATGGAGAATTGCATTACCTTTCTATGAAGCATGAACAAAGTAATAACATATTCATGGAGTCAAACATGAGGTGGATCACAAGCAAAAAATATAGACATTTCATCGAAACGAAAGGGCAGTTTTCACTATTTCTAGTATTTTGTTTCTTAAGTTGCAGTGTAAACAGAAACAAAGTCATTAATGAAGCAGGTGCAAAGTGTTTCCCAAGTGTCTTTTATTTTCTCTGGATGTTCCTGTTTAATTGTCCTTGCAAAGGAATAATAAGAGACAACAGTTGTGGCATTTGGAGTTCCCAGCTGTCTCTCATTCAGACAACCAAGTTCAGCTCACTTAGCTTCTGAGCTCAGACAAGAAGAAGGTGATTTGAGCGTCATTATAACCCATAATGCTACATTATGATGCTTAGAGTCGAGTGTGTTGTTCTTGCATTAATGCTTTCTCTCTGTGAATCATGTTTGTTCTGTATTTTGCCCAATAGTGTATGTAAACAGAATGAGGTTGGGCCAAGAAAACATTACTATGGCAACTTCAGCACTTGCCCAAATGTATCTGGGCAAAAGCTTATGTTATCAGTACTTTTATGTTATTTCTTTCAAAACTCCATACTAGTTTATCCTTATGTATGAAAATATTTTAATAGCTTTACAAATAATGTAAAATAGTTTCTAAGAGAACAAACTGATCAGCTAATAGTGAAAATACAGCTACAACATAGTGCAAACACAGCAGGAAACATTGTAAATAAACTAAACTATAAATAGAAACAGTGTGTAAAAGTCACCTGTTGAAGTGGCGTCTAAAGCTCTCGCTCAGCAGGTAGAGGGCGAAGGGATTGACGCAGGAGGAGGAGAAGCTGAGCACTCGGGCCAGCAGAGTGATGACCAGGTGAGCCAGGGACAGGTCAGTCTGGTGGTAATGGAAAGACCGGTACATGTAGAGCACGTGATTGGGGAACCAGCAGAGAGCGAACAGGCCCACAAACACCAACACTATCTTAGCCAGGCGCTTCCGGGTCTCCATCTGGAAAAGAGAGAGCAGAAAAGTGGGATATCATTTGAGAGCCAATATAAAAGAATTAAGCAACGTGGAACTAGCTTTCTCTTCTCACACAATGGATTAAAATTTTAAAGGCACATTGTCAAACCATTTTTGTTTTTTGTTTTTTTTTATTAAATAGTAGTAATAAAATATCTGTCTTTCTTTGGCTAGAATCTCACCAAATTTGACTTTTATTTATTTGTTTCAATTGAAACGTTTATCCTTTAGCTAAAATACAACTTTCAGAAAGTTTCATGGTGTCATGGTGTCAAAACAGAGAAGCAGGAGTGACTTGATGCTTCTTGGGTGCTTAAAGTGAAACTAAGCACCAAATCACCTTTTTGGACAATTTTGTGCAAACTCACTCAGTTTGCAGTTATGTGCGGAAAAAACGCAACTGTGTTGCCAAAATGATCAAACGCAGTCAGCAAATTTTCAGTACACACTGAGAATTGCTCATCGAGTTGTCGCCACAGTTGAGTCACCCATGTGAACAAAAAAAAACTACTTCAATTTTAGAAAATACTTACCTGCGCTCATGTCAAGGAAAGGTTTCATACATATGTCTGCAAAGCTAATAAAATAGAATGTTAATTGTAACTAAACCTGCACAGCCTCAGCAGCTGTAAACCTTACCACACGTCCGGATCACACCGACACAAAACACATCACTCGCCAAGCTCGCTGTTCATATTTGGTGCTGTCAATGTCTGTTCACATCCAATAGGCGTCACTTAAAAGGCTTCTGGGCATCTCCCACTTATGCGAGTCTGTTTGGAGTGCCGTTGTGGGCGGAGGAAGTCTCTGACCTTGTGTTTAGCCTCACTTTAAATAGTTTATTTCACTCTCTTTTAATCATAGATTAGTTCAGTTTGCCTGATGAAGGTCTTTTTCATTCAGTCAATCAAATCTTTATTTAACCAGGATAAAAAAAAACTCATTTAGATTAAAAATCTCTTTTGCAAGAGTGTCCTGGCCAAACATGGCAACAATCCTTCACACTAAAATAATTCTAGAAACATCATAATTAAGCTTTACAATTACCAATTAAAACAGTGACAAACAAAAAGCTTTTCAGCACAAACTTTCAGGCACTTTTTAAAGAATACAATGGGAGTGCAAACATTATGTATGACACTACTGCTCCAAAAATGCAAATCACCGACTTATTTTGAGCACTTAAGCAGGCCTATTCAAAAGCAGTATGTTTTGGCCCAGCATGATAAAGCAGACCATGGACCAAGTTTAGTTAGAAACCTGGTCTACCCTGTCTCCTTTTTAAACTGTCCTGATTCAAGTCTTGTTGTTGGGTTTGTGATGGCTTATTCTGTTTTCATCCTATTTTATGTGTAAATATAATTGAATAGCCCTGACTTAAAGATGTAAAACTAATCAGTGGTAGAAATAGAGTTAAATACAGCAAAGTGATTTTCTTAGTTTGTTACAATCTTCCTCATTAATGGTAAATTCTGTCCCTTTTCTCCTAATGTTTGTGCAGACCTATCTGACAGTGTAATCCATATTTTGATACCTAGGCTACACTTAATTATTGAATATGTTCATCATGCACAGACATCCTCAGAGGGAGCTGTAGACACTCTCTCTATCTTGTAAAGGTCATGTTTGTGCTCTGATCTGCTTCTATAGACCCACTTCATTGAACACAAACAGTGAAATGCCTGACAGGCCTGGCCCTCGCCGCTCTCTTTGACCCTCGATGTGAAGACGGCAGGGAATCTCCTGCAGTTACAAGAGAAAAGGTCCACATGCATTTGGCTTATGGGACAAGATAGTAAATGATCTGCCTTTAGTTCCACTTCACCAGCGCAGTGCACTAATAAGGTCTGATGTCCAGTGAACCATTACCACAATGGGAGATTGTAATTATCACAGCTAGATGAAAGAAATGTGGACTAATAGAGGTTATGCAAGGACATTCTTTATTTTATTATTATATTTTTTTATGCTTCTTAACATTTTGACTGACTGGCAAAATCAATGAGATATTATAACAACTAGAAAGAGGGTCCTGTTGCAGTGGCCATCTTGCCAGGAAAAAGGCAGCAAAATTCTAACTTATTGTAAAATATAATCATTTAGGAAATAATTTCACATATAATAATAAACTATATTTTTATTGTGTGAATATTATGGAGAACTGTTTTCTGTCTGTGTCTGGTCATTTTTTCTCTGAATTGTGAATATAAGTATTCAGCCTAAAACACTGCACTGGGCTGGATTTGATGCACAACTGAACTATATTACTGTACATTATGTGAGCACACACATTCATCATTACTTCAAAGCTGTTATTATACAATAAAAAGTGTGTGTTTTCAAGATGAACAAATATGAAAAGTTACAATTAAAGGGAAAATTACATTTAAAAATTCAGCTTCCATATAGTTTTTATAAGATATTTAGTAGACTCCCTACACAAGATGGCTGCTGGAACTGGACATTTGTTGGTGTGTTACCATGACTACTCCCTTTCTCTCTAGCCATTATAATAACCCATTGAGCAGAACTATTGACCCCATTTTGTCCCGCCTACTTTTCTAGGACATGCACTTCCTGTTTAGCTGCATTTAGCCTGTAGATTTCAGTCGATGGGTTTATTTTAACTGTCATTATATTTAATTAAAATTGCCCCACAAGACAGACAAACAAATATGTTAGCTACCTTAACAGAGCTAAACAGGAAGTGCATTTCCAAGCCAAGTGGGCGGGACAAAATAGGGTCAATAGGAAAATGTATTTCTTTGCCAATTATGGCTTAATATGTTTCCCTGAACGTATTGTTTTGCACAGATTAACTTTATGTGGTAACATAGAAACTGACAATAGTTTTTTCTGTTGTCGTGACAACAGTGCAGAGTTTTACTAACTTATTTGCTAACAACAGTTAAAGATTTAAGGAGATTTTAAAAGCAACACTACAAATACTGTCCTCATCAAACAGAAAAGGTATTTTGTTCAACTGTGTGTGTGATCCCAAAAACCAAAATTATTTTAATTGTCATTATGTTTAATTAAAATTGCCCCACAAGACAGACAAACAAACACGTTAGCTACTTTAACAGAGCTAAACAGAAAGTGCACTTCCAAGCCAAGTGGGCGGGACAAAATAGGGTCATGACCTTTTTCTTTACTGACTCTCCTGCATTCTTGCCACTCTGTACTAGAATGCTTGATATGTTTGATATGAATGAAACTGTATCAATACTATATATTTGCAAAGGTGTAAAAGAAGCTGCATTAGCATGAGAAACTGGTTGTAATCAGAGTTAGGTACAACATGCCTGGCTTCTGGAGGCGTTCAAATGCCCTGCTGCAGGAGGAATATATAAACAGTTCTTTGTGTCTTCCTCCATCACATTCTTATTCATTTTATTCTGTCTGGGACAACTTTTTCTGAATGCTACTGATCTGCTCATCCATTGTTTTGACATTAAGCGGAATTTCAAATCTCTTAAATGAAAAACAGAGAAAAGTCTCATTGCTAAAATATTAATATAAAGTAGATTGATTCATCCACAAAAAAATCTATGGATGGAAAACAATGCAGAGTTTCTGTGGGTGCAGTGTGTCAGTATTGATTGGCAGCCCTGTACAAAATGTGCAAAAACACTTTTTTCCACAAAAAGTCCAAAGTAGGAACTCATGAATACATTTTATGTGACAATTATTTATTTGATGGGACTTTTGCAAATATTTTAGTAACTTCCAGTTTGTTTTATCTAATCATGATTAAACTTTTAATGCAAAGCATCTGCTCACAGGAATAAAACAAGAGGAAGTAGTTTACCAGAAAATGTAAACTGTGTGCCTTTTCAGTACAACAATATGTCTCAATTCAACCATTTTTAGTAGAAAGAATTTTCACAATCTGTCAAATTGTTTCCACTGTTGAAATGATGATGACAAAGAGAACATATAAACATATAACTGTATTCCTAGCTTGTTTACCTCAAAATGTGCCAAAAGCACCAATCAAAACACTGTAGTACGTCTGACTGAACCTGTCGTGCTCACATTTGTCGCCTGCAGCCGTTCGATGTCTCTGAACAGTTTCTTTGCGCTCTGTCTATAAAGAATCCAGTACTGTTGGTACTCAAGGCACTCGCAAAGGCTTATGGGAGCTGGAGCTGACAGATCGTGTTAGAATCAATGGAGACGCAAGGACACCTGAAGTGAGAACGCACTCGCACATTTAGTGAAAGTGAAAAAACGTTTACACTGTTTGATCTTATAAATACAGTTCAAACTCAGCGTATGTCATCCGTAGATCTATAATAACACCTGCATTAGACACCTCGCCCTCTGTCCACGTGAGCATTCGATTAGTGGCCTCTCCGCTGAACTCTGGCCCAAGAAAATGTATTGCACTTTTAGAGATTTTAATCTGCTCGTGCTTAGCTGCCAACGATTTCTATAGTTTTAAGAAACGCTGCCTTTTAAAGATATTTCTCAGTTGTGTGTAAATTCTCTCTGCATTTTGGCACTTTTTAACAACAGGAGAAGAGATTATGTTTCAGAACTCAAATTACTTCCTTTATTTTTCTACTTTTAATTGTGACACCACAAGGACTATCACACCAAACAAAGACTATCACACCAAACTAAGCCTAACTTGATTCATTCAATTTGCTTAAAATGTTCCATATGGCATTAAACATACTGTATGTTTCTATGGAGACAAGCAGGTGATGCCACTGGACCAGGTCAGATATTTGGCGATACGCTCAGGTTTGAATAGCTGAGAACATTGTGTTTTGCTGTAATTCTAGAATAACACGTTTTGTGTGCATGTGTGTGTGTGTATGACATTCACAAAATGAACTATAATGAGCCGCAGAATGAAAGGACTTTGATGAATTTAGGGATGGACACAAAAGTCTGGTAAAATTTCACATTCGGAGCAGACAATGATGTAAAAATGAGTGTCAGAGTATTACAGTTGTAAACAGGATTCCATCACATACAGTATGTAACTTGAATATCACTTTACTTTTTTATCTTCAGTAAACATTACATAATCATCCCTTGGTACGCACCAGTATAACATCAATACAAGCCTCTCTTTTCAGACATTATGACTGTGGATGTAACAAACAGTCTGAATAATGGCCTGGATAATTGAGTTTAATGACTTGGCTGTAAAAGGCAACGATGTGAATGCTGCTTGAATGGCTCAATGAACGTTGCATGCATTAAATTCCGATTTATCTGGGGATGATTTCGCTAATCAAAAAAGTACGTCCAGAAGTTTGAGTTTGTTTTTTGTTTTGTTTTTTTGTTCAAACTGAAGAAACATATGATTAGCTTTTCAAGGAAGTATTGAAGATTACATAATACAGGTTAGCAGGAATATTTCTGTTTATTTCCCCTGGACATGTTGTAGACTACTTGATTTTGAGCTTTGAATGAACATAAGTGAAGGAAGATGAGTGCTTCAGTGGGTCCATAAAAAGAAGATAATCTTTTAAAAATCTTCAGGATCAAAGTAACAAACACTAGCAACAATCAAAGAGAGAGAATCCAAGGCACTCTGAATACCACATTAAAAGTTCTTCATGGGGACTTTTTCTTCATGGCAAATGAAAAGTGGACTCACTGGAGCCAGGTGTTTATTTTCACTGTCAAACTGTGTATGGGGTCAAAATTGAATGAACTACTGTTTCCAGGTCTTTTTTGAAAATTTTTGTGTGCTGCTACAATGGTCAGTGACTGCATTTTCAGTATACGCCGACTCCTTCTAACACGGCTGTTGTGGATAGTTGGAAAGCGGTCATTCATTGGATGAATAAGCAGGTGAGGCGTGGTAAAACGTTTTTTTTTTTCTTTTTTTTTTTTTACGTCAAGTTTATTTTTCCTTATTTTCATTTTTTAGAAAATACTCACTTGAGCTCATGTGCTTGTGTAAAGGAAAGATGTCTGCAAAGTTAGTAAAAGAGAATCTTGAAGTGCATGTAAGCAACTAGACCTGTGCTGCACAGCCTCAGAGCTGTGAAAACCTCACTGCACGTCAGGATCGCTCACACACAAAACTCTCATCACTTGAGAGGCTCACTGTCCATATTTGGTGCTGTCAATCAATGTCACACCCACTGTGCATCCCTTAAAAGGCCTCCGGGCATCTCCCACTTTTGCGAGCCTGTTTAGCGTGCAGTTGTGAACTGACTAAAGGGTTTATCCCACTACATGCTCCGCTCCACTCCGTTCCGACTGACGGATCAACTGCACAGCTGTTTTAATGAATGAAGACCGTTCCACACCCCGTGTGCGCTGCGCAGGGCTCCGCCTCAGCTCCGTCGCCGTACGACCAAAATACGCATCAAGGCTATTTTCTTCTCCGCCCGAGTCCGGCCAGGTCCGGCCAGGTCCGGCCAAGTCGATCTCCGCCAATCAAAAGAAAGTGAACTATGTCCGGATTTACAAAGTAAAATCACTCCGCATGTACTTTGATTTGATCATATAACGAAAAGTTCGTAGTTTTACATAAAGTTTCTTTGATATTTGGACACAGTAGACTGTTAACTACAGCCTATGTCACTGACACATGAACATGAGTTTGTGCTCGTAGCAGCCTCTTTACCCTCTGCGGAGGACGAAAACACGTCCTTCTGTTGTGAACACGTGAAACACAGGAGTCGTCTGTACTCCTGATGTAGTTATTTGATCTTCAAGGAGGACTTTTATTTCACAAACCCGTGTTTTTGGCGCATGCTCTTCTTGAGCTCCTCGGGGCAACGCAGCCCTGCGGAGCGGACTGGAGCGGAGACAGTGGGCGAGGGGTCTGCGGCAACTTTCGGGGGCGGACCGGGGCGGAGCGGAGCGCAGATGCATGTAGTGGGATCCCCGCGTAAGTCGTTTGTTTAGCCTCACTTGAAATAGGCTGGCATCCAGTCAAAAATAGATCATAATAATCTAGTGCAACTATCGTGTCCACATCTAATAAAGTACTTTTAATTTGACATTCAGAGTGAATCTTGATTTTGCTCAATCTCAATGATCAACTTCCCCATTTTAATTTGCCAGTTTTTCAGCCAATTATGTGTCAGAATCATCATGAGTATGGGCATGTATTTCTGGTGAGAACAGTTGCATAGTAAGACTGAATATTAAGCAGAAAAGCTGTCCAATGTGTATGTGCATGCTATCAGCAATAACAAACTTAGTCACTAGATGCACTGGTATTAAACCTAATTGAACTTAAACATTTATCACTGTATTGCTCTTTATATGTTTTCTTTTTTTTTCTGAGTGTGCCGTAATTGTTTACTGTCCTCCTGCCTGGCGCTGAACTCTGCTCCGCCTCTCTTCACTGGATAATGGAGAGTTTTGAAGTCCACACCTGCTTCCCTTCATTCACACACACCTTTGGTCCACCGCCCCTTCATCTTCTTCTCTCCAGGTCTCTGTGAAAGCTCTGAGGGAGATACTGCTCTCAGCTCCATACATTTGTGTCAGCTTTGAAGTGATGATTACAGGTTCAATCACTCGCCACATCATATGCGACACTGAGACCTGAGATGTAATAACTTTTCAAGTACTTGTTCCTATGGGGATATTATGGCTTGGGCTTCAATGCTGCTCTGTATGACTTTATATTGTCTTCATGAAGAGTAGTAGATCGGGCAGAGTGTGATTTTAATATCATTTGCAGCAAAATAAAGCATGCATAACCCACTAAATGTTAAGTAAATACAATACTGTGAAATGTTCAGTAGAAAAGAAAGACTTCATGGAGTCAAAAAGCTCCTCACCAGAGAAGTTACATTATGAAACTTTTAAAGGAAAGTCTGCATGTTTTATTGCAGGTATTCTGTGAGTTGCTATGTTACATTTTGGGCCTTTTACATCACAATATTGAGGTAGGATGATGTAATCTCGGCTGACAGTTTAGCATCTACCACTTTAAGTGCAGTTTACTACTTGGCAACAGCTAGTTCAACTTGACAAACAAAATAGATAATGGACATTAAAACTTTATTAAGGCTTCAAAGCAACTTCATTAAAAAGTTAAGGTTTGGAATTTGGGGTTGTAGTTACCAACCTTTAATTACCTTTTTTTCTGTCTGTTAATATTATCTATTTCATCATGATGAATTACGTCTTTAATTAGGTCTTCATAAGACGTTTTAAGGCTTATCATAAAGCGTTACTCTTTTATTTGTGAAAAGGTTATGATGCCAAATACTACAGATATTATTATTACCTTAAAATTAAATTTTAATCAGTGAAAAGCAAAATGACTTAAGTAATGGCACTTGGAGTAAACAGATTATGTATCATTCTAAGGTAAAATAAGAGGGGAAACAGCTATAACATTGATAATGGACAACTATGCATAGACACACTCTTTTACTTTTACTTTGTAATTTTACACATTAGGAAATTATTCATGAGTCTCTAACATTAAGAAGTGAGTTCTAGCTACTGGTTGTAAAATAAAGTATATCGTTGACATTGCCAAATATGCTGCAAAAATGCTCCAAAAGAGTCTGAATTACTTATGAACTTTAAAGGGACTGTACCTGATTTTTGCATCCTTTAAAATGTTAACAAACAGAAATAATTCATTTTAAACTTCCTACTTCAGTCTACATGTTTTGCTCACTTAGCTAATGCATTCTAAGCTTCAGAATTGTTCATCATCATGAGTTTTATTGATTTTTCACAGCTGTTAGCAGCGAGGTGAGTCTGTAAGCTAACAACAGTTAGCCACAATGCTAAAAACAACAGAAAAAATCAAACACAAACTTAATTTTTTTAGACACAGACAGAACATTGTGGACTAATTTCCACCTGAATTGATACATTAACAAGACATCAATGGGGGAAAATGTTTTTAAGTTATTTTGTTGCAAAAAAATTGAGTACAGTCCCTTTAAAAAATTAAGACTACCTAGGATGTCGCAAATTTGGAAAACTTGCAACAGTGTTTTTGAAGTTGAGAGGGGAAAGAATTGTATCCAACAGACATAACTGTGATTTTGATAAGCTTGCAATGGTATAACATGTACTTCAAAATAATATTAGCATAAAAGGTCTTTTAAAAAGTGATTACAACAAACTGAACGCAGTTTCCTAAATCTTGCAATGCACTGTTTAGAATCATGTTTTTGTGTCACTTGTATTATTCTTAATCTTTTCATGTAGCTCTAATCTAAAGCCGGTTTCTTGTATTACAGCAGCAGAGTTCAGTTTTACATCAACACATTTGTAGCTACATCTTTACAACACAGGTTTATTGTAACCTTCTCCTCAACACTGCAAACCTGCTCTATTGTCCCTTTGTTGAACCACACACGAGCCGAAAGAAAACACCATTTGTTGCTGTCAACGCTCACTGTCTATGAATAAATATGAGCCATTGTAGCAAAACAAAAACTTCTCTTTCCACAGTCTAAGCTCCTGCTCTGTTCATGGAAGCGAATGTAAATTGCTGTCTTTAGGTGCTGTCAGTCACACTAATTTGGCTTTTTACAAACTTTGTACAAGGAGTTTTTAAAGTGGGAACAATGCGGTAAGACAGAGCCAGTTTGGGAAAGGACCAAAATGTGAAAAGAAGTCTGACTTCAAGTTGATGAGACTATAATTTGGTTTCTCGTGTAAAAAAAGTGTAATTTGTACTTCCACAGTCAACATGAGTGTGTGTGTACTTAAGCATGTTGTTAGTAGTGTCTTTATATGCAAATTGTTGTATTATAAGATAATTTTCAAAAGCAAATGGATAAATAATTATCATCATCATCATTTATTTTTCCAGACTCAAGGTCAATAAAAAATGTATAAGACAAACAAAAACAACAAACAAGATTATAAAAGACAAATGTACCAGTGCTTGCACAAGAACAGACAGAACACGAGACACACACTACTGGACCTGGGCTTTTTCAACAGCATTCTGAATGCATCATTATATGCTACATTAAGCTTCTGTGGTGTAGCCTTTTTTTACTTGCACCGCAATAGGGCTGTATACAGAGGTGTACAGTATGTTCTGAACAAGGTAATTGTTACTCTGTCTGAGCACATTTTCTGACCAAGATGTTGGCCAGGGCATTAGGTATCCCATACTGTCGATTAATATCACCATGTCCCAGATACAAGCACCACACTCTTTTTGGCATTATATACTGTATCATGTCATATTGAAGTCCACACTCCGAGCAAATGTTCAGCAGCTGTTGAAATCCTGCACTACTGGGAGAGACAAAGGCCCAATCATTGGCATACATGAAGTGCTTTATCAGAGTGCTGCCAATTACACTACCTGTTTTACAGTCATTCAGTTCATGGGACAGCTCATCCATGTTCAAGTTAAACTGAGACAGCAGCCCCCCTGATGCACTCCATTAGTGACTCCAAAGGAATCAGAGATGCTATTTCCCCATTCGACTTGCATCTTCTGGTTAGAGTACCATTAAACCAAAATCTACATGATACAGTCAGGTACACCTCGTTTTAATTTTCCAAAAAGTTTATGGTGATTCACTCGGTCAAACGCCTTGGATGCATCAATAAAGCCCATTATCATAGAGGAGCTTCCTCTCACATACGACTGTGTTGTCTCTTTTAGGTCATATATGCAAAAGTCAGTTTTCAGCCTCGATCTGTATCACATTTGAATATTCAAATATTGTTTGTTTGGTCTTTATTTGTCAGGGACCATGTAAAAAATGAATTAATCTTATTAAAATGTATGTGCTTTATAAATAAAGTGGATGGATGGATGGATAGATAAAAGAAAATATGAACTGCAAAAGATTTAGCTAATGCTACTTTCTCATCTGCAGTCCCTGGGCAGGTGAGCACATAAAACATATACAATTTCATAGCTCTTGTACTTCATAAATACACAGGCATTACAAGAGATAATTTTGTTAAAACAACAATAGAAATACTTACTAAAAAAAGTTAAAAATGCTCCATTTAAGTTTCATTTAATTTATCTTACTAATGTTGACACGTTTGACTGTCTTAGATGTGTTGTTTATTTATTATTTTTTTTTTCAAGTTTTGCGTTAAATAATTAATGTCTACAAACAATTCCACTGATTGATGGTAAAAAAAAAGAATCTGTCTGCAAAAGCAGAGGATCTGATTTAAACTTTAAACACTTTAGTGAACAAACTATAACGACAATTCTGAGAAAAAACAACAACAGACAATCTCACTTCCACAAACACATTCATATATTTATCACACAAGTCGTAACATTTCTGCAGAGTGCTACACTTTGCGCTTAAAAGTTATGATTTACTATTTCTTAGAAATCTTGTTACTGTAAAAAAAACAAATCAATATGTCAGCAGCCTTGAAGCAAACATTAATTTTATTTTTCTTTCCTTTCATTTGTTTTGCTGAGCTCAGAGCATCAGCCTCAGTCTGAGCCTGGGGGAAGCATTCACTCTCTAATACAAGTTTATTGGTATTTTCTAAGAAATAAATATCAATTTATTAATATCTAAGCTGACAAGATAAGACAGATGGAAACTCACACATTACAAAAAGCTAGAAACTGTAAAAAATAGACTAGTTTATGTAATACAAAACAAATGAAATTATAGGCTGAACATCTTTATTGTGTTGTATTGATTTTTAAGAATCCAGTGTAATGTTATTGTGTTTTAGCTTTATATTGTTAAATAGATTTGTTTCTACTTCTCTTTTCAAGCTGCCGTTCAGGTAAGTCTTCTCTGCTCTCATTGTAAAACTTTAAACACTTTACTGAACAAATCTCTCCCGGAGTGAACAACCATTTGTGGCGTCTAAAGGAATCTCTCAATTTCGCGCTTTTTTCTCTGTTGCTTCTTGGGTGAGTCAGGTCAGTGCGTTCCGACAGATAAAGCCTATGGTCCGTCGCACTGCCTTGGGACGTTTGGCCAGGTCACTCCATGTCTTTTGGGGATGTGCTGGTTGCTAAAGTGTGGATCAAATCTGACAGTAGAATTCACTGGTGAGGACAGGATAAGGAGGCCCAGCTGACAAAGAGTATCAGCGTCTGGAGGTCTGCCATGTGAATAAAAGATGACCAAGTCAAGGTTTATGGCTGCGAATTCTGACCAAAAAACATCATTATGTCAAATTGTTAGAGCAGCAATCATAGAGGCATAAGATAAAAATGTTAGATTAACTGAAGGTAAGCTAAATCATAACACTAAGAATGGATGCAAAGAGAAAACTTTTGGTATCATATTCACTATGGTTAACTTTGCTTTATAACTTCTTTATCTCACAGTGATAAGCTGTTGTCATACCCCTTTTTCTGCACTCAAGCTGTACACAAATCTCCCATCTGGATAAACAAAATAATCCCTCTATTGTAGCCTATTATTTGTGTTTAATAACAAGTAAATCAAGGGTCTAGTCCACTAGTGTCCAAAGTGGGGCCAGGAGGTGTAAGGACTATCTGTTTGGTTCAACTTTGTGTTGAAAAACAGTTAAATGGTTCTAAATCTGTAATCTCAAAAACATGTTGGTAAAAGTTTAATTTTCATCCTTTCTCCAATGAACTTTTCAAATGCAAAATGAAAATGTGTTTGGTACAGCATGTATGTTTTAATACATTTTGGCCCACTGAACAAAAACTCAGACTGGCTCACCGAGGAACAAAGTTTGGGCACCCCTGGTCTACTGTATGGAACGTGATTTAAAGCAGTATGTCATGTGAACATAATTTCTCTTGTGTCTCTTTCACACGTTTCTGGTCCTCCTTTAGGGAGGAATGTAAAGACATGTTATTATTTATTAATTTTAACAAAGTTTTAATCTTAACCAACTCAAAGCCTAATCTTATCTGGCCTAGCCTAATCTCTTTTTGTAACTTCAGACCTGAAGATAGTCTTTACCTGTAAATAAAATCTGTGTGGCCTCAAACAAAACGTGTCTATAAGACATCAAGAAAATCTCACGCAATTTACATGGTGTAGTATAGACACACAATTCATGAGAATGTGTAGATATTTCAAATATATTCTCAGTCCATTTATTGTTTTACTTCCCTACAACAAATAAAAAATAGGGAAAGTAAGCACTTCCCCTGGTCCACGTGTATAGAAAAGAAACTTACCCTGTTAAAATATACAAGCATGCAAAAATCTGACGCATACTGACCAGATAAGTCCTTTATTGTAAGGGCATTACAACCATTAGCATTGCCCTGATGAAGACCGTTACGGTCCAAGCACATTACTGTCCCTCCTTATGAAGGACTTTTAACTTATATAGTCTGTGTGCATTTGAAGCAAGACACAATTTGCAATGTCTGACTCAATTGTAACTGTCTAAAGGGTTGATTTTCAGAGTAATAGTGTGTTCAATTGTTTCTGTTCAGGTGACATTACAGCATTCTAGGCCAATAATGTTTTATACAGATGATGGGCTGCTAAAATGAATATGGTTTAAATGTAGTTAATGAGTCTTGTCGATAATAAAAATCACCAGATGGAAAATGTGTGAAATGACTTTTTAATTATGTCATGACAAAGTACAGTGTCATCTTATGGTGGTGCTACATTCTTTATAATCAGGATAAGAAAGAGTACTCAAGCCACAGTTTTTATCTTATATAAGAATCACAGAGCACTTTTAAAACAGGGCTGTCAAGAAGAAAATCAAATGAAAGGTTGGCACTAGTTTTCACTTTCTCTTTCTAACATGAGAAAATAAATCCCTTGCATAATTTCATTAAGTCTTTGTGCCCTCCACTCAAATCTAATTATGATATTCCACTTTAAAGCTTTAAAAAGCGGATTCATTTTACATGAGAACAATCAGCAACTTTGCAAAATGTCACACTAATCGCTCTAACGCATGTACTCACAATATTGTGCGTCATCCTGCATTAAAAAAGCTCAACTCATCCATGTAAGTATGCTTTTAGTTTAAGAAAAGAGGACAGATGCCAATTATGGCCATACACCCAGTCATTTGAGAGATGTTTTAGACGGGACGCATGAGAGGAGATCACAGAAGGAAATGAGTTGTTAAAAGAACAGGTCAATGGTGTGAAAAAGACAGGAGACATAATGCCAGCCCTTTCAATGAGTCAGACTAACGAAGGTCTAAAACCCACACAGAAAGACACAAAATAAATATACATATATCTTTACAACCGCCATAGAAATGAACTGGAGCTGCAACACGTGGCATATTTACTTATGAAAAGACGTGAAATTGTGTTGTTTTTGACTTTTGCAATGTCATGGTACACACAGTATATACACTTTCTTGTGAGATCGGAGTGAAACTATTCATTTCATTGCGTAAATTATCGTTGTGAGCTCCAATATTGTGTGTTGTTTTTGTTCCCCTTTGAAGAGGCAAGGGACTGCAACCAACAAATTTGGGGACGTAAAGCTCCTTCTCAAAACCTTGTAACAATACGCTAATATTTAGAAACATTATTTTTCTAAGACTTATAAAAGCTTTATTGACCAACAAGGAGAAGATCATACAGTAGATTTTTATCAAGTAACTAAAGTGTTAATAATTGAATGTCATTTTATCTGAAATACAGTATATCACCACATATGCATATTTAGCTGTTCTATATTAAAAATATGTCAATTTTACACAATCAGACATGTGCTCGTACTGCGCCGAGGTCTGTGTACAAGAGCGCATTAGTTTTAATCTCTTTTTAAGTCTTGTGAGAGTCGCGCAAGTCAAGCCTTATCAAACTTGCACTCAAACTCGCACTACGACAGAGGTAAGATCTGTACATTAATGTGCAAAAATGTCTGCTGATAGTGACCTCTCCACCTGTAACTTATAGGTGCAACTTTTTGACCAAAAACAGACTTGAATGAGAGCGTGTTTTTGTCATTTAGATGTTTTCGTTGCAGTAAATAAATAAAACAAATTTACATCTTTGCTTTGAGGTTGCTTGCATGACCACAAAATGGAGCATAAGTACTACTACTAAAATAAACACAGTGCAACACAGTTTTGGTTGGATTTACACATTTAAATCTTTATAAATGTCTATTTTATGGGGGTTGTGAGTCGCTGTTTGGAAACCCTTATTCTAGAAGAGGACCTCCTTCTGTATGTTTTCGTGCTGCTGTGATTTTGGGCTATACAAATAAATTGAATTGAATTGAAATTCAGACTGTCACAAAGTCAGTTACCTTTCGATTTCTACTAGAGTGTGTACTTTTCACCTCCAGAATGTTACATAGTGCACCTTTAACCTTGTTTTGGTAAATCACTGAAGGGACATTCTAGCCTAGGCCTACATCTCAATGGTGATAAACAATGCACACCACTTTTTACAATAACAAAAAAGAAAAAAGGTAAATCTGAGGTTAGTTGACAATGGGGAAATATAAATTGGTCACAGTCAGTGCAGAAAATCTTCACAAGAAACAGTTTAATAATAAAGGTCTCCAAGTCTGAGGCATAATTTGCTTTAATGACACTAAATTGAGGCTCTTAGAAACATCAGAGAATACAACAGATGTGGGCTGTTTTCAGACAACACAGAGTTAGGAGCGCTTTGATACTGTGGGCTGAGGACAAACACAGGAACGTGGATATTATGCCATTGATGCTCATGTATAGAAAGATTATGCACAAAGGAAAACATAGCAGATTAAATGAGCTGTGTTGCTTGAATAAATGGCATAAAGATTAACCCTTTAAAGGCTGCATTCACAATACAGCTACAATTGGCCTAGTTTAGAACAAGATCCAATGTTGACCTAATTGTCAACATTGGATCTTATTCTAAACTGACCCAGTTGGCGTTCACAATACACTTTTTTACACCAATCAAACCAGTCTTTTGCCTGTAGAGGTGATGTGGGACTTTCACCAGTTGAGACAAGAAAGGAGGACTGGGCATTTCGTTCCAAATACTATGCGGTTGAAATGTAGTTGTGTGATTGTATTTAATTATAATTGAAAAAGTCAATGACCTCCTGTTATTTTCATTCGTTTTTGCATATTATTTGTCTCGTTATCGATCTCACACATGAATCTCTTTTGATTCTGAGCATCACGTGCATCTCTGTGTGGATCGTGTCACTGTTCACTTCCTGGTTTTCTTTAACTCTTGGTCCGTTTGCGTTCACAATACAAACAAACCGCTCTAGAGCATGATTCAGCCGTGCCAAGACCAACCATCCCAACTGAACCAGATTTTGACAATTTGGACCGGATCGAAGTTTGTTTGCACTTTCACAATTACCAAATCGAACCAGACTATCCAGGCAAACAAATCCTGATCTGAATCAAAAGTGTATTGTGAAGCACCCTAAGCAGCATCAGGATGTGCTTACGTTGTAGAATGTAATGAAGTGATAAGGCCATATGGCACTGTACTTTCAACAAAGGTATTTTTACAATTGCAAAAAAACAACAAACAAAACATAAAGAACTCCAAAGACTGTTCCTATCGTACTAGTATATAGAATGGTGTAAAGTTGCATAATTTTAAGCAGCTGTAGCAAAAATCCTCTCCACATACAGTTTACATATTCTGACACAGAACAAAAGCAATACAGCCTGAGAGCAACACAAAGTCATCAGAATTATGGTTCTGGTGTGTGTATGAATAGTTGGTGGTGGTCGGAGAGGCTGATGGCGCCAAATGGCAGGCTATGCCATGAATAATGCATAGTGTGAAGCGTCTTTGGGTGTCTTGAAAAGCGCTGTATAAATCCAATGCATTATTATTAGAAGGTCATATTCAATTTATTTATTCACTTTTTTATGATTTGCTGTTATCATTAAATTACACGTATAAAGTGGAAACATTTAAACTAGTCACACCCATATATTAATAATCTGGAGAATGTTGCATTGTCATGTGAACACAATCTAGTCTGCACCAGGCCATTCAAGACTCTCCGTCTCCGATCCTTATAAGTTCCAGTAGCTTTGAAAATTCCAGAGTCAACTCTGTACCAGCATTGTCAGTTTGGAGTCTGATCGGATTTGATAATAAAAAGATAAAGGGTTTATATCTTGATTGAATGTTTCTTGTTTGTTTGTTTGTTTGTTTGTTTGTTTGTTTGTTTTTCATTGCAATGGTACATCAATAACAAAATGGTGTTAGCTGCCAGAGTTATCTGACTTGGTGTTGTAGAAGTATTTAAATGTGAATACCTCACACTGTCCTGGGCTAACCCTGAGGCCTCACAGTTCCGTTTGTGTTGAAACCTTCCATCCACAGCTGTCACTCACCTGTCACTGGTCTGTCAGAGTAATCACTGCTCACCTGAGTTTGCACGTCTAAACAACTGCGACAGCGCCAAATATAAAGCCTCGGCGCACGACAGGGGACAGACTGTGGTGACAATGCACTGCAGGGCGGAGAAAAGGGACACAACTTTCAGATTGGAATTAAGTTTGATGGGGAATTTACATTGTGTGATGTGCCCGAACAAAAGAAAAAAAAATCACATGCCTCAACAAGACACTAAGCAGTTTTTCTAGTCTAATTCACCAATTTTCTGATAGTGTGTTATGAAGTATTGCCAGCCAAGCATTGAGAGAAACTGTACATAACAATTTAACTTAAGATTCAAAGGTGGGGTAGGTGATTTTCACACTGCAAACACAATTTAGGTTTTAAATCTGACAATTTCCTCTCCTAAATCCTTCAAC
The DNA here is from genome assembly GCA_038363315.1 of Mugilogobius chulae. Classification (NCBI taxonomy): domain Eukaryota; kingdom Metazoa; phylum Chordata; class Actinopteri; order Gobiiformes; family Gobiidae; genus Mugilogobius; species Mugilogobius chulae. The sequence goes on along the minus strand of CM076405.1, from coordinate 25,026,438 downwards.
ACATTGTTAATATCAATACGTATTAGGGTAAGGTTGCAATTTTGCTTAAATACCTGTTTTGTCTATTTTAAAGTGAAACTGGAGTGGACCACCCAAGCTCAGCCAATCAGAACGCTGCATTCTGCTCTTGATTAGAACTAAAATTCTTTATTTTTTTATTTAGAGAGTACTCTGTGGGCTCATTTTTTCACAAAGTGCTGCATTTATCATGTACTTTTTGGTAGAAAACACCAAGTTTACTTATTTGCAACTAAAAAAGTTAGCTACCCCAACTTTATGGCTTGAGCAAAGTATGAACAAGAACCAAACATAGTAGCAAGGAAACCAGGCATATCAACCAAGATATTTTACCTAAACCGCACATCATTCATACGAAGCAGGCATTTCAGGAGTCTGAAAACGTCAAGTTTTGACGGAAGTACAAAGTGATGCTGTGACAATGTTTCCACCATTACAGCAAAAGTGACACTGTACAGACTCTTACATGATGCTATTAGAGAAACCTAGCTCCTCATTGCAACTACAGCCACAAGAGACTCAAAAATAAATAAATAAATCTACCACAGAGTTTCCATTATGACTGTTTTGAAGTTCTCTCATTAGGTTATTTTATATTCTATTTTCTATTTGAACAACAAACACTTTCTGTCTCTGTAAATTTTATATCCATGTTTTCAACAAAAGATTCAATGAGCTATAAAGAAATCTCCACCGAATGTCTGTTCATTTTTAGGAACTTGTATGTAAGTGCTCAGTGTCAGGTGGACATGGTTTGTGATTTTGCTATGAGTTTTAAGATCATCATAGAACGTAAATCATAAACATTCTTAAAAATATATTGTGGGTCTTTAATGATATCAGTGACCTTTTGAGCTTGAGAACTAATGCTTTAAATCCACTACGTCCACTCTTTTAAACTGTGCAGAGGTTTAAAGAGTATTTGCCATTTTCTTTTTTGCCATATAAATAAATAAAATACACATAAGACCACACCTGTTAGTCCTCAGCTAAGACATTGTAAAGTTAGATTACTGTATGATGATGGTGTTTAAAGCTGAGTTACTGAGTTCACTTCTTAAATAACTGTAATAAAGTCATTCCAAGAGGTGACAGTAGTGCTGCCAATGGACGAGAGACAGAAGCATGAGCTAGAAGACTTATATAAAATAATCCAAGTTTGGCACATGATGGCAAGACAGTTTTGGTTTGGTTAAATTACACATGAAAAATATGGTTTGGGTGGCAATTGGGTAAGCAATAATAAAAATGCAATCAATCTATTAATTCAGGTACGTTTGATTTGACTGATTGACTACGAGGCACATCACACAGCCTTTAAACAAAGACACCAGCCTCACTTACTCAACCACCTGAGCCACTATCGTAAATATATAAATAAGCTGATGCATTTATACAGTTGCAATCATTCTCAACTCCTCACTGTCTTGTTTGGCATTTCTTATAAAAAACAATAACCTTTGGAGAGCAGAGAATACGCCTCGCTCTTCACAAAAGCTGCTTGGAAGACCTGAGCTAAAGGTCAGTGTGGGCAGGTGGTTGTATTATAGAACTTTAGCATTCCTCTTTACACTGGTGGTTTTGAATGAACTGTTCATGTGGTCTTGTTTAATCCCAAAAATCGGTTTTCGCTCTATTCTTTCTTGCTTTTTGTTGTTTAGCTGTCTCTGAAGTTCATACCAACTAACATAACAGTGTACTTCTTGCTTTTCAGAAGATAAATGCATGGATGTTGACAGCACATAGGACTGGTGCTTTTACTTTTACAGAATAAGGCAAACGTTTGATTAAATGGGTACTACCCCTTTAAGTGCACTTTATACAAGATGTAATGATTAGTGCTAAAATCACTTCTGACTCAAAGCTGTCTCGTTGCCCTCTCCTGAAAGTGTGAGAGCAAAAAGTGATTCAGACTGCAATCCTCCACAGAGCTGAAATATGTGAAAGGAGAAAACTTGTGGAGAGAAGAGTGGAGAGGGGAATGGAGAGAGAAAGTGAGACAGTGTGAGAGAGAGAGAGAGAGAGAGAGAGTGAGAGGGGGGGGGGGTATCTATGGCACAGAAGTCTTAACTTTACCATTAGAGAAAAGACAGAGGAGGAAAAAGGCTCCGCTTGAATGTGCGAGTCCTAAAAGTGAAAAGATTACACACACACACACTCACACAGCCAATGCTGAGAGACGAGAGAAGACCGAGAGGAGAGAGTGTAAAAAGCAACAAGTCCCAAAAGAATAGCACGTTTGGATAAACATTTAGATAAAGCACGAGTGAAAAAGTTTCTGATGTTTTTCTTGAACTGAAAGGTGCACAATTTTAAAATGTGTTTAGGTGACAAGGTTTATCATAGAATTAGAGTTTACATTCGGAACCCGAGCTACAAAAACACTAATACACAGACTGTCTTTACTCACACATTTAAATTTTTTTAATGTTTGGCAGTTGTTGCAAGTTAGTGAGCACAAGTTTGTCATTCCATCACTCATCATACCATAATCCCTGTTTGACCAATCCTACAAACTTAAAAGTGATACCCTCCCCTTTTTCGTTCTTGGCAGAGACACAGCCACTGTGCTGCGCTCAGGACTGACAGCAGAAACATGTGTCTGATTCTCAGTACAGAGCGCAAAATCAAAGACTCTGGGAACAGCTTAGACAACAAATACATTTTCTGCATCTCATTAGTTTCTAGACCAACCAACAACTGATGAACTAATGCATGCAGATTTTATTGCAAAAATTACCGCGGTGAAACAAGAAAGATTTCTACACATTTCAAGTCAGAAATCTGCCCCATAAAACATAAGACTGTTTGGCCCAAAAAAAGTTTCAGTTTTAGTATTTCTGGCCATAAAGTCTATAGTTTATCAGCTGTAGGGCGTCAGTGTTAAGAGGGAACAGAGGCGGAGCTCGAAGGGGCCCTATGGGAAACACTGACACCTAGTGAAACCTGAAGTGCAATCATATATTAATCATAAAATGGTACATTTATTTAGACATAAATTGACTATTGTTAAAGTTTGTTGGTCAAAAATAGAGAAAATGTAACTATTTTATTTCAAAGTTTCTAGGGCAGGATCTTACATTATCTTTTTATTGTGAGAAATATTATTTATCCTATTTTGTTTGTCGCTTTGTGTATATTTATAAATTATAATGAATGAAGTTGATTTAAATGCTGCTTTGACTTTCCTGATTAAGGTCTATAGGAAAGAAGGGGGCCTCCGAAGCTGATTTTTGCTTAGGGCCGCCAAAAGGTTAGATCCGGCTTTGTTTCCATCCACTGAACCTTTGTGAACTTGATTTTTATGTAACGTATAAACACTGCACGAGTAGAAACAAATACATGTGTTTAAAAAGATGCTGTAGTTTGTGGTACCTGTCTCCTGGTGTGGTCGTTGAGCTCCCGGGCATGTCGTGTGCACTCTTGATGAGGGTGCGTGCGATGTGGTAATAGTAGACGGAGATGATGGCCAGAGGAATGAGGAAGTAAACCAGAAAGATCAGGACGGAGTGGATCTTAGGATGCATCTCATTGGACAGAGGGTACGGCACGCAATTAGCAAAGGTGATGTTGGTGCCATTCTCTGTCTGCGCCTGGGGAGACGGGAAGTTAAAGAGTTAGGTTGTTTTCAATTACAGATGCACCCTATTGAGGTAGAGTTAAAGGTCTAATGCTTTCGCCTAATCAAGAATGTGCTTGTCTTTTTCCGTGTATTTCTTTTTCAGGAGAGTTGCTGTACATTATGGAAGAGCAGCAATCGCTTCTCATCAGCGCCACTCGTAGAAATGAAATGGAAAATTTGATTGATCAACCTCAAAATATTCTGTTGTGGTACCCAGCTTATTTTGAAGTCACAATTTCAAATCAAAGATGAGGCGGTTCACTGTATTTGAAAAGATCTTCCAAACAGAAAATACACATGAACGTTACTTGTTCGAGATTGGCTCCATAAATTTGACAAATATTTTTACAAGCAATATTTTGTGTGTGTTTGTGTGCTGATAGAGATGACATTGAATTTTGGGATGCTTTTTCTTTCATGTAGATGAGAGTTATTACACGGAGGCTGACTGAAACTTCTACATGTTACACTTTAACTGCAAATTCTGCCATTCAATTTTGAACTGTCCTTATTAGGGTCAACAGAGCGGCCATAGAGAGAACATTATTTCCTTTTTGCTAGTGCAGGAAATAGGGATGTTTATGGTTAACTGATTAACCAGTAAATCGTGACTAATGGCTTTACCGAGTGTGTGCTTTTTACCCGGTTAACTGACACAAATATACAATTACTCCAGCAGAGGTGGCTAACTGCCCCTGAACAGCTATGTTGTTGAGTGAGTGACAAAAAAGATAAAACTACAAATACACTGTTTATCTCACAAGGACTGAGCAAACCTGTGACACTGCAGTGTTAAGAAACAAATATCAATCATGCATGGATTTATTCACTTGGATTTTATGCTGGTGAAGAAGGATTAATCAACTTTTGCATGGGACTATCAATGTTTTGCCTGTTCAAGCTAAGGTAAGCAGCAAACATTTGCAGCAACTTTAAAACATGACCCCTATTTATGAGTAGTTTATTTGAATACATAATGCAACAATGCATTAAAACAGTGTTAAAACAGGTTTTTATTCAGTGGTGTGCCCAGTTCAAAGGCCTGTCACTGTCTCTCTGCTCTCTGCTCACTCTTGTAGCGCTGCTGTGCTCAATTATAACACATCCAGTGAAAAAACAACAATCAAAAAGTACAGCGTTAACATATTAGGTTAATCGAGTATTAACCGTAAAGGGCTCCAACAAATGGTTTACGAAAAATTTGAAAATGTGCATCCCTAGCAGGGACTTAAAATGGCTTTCAGTCAACCTCAAACAAGTAAAAATCAAATAGTGCTTTGTAACAGTTGTCTGTAACTGTTGTCCTGTATGAACAAGATTGTTAATAAAATTTCAAACATTGGTCTTTTCACACTCCTACTACATCCAATTAGATCCATCGAGGATCAGTATTTAGGACCAATACCTAATCCAGCAAAATACCATGGAAAATATCACACTATGTGTAAACATTTATTTACAGAGTCTGAATACATTTGATGGAAGTATGACAACAAAACCTACACCTTCTAATAGGCATTCTTTCTTTCTAATAGGCAAATCTTTCGAAATATCCTTAATTTGATGAAGTGTAAAAGAAAACCCAATGATCAAAAACATTTGCACTTAGCAGCCATCAGAGCAGTGTCTTTTGGTATAATTTTCTATCTCTTCTTTTTGACAGTCATCCAAAATCCCAAAGTTTGTGGGTGGATGACGTGACCATTGGAGAGCAGATGGAGCGGAGACAAAGTGCCACAGAGCACTGAGGCCTGACTGTGGACATAAATCAGGATAAAGAGTGAGGAGGATGTAGTGGGCCTTCATAAAGTCAGTAAATACACTTTTATAGCTGTTACCGCCGTGGTCCAATGGGAGTCTGCTCTGTGATGTGATGATGAACTGCATGAGACAGGACGAGGCAAAGTCAAACAGTTTGGTAGGTGGGATTTATGGGGACATTTAAGTGTGTCACGCTTGTTACGTAAAAATAACCTTTGTTAAGTTGGTAAAGCTTTCTGAACATTTTAAATCCTGTCAGTTTTAATAGAGACTCACTATTTTGTAGTTGTCAGTGATCAGTTTGGGTCCTTTTAAATAAAAGGTTCACAGCCCATCTTCTGACAGTTGAACCTGGTGGTAAAGTCTATAGATTATGTTCAAGAAATGCAGTTAGTATTTAGTGTTATAAATCATTCTTCCAGGAGTTGTCTACGGTAAAAGGGGAAGTTAAAATGTCACAGTTTGACATTGTACAGATGATTTTTGAAACATTGTTTACCATGTTTAAAAAAAATCATGTAGTGAATCAATGTGAAAGGGAAAAAATATAAACATGGTTAGATTTTTGCATTGTAGGAAAAAGCTGCTGCTCCTATAACCTTCTTAGTTCTTGCCCTCTTTTGTGGCATTTTCCCCACTAATTTAACCCTAACCCTTCTCTGGGACAAGTACTTTTCTATGGACCCAGAACTTTTCAGTGACAGACCAACACAGTCTCACTAGATGGCGTACTTTTACCACGACACAAAAACAGCGTATTTTGACCACGACTTCACAGCTATTTTTAGTACTTATGTTACGCCGTGCATTTAGCACGATATGAAAAAGAGTAAAAATGACACGAGATTTCACAGCGTCAAAATAGGACGAGTTTTAGTTGCAGCCACGTGGGGACGTTTTTTTCAGGTGAAACGGGTAAGTTCAGGCATAAAGTTACTAAAATTAGTAAGATTAGATCTGGGGCTTGGGGTAGGTTAAGATTAGAATCAGGATTTCATTAATATTCATAAATAAGAACACGTCTTAACTACCACCATTGAAATGAACGGGGACTGTGACGTGTGCTATAATAACGCAAAACAGCTGTGAAGTCGTGCTAATCATACGTAATTTGCATGTTGTGTAATGTCGTGGTAAATGTACGCTTTCTTGTGAGACCGGGCTCGACAGACATAATGATGTTGTTTGTGATGTCGTCTTTGCAAGTTGTATTTTTGTGGGACGCACATCGACATCAGTCAAGTTTGTACGATCACTGTTTTGTTTTTTTCCCAAAGATAATGGCTTCCCTGGTTAAATAAAGGTCAATTAAATAAAATTAAATTTAGAGGAGTAATGTCTGTTGTCTTAAGAAACTCAGACAGGACTACAAGGATCCAATTGGGGCAGAGCTAATGCAAGTAGCAGGCTGGTTTCCTTGTACTTTCATGTACGAAAACATCTCATGTTTATTCCTGAACACATGACAAATATAAGAGCTGCGAGAAGGGAAGAATGAACAGATTTATTATCTTTCAAAAAAAGAAAATTCCAAAAATGCTCAAGGAAATCTTACATTCAGTAATTTAATTATTGAAGGTTCTCATTGGATACCCATTTAAAATCCATCTAAAATTTTATACATGGTAATACAATACAATAGGTCTGATTTTTTAAATTTCAAAGCTATTCAGGAAATGTTTATTTATGTGTCACTGTCAACACTACAGCTGAGTTTTGTATTTAATTTAGTCCTTGTAAAGCCGTATTGGCACAAGGCGTACACTGGTTGGTTGTTGCTATACTTGCTCTTGTCGTGGAGTGCTGTGTTGGGACTCACTGGCATGTGGATGACTTGGGAGAAGATGGCCTCGGGGACAGCGAGCAGCACTGACAGGACCCAGATGGAGACGGCTTTAAGACAGGTCCAGAAAACAGCACTGGACGTCTGGATGTCCATGGGATTCACTATGGCCCTGTACCTGCCAGACACATAAGCAAGATTCTGTAAGCAATCACACTCAAAAATGCATAGCCACTTTTCATTTTGCACATGAATCATTCTTAAAAATAGACAAAAATATTTTATTTATTTTTTCGCATAGGTTATTGTTGGATACTTTAGCACCAATCATTCAAAGCATTCAAGTCCTTCAAATATTTTCCGTTCCATTTTCCCGGGCCAATCGACCAGTCCTTGTAGCTCATATCAGACAGCTTGTCCCAAAAGGGCACAGCATTTCTCATCTAAAGTGAAGTGGAAACATTTTTGACATTTTTATTATTTTTTTATTGTTTCCACTGTCAGGTCTTGCTCAAATCCAGCACTGTATTGATTCAATGTGACAGAGGAAACACTGCAAGGAAGAACTCGAAAATAGTTTGCATTCAGGCACATCCTTCAACAATAAATCATGTTCAAGGTTCATGTTTTAGGAATTTCAATCATTTATATTAGAAAGAGACTCAGTACAAGTTTGAGAAACAAAATAGAACTAAAAAGAGGTGAGTACCAAGTCTCATTCTCCTGAGAGCACTGGTGTTACATGTTAACGGTCCAGTGGAGAGACAAACTAATGGTGAAAGTGCTGGACCAGACACTAGGCCCAGGGTCACAGCAGGGTCGACAAGTCGTGGACACTGAACGAGTCTTATGAAAGCCATCAGTAAACACTTCTCTCATGAGTAAGTAAGCTTTTTATAACGCTTTTCACAGACAGAGTCATTAGGGCTTCACAGTGAGACTCCCTTCCACCAAGTAGCCCTGGGGCAGCTCAGAAGAAGCCATTTGTACCTGGCGCCTCAACCTCCGACAACCATCAACCATTCTCTAACTTGTGTGTTATTGGTAACGCCAAATCTAACTTTTACAAAACACAGACCAGCTGATTCTCACATCAGGGTTAGTTAGTTAGTTAGTTGTGGGTTTAGCTACTGGCTGAAAAGGAAATGACACAGTTGAAACAATCAAATCTTGTCTGATATGCTAAAGCTGAAAAAAATAAAATGCTCAAAACCAGTTTGGATGGATTATGGACCTACAACAATGTTCTATTTGATCTCACAGAACAGAGACCTTTAGAACGATGTTTTCTGAGGGGAATGAAAAATATGACACACTCAAAACTTCAGCTGAGGATGTAATCAATATAATTAAAACTCAAAATTTTGCATAGTATGTGTGCAAAGTACTCAAAAGCATGTTTAAAATAAATAATGTATTATGTTTGTCCTCTTAAACAGTGGTTCCCAAAGTGGGGTCATGAAGCAAAATCTGGGGGTCGTGAGATGATTTCAAAATGTAACTCTACAATTATCACTTGGTATTTAATATGTTTTGTAACTGAAAGTGTAATGTTTCAGGACATTTTGGGCATTTAAAGCAATGTACTACTAAAATAAACCAATTTTAATCAAATTTTAATGATTTTCCAAATTCAAATTATGATAAACACATTTTCTTTTGGTGTGGGGGATCGAGAGTTAGTTGTATGGCTACTTTGGGGTCTCGGATTGAAAAGTTTGGGAAGTCCTGATCTAAAACCTGCTAGCCATGTATTTATTCTTGACATGTATAAAGTGAAACAAAAAAAAAAAACTTCATTTCTTCATGGTCATTCCAGACTCTCCATGTCCAGACTGTAGAAATGATAAGCTCCTGTAGCTTGTAAAATTTCAAGCTACCAAAATTCAACTCTGCGCCATCTTCTAATTCTTAAGCTAGACACACACTTTTTCAAATTATTATTGACTCTTTATCTTGTGTCCTTAGGCAAGACACTCCCCAGACACAAGAATAGCTTGCTGGATACTCAGACACCAACTTTTCAGTGATTTCTTGGAAAATCCCTCTTCAGTGTTGCCTGACGATTTAGTATTTTCCTATTATGTCCTCTCTCTTCACCGCCTCACCCTAGCTGCCCTCGGCCATCTGCTCTGCTCAAAACTCATCTTCTCCATCTGTGTGCTCTGTTCATGCTACAGTATTACTCTTTTCAAGCTCTTTCTTCAACCACATTACCTCAAACTGGGCTATTTTGACCTGCTGAACCCTCTTTGTCATGGCGCACATAAAGCATTCCTCACATCACTTCAAGTTATTTTTTCTGTCTTTTAGATGTGAAATGTCTGTTGGAGCCCAACATAACAAACAGAAAAATGCTGTGCGACTATTTTCACAACGGTTATGGTCATAAAGAGTGGATTGTTTTAGGAAGAGGTTCCATTCACGAAACATCATAGCATTCTCAAGATCAGTGTTTTGAGATTTTTATTTTTTTGTAAATTTATGTTGTACTATTTTGTTGGTGAAAAGCCCAATTTTATGACAGGAAAATGTAAAATAACACAAAATTATCACATGTGTTGTGTCTGTCTGATACAAATGTATTTTAGGTATAATTTTGGTGATATAATTTATTTGTGGGGGTCAAGGTGAGGGCTGACACTTTTAAAAGCAAAGCAAAAACAAAAGAGAGAGGAACAAGGTCTAGACTAGACTTTTTTTTTTTTGGCCTGGAACTTGTTTGCTTCACAAAGTCGAAGTAGGTACCACAGAGTTATTAGGTCTAGTCAGTAGCTGAACAGCAGTTTGTAAAATTATTTTAGGTAGCACTTTAAAAGACCTCCACGGTACCTACCAGTTAAGTACCATGTCAGTTACTAGTAACTAACAGTGACACTTACTAGTACTTACTCTGGTACTTACTGTGGTACTTACACTGGTACCTAGAGTGGTACTTTGAGTGGTACTTGTACCAGCAGTTACTGGTACATACCACTGGTACTTACTGTGGTATTTACACTGGTACTTACACTGGTACCTACAGTGGTACTTGCAACAGCAGTTACTGGTACATACCACTGGTAGTTACTGGTACTTACTGTGGTACATACACTGGTACTTACACTGGTACCTACAGTGGTACTTTGAGTGGTACTTGTACCAGCAGTTACTGGTACATACCACTGGTAGTTACTGGTACTTACTGTGGTACATACACTGGTACCTACAGTGGTACATTGAGTGGTACTTGTACCAGCAGTTACTGGTACATACCACTGGTAGTTATTGTGGTACTTACTGCGGTACTTACATTGGTACTTACACTGGTACCTATAGTGGTACTTGTACCAGCAGTTACTGGTACATAACACTGATAGTTACTGGTACTTACTGTGGTACTTACTGTAGTACTTACACTGATACTTAAGGTGGTACTTGTGTCATCAGTGACTGGTACTTACAGTGGTAACTATTAGTACACTTACCACTTTTAATAATTTGTGGCACACACATATGTTTCAGTGGTGGTATAATTGGTACTAAATTAAAAAGTAGAGCTTATAAATTAAGAATAACAATAAAATGCAAGTGTTAAAAAAGCACAACTGTCTTTATTTATGTCACAACAATATTGGGTATTGACAAATACCAAAGTAATTATTTGTTTCAGTGAACAAAACAACAGAAAACAATTTACAACAATCTTAGCTTAATTCCAACATTTATTGATAAATACCATGATACATAATGGTAAATAGTGGTACTACAATGGTACTTATTACAGTAGTTGACAGTCAACTACTAGTAACAACAGGACCTGTTCTAAAGTGACACATACTGGTACTTGAGTGGTACTTACTACAGTAGTTGACAGTTAAGTACTAGTAACAACGGGACCTGTTCTAAAGTGACACTTACTGGTACTTCAGTGGTACTTACTACAGTAGTTGACAGTTAAGTACTAGTAACGACGAGACCTGTTCTAAAGTGACACATACTGGTACTTCAGTGGTACTTACTACAGTAGTTGACAGTTAAGTACTAGTAACAACGGGACCTGTTCTAAAGTGACACATGCTGGTACTTCAGTGGTACTTACTACAGTAGTTGACTGTCAACTACTGTAGTAAGTACCACTGAAGTTGCCCCACTGTGGCACCAGAGGTTCTTCTGTGGTCTCCCATCCGAGTACTGCCGAGGCCCAACCCTGCTTAGCTTCTGAGATCTGACTGGATCAGGCTTTGGCATGCTGGTATGGCTACGACCATACCAGCATGCCAATACTGGTGGTAAAAGTACCACTGTAGGTACCAGTGTAAGTACCACAGTAACTACCAGTTACTACCAGTGGTATGTACCAGTAACTGCTGGTACAAGTACCACTGTAGGTACCAGTGTAAGTACCACAGTAAGTACCAGTAACTACCAGTGGTATGTACTAGTAACTGCTGGTACAAGTACCACTCAAAGTACCACTGTAAGTACCACAGTAAGTACCAGTAACTACCAGTGGTATGTACTAGTAACTGCTGGTACAAGTACCACTCAAAGTACCACTGTAGGTACCAGTGTAAGTACCACAGTAAGTACCACAGTAACTACCAGTGGTATGTACCAGTAACTGCTGGTACAAGTACCACTCAAAGTACCACTCTAGGTACCAGTGTAAGTACCACAGTAAGTACCAGAGTAAGTACTAGTAAGTGTCACTGTTAGTTACTAGTAACTGACACGGTACTTAACTGGTAGGTACCGTGGAGGTCTTTTAAAGTGCTACCATCTTTTAAATATTTAAGTACAATAGGCCTCATTCATGAAAGTGTTCTTAAAAACTGTGAGTAAATTCCACTTTAAGAAGCTGCTGAGAAATTCCAAATTCCAACTTAACAGCCTTTACGCCAAATTCACCAAACTCCAGCTATGAATGGTTATTTGCAAAAAAAAAAAAAAAAAAAAAAAAAAAAAAAAAAAAGAATAATGCATTAAAGGGACTGTACCTGATTTTTGCATCCTAAAAATGTAAACAAACAGAAATAATTAATTTTAACCATTTTCCTTCAGGCTACATGATTTCCTCACGTAGCTAAAGCATTCTGAGCTTCAGAATTGTTCATCATGATGAGTTTAAATGTTTTTTCACAGCTTTTAACAGCGAGGTGAGTCACTATGCTAACAACAGTTAGCCACAATGCTAAAAACAAAAACAGAAAAAGCTGCACACAAACGGGATTTTATTATACATTTATTTATTATTTTTTTTATACATAGACAGGACTTTGGGGACTAATTTCCACCTGAATAGATACATTAACAAGGCATCAGTGCTAGGGGGAAATTGCTTTTAAGTTATCTTGTTGCAAAAAATCGAGTACAGTCCCTTTAAGGAAGCTATTTCCTTGTATGGCAAATATGTTCCGGTCGCATATTGACTTCTCCCTTCATGTTACAAAGAGGAAACAGCTTTTTCCGACTTTCGCTGATTCAAAACTTCAGTGTCTTTTAAAATGTCAAAACACACATGAACACGCAAAGGAAACATATATTTTCCAAGGAAAGATGGAAAAGATGTTCAATGAAACAATACATATTGAATGAATACGAATTATTTCCTTTTTTACAGCACAACTGTAATATGAAACAATACAGTTCTGCTGTATGTGTCCCCCTAACATTTCACAAAACATTGTGATGACCATGTTAAACAGACTTAAAAAAAAAGGCTGTAATCTGGCTTTTCTGGTTACAGTATGAAGAGAAATTCATATTGCGTGTGTGAATACAATAAATGGATGCCATTATTGTGGACACCTTTGAAAAATCCTTGCCACCCCCTGGCCACCCCTTGCTTAAAAGTCTGGCTCCGCCACTGATTCAAGTTATACATGTATTGAATCAACGTTGGGCTTTTGCTGTTTACATCGTATTTTGCGTCACGGTACAATGTGTGTTGGAACACAAAGACTCTGAGGCTGAGACAGGCTCCGTGCCAGGTCCAATAAAGTAGTCTTTTAGCATAACTTTTTTTGTTTCTAAAATTATTGTATATACAACAATTAGTAAAAAAAAAAAAAAAACATAATCTACAATCCTGTAAGAATTACAATTTTTGACTGAATTATATAAGAAATAAAATTCTGAAGCAGCTCAATGTTATTGTTTTGCAAAAATGACTCATAAAATGACCCACAATCTGACCTTGTACATCATCACATTCTACAACTTGAAATCAATCCATTTCTAGTGGCTGGCGCTGGTTTCCAGGACTAAAACCATTGAATTACCATTAGCATGAACACAATTAGTTAAATGTGGTGCTTTTCTCATAAACTTAAACTTAAACAAGCAGCTGAGTGCACATATTGAATGATACAATAAGACCATGGCTCCAGTTACATCCTGGTCTTTGCATTAAGCATGCCACAAGCCCCCTGACATTTGCTGTTTCTCTGCTACATGATGCACAAGGAAATACTCCCAATTTTGTTTGTGTGAAAATGAATAAACTAAGGACAGCAAGGAAGTATAAATAATGTCCCCATCCCAGCATATAAGATAGAAACATTTGCATTTTCTCCCTATAATTTCTTCTACTTTATGCAAATTTGCATAAAGATAATTGACCAGGATGCAACTGGCCGCACGACTGTTTGCATTCTCAATAGCTCCCACAAGACCACGTTACAATAGCTCACAATAACAATGCCTTTTTTCCAATAAAAACCTGGCAACACAATATTATCTGCACAAAGACAAGCAGGTGGTGGACCCTTTTTAGGTAATTACAGTAATGACAAAAATTTTTGCAACATCAAGACATTGTGCAATAATGGCAAAAAGTATATCTGAGACATTTTAACAGTGATTTTTTTATTTATTTATTTTATTTATTTATTTTTTTTCACCTACTCGTTTCAGGCTTTTTAAGGTGTAGTAAGTAAGTAAAGTATAAGTTTTGCCCCCACACTCTTGCTTGGTATTAATATTTAAACTTTAATACAGAGTGTATTAAAACACATAAGACGTTACTGCAGAGGTATCCAAACTTTTTTAATAAAGGTGCTATACCTAATTTTTGCTTCCATAAAGATAAACAGACATACTAATTTTTATTTTTAAACTGCTTAAAGCAATCCACCTGTTTTACCCACTTATACCTAATACATTTTGAACCTCTAAATTATTCAGTCTAATATGATTTAAGCACTTCAAAACTTTTGCTAGTTTTGTCTTGCCAGGATGTTGACAATTCTGTTTTTAGCAGTCACACAGCAATAGCATGCCACTTTCCTGGATTTTAGCTACAAACAGTAGATTATAGACAGAGATGGAACTCTGCACATTAATTTTGATCTCATAGATACTGAGTGCATTTAGATTAGGTTAAACGGAATTTATTCAGACATTTACTCAGTCTTAAATCTTCACAGTAAAATGCTTGATATTGGCTTTAAAAAAATCTGTACACAGAGCTTCAAAGCTCTGTAGAAAATGCATTACTTATTGCTAATTTTTAGAAGGTCAGAGGGTCGACAAAAATTGGTCTGATTACAGGTTGGACATGCCTGCTTTAGAGCGATCAAACAGAGAGTGTAGCAATGATCCAAAATCTGTGTCTGCCTCACTCACAACCCAGAGGAAAATCATTTTATGTCACAGAATTTATCCTTTCACCCTATCCATGTGTGCATCATAGTTTTTATCTATATATATATATATATATATATATATATATATATATATATATATATATATATATATATATATATATATATATATATATATATTTTTTTTTATCTTGGCTCTGATTTGAAGAAAGACTGTATGACTAACACTTGAGTCATGTACAAGGTTGACTCATTACAGTATTCTGTTGGATTGAATTGTTTACCTTATACCTGCCTCTATTTGATCTCAACCACTGTTTCCATAACAACAATGGGCCTCATTCATGACACGTTCTTACGAACAAATGTGTTCTTAAGGGCTCCTTACGAACATTTTTGGCATTCACAAAATTTGTTCGTAACGGAAAATGTTCGTCTGTGAGAACAAATCCTACGAACACTGAGGAGCACTCGTAAGAACAAAAAATCAGCTGTTTCAGAATTTTATTTCTTATAGAATTCAGTCAAAATTGTTATTCCTACATGATTGTATGTTATGTATTTTTTGCAAATTATTGTATATAAAATAATTTTAGAAACAAAAAAAAAATTCAGTTGTGCAAAAAATTACTTCTTTAATAAACCTGCAGCAGCCTGTCCCAGCCTCAGAGCCTCTGTGTTCTAACCCCCCAGGACTCGAGCTCCGTGTCCCCCCAGGATCAGAGCCTCTGTGCTCTGACTGTGCTCCCCTCTACAGCCGCTGCCCCTCTCCCCGCCCCCCCACACGCTCGTTCTACCGCAACGTGAAACGCGATAAAAACGGCAGAAGCCCAGCGTTATTTCAATACATTTGTGATGTGAATCTGTTTCCTCTGAGTGTGTTCTTGTGTGTTTGGACATTTTTAAAAGACGCTGAAGTATGAACTCAGCGAAAGTGGGGAGACGCGCTGCTGCCGCTTCTTCCTTAATCATTTCCCCGGCTCCAAGTCTTGTCGGTGACGCGCTGCGGCCCGCCCTTTTTGCCATATAAGGAAGTATGCATTATTCGTTTTTATGTAAATAACCGTTCGTAGCTGGAGTTTGGTGAATTTGGCGTAAAGGCTATTAGGAAGGAATTTGGCTCGTTACGAACTCGTCGTGAATCACACGTAGAGTTTTCGCAGCAGCTTCTTAAAGTAAAAGTTACGCACAGATTTTACGAAGATTTTCATGAATGAGGCCCATTAATTTTAAGTCCTTCATTTTGAAGATATTTTCTTTGTCTTGACTGACTTGAACTCACCTAAATGATTGAACAACTGATCCAGGACCAGCAAACACTTACCAGTGTGAGCTTTATTGGTATTCTGTAATATTATTGGTCAACAGCACCAACAGTTCCGTCTGCGTCTGCCCCAATGTGCTGAGACCAAACGTAAACGTAAATACACAATCATGCCGCATGAACAATACTGGATACTTGTGACAAAGAAAAGAGTGAATCAATGCCTTCTCAATACCTTAATTTACTTAAAAAGAAGTATGATTGAGTTCTGTTTATATTAATTTAAATCAGATTGATTTGGGTGTGAAAAGGAGAAAGATCGCTGTGAATTGCACTAAACAGAAGCGATGTATTTTTTCACCCTCCCATCTATTTTGGGATCATTTAAAAACACAGGTGGAGCTCAGACTCGTCTTTGTCCCGCTGTCAGTACAACTGACCTCTCTTCTTCGTGCCGCAGCAGCACTGCTCCCGCGGCATCTGGAATCTGATTAGCTCCACGCAGACACGCACAAGAACGTGAGTGTGTAATAAACTGTGGTTTATGTTTGTCAAGTCATGCACAAGTCATGTCAAGTAAAGAGTCACAAGTCAAGTCAAGTCTCAAGTCACTAATGTTCAAGTCACAAGTCAACTCAAGTCTTTGGGGATCATAGGGCAAGTAAGTCACAAGTCATGAAAAGTGCAACTCGAGTCTGACTCGAGTCAAGTCATGTGACTCGAGTCTCCCACCTCTGGGCCCTGGTACGATAATTCAGCATTTTGAATCTGGCAACACTGGATTCCAGATACGTTGTGGAGTTGTTTTAAAAGGCAGCGAAGTGGAGACCAGATCTAATCTTTGTTAAGTATGGGTCTGGATGCAAAGCAACTCAAGTTTGTGACCAATTTTATGAAATCAAACTTCCAAATGACAAAAACAGGCTTTTAAAAGACCCAAAAATAATTATTTTTAGGCCTACGTTTATAATCACTACTGTCCACTGTCCAGGTTTATTTGTACCTAATGAAAATATCTTACATGTCATATCCTGTGAGAGTAAGTTTGAACGACCAGTGACGCATCTGCTCTTTGTCCTTTGTGTAGCACTGACACAGTTTGGACAGAAACATCAGGTGTGCAGGACCAGCTCATTTCCTCTGCACAGCTGGGACCACAACCCCAAACTCATCCTGATGGACCAATACGAGGACTAATGTGGACCAAAGGGGGTCCTAATGAGACTAGCATTCCCAGCGCTTCTTCAGCCAGCTAATGACGACGCTAACAGGTCATTAGCAGTAAGAATCACCTCCTGTCTGAAGCATGAGCACACAGGCATCCATCACTGCTGCAGGTCATGACCCTTGTCCAGAGAGAGTTGAGTGCTTCTGCTGATGTCTATGGTGGTGTTGTGCATGCAGTGACTTACATGCAAATGAGAATATCACAGACTGGACAGGTGCATCCACCTGAGTGTAGAATCTGGAATATTTAACTAGGGCTGGACTATAACGCCGCAATGTTCATCATCATGAAAAAAAAAGATAGATCTAGTACATTCCATTATTTCTTCATTGTTTGTCGCTTGTTACTGTTTGGAGTCACGAGTGAGTGATGCCTATCACAGTTACTTCGGACATTAGAAGGGAACATCCGACAGTGGCCAACTTGTTAATAAAACACATTATCTCAAAGAACACAAGTCTCGCAAACTCAACCCAGAAAAATCCCAAAGATGTTAGGTCTTGCTCGTGATTTAAGCCCACAATCTCCAAAGTTCTAATTACCCTGCGGAAACAACAGAACATCAGGGTCAATATTTGAAGCTTTTTGGCTGAAGCACCATCACAGCAGAAGAAGTTTAGCAATCCTTATTTGAAGCATTATAACATAGTTTTGCACAATTAAAAATGTCTCTCTGTAGACGTTTCATGCATTTCTGCTGCATGAGCATATCAGGCAAGATTGATTGAAATACTTCCACTTTTGTAAGCATTGTTATGTAACGACAAGGCATTTTGTAGTTGATTCTGGAGAGCCCAGGCTTTTCTGGTGGAGTTTGCACATTTCCCCCATCAATACAAAATATGCACCAAAATCCTCCAATTAAGATGTCCTGATCAAACCTGATTCTGAGTTCTTAACCTTTTGTGTCTTTACACCCTAATCTTTTCCTCATACTCTTTCCTCACCTAACTCTACAAATATCATATTGAAATTCAAATATTGTTCCAAATCACCTCCTTTTAAAATCTGAGGGGATACTATTGACCCCTCCAAACTGCTTACCCAAATTTGAGAACGCAATAATGAAGGAGCATAGTGCGATTTTCTGTATTAATTATAGGGGGGTTAAAAAAATATCAAAGACTGTGTTTCATTGATGCTTCTCCCTCTGCAGCCCTTCCGCTAGACAGTCCACTCTCATAATAACAGTAGCACCACACTTTCACACACAGTCCCTTTCTGATTAGTTATCTCAACCAACTCTTCACAACTCTGCACAAGCATTCTCCTACTGTATACGAAGATGACAAGCTACTGTCTATTCACAAGACCCAGGTGATAACACTAGGGCAAACACTGCTGTCCTTCTGAAAGAATTCCATGAACTCAAATGCCATGCAATCACAGGTGATAAAAGGCCCTCACTGCCTCCACAATCCCTTTGTGAACTGCAGAGTGTGAAGGCTCAAACACACTGCAATGCCACAGCGTTTACATGCGCAACATCAAAACCATATATCCACATGTGGACGGCCACACCACCAGCTGCAGCAGAGCGAGTGTGTCCCCATCTTTTTATATGGGGAAGCTGTTGTCTGTGTTTATGCACTTGTATCAGGTACAGCAAAAATAATCACTTGAATAGGTTTTTGATTACCCTCTGGACCAACACAGTCTCACTAGACGGCGTACCTTTACCACGACACAAAAACAGCGTATTCTGACCACGACGTCAAAGCTATTTTTAGTACTAGTTACGCCGTGCATTTAGCACGATATGAAAAAGTGTAAAAATGACACGAGATTTCACAGCGTCAAAAAAACACGAGTTTTAGTTGAAGCCACGTGGGGAAGTTTTCTTCAAGTGAAACGGGTAAGTTCAGGCATAAAGTTACTAAAATTGGTAAGATTAGGTCTGGGGCTTGGGACAGGTTAAGATTAGAATCAGGATTTCATTAATATTCATAAATAAGAACACGTTTTAACAACCACCATTGAAATGAACATGGACTGTGACGCGTACTATAATTACGCAAAACAGCTGTGGACTCGTGCTAATCATACCTCATTTACATATTGTGTAATGTCGTGGTAAATGTACGCTTTCTTGTGAGATCGGGCTCTCTGGACAGGCTAATCACAGCAAACGTCAGGTAAAAAAGTAAATGTGAAGGCTCAGACTTAGCCCCTTCTTGGTATCCATAAAAAGCAGGCTTCTGTGCCAGAATGTATTGTATCACAATATAGCCATACAGTGGCGTATTCCAAGAAAAGTGTTAACATTGCTGGTGGTATATATGCAAACACAACATTCAGATAATGTTACATAAGAGACATCCTTGACTTTTCATGTAGTGGGTATGTAACAGTAGTAATTCCCTGTTACATAATAATCCTCTGACATTTAAAGCACTGTCAGTTTCAGGTGGACAACAACATTTGAACTGATTTTAATGAAGTACTGTCTGGGGCATTCAATAACAAGAGCAGGGCATGTCTCCAAAATGGTCCCAAAAAGTCTCATATTAGGCTAAATCTACCAGTTTGAATTTTCAGCCTTGTTAGAATGTTGTTACATGGTCAAAACTACACCTAAATTTGTCTCTTTATATATTTCAGTCTGTCAACATATCTAAAACTCAAAATGAACACCTTGCGGTTTTCTATGGTAGTTTTAAACTTAACAAAAGCCTCTTTTTAGCCTCTTTTTTACATTTTATCTTTTGTTCATTTGATATTGTCACAGAAAATCTCTCTTTTTTTTTTTTTTTTTTATGAATTGAGAAGGGAGACAGCTTTAACAAAGCTAAAATGTTAGCTGTAGTTTTAACAAATAGCCTACAGGGCTGAAAAATTAAAATAATTCTTGTGAAGGTGTTTGCAGTATAAAAACACTGATGCATTTCTTGTGTTACCATTTAATGACATCATAAGGTGGAATAGTGGGTTTTCAGCCAAAGTGAAGAACACAGTCTAATGTTTGCTGCATTTAGGTCTGGCCAATTTTGCCTAAAAAAAAAATGGAATTGTGAGCTCATCCCTGTGACAATCTGCTTTTTGATGAAATCGTGAAATTTCTCTATTTGTTGCATCTGTCTGTTCAAATGTGACCGGCGTATTTCTTTCTGCGTTGTGTGTGCTGGTTTATGATTGTTGGTGCAGGAGTGAACCACAGGACACAGCCGAGCGATTGTAGGCGGTCTCCATTTAATCTGGATTACAGTAAAAGTGAACAAAGTCAACATGTGCAATATAAATTAGCCGGTTACACAAATGCAGACTATTGTTTTCAAATCCCTTTTTGCTGGGCTTTTTTTTTTTTTTTTTTAGCAATTTGGGCTTCTTTGGAAAGTCATAGTCTAGAGGAACTGTGACTAAATCAAATCATGATTTGGCTCCAAGAAAATCGCGATATACATTTTTTGTCATCCAAACCAGCCTTGTTTGCATTTATTGAATTGCTGAGTAAAATACTTGCCTCTTGCTTCTCCATAGATCTGACTGAGATTACAGATTTCCATTGCCAACTTCAACACGAGAAATCAAAATACAAAATCATTAGTTTTCCACATTCACAAACAATCATGAACGGTGAAACCTTCCATGGTTCATTTACTATCAGCAGCACTTTGGCCTGACCCCAATGACCTAACGGCTTTTTCAGCCATACAAGTCCACTACAATCAGCAGAGGTTTCAAAACGCCAAAATCACCCTTCAGTGAACCACAATTTCCCTCTACACCCACGTTGCAAAGCCGGCAATTTACTCTTTAAAGGAGTTGGATTCAGGCAAGAGGCAATTCATTATTTCAAGAAATAGATGAGGTATTCTTGAGTAGAGCGTTTGTGCTTGTGTGAACTGGAGAATCTAAAGGGCTTGTTGCAAAGTCAAGTCCATTGCAGGCAGCCACTTTATTCTTTACTTCACTTTATTCACATTTTTAAGCCAGAATGGTCATAAAAATATTCTTTGTTCCTGTAAAACTCATGTTCTAAAAATATGTCTGACAAAGCTTTTGACATTGTGTAGATAAGCAGTGCAATTGAGTCTGAAAAACGTCAAAGAAAGCGTATGTAGCCTATGCTAAGACAACAGGACATGTCAATGATTAGAACGATTTTACAGCTAAATATTCCACGCATAGCATTTCTATGTTGGTTTAAAGATGTGGTATTATTTATGTATCTTTTACGAAATCCTTATCCTATGCCAAGCCCCAGCCCTAAACTTACCCATTTTAGTAAGTTTAAGCCTAAACTTACCTGTTAAACCTAAAGTTGTCAACCAAAACTCATGTGTAGCCTATATATCGTGTAATTTTTAATGCTTTTTTCATATTGTGCGTAGCATATATATGCAAAAAAGACATGAAATCGTTCTCATCATACGCTATTTTTTTTACATTCCGAGCCTCCAAATAGTTCACCACAATGTTTTTCTGCCCTTTTCACAGCAGTTTGGAGTTTTGCTATGCTAACAACAGTTAGCCACAATGCTAATCTGAAACAAGATACTTTTGCTAGAGGGACAATAATTTTAAGTTATTTTAATGTAAACATTGCGGAAAATATTGTAAAGTGGCTCAAAGTTCAAAAAGTAAAATCTCAGCTACTTTAAAAAGAAAAAATAACTAGCCTACATAAATAGGCTGCAGACAGTTTAAAGAGCATATAATCTTAATAAAAAATACTAAGATTATATGCTAAAATATTTGGGGAACTTGACTAAATAACAGACTCACTTTGATTTGTTGTATTTTCTACATAAAATTGTTATTTGTGGTTATTTTTGTGGATATGGGGGCATACATACAATACATCCAGCCCCTAGGAAACTTCTATTTACCTAAAAATCACACATTAGGAGGTAGTTGAAATGTAAGACAAAGCTTAGGGAGTACAAGCGACAAAAAATGTTGGGAATTACTGCAATGGAGCGCTAAAAGAAACAACAGTCCACAAGTATACACACCTGTTTACTGGACCAAAACACCAAAACAACCCCCTTGTCCCTTTTACAATTACACCCCTGACAGTTAAAGGGCGACGCTAAAATCTATAGTGTTTGTTGGAGATGCAGAACATAACGAGGTCCGTGCGGTGTTGAACTAAATCAAATCTTAGCTGCGTTTGAATGCTCTCCAGTGGAACGGCTGGGATGAAAAGTGCTGAGTGAATATGCACCAGGCTGATGAATGGGGCACACTCATGTCACCTTGCTTTGGATAAACATCTAAAAACACACACATGGAGAAATGGACTATGGTGGCTTATTTATTATATATAAGTACTTTGTTGCATTGT
Organism: Mugilogobius chulae; assembly: GCA_038363315.1. NCBI lineage: Eukaryota > Metazoa > Chordata > Actinopteri > Gobiiformes > Gobiidae > Mugilogobius > Mugilogobius chulae. The sequence goes on along the minus strand of CM076405.1, from coordinate 25,003,889 downwards.
GTGACTTTGGAGGGTTGGTCTTTTGTCTTCCACTGACAACTTTAAGAAGAGCTAAAGCTGGGCAATATATTTAAGTAAGTGAATAGTATAGTGATATCTCTGAAGCAAACACACAAAAGATTAGATTGAAAATGTATCTAGATCATCAGTTGTTAAGTCAAAGGTTGTCTTAGTTTACTATTTAATTAGCTTAAGGGGATTTTTATGGAACAGAAATAGAAAGCAGATACTTTATGTTTAATTTGTGAACAAAGATTTTTGGAGATTTTAATCATGTTCTAACATAATTTTTTATTCAAACCCAAAGCTGGAATCTGTTCAGTATTATTCTTTTCTCTCTGAGCATCTGTTCTGAATGTCTAAGATTTGTGATATCATGGAAAGATCTCTGAAATTGTCTGCACTACAAGTCTATAAACCATCCAAACTTGTTAAGCATGCAGTCGTGAAGGTGTTCTGGCACTTTCACCAGACCAGTGTCCATTGTTAGAGTATTCAAATTACACTTTCGATCATAAGCAACTTAGGGCCAGATTTATCAAGAACTTGCTCATGTGCAAACAGGTTAGTTACTTTTTCAAATCAGTCAGATGTTATTGTTGGTTCAGATCTAGCTGCTCAGAGACTGTTCAGCTCCAGTGTCCAAAAATTAGACAGCAACAGAAGCCATTTGCATGTGATCACCTCCTGTTCTAACACAAAGTACTTCTCTACCTACACAGAATTTCCGCAGCATGTGTTATTACCACAGCTGTGGTACGTCCTCATCACCTCCCCTCGTGCACTCTGCCTTCTCTGTAGTTGCAGTGTCTCCTTCATTTCTCCCTCACATTCTTCCTGCATATCTTGTCTCCTTACATGTCCTCCTTCCCTGTCACATCCCTTCACAACATACCAGCCTCAAAATCCAAATAATCCACAACAAACACAAATGAGGTGCAAAAGCAACCCACCGTTTTGGTAAAGTTTGGACTATGTGCACAGGTGCTGATGTGTGCACTCCCAAAGCCTCATTCAGACTCACAAAGCTGCAGTGAGGTTCTTTTCTGCTTTTCGACACATTAGTTTAATAATAAGCCTGACTGGGGACATGTCTTCTCATCAAGGTAAATTCTGAGACACCTGAATATGAATTTGAAATGAGCTGCTTTTTTTGTTCTAATTTGGAGGTGAATATTCCCCTTATTGTCACATTGTTGCGTAAATGGTTTTGTTTTCCCATTTCAATAATTTCCTCCAAATCCGGTATACTCATTACATTTTCAGCTAAACGGACAAGAACATTTCCAATTGCTTCACAATGTTTTATTAAAATCTAATCTAGTGGTTTAGCTTTCAATTTGAGGGAACATTTGGTACCGAAGACAAAACAGAGAGATGACCTGGAAACCACTTTGAAATCACACTCTAGTTCTTCTGAAATAATCTGATTTCACTTGTTATAACTTTGATGGTGATTCGTTTGGAAATAATCCTTTAATTATCACTGTGCTATTTTTGTTGATAGCAATGTCAAAAAAGGAAAAGAAAATAAACAAATACTTAACTTTGAGGCTAAATTCTTTTCAGTCCTGACCTTGGACGTTGACAGTTTAGGAAATCTCCGTTTGTTTGAGGACATGGTGGAGCTAAAGTAGATTTGATACAGAATTAAGCAGCTGATTGCTCATTAAGGAAGTCATCAAGCGTCATCCGGGGGTTCACAGCGGATAGAGCAATGGGTTTCAATTTGTTCCCTGTTTAGAGCAACAGCAAAGGAAACGGTGACTAAAAATGACTTGAGCTTGGCCCCATGAGGAAGAAAACACTTATCCAACACTTATTCTTAAGTTGGAAAATGTTTACAAAGCTTGATTAGAATCTGTCGTCACAACTTTCTTCATATTAGTGACATCTTGTGTCAAAAGTGTGTAGTGTAGAAGTTAATGACCTCATGTGAGAATAAACTGAAGAAAAATAAATTGAGTTTAGCTGTAAAATACTGTATCTTGCATCAAGTGTAGATTTACGGTATTCAGTGTCATTGTCTACACACCAGTGGTTCTCAGTAGTTTACAAAGCAACAGCAGTAGGTAATGTTTTTATTTTTAGTGTATTTCAAGTGTGCACGTTCATTTAATTATAGGACAGTTGTAACAGCACAGTGTGAATGAAATCCATTTCTGTGCTTGGCCATATAAATATCCTGCATGTCATTAGGCAACACAGTCTTACTAGATGGAGTACTTTTACCACAACACAAAAACAGCGTATTTTGACCACGAGTTCACAGCTATTTTTAGTACTTATACGTTACGCCATGCATTTAGCACGATATGAGATTTCACAGCATCAAAATAGGACGAGTTTTTGTTGCAGCCACGAGGGGACGTTTTCTTCAAGTGAAACGAGTAAGTTTAGGCATAAAGTTACAAAAATTGGTAAGATTAGGTCTGGGGCTTAGTTGCCCTAATTTACATAATGTGTAATGTTGTGGTAAATGTACGCTTTCTTGTGAGATCGGGCTCCATTAGGACAACTTGCTGTGAAAAGCCTAGAATAGAAGCGTGTTTTAATAGAGGCCATAAGGGAACATTTTATTTGGGGTTAACAGCTAAGCTTAGGTCTGAAATTTAAGAAATGTGTATCTTTTTACGTCTGGATTTGGTTAATATGCGTTTTGAGATTTTGTCAATATTCATAAAAAATAACAAATTTTTCATCCATCGTAGATATATACTGAGTTTTCGTCCTTATGACACAATTGCATGATATAGACACACATTACCAAGCTGGTTTTAGAGGCTGAGAACCACTGATATGACTTTTACATTTGGTCAGTATCATATTTCTCATGTTTTTTTTAGGCTGTGACAACAACTGTGCAAGCACTTTCTATGTGTTTTTGTCTTTTTAGCCACAAGTCTCCACTGAACCACAAAGACATTGCACAGACAGCACACAGAATGGTGACGCATAGAGACTTCTTTATGTAGTTGTGGGCCAAGTAGCCCAATCCCCATTTGATCTTCATCTAATTATTAAACAATTTAATTCTCAATTTTGTAAGATGTTTGGAATGAAAGCTGATTGGCTGTGTGTGAGGTATCCTGCTCCCTTTCCATTTGAAAAGTAGTTTTAATGCTTTGAGGTAGAGTTAGAGAGGCTTAAACATGTACTGTACGTACGCACCGTTGAGGTCCGTGAGCTCAGTAGTTTTTGTGGAGTAACTTCTTCTAACAAAGATTGCAGCCTTAACTTATTATGTCACAATATTTGAATTTGACAGAGGGAAATTATTAGGATCGACAATATCAAAGATTGCTTGTTAAATAATGGTCTATGTTATGAATATTGATGAAGTGTCATTGTCTGGGTCTTTTTTTAAATGTGGAAGTTAAAACTAATCTTGTGAATCTAATGAAAATGACCTCAGATTATATGAAATGACATGATTTTCTTCCAAAATTGTAAGTATAGGTCTTCCTTATTAAGGCAAGGGAGTTTCTTAACTGACAAGACCATAAACTAAGTGACTTGTACCTTAACTTAAAGCAAGAAAACTTAATACACAGTGGTGGCAACACGGTAGCGCTCTGGCCTCATAGCAAGAAGGTCCTGGGTTCGACTTCTGGGCCGCCCGGGGCCTTTCTATGTAGAGTTTGCATGTTCTCCCCGTGTCTGTGTAGGTTTGATCCGGGTACTCCGGTTTCCTCCTACAGCTAAAAACATGTCCAATGTGCCTCCCCTCTCCCCTCCCCAGGACTACAGATGGAAAGTAGCTGTAAGCAAGAATCTGGTACAAGCATCTCTGCCATTGTACATTGTCCTTGATAAACATTACCTACCTTACCCTTACCTTAATAATCAATTGATCGCCAATGAACAAAATACAACAGTGTTGTCATTTATTGAAATATGCTAATTTTCTGAAAATTACATCTGCTTTATTTTCTCCGTGAAGACAGGTAGATTGTCAGAAGTAAAGCAGCTAAAAGTGTTTTGGTCACCATTTTGCAACAAAAAGTGGTACAGTAAAACTTTTGGTGCTTTATTGCAGCAATAAATTAATAAATACATAAAAGAGTTGTAAAAGAGGAAATCAGAAATCCTTATCTGTGAACTGGACTCGCAGCAACAGAATCCTTTGACAAGTCCATTAGCTTTATTATTAGTCCGAAAGTGTGACCCCGTTCACTAAAAACAAACACTGAGAAGCTATAAAAATGGTACATGGTTTATATCATCATTCACATTCACACAACGTTCTCATAAGAAAAAGCCAATAAATCATAATATTGCTTTTGAACACTTTCATGCTGTGTGTGCTTCTGGATCAGCACTCAAAAGAATAGCTCCAATTACAGCCCATTCCATTTCCATGTCATAGTTGTCATCCTCTTTTCCTTTTCTAACACTGCTCATGAAACCCTTCATTATCATGTAAATCACATCGTCGTGAGAAGGGAACCACACCGTACAGTCATATCAGATTGTAGCCATTTGGAGTTTGAGGGGGATTTATTAAATGCTGAGCTGGACAGTGGAGAGGCCATAAACATGTCACGGAGTCAAAGCCCTGAGGGAGCACTTTTTGGTAAACATGATGAGATTCATAGTTAGATCTAGGTTTGGCAAAAGTATCGACAATCAGATATTAATCAATATTAAAACTAAATTTGTGCAAGAATTATAAAATCTGATTAATAGAGCATATGTTTGTCATTTCTTCAAAGAAATTGATTTAAGTTAAAAAGCTAGAAATGTAATATTGTGGCAACACTAGTTTGATGTGGGCGTCATTAGCAAGATTGCTTTTTTAAAGAAATTTATTTCATGTTGGGCAATAATTTGACATTTAGATAATATCTTGATCGTTGTTTTTAAGATACAGAAAAGCTGGAGATATCTGGATATATCATATATAAATGAGTATATCATTTGTAGAAAAAAATAACAGCTTCAAAAAGATCAAATAAAGGTAGAAAAAAATATTTTTTTATTCATTTCACATTGACTATTGACACTCATTGACCAAAATTTGCATTAAGATCTTTTTATCCTGGTTTAAAAACCAGGATAAAAATGTGGCACTGTTCTGTTTGGTCAACATTACTGTATGGATCAGAAACATGGACTATTTCGAAACAAATGATGGATCGTCTGAGAGCATTTGAGATGTGGAGCTATGAGAAGATGCTACACATGGATGGACAAAGTTACCACAAGGAAGTCAGAAGACAAATTGAATCTGAAGATCTTCTCAAGAATATTCAGAAAAGAAAACTACGCTTTTTTTTTGGCCACATTATTCGTTACAATGGCTTGCAAAGAATTCTTTTAGAAGGAAGGAAAGCAGCAAAGATGGGCAGAGGAAGACCACGATTAATGTGGACAGATAACATCAGACAATGGACGGGAATGAATTGTGGTGCCGTGATCAGAAGAGCTGTGAATCGAGATGACTGGTGAATTGTGGCATCCAACCCTGTACAGGATGGAACATGATGATGATAAGCACAAATCCATTACCCAAATTGTGTTAGAAAAGACTAAGATCAATTCTAAGATAAAAAAAAAAATCCCTTTTACTTCAGAGCTTTTGCCATGCCCCCTTTTTAGTTGATTAATCAGTCAATTGGACATGTCTTTAGTCGACCAAGAATGTCTTTGGTTGTTTACAGCCCTACATGAAACTCTGTAAGTTTGGGCTGAGATATTTGGCAAAATCGTTGAATCAAAAAAGCCTTTTTTTAATTAATGAGTCTTGTCTTGAGTAAATTAAGAATGTCTTTAAGCCAATAATTTATTCATATGTTAAGAGACATGTTTGAGCTTTTTCCTGTTGGGCTGACAAAATATTACCTGAAAAAACTAGCGAAATATCCATTTTTGTCAATATTGCCCAGCCCTAAATTTATTGTATTAAATTAAAATCCAAATCCAATAATACTGGTTGCTGTGGTTACAGAGCTTCACCAGGTTTTACCAGCTGTTGTGTGTCCTTGGGCAAACGCTTTACCTTTAGAGCTTGACTGATGGTGATTGGCTGACTTGCTTCCGTCACTCTCACGACAGTTGTGTCTACAGAAATAGCTTACCACCAGTGAACACTGTGACGGATAGACTAATGACGACAGTGATGGGTTTCAAGAGGCTTAAGGCATTATTAGTTTTTATCTGTGGATCATTAATGGTGCACTGTGTAACATTTCTTGTAGAGAATGTGCCATCTTGTCTCCATGGCGATCTCATTGCTTCCCTGGAAAGTTCATCTCACACTTTTACAGCAAACAAAAAGTACACAGTAGCCTACATCTAGTTTTTGGTTGGATGAAATACCAAATTGTCTCACTAATGCTTTTTAAGCAATTTATGAAAAATAAATGAACATTCACTATACAAGCAACAGCTCTGAGAACATTCCTGCAGTCAGAATGAAGGATACTATGAAAAAGATGCCCTCCAGCTGAGAGTAAGCTCCTATTCACCCAAATGAAATGGGTTGGAGTTAGTGGGTAGATTAAAAAGCTTTTATAAACTGATAGTTAATTTGTGTTTCATTTACTGCAGAAATGGATGACTTACTTTAGAATAGTAGGTACTTTTAAAGAATTGCTGTTGTCAAAAATCCTCCTAACTACTTCAGCTTAACACTAAATCCTCTTTTCTCAGTGTTTTGTCATTGACAAAAAGGATAGTGCACCACAAGAGGTCATTATTCAATTCTAATATCAATATTCAGTTGGTCTCCAGTGAAGTGGTCAGAGTGGAAATCTAATTAAAATGAAGTGTGTTCACTCACCGGGGACAGATAGAGACAATAATTATAACACAGGCTTTATAACAGAAATATTATTGTATTACAAAAAGAGCATATTGTAAATGAATTGTTCTTTTGACCCTGTAAAACTAGATCACTCGTGTGTTTTTATAAATTGAAAAGAATGCTTAAGAAGAGAGCAAGCCATTCCAAATATATGGTAGCTGATCAATATACAAATACGAATGACTGACTGCTGTGAGGTTGCTATTGCTTACCAATAGAGACTTCAGCATCCTCTTTGTCTTCTTCACTTTTGCCCTTGTGAAGTGATTTTATGAGCTCAGACTAATTTCCCTAAGGCAATAAAGGTCTTCATTCATTCAGAAAGAGGAAAATTAAAGACCAAGTGTGTAACTTTATTGTGATGGGTTTGTCACCTATTGTCGGATATAAGGCATAGTCCTTTGCATTACATTATATAAAGACATTCTTACTGTGGCCCTTCTGTGAAACCAACTCCAGACAAAACCGTGATATTTGATATATTAACATAGAATCAATGACTTTGATGCATTATCCCCAATTATTTATAATCACAAATAGGGAAGTAGTAGATAGTGACCATAAGCAAGCTGAAGGTTACAGATATGTAAAAAAAAAAAGAAAAAGGACTGAAATATGACCATTAACTCACAAATAAACAGTGTTATTAACCCAGGCTTGTCAACATTGATACATTGCCTGTGATTACTCATGTGTAATTCTACGTGAGTCACTAATAAAAGGGAAGTAGCTGACGGTGAGAACTGTTAAGATCATGTTTTGGACGACTATAGTAAGGAGTGAGTGAGTAATGTCTATGAGTAAAGGCACTGTATAGTTTTATTATAATTATGGGATAAATGATCTATTGTCTGTGAATCGTTGAACTACAGATTCCATAAAAGCACAGTAGTTTTCATTTGTCAGTGCCATGTTTTACAAATGTTATAATCCTGAGCTAGACTGCTCTGGAGACATATTTGTACAAATCCTTCTACAACTGTGCTATTTGTGAATGGACAGAATGTTAGGGTTGAAATCTAATGAGGACACATAGACACAGTGGAGATTACAATTTGATCAAAAATACATTGGGAAAACGGCTTCAAATGTGGCAGTGGTAGCATTTGTTATGAAATACACAACAATTCACTTTTAACATGAAAATCCTGCAATGGCGATGTCTGGTTTCAGTGCTGGACCTAGACCAGGATTCTTTTTTTCTTTCTTTTTCTTTTCTGTCAAGAATGAGAATCAATTGACAAAATGAAGCAGCATTGCAGGATTATCTGTTTTGTTACGTTGTATGTAGAAAGCATATCTGCTTTACTCTAAGCAAAAATGCACTGACACCACCTCTAAAAATACTTCCTTTGAGGAAAGAGCATAAGATAGTATGGCTTGACCAAAAAATAGATAAAAATTGTGATTGGCTGATGATATGTCCCATCAACAGATAGTAGACTAAAAAGGAAGCATTGAAACTGAAAAGTAAATTATTTATAACTCAAGAAGTGCTTGAAAAAAAAAACTTAAAATGCCAAAAATGTATGCCAAACCACAATTTATATAGACAACCAATAGGAAATTATATATTTGGATCTACTGTAAAAAAAAAAAAAAAAAGAGATTAGACCAATGCTTTTGTTCCAAATCATAATCTGACTGATTCCATGTGGTCGCTGTTCAAAATGAATATTTACAATCGGTCAACTAAAAAAATGTGATCGACCAAGACTCCATCAACTGATTAATCCGGTAAAATAGATAGATAGATAGATAGATAGATAGATAGATAGATAGATAGATAGATAGATAGATAGATAGATAGATAGATAGATAGATAGATAGATAGATAGATAGATAGATAGATAGATAGATAGATAGATATGATATTATATGTGAGTTTGGTGAGAATGTATTTCAATGCTGCTATAACTGATTTTATCGGAGAATCCTAGAAACCCCAGGGTCTGAAGATGAAGAGCCTGGAAAAGCTTGGTGAAGAATTGCCAAAAGTTTTAATTTTCAACTTAAAACACAGATTTTTTTTTTTTTGTTGTTTTTTAATCTCATAATTTGAAAATTGTTTCCACTTTTGAAAGTTTTGCGAACAAAAATCTGAATTCTTTTTGCTGTCTTTGTCAAGTTATTAATTGATGTTTGGTAAGAGCAATGGGTGTCTGAATCTTTGGGATGAGAAAGTGGTGAACTGTTTCACTTTGTGTCTGCAAACCTGTTCTAGTGTTGTATAGTGGACAAAAAAAGAAGGCATGAAAAAACGATAATGATGTGTCAATATAGAGATCGGTTTGAAAAGCTTAAATCCCAAAAGTTCTTTTATTTTCATTCAACTGAATGAACAGGCAATTCATAAATCCTGGAGCAATCCACATTTAGCACATGCTGGATGTTATTTGAGTACAATTTCACAATCAAACTTGTCAAAACACAGCTAGAAAGTGGAAACAATAAAGAAAAGTTAGAAGCCAAACCTTCCACGTGTATCGGACAGTGTAATGAGTGTTTTACGCACACACTTTCACCCAGCTGTCCTACCTGTCCGCACTGAGAGTCGTCAGCGTAAACACAGACACGCCGACCGAGGTGAGCTGGATGGCGGGAATGAGCTTACACGCCGCTTCTCCAAACACCCACTCCTCGGAGAAATAACGGAACGCGTCCACGGGCACGCACGTGACAAGCAGCAGCAGGTCTCCCGCGGCCAGGCTGGAGATGAAGATGTTGGGCACGCTTCTCATGGCGCTGTTGGTGATGAAGATGTTGACGAGCGTGATGTTGCCCACGAGCCCCACGGTGATGATGATGATGTACACCGAGGTCATGACGCAGCGCACCACGAAATGGACTGTCTCCGCGCTGTCGGAGTCCATCCACCAGCCCGGAGCCTCCGTGGTGTCATTTAGGTTCGTGGCGTCCCTGAGAACTATCGGGTGGTCCGCGTTTAGTAAGAACTCGTCATCCATGGCTAAGAATGAAACAAAAAGTGATACAAGAGTTTAATCCAAGTTGTGCGTAAAGTTTTAGAGCGAAGGGAAAAGATGCGCGCGCTGGAGATGAGAGAGCGAGTGGGTCTGAGACTGAAGCGCGTGGAGAAGAAACTGCGCGAGGAGAAGTGTGTGGTCTCACTCCTTCACCCCCCTTTCTCTCTCTCTCTCTCTCTCTCTCTCTCTCTCTCTCTCTCTCTCTCTCTCTCTCTCTCTCTCTCTCTCTCTCTCTCTGAGACACAACCTCTGAATGAAGGTGTTTTAATTGATATTTGACTAGGCACATATATTCATCTTTAGCTTGTAGGTTCTGCTGGTTCTACTGAAATGCTATTTGCTGGTCACAGTTTTTTTCTGTACTCATATCAGATAGAAAGATCTTAACATTAAATGTACTTTTGGTTGCATTGACTGTGATATTTGGTTCTGCAACTTCTCTATCTCCCTGATTATCAGTTGATGCCACCATGTGAACAGTCAGTTTTGGGGGGATGATTTTTCTTTATTTTTATTTAACCAGTAAAGTCCCATTGAGATTTGGAAATCTCTTTTCCTGAACAACACAACCCAAGACACATATTTTCATTTAAAATCAACAGCAACAAATGTTATAGAGATATAGTTTAAAAAGGTACAAGCTAATGCTTGCATTTCCAAGTCTTTCAGAAAATAGTCAAAATGAGCCTTATGAGACAAAAGTTTGAAGTTTAACATCTCTCCAATTCCAATCTGTGGATCACAATACTAGAAAGATATTTTCCTTTCTGAGAATCAAAGACATCCTGAGAATGCTATCTGAAGATACACACTCAGTTCACACTTCTGTGGATGTAACTGTTCACAGAAAATACAAAGTTCCGTAGACATTTTAGAACCTGTATTTTGTCCCCTGACAGTGATGGACCTTATGCAGCAGCTTCCAGAACAGAAGCATAAACTGCAAATGCCAAATACTGTGGTTGTATCTTATTTTATTGTGGAGAAAAGTGTCCGGAGTTGACAGTGACAGATGGAACAGTGCAAACATGAAGAAGATGCAATTAAAATGTGTTAAATGTGTGACTGTGAATAGTGAGATAGAGAAAATCTTTTTTGGGAACTTGGATTTGAAGACGACACAGATTTTAATGAATGAGGCTTGTCAGGGTTAACCATTAAAAAGCTTTTTTAGGAATTATTTGGAAAAGTGTGTATGGGTTTGATTGTGAAGGAAGGTAGAGCTTTTATTGTGTCGGAGTCTCCAATATGGACAATAATAAAGGTTTGAACTAATGAATACTGCACTTAAAATGATGTCTAGATTATTGAAATGCAGGACAAAGCATGTTCTCAATAGAATTGTCACAAGTAAGATTTCTATTAGCCTGACATTCGTTCAGACATGTTGTTTTCACGCATAGCATCCATTTCTTTTTGCTCCTGTTGTCGCATTGGGCATACTGTCTAATGGGGATTATCTTTCACATGAGCAGCAAATGTAAAGACCTGGCTGGTAATCATTCACGGATAATTTACCAACACAAAGTGAGCATCTTGAGTGGACACAGTGTATCGAAGATCTCAAGGAGCACGTCAGGAATCCGCCACACAACATTAACTTCTGCTGGTAATTGTTTTCTTTAATAACGAAGAATGAAAATCAATGTGTTTGTGTCCAAACGGCAACAAAGCCACTGCATGAATCTGATAAAAGACTGAAATAAGGCTGAGGTTGTTTAATCAATTAATCTGACGGTTGGTGATGCTTTAGTTTACCAAATAATAGTGATTTCTGTTGAACCACAATGCAAAATCTTTGGATGAATTAGCCAAATTTTTGGAAGTAAATTTGATAAATGCAATGCTTACAAGTTTATTTATTTATTTGTAAATGCACAACAAAAAGTCATATGTGTTTAAATGTCTTGAACAAAGAACATCATCTTGTCTTAAAGCTGTTTTTTTTTTTTGGGTTGAAAATTATAACTTGCTTTTTTATATACCTAAAAGTACATTGTAAGTGACAAATCAGATCTCTGTGTCCTACCTGAATCTTTTTTTTTCCCATAGATGGCTGAAAGCAGCACTCTGATTGGCTGATCTTGGGTGGTCCACTCTCATTCACTTTGCTGTCTGTAAAAAATATGTTTTTAAGCTAAGATTGCCTTTAATTGACCAATTATGTCTTTTGCCGACTATTGGAGAAACCGGTTTGAGAAAAGATTGTTATCTCGATGCATTTTATCATTATTGTGTTTCTTCAGATGTAGTTGAATCAGCGCTGTTCCTGTATCTATCCTGTTCCCAAACTCTTCGTGTGATTGGGGTGAAAAAGCCACAGGTAACACAGGAAAGCCAATGCAATACAAGTCCATGTAAATCAGAGGAGTCCCTTAGACCATTGAGGAAAATGTACTTCAGTCTTATCTTTCTTCCACACCTGCATCGTTTCTGCCTAAAACCGTTTTTGAGCATATCTTTGAAAACCCAGCCTTACTCCCAACACAATCAGTTTTTTTTCCCCTAAATCCTATACGTTTATGAAGTTATCGAGGTGATGGCAGGAAGAAAATCAGGACAAAATTGCATTGGCAAAAGAAGAAGACATTTCTTCATGCAATAGAAAACTTGTGTGTGGTTATTAACTTTTACATGCAGGCAAGAAAACTGAATTATTGTTGCAAAAGATATGCTTGTCCTGGTGAATCTTTGTTTTTTCATGATTCCTGGACTGCAGAAAGTATCCAACTTTGTGAGTTATAGTGACAAAAATATTTTTCCCACTATTCTCAAACAATCATGTCAGTCCAGTGGAAATACAGTGCATTTAACAAACAGAATGTTAGATAGATGGTGCAGAACTTGAAAACTTTTCTTTCAACTATGAACACCAAATGAAGAGATTGTTTGTAAAAACAGATTTCCTTTTAAAACAAGTCTTTGTATAGCAAACCGCTGTGGCCAAAGGGATGTACAGTCACCTCAGGAGTTTTGGGCTCATCTCGCCATCTTTTTCTCCTATTTGTCTACTCACTTTCAGGACACTCAGGATTTTGGCTGTACAGATGAAATAGTGCTGTCGATGTACTTAAGAATATAAATAGTGACCAACCTATGGCACCAAAATCATTTGAAATGTCTTTTGTGTATTTTATAGAATTTACTGAGAAAATACTGGATGTAGGGGGTGCACAGTAGCCAAGTGGTTAGAGCTCCGGCTTCCCAATAAGGAGGTCGTGGGTTTGACTCCCGGGTCGGACCATATCAACATCTCACGATCTCTCTGGGTGGAGTTTGCATGTTCTCCCCGTGTCACCGTGGGTTTTGTCCGGGTACTCCGGTTACACCTCCAAAAACATGCATGTTTAGGTTAATTGGGCATCACTGTAAATTTCCCTTAATGAGTGAATGAGAGAGTGAATGATTGTCTGTCTGACCCTGCGGCAAGTTGGCCACTGTCCAGGGTGTTCCCCGCCTAAGGCCCAAAGTCACTGGGATAGGCTCCAGTCACCCGCGACCCCTAACGGGATTAAGCGGTAGAAATGAATGAATGAATACTGGATGTCATTGATAGTTCAAGTTTTAAAACCTTCAAAAAGCAGATTTAGAATTACACATGAAAACATTTTTTTTTTTCAGTTAAAATAATGCTTGAAAAAGTTTGATGTGTGTAGAAATTATAATTTAGTTGTTTACCAAATCTAGATAACAAACTCAATGCACTGTTAAAGGTGTAGTAGCACATTTTCACTTCAAACACAGTTTAAGACTATCTTCATTCCTAAATCATTCGATACATGGTTAAAATAGACATATATCCATTTTGGTTGCCCAAGCTCAGCTCAGCCAATCAGAGAGCTGCGTTTGGCTTCTGATGAGATCTAGAAAACTTTATTATTAAGTTCAGACAGTATACAGTGCTCTCATTTTTGCACAAAGTGCTGCATCTACCTTATGCTTTTTAGAAGAAAACATGTTTAGTCATTTACAACTAAAAAGTTAGTTACACAGCCACACAGCCAATTCAAGAATACACTTTCTATGTGTTTGTTGCACAAAAACTTTTTGTTTAAACATTTAGTTTGTCTTGATGTTGCTAATTCAATATTTGTTACTAAGGACCACACCAGCGCAGGGTTGAACTGAGTTGAGGCGCATGATCAAACTGAGACACAAGCGTGAGCTGGATATGAAGGCTTCCGGTGACTTAGGGGTGTGGCTGGACTGCGATGGGGGCGTGGTCCTACTCACAAAACTCTATTAACCAAGTCAATACTGATAACAGACTTGCTGTAAAAGTTTTACACATCTTCACTAATATTACCTTTTCCACCGCTCATACTGCACTTTATACCTACGTCAGTGTCTGCTTAATGCTTTATCTCTGTCCTTGTGACAGTGGAGTGACTAATGATGATTTAGTCAAAGCATGATTAAATTGTTCCAGCTCCATACTGGGCTGCACTGATGTTCATTCAGAAAAGATGGTGCAATTGTTAAATTGTGCTATTTGCATGAGATGCTAAAAGCTGGGTCGACTAATGGAGCCTGTAGGAAAAGATTTTTTGCTTTTTATCAGGTCCAACAGAACAGAAAGATTTTTTTTTTCCTGTGGACACTATTTCTACACAACGTAATTCACAGTGTGAGCGCGCGTGTTTTTTGTTTTTGTTCTAACAGAATAATGAAACCAGAATTCTAGTTTTATCCAACTTTTCACATTAACTACCACCTAAGAAAGTATTACCAGTTCCAAATCGAATCATGTTAAGCCATGTAACAGAGCAACACAAATATTCTTATTAGCCTAACAAACAGCTATCTCTGAAGATTAGACCTGTATAAAAACAAATATCATTCTTTGATTTACTTGTGAATTCATAATCCTTATTTCTTACATCTTATTGTCAATTATTCAGGACACATTTAAAATATAAACAGTAACACATCAAATCACAATTGCAAAACTTACTTTTACATTTTTCTCTACAATTGATATCGTGGAGGCAGGAGTTAGTTATTAATCTAAAAACTGACACTTAATCTTAGCACATCTTGAACTGCAGAATGTGGACATTTGCATCTTTCCATAAGCAGGTTATATTTTGTCATCAGGCATAAACACACACTCGTGGCATCAAAAGTGAAAATATAGATTGAACTCTAAATTCATCAAATATCTGAACAAATCCATAACTGAAGGAGTTTGCATAAAGCGAATTTACAACCAATAAGTCATTTTTGAGGTGTAACTGATGAAAAGCCTAACCCTAAAGAACCAACTCACATCTTTTAAACTGTTGTTCTTTCAGCTGATGTTGTAAATTATTTTATTGAGAATTGCTACACAACATAGCTATACTGATTAAAAATGTGCCTCTGATTATAGTGTGTCTTTTAAAATCTATAATTTAGCCACAGAAAGTGAAATTACTCAATGAAGATGACCCTCACACTCAACTACCATCTGTGCAGTATACATTAGGTTAGATCACAAGACAACAGACAGACCTGTTTCTTACAGAGTTTTTACAGTGAAAGAAGTGGTCAAGCTGACTTTAAAGCCACACAGCCCTGGTCCGGTGGTCCTTTGATTGTTCCTCTCATTTGTTTTGAAAGCAGCGAGCGGAAGAGCAGCTCTCTAACCACATGTGACTCCTCTGAGCTGTGCGTCCTCCACGTTCCGTATCAAGTCGGATTTTAGGATTGTGTGCTGAAAAAAGACTGGGCAATGAACAACACGCCGCCAGGATTACGGTTGGTGTGTGGACTTCCATTTTATCTACATGTAGTTCTTTTTTATTGAAAGTTTAAAATTGGATCTGAGCTGTTCTTTCTGTGTAAGTGCTGACCTCTCAGGACAACGCCGTCTTCACCAATGCTCCTCCAGGAATACTTACTGTGCAGGGTGTGTTCACTTATTAATGTAACCATCATAGTCTAACCAGAGGGTTCTTTGCTGTAGTTGATTCTATTTCAGCAATCCAACATTTATTTTGTTGAAGCTACAAAATGTGAAGACTGAAAAGCATAATAAAAGTATTAGATAATTAATAAATGTACATTTAAATTGTTGTCAAGCAAATAATTGTATCCTTGAAAGAGTTTTCAAAATGTGGTTTTCCTGGGACACATTTGTGTGAATGCTCCATGTTTGTTTTAGCGAAATGTGTGGACCAAATGTTTATTAACTCAAATTACAATGGCATTTGACTATAATTACATGAAGTTGTGAATGTTTTACCAGAGCATTAGCTGTGGTGGTTTGTCGAACAACGGTAAAGTAGGATGGTGTCGTGACACCAGCTAGAAATACTGCATTTTGTGGTATTAGCATTATTAGCGACGTCTTTTAGAAAGACAAACATTGTATTCATAAAATGTGATTAAAATAAGTGTTTTTGGGTGATTATCTTGTATGTATGCATTGGCATTGTATAGATTGCTTGTTTGTGGAGCAGCGAAGGTGTTTTCTGCTGACAGAGTCCTATAGGATTATAATGCACACACCACATGTTCAGCTGCCCATTGTTTGTCTCTGTTGTGTCTTTTTCAATTGATGGACAAATAAAGGCAAAGAGAAATGTGCATTGTCACAAGCTTTCAGAGGGTAAGAGCCATCCACGTTAGAACTGAGCTAACAGCAAACAGAAATGAAGCTTGGGCCCTGCAACAGCTGCAATGTCTCTCAACTACATCAAAAACTTCTACGAAGGATGTGTGAGTAAACACACCTGCTTAGACAAAATGGTATTCCTTGGTTACGTGCTGATTGTATGTTCAAGGAAATGTCTTTGTGTTTTGGATGAAGATTTGAGAGGAGGACACTACTAGACCTGTATTATAAAAAGGTCCTTGAAGATAAGCAAAAATAAATTGATACTGATTGTGTTGTAGCGTAGGAGTAATGGTCATTGTCTACAACTGTTGAAATGTGAGTTCTGGCTGGATATTGGGTTTAAATGAAGCATGCTTCAGGGAGCTAACATTGTACATGTGCCTGAGTCAGAAATGTTACATATTCTTTAATGTTACAATTGTTAATGATCACTATACTCATCATCTCAATGGATGATAATTTCAAAGCACTACAAAGAATGACTAACATGAGTGTGCGTGTGTACAGCTGAGGCCTCCGACGGTGATCGGACAGTTCCACACTCTGTTCTTCGGATCAGTGCGGATGTTCTTCCTTGGAGTTTTGGGGTTTGCTGTTTATGGGAATGAGGCCCTGCACTTCAGCTGTGATCCTGACAGAAGAGAGCTCAATCTGTTCTGCTACAACCAGTTCAGGCCAATAACCCCACAGGTACAGCTCACTTTGTCAGTATTGCATTATTATTAATAATAGGAAGAATTGTACAGGTAACATTTATATTTAGATACTTGCTTAAACATCCATTCTCCTCTGCTGCTGTGGGCAGGTTTCTGGGCACTACAGATGGTGACTGTGCTGGTCCCAGGAGCGGTGTTTCATCTGTATGCAGCCTGTAAGAACATCGACCAAGAGGAGATTCTGGAGAGACCACTTTACACAGTCTTCTACATTATCTCTGTGCTGCTGCGCATCATCCTGGAGGTCATCGCCTTTTGGCTCCAAAGCCATCTCTTCGGATTCCTGGTGTGTACGTCCACAGGCTAAAGCTACATTTGATAGACCTTTTGTATTACAGTAGACATCTTACTTCTCCCCTCTTGCAGGTGCACCCACTGTTTATGTGTGATGCCAGCGCTCTGGAGAAGGTGTTTAATTGACCAAATGTATGGTTCCTGAACATTTTGAAAAGACCATCTTCCTCAGTGCCATGTACACGTTCACCATCATCACCATAATCCTTTGTGTGGCTGAAATATTTGAGATTCTGTGTCGGCGCCTTGGGTATCTCAACAACCAATGACACACGTGAGCTGTGAGGAGTCATTGTGCCATACATTTGTGTATATGTGGGAGCCTAATGCTGAGGCCTATTGTGACCATGAGCTCTGACAGTGAATCCTGAATGTTCCAGTGCAGTACTTGCACTGGTATACTGTATCAGCTGGCAGCACTGACTCTTGGAGTGGTGTAACCTTTTCAGTTTGAGTTCTAAAGACAGGAGACAAAAGACAAGAGCTGTTTTGTTTCATAACAAACAACATGCTTGAAAGTGTCTTGTATGGTGCTACAAAACATGTGATTATGTCTGTGACGGCTGACAAATGTGTTGTTGGCCAGAAGACAATTGATGGGCTAAATGCCAGGTGCTCACGTCCCCTCAATAGAATCAACAAGGTTTAGGGCTATGTTTTGGCCATGATTGAAGTGCTCAATATATTCTTTTATGAAGCTCCCTCTGGACATGAGTAATATCATGCAACACCTGCAGGTTCACACAGACAGTGTGCTGACTCCACACTTTCATTGTGAGCCCAAATAGCTGACGTCACACTTTATTTATCTAGCCCTTTAAATAGTACAAAAACTTTAGATTTTGCTTTGTTTCTGATTGATGGCGCTGATCTGGTCAAATAAAAGTAAAAATAGTATTTTGACATTTTGAAAAATATATAAATACAATATTTTTGAGCACAGAAAACTAGATTATGTGTAGGTAAGGTAAAATCAGTGTCCTGAGATAGTCTACTTTATATTCACTTTCTCTTGTATGTGACCAGCTGTATTGCTGTAATGTGAACAATTACCTCCGATGTTTCCTCTTGAATCAGACATCCATCCATCTTGAGTTAGTCTGTTGATCTCAGGTAAAGTGCAGGACTGAACTGACTGGAGCCGCAGCAGAAACACCTTTCTGTTGACTCCTCAGATCTGTGTCAGATCTTTAAGTTCTGGTGCTAGCGCTTTGATTAGTTTGTAGATACTCTATGGACTTGAATGATGGCAGACGCCATTGAAAGTGCAATGTGGTTTCAATATACCGTACATATTATTTGTTTTAAGATTGTATAAAAATGATGTACTCAGCACTCACAGTGCTACCAACTTCAATATCTGTTTACAAATTGATTTTCATTCATCGAGCTGTCTGCTTACCTTGAATTCACTTTGCACTCAGCTGTACCAGACTGCATTATTTCTTGTCCTGTGTCGTGATAAACAGAAGATTTGAGTTCAGGAATTTATTTGAGAGAAATGATTGCATATGTAGCATTACAACTATTCTGTAAATACATTTAGAATGTGGTCATTACTGACATGAATTTTGTAAATCTATTTGTACTAAACATACTTTGTACAATTTGTAATGTGTATTATAAATAAAGGTTTCGTATATCTACAGCAGCAGAGACACACATGCTCTGTTGTTTGTTAATGTACTGTTTTCATAGAACATACATTTTACAAGTAACAAAAATATCTTTGTGAACTGTTTTGTCTAGGAAGGAAATAATAAAAAGTTAAAAATATTCCACAACTTTCTGAATCATTTGAATATAATTGAAAGTGAGAAAAAAAAAACACCTGGCGGCACGGTGGCTGAGCGGATAGCGCTCTTGCCTCACAGCAAGAAGGTCGCGGGTTCGATTCCCGCACGGGCCCGGGCCTTTCTGTGTGGAGTTTGCATGTTTCTCCCCGTGTTTGGGTGGGTTTCCTCCGGGCACTCCGGTTTCCCCCACCAACCAATAACATGCATGTTAGGGTAATAACCTCCAGCTACGGTAGTCCTGACCAAGCCTAGCAACAACATCTGGAGATGGGTCCCCGAGCGCTGCACTGCGGCGATCACTGCTCCTGAGGAGATGCCCCAGAGGCATTGAAGGATGGGTCAAATGCAGAGGACAAATTTCCCTACGGGGACAATAAAGTGTACCTTAACCTGTACCTTAACCTTAACCTTAAAGTTATAGAATTAATATTGACAATCAATCAAGACATTTAATTGACCTTTATTTAACCAGGGAAGTCCCACTGAGATTCAGAATCTCTTTTGTAGGGGAACCGTGGGGGAAGGTCAGGGGAGGCAGATAAATACAGAAAAATAATGAACCTCATTCTCCATGGAGCTTTGAGGGCACGAAAAATAAGACAGATTTAATTAAGAAAATGCGCATCAGGGGCAAACAATATGTTTATTTCAGATTAACATTGGAACCCAACATTATTTATTTCTTAATTTCTTAATTAGTAGATTGTGTGATCTAAATCACATCTAAATACCTGTTTAGAGTAATAACCTGGTTGACGCCAGATAGAAATGTGTTGAACTTCGATTTGAGTTCTTTCACAGTATACTGTATATCCATCTGGAAGCATTTGGGAAAAGGTTTAATGAAACACATCGAGCTGATCGGGTATGCGGCCGACCTTATTTATCAGTATTTCTGCTAAACAGAATCAAATGCAGAAACATGTACATCCACAAAACCCGCCATCTTTGTTTTGTTTGCTTCAAGCATACTTCTTGTCGTCCTTGCAGACCAAACTCCCTCAACCCCCCTGCTGCAATATGATTGGGCTGGTCACCGCTGTCTGACTCCAAACCAATGGGCTGCTGGAAGGCCCGATGGATTATCTCGAGTTTGTGAATTCACAAATATCGCAAGACAATCCATTTAGCTGTCCAGGTTAGGAAAGTGAGTAATGAGTTGGAACAGTTCTTTCTTTCTTTCTTTCTTTCTTTCTTTCTTTACAGCTTGGAAATGCACTGGTTTTAACTAAACAAGGAAATGAAGAGAGTTTACATGAATTACACAGGATAAACATACTCAGAAAGAACACAGAACCTTCCTATTCTGAATTTAAAAACCCCTCTCACCTGTCAGAATAGAGCTGGAGCCCATTTGTTATTATTTTGAAGGTCATTGTCCCCCATCACTGCAGTAAACAAGAGTCCACTTTCTTGACAAGGCTCATAAATCACCTAACTTACTTATTTTAGTGTCCCTCTTTTTTACTCAAGAGAAGGAGAACTTTGGAGAGTGGTCATTTGTCTCTGCTGCATTTAAAAACAAAGGGATGACGCCAAGGAAATATAAAAAAAACATAATTAATTTTACTCAGTCTAGAGCACTGGGAAAAAAAAAGAATGTTTTAACAATACCATTTTCAATCAGTACATAATAAGCTTACCTGACCTTGGTGCCACTCCTGAGCCACGTCGCATCATTATCATCATCATCATCATCATCATCATCATCATCATCATCATCATCATCATCATCATCATTTGCCAGAACACACAACCTTTACAGACTTACAGCTGTTTTATCGTAGGCGAAATTTTACAGGAACATTCTACAGATCAAATGTTACTTCAATCAGATATGGGTCAGCTAAAATTTATATTGTTTAAATGCAGTTATATTTGTAATACAAAAGTTTAATGCATCCAGTTTTTTTGAAATATTTTATGACGAAGTACAAAAACTGCCTCTTGCCCCCAACCTGGAATATATCTGACATAAATTCAATGTGAATAGGCCAACGTGTCGAAAGGAATATGCTGTTCTCTTTTTTTACTGCTTGTGGTATTCCAACTTTAATTATTTGTTAAAATGATCTTAAAAAGACTTGTAACTCAAAATGTAGGACCTGCACTCGTCGGCTTAATTGGGACTTGACTTGGACTTAAAACAAAAACTGTTTCTGTTTTAGGACTGTAACATCAAATACAGCACCTTCAACTTATGCGTGAAACTAGCCTTGTCATATCTGAAAACTTTTTAAGTAAACTTTACCCTCCTGACACGAGGGAAATCCCACGCATCAAAGGAGTGCCACCTGATATAATACTGACGTCACCGTCCCATGACGGCGGCGCCTCCTATTGGTCAATAACGCGGAAGTACGAGGAGCGCTACATGCTAACAACAACAAGCCGTCTGTTCGGACTTTCTTCATGCATTTCTGATTTTTTGGGACTTTGCAAACGCGATGGCTTTACCGGCCCCTCTTAAAGCTGTGCAGCATCATCTCCGGACCGCCCAGGAGCACGAAAAACGAGACCCGGTGGTGGCTTATTACTGTAAGTTTTGCTCTAAAACACTGGCTAACGCTAGCATGAGATGGAAATGTTGAATAGAAATTGCGCTTTGTTCTGTCATCCGTGTATTTAAACCTATGATCCCTAATATATATTTTAGCACGACGAAACGGGTTGTCTGTTTTGACAATAAAAATGACGTATTGATGTGTATTTAACGCAGTTCCCACCTGCCTTAGCTGCTACTGTCCAAAACTTAATAAAACTTCATAGATGTGAGTGAGAATGGGCTATAAGACATTCTATTGGTAGGTAACCAGCCTATCTCTTTTAATAAGTTGAATGGGAGAAATTGTGACACAAATAAATATATTATTCACCCATTAAGGCGGCTTTTCTATGTGTAAATGTAGTATCATTGCAAAAGCAGCTGACATTTCAATCCAAAGTAATATCTAATTTGAATAGGCAAATGTTTTTAATATAGAAGCTGTGCCTTGAATAATGAAATAGTTTGTAGATAAGTACATTTACTAGTTGTTGATGAATAGAAGGCTGTTTAAAAAGCTCTATTGGCATTGGATTTGTGTTGTTTCTGGTCTGTCTTGAATGTATTGAACAAGTCATACGAGTGTTGCATGTGTGGCTCAGCTGTAAAGAATGGACACCACCCCGATCAGAGTGCACACTGAATACACAAGGAGCAGGTAAGGCTAGTACAGAGGGACATTTTCAGTTTGTGACAATAGTGTGCTAATGAAGGATGCTTGAAGGGTGGGGTTGAATTAAAGAATATCAGAGAGAGAAGTGAGTTGTGTTTGTTGTGTCTTTAAGCTTTGGACAACAATTTAGTTTGTGTGCTTTGCTCCAGAATAGTCTACAATGACTTCCAAAAAATACCTTTGCTTATGCAGCTGATGGACATTCATTCATTCATTCATTTTCTACCGCTTAATCCCGTTAGGGGTCGCGGGTGACTGGAGCCTATCCCAGTGAAAACAAATGCAAAATGAAATCTTGTAAGATAGGGTTTATGTGGTAGTCTGTGGTGTAGTGCAGTAGATGCAAAGAAAGTAGAATTGGCCTTTATGGAGCTGTGGCTACAAGTACCTGTTCACTAAGTTTGAAGGATGAATGAATAATGGTGCTTAAAATCTCCATTACGCACCACAAAGGACCACTGCTCTAGTAAGAATAAGTCTTTGCAAGGACTACTTTGCATTAGTCCCACTGCCTTTCATCAGTACTCAGTACTGAAAGGTAGATGTTTTCACTTTTATCCATGTTGTGATTTTGCTGAAGCAATATCTTTGTTGTAGAGATATTTTTACGCATTGTAAAAGCCTCTTGTCTGTACTTTTGTGTCCTTCATGGTGCATTATGGGCCTGTTCCTTTCACTCAACTGTTTGAACAAACACCGCACACTTTGAATATAGAAATACCGTACATTCGATTTCATCAATCTTTACTTGACAAGCAACTAAATACTTAACAGAGTGAAAACATTTGTCCAGGTTAAAGTAATGTGCATAGATTCTTTATGTGTAATCTGATTAAAAATAGAATAGAATATCCAAGTTTTACACCTTTTATCTGTAGCTTGGACAGTAAACATTTACTGAAAAAAAAAATGTATGCATAATTTTGCAAATTTTTCATTTCAAATGGCCCCCAATACTTATCTAAATGCTTGTAAAGAGAACAATCAAATTTTTTCTAAAGTAGCTCAAACACAAACCTGTTGCAGTGAAGGTTTCTCACCATGTTCCTTCCAAATGTCTCTCCTAAATGTCCCCACACGTTGGGCACAGACTATAATTTGATAATGTCTGAACAGTGTTCGGTGCCATGTCTCTGATCACTAGTGTCCTGCTGATGCATCTGATGAATGGAGATGATTAAACTGGCCCTAGCCACGCGTCTTATTATTTATTTTCGTCAAATTAAATCTTAGCTAAAGCATCATTAAGTTCCTTCTCCCAGAAATAAATTAAAATTGTATTATAAACAACAAATTAAGAAAAAAATGAAAACCTCACGCTTATAATGTGCACACGCAAGCCTGCAAAGACGCTGTCGCCTGTACAACAACTAGCCAACTGAGTGAGGAGGGGAGGGGTTCATCTCACTGTGAAGCGCTTTGTGACTCCGTGTCTGTGAAATGCGCTATACATTACATTACATACTTACTAACAATGAGATGACATGAAAACTGTGTTAATTTAAAGGCAATATGAATGAAAAACACTCGCTGTGTCCACTTTGCTCATATTTTACATACAAAACTACTGCTTAGACTTGAATATAAAGCATTTAAAACCCAGGGTTCACTTTTGCTTTTGATGTGAAGAGTTAATAAATGTCATTTTTCTGTCCCTTTGTGTCCACTTCTAGTGACTCTGAATTTAAATTTTATGGTAAAACTACTTTCATTCCCTTGAATTTCTTGATCTGTCCTGGGGCAGAGCAATTCATTATTATGTGTTTATAGTTTTTTTGTTTGTTTTATTTTTTTGAATGGCTTTATTTTTACAAAGTTTGATTTTATAAAAACGGATGCTCCCCATGACTTCCTTGCTGTTTGCATACAGTGTCATAATGTCCCAGCTCTGTTTGCCTTAGCCGAAGTTTAGCTGGCCGAATCCATCGTTTGCTTGTGTTTACTCTTTAAAGCTGTGTTCATCCTCACACTGCGGATGTCTCCAGTCTCCGGCTCATCACTGATCCCTGATTGGATAGAGAAAGATAAGACCCGAGCACTCAGAAGAATACTGGGAGCATACAGTCCAGGCAGAATAGAATGGAGATTATTTGGGAAAGATGCAACATTGAAACTTGGTTTACTGTGAGGCTTGTGGTGGAAATGACAGCCTATAGAACTGTTAACATAGTCAGGTTTTTAGTTTTGTGCTAATTACTCTATTGAATTGCAAATTTGATTAAAATGAATCATTTGGAATTATTAATCATTCCAATGTGCAAAGTGAAAATCTTTTTAGTTGTCGGATCTACCACAGGATCTTTCTAATTAAATCAGATGGAAAGACTGATTAAAAAATAGATATCAAATCCAGTTTTCTTTCTTCTCTGAACTTGGCTGGCTGAACTCTGGTTGTGCATTTGTGAAATTTGGCAATGATTCTAAAGCTGGCCACACACTACACGACTGTTTGCTCATTTTCCCATGTTAATTTCAGTCGCACTTAGTCACGCCTAGTCGAGATTAGTCTAAGCTAGTTGAAGCTAGTCGCAGTTGTGTCACTCGTGTAGTGTGTGGGTATCTGTGACTGGACTGGCGTTCCAATCGGGTAGTTTGTGGCAGGTCTAGACTAGACTCCAGTCGCAGGTTTTTAAACATGTTGAAAATATAAGCCCGATTTTTGTCTCGCT
Organism: Mugilogobius chulae; assembly: GCA_038363315.1. Taxonomy (NCBI): domain Eukaryota; kingdom Metazoa; phylum Chordata; class Actinopteri; order Gobiiformes; family Gobiidae; genus Mugilogobius; species Mugilogobius chulae. Next base: position 24,978,803 of record CM076405.1, on the reverse strand, counting down.
CCGGTGCTGTTCACCGTTTATGAGGCTCCTCTGGGCAAACACGGAGCCCAGCAGCCAATGAAAACAGCCGAGGAGGCACTGGAAACAGCGTGTAAGGTTAAACTTTCTGTTTACGTCTTTTCTGATGGGACAAGCGCAAAAACAGCGGTAAATGCGAGGCAGAGTGAAATTCTCTCTACTTGTTAATTGGACCGTGTTCAAAATGCACGTAGTTTTACACCTCTGACGACCAAAACAACAGCAGCGCACTCACCTCCTCTCCTCCTCTCTCCACGAAGCGCTGCTGACGTCCTCCTCACTCCAAACAACACAAGTTTCTTCTGATAAAATCTCATAAAAGTAAAGCATCCACGTAAAATCCAAAGGGGAAAAATGTCCAACTTCGTCACCTCCTTCGCCATTTCTAGTGTCATTTGAGAGAGCTAGCTAACTAGCGTGTTTGTGCCAGTGTTATGGTTATTTCAGCATCCCATCAGGACGTGCAGGGGCACATGACCTGTTTAACCAATGAAAAGTGTCCGCTTATGGCAAAAATAAATAAATAATAGTTACGCTAAAACAAAACTTTTTTTTTCTATCTTGTTGTAGAAATTATTAATCAAACACCAAAACATAATATATATATAAAAAAAGGTTCATTAAAAATCTGATAAAAAATAAATTAAAGCACTAAACTCAACTCTTTTATAAACTGTGTTGCATTGTTGTTTTTTTGCATTATTAAATTGTTCTGCTGATAGAGTAATCCTGTTTTCAGTTGCCAGTTACAGTGTAGTTTGTGGTCTCAGTTGTATAGTGTGTGGTCTCAAACGTTCTAGAATCACTCTCAGTCCAGTCTTGTAGTGTGTAGGCAAAACTCGCATTCTAATTAGTCACAACTGGAAAGTTGTGTAGTGTGTGGCCAGCTTAAAGTGAAAACTTTAACAGGACTGAGATTCTCTGACTTTCTGATACCATGTCAACAGAACAGACTCTTCCTGGACCAAGGTTTTGTATGGCTTTATAAACATAACTTGTTTGCTTGTGTAGTATTATTGCTTTGTTTATGTGCAATGCAAAAGCTTTCTATTGAACCGTGTAGTTCAAACCATGTTTTCTATAGATGCAAAAACAAATAATAAGTGATGTTTTTGCAAAATTTGAGTTGTGTATATTGTGTACAGCAAAATGATGTAACAGTTAAAAATAATAACAGTTAAAAGCAAGTAAGTACATTAACTGCTATTTTTGTTGGACTCACATTATCTGACTACTGTTATCAGAAAAAAAAAAAAATGTACGTAATATTACTATACTATTAGACAGGTTCTTGATATTGTTTGTGAGTAGAGGTTTTTCCGTTGTTTTTTATGTTTACACTTTGAAAAGAAGAAACTGCTGTGGTTGAGAACACGTGGACAGTTGTGGTGCTATAGACCAATGTATAGTTGAACTATGGGCATTATTATATGTGTATGTTGTGTGATACACTGTAGAAGACTAGAATAGTGTAAAAAGTTTGCATATTCCGAGCAGCTGATTTTGCCTCTCAAGTGTGATGAAGGCAGACTCAGATGTAGCTTTCAAAATTTCTGTCTGAACACAAGGGCAGAGCAACTTTTTGTTTCTGCACGATTTTCAATTTTTAGTTCACTTAACCTTTCAAAAAACTAAATAAAAGCTGTCTTTTATGAACATTGTAAATGAAAAGAATTGTTAATATGCCCAAATTAACAGATGTAACTCGTTTCCGCCTCAGTCTTTGCTTCAAACATACATATTTTTACTGACAGTTAGTAATTCAAGTCAAAACCCTGCCCAAATAATTGATCATTCAACATAACTGAATGTCTGTTTTTCAGATTTTTGTTAATCGCCCAGTCCTACTAATCAAAAGTGACCTACACAAATTGTGGAGGCTCTGCAGAGACTAAAAGGCAAAATACCGTGTAAATGGTACCTGAAGTGCAAATATTATGTGATATTTCTTCAATATCCTCCTTAAGGGAGTTGGTTACTTTACAAAACATGTATTAATAATTGCTAACAATCAACTTGTGATTTTATTTTTTATTAAAGTAAAGTAATTAAGACTCTGATCATAATATAATGAAGGACTCAAAACTTGACAACAAGAATTGAACATGCTTATGTATTTGTAGTTGTGTTCTGTAAAGAACAGCAGCAAACATTTGTGTTAAAAACATGACAGTCATGTTTAGTGCAGTTCCGTGGCTACAGGTTGAGCAGCGCAGAGCAGTGATGATGTGAAGTGAGGTGAGAAAGTGTGTGGCTTTCGTTTGTCGTGGTTTATTGATGCAGACGGAGCAGACCACTGGAGGTCAGCACAAACATGTGTGTGGAGTCCATGGCCTGGGCCCTTTCTCCAGCTGGAACTGTCTCTGAGTGCTCAATGTTCTCTAAAGTAAGGAAAAGGACATAAACAGATGACGTCATCAAACTTATACTAATAAGTAGGTCAAAATAATTATTTTACTGCTTTGATTTGATTTGGTTGTGCTATTTAAAGTCTTGTATTTAGTTGCTAGTGCTGCTTTACCGAAAGTATTATTGCTAATATCACATGTCTAAAGAAAAGAGAGTAAATACAACAAAAAGGTGTCAGCAACAAAAGTTAGATTCTGCACCCACTTTTTAATTGTAATCAAATTTGCCTCCATAGACATCTAACTGGATGTATTTGGGATGCTTGTGATTTTCTTGTCGTTATCTAATAAAGTTACATTTATAGATACAGTCGGCAACGCGTCATATTTGGGGGCGTGACATGCTGGGGGGAAAGCAAAAAAGAATAGGAAGCTAAACTTTTTACCTCTTTTAAGACATTTTCTGGTGAGTGTATAGCACAACTAATTCAAGTCGAGTTACAACCACGTTTAAATGGAGGTTAATGAGGTAGCGTTATGTCAGAAAAGTAAACAGAAAGTTAAAAAAGATGCTAAAAGACGCTAGGCGGCGCTAGCATCACGTTAACATCTAGCTCGCCACTACCGTTAGCATTGATACATACTTGGAAGACTGAATCACTTTATTTATCCCCAGGTCTTCATATTGAGCAGTGACTGATAAAGCTGTTGTTCCGATTCACTCCCCATGTTAACTTTCCCCCTTGGAGGTTTGTTAGTGGGCGGGGCCTTTGATACAGACTGTATCTATTCTCAGAAAATCTGGAAGTGTTATGTTAGCATACTATGTTGTTGATTGCTTTACCGTGACAGCAAAACTCACTCTGGCTTTTGAAAGTGTGAATGTTACTCTGAAAAAGCGCTGATTGAGAAGACTCACAAGCGAGCAAAACATGTAGACTGCTGTAATAAGAATAAAATTAAGCCGTTTGGTGAAAATCAGCTACACAGGCTCCAATGAGTTTATTAGGCTTGTGATGATGAAGGAGAAGTTGAAGAATAATCTCTAAATGTACAGTGTATACAAGAAAAAAAGTGTGTGATACCTAATTTGAGTCATGACTTTCATTTAACACATCTACATCTACAATTTCATTTACCCTCCAAACGTGTTTATTGTTCATCAAAATCAGCCAAATGTTCAGACTGTTGAAGCCGAGGTCAACTGAAATATTGAATGTGCAGGTGATAAATGCAGGAACTTTTCCAAATTCTAGTTCTACACGATGTTTCAGTAAATTAATTGAGAAAAGGGCTACATTTGATAGCCAGCCTATATCTTTCAATGTATTATGAGGTAGCTCTTGTGAATTACTTAAATTAAATAGGTAACAACATTGACTAAACTTCATTGTTGAGCTATAGAGCTGCTGGAACAGCAGGAGGTGCAGTGGCTTGAATGCTAGCCTGTAGTACTTTGGATTACTTGCAGTGATAGTTGCATGAAACTAAACTTGAAAGCACAAATCAAGGAAAAAGGGAATGATGCAAAGTCTGTTGGAAAGTGGATGCTACACTTTTTAACATAAACATTATATGATGTTTACCCCATCACATTACATCATGTATTCATTTGCATATCAGGCAGACAAGTGGGATCAGGCCATCTGAAGTTTAAACCAACATCAGAATTCTGAGGCAAAGGTTCATTATGAGGGCAAAGCTCATACAATGTGCTGCGTTATGTTTGAAATGTTTCTCCATAGTCAATACATTAAGTCTTTATCTTCACTGACACTTGCTTCACTATTTGTTTAGTGAATTTGAATTGAATATTTGTAACTGACCCAGCAGATGGAGGAGAATGTGTTGAAACCTGCTCTGTACAGCTTGTGGCACAGCCTGGACCAGATGTGGCCGTGAAAAGTTTCGCCTCAGTGAAATGCCCCTCACTGACTGAGCCGTACGGAGTCAAGAAGTGCAACTAAACAAATACTGTGAATACATACACATGGCATTTTTGTGTTGAAATAAAAACTCAAAGCAGTACCTTCAGCAGTACTAACATTCTCCAAAGAGAGTGTCTTTCTTGCTTGACCAGCCAGCCCTCCTACATTCTGTTTGAATGCAGAAGGGTCTGAAACCAAAGACAGAGACAATGATTTTGTTGTCCAAAGTTAGGACGATCCGATCGCAAATGGCCCTCTCCCCACCCCTCCGCTACGCAATTTCGAAACTTTTTTTCTAACCCTTTCAAAAAATTTCAAGATGGCGGACTCAGCTGATAGTTTTTGTTTTTTTAGCTTCGATTTTGAACAATTAGGAACGTATCAATCAAACCGGAGCAGAAAACCGTGTTGAGAGCCTTCACGTGGGGCAATGCTCCATTGAATAAATCCTTGCTCTACATATTTACAGTAACGTCCGGTTTAGTGTGTCGCTGTGTTGGTGAAATTTCCGGGTTTTCTGTGATTGGTTGACTCCGCACTCAGAAAGCCCGCCCTCGATATTGAACCCTGGCGCTCTGATCCCAGACCGTTACGTCTTTGTAAAGTTGTCTGTCAAATTGTGTAGGGACTGGCTGGTCAGGCAAGTGTCTTCCTACTATTTTAGAGGCAATCCATTTTTTAAATACCATCAAAAACAAGATAATGTTTAAGTAATATGCTTATGGGCATACACTTTTACCCTTGAGAAGATACGACGAAGGGCTGCCAACCTCTATCTCTGTTAAGTAGTTTTTTATGGTATATAGGGGAAAAAACATGTACAGTACATGAAAACGTTCAGGAAGAAGCCATAAAGACTATACCTTCCTTTTTTCCAATAAAAAAGTTTTTGTACTGAGTAACACAATTTACCTTAACTGCACTATATTACAATTGTGCTCTTAATTAGTATAAAGAAAAAACATGTTAATTATATGTATGAAGTGTTTACAGCCCTTGTATGCTTCAGAGCCACTCAAAGCACAAGTATTATTAGCTCCATATGGAGTTCCAGCTATGAGTAAAGCAAGAAAAACTATTGAAAATCAATAGTTTGCAGCAGTGTAATTGACTCTTATCTCAAACTTTGTTTATAGATGAAAAGGTAAAGTAATGAAAATGTGTTTGACAGAGTGACTGGCTTCATAAACAAACATTTAACCATTAAAGGAAATGAGACAATCCATTAAATGTTTGAAGGCCAAGCTTATGTCAGGCATCAGCATCGAACTCCTACGCCAACGTCAATCCGTCTTAGCACTATATCTATTCACAACAGGAGAAAAAAAGTACTATTGACGTCTTGAGTTTCATCGAGGCTTACGCACTGTACTGTATGAGTCATGTGATAAAATAGTTTTAACTTATTAATAAAGCACACAGTTTGTTCTTAGTTGCAGGTAAAAGTAGCTCATTGTTGGAAGGTCTTTGGGTGAACACACAGAACAGTCGGTCGTGGCACTTCTCTAATGATCCAATCAGATTAAAATGGCGTCTGAACTGAAGCCAAACGCTGTCGTCCAAAGGTTTTCAGAGTGAGTGATGAGGCCTCATTACAAGTAACAAATCACTGTGTCGACTCGATGTGCCATCCACTGACACGTTCTGGGCCTGAGGTGACTCTCACAGGACCAGGAGGGAGGTTTTTGTCTTTTCGGATTTTGTAAAGTTGACAAAGCAAATAAAGTCGGTGTGTTCAAAGACTGCATCTGTACTAAAATGCAGAGGTCCAGTCCACTTCATAGCATGTCATAAACATAGGTTGTTTCCAAAATTATGTACAAAACAGAAACTTGTACATCACTGTTCATAGAAAATATAACTTTTTGGAGCTTAGGCTGAAATGAAACCTTTGAAATTGTCACTTTCATTAGTTTTAGTTCTCACAAATATATATATATATATATATATATATATATATATATATATATATATATATATATACTGTATATGACAAATCAAAATTGCAAAGTTTACAGTTTTTTACAGTTTTGAACAAAAAATTGTTTCCACAAATTACATTTTCTTCTATAAAAAGTGTTTCACAAAATCTTGTAGTTTAGATGTGTACAAACATGTTTTCTTGTGATTCCTTCATTGGTTTGTCAGTTAGAAATGTCTTTCTCCTTAACTTTTTGTCAATAATAAAGCACACAATAGCTCCAACTACTGGCTGCAAAGGAAATTACATCAGGGGAATAATCCAATTGATCTTGCCTGATATGCTAGTGCTGCAGAAAATGAATGCTCAAACAAGTCTGGATGATGTATGTATGAACAAACGAAAAAATAGCGCACAAGATCTCAGAGATCTACCTGTGACATCACAAACATTTACAACAGTGTTCTGTGAGGTTCAGGAAGAGAAGAACACTTTTGCTTTTGATGAAGAAGAGCATGAATTAAAAATATATATAGTTTGTCATATTTTGCATTCTTTAGGACAATGGTTCTGGTGTAGTACAAGTTTGTCTCACACTCAAGTCAAAAACCCCTATTTTGGGGTTTAAATAAATGGCTTTGCTTTTGGAATATTGGCAATTGTCATTTTAGAATTATGGTATCTTATTTTCAAAAAACATATGCTTAAAATCTCTTGCTATAATTCAAAATTTACCCAAAAACATTTTTAAATTCAGATAATATTACATTTCACCTCCTTTTAAAGTCTGAAATCATTCATTCTTTGTATTCCTGAGTGGGAAACACTGCTATAAGTGTTATTCTTTCCAAATCGTGCAGCCCTAACCCTAATGCCTAGTTTGAAATTCATTGGAAGAACACAATCTTAGTTAATACTCTGCATACTAAGAAGCAAGAAGAAGAGAATGCCACAGTTTTATTATGATTAGGATAAATATACATTGGATTATTTGTACATATTCTATGTTTGATGTGAATATTGTGTGCTCCCGAGCTTGTCTATGTGGCTTCTAGAGATCATGGAGTGCACCATTGTGAACAAGTGGCTTCTGTGAAAATCAGCCTCACTCTTGACTTTTTGTTGCAGCTGAGCACAAAATAAATCAGGAGCAGAGGAAACCCTTATCGCTGGTGAACTTTGGTGTTCAGAGCTGTGACGCTACATCCTCCGCTCTGTCAAAGGCCACTGTTCAGGCACTGCTGCTGCACAAGTGAGTTTAGTGGAGAAATGGCACAATGGTTGTCTTTGTCATTCTGATCGACCGGACTGAAATACTGCATCACTGGAAGATCACTGGCAGCATATGAAATTCCTTAAGTCATTACCAAGTTGTCATCAAGCCTAAATCAAGGGAATCATACAAAAATGTTCTTTTGATATGACTTCTTTCTTAATATTTGACCTAATTACAGCTTGAATTGTTGTAGGTAAAGCAAAATTTCCTTTTAACTATGTTAGGTGGGAGCTTTTCTCATTTAATTTCTAAAATCTTGCATACATGCTTTATAGCTTTCCATTCAATCCTTAAAAAATTATAATTTTTTTCTACACTCAATTCTACTGATTTATACTTACATTGTTTTCAGATATGATGAGTTTTTTTTTAAACCTATGCATAAAGCCTTGATGTACCAAGACAGGTGTTATTTTGTGCATACATAAAGGTACTTAAGGGTTATAAGCAGGGCTTAATTTGAGCCGGAACAAGCCGGAATAAGATCCGGGAACTCTCGTGGGGCATTCCGGTAACAGTTTTGTCTGCTCCGGTAACGCTTTCTAATAAGCTTTTTGTCTTACTTCTCGAGACACGGCTCTGCTCCTCTCCCGTCTCTCATTCACAGAAACAGTGAACAGGCTTATTTGTGGGGAAGAAGGAGTGACAGACTGTAATTGGTTAAAAGCGAAACTGACAGGAAATTTGACCAATCAAAAGCAGCGCAGGCGGGTTTAAGACTTTTCATTGGTTCCAGGCGAGCCCCGCTCTTGTATTTTCTTCTAAAACAGGAAATATGCGTCTAAGTGGATTTTGTGAATATTTGTTGTTATTTGCGACTCGTTTTGATGGATTAAAAGCAGCGGGAGTGTCACGTGTGTTTGGAGTGTACGGGACGATAAAGAGGTGAGAACCAGCGTGGATGTAGCGGCCGCAGTTTCTCGTAAGTGCAACTAACTTTACCGTGTTACTTTAACGTGTTTTTTAGCGTCAGGTTTGATGTATGAGACCCGTGTCTGCGGTGTAAAGGCTGTTATTGACCTGTGTCTCCTGTGTAAAAGCTGTTTGTCCTGCGTGGTTGTGGTGACGGACTTGTGGAGAGTCTGATATGATGCGAAGGCAGTGCTGAGCTGCAGGACGAGCGTGTGTGGGAGGGCAACTTGTTGCTGTGGATCGGATTTAGCGGCAGGTGTGCTGATTTCTGTCAGAATGAATGAAAATGTCTGTGTGACGTAACACAGACAATTACTTTTATATCGTTTAACATCGAGTAGGATGGACGGTAGGGTTGTATTTTAGCTTTTCTAAACCTCAGTGTTCACTTGCGCTCCGGTAAAGGTTCGACCTTGTCTGGACCCCGGTCCAAAACCCACATTTTGTTCCGGCAACGTTTGAGTTACAAATTAAGCACTGGTTATAAGTCTTATGCCCGTTCACCGATTTTGCTTCTGTGCGAGTTATGCCTCTGTCCTTTGTCACGTCCTACAGCAGTGGTCTAAACAGTGCAGTGATGATTTATTTCTTTCCAGGTATCAGTTCAGATCAATGAGAGCTCATCGCCAATCCATATCTTAGGCCAGTTATTAGGTCAGTTATTAGGGTTGCCAGTAGGGCTGTACTCAATGTATTGATATTGAGATATTGTGACAAACTTGCCGGCAATATGCATATCGATACAGGGAGGCGTATCGTATCAGGATACTTAAACTCCACTTCTGACCCTGGACTGCCACTTAGGGCGGAAACTGTTGAGCTGAAGGTGACTCATCCATAGGACATGTGAATCCAACATAAAAAGTAATGTGAAAATATATTTTCTGCATTTTGTCATTCTACATTACATTCTTAACTTTGATTTGAGTCTTGCACTTTTTTACAGGTAATATACAATACGTTTCAATTGTATTTTCTCATTTTGATCAATAAAATATATTTTACGCTTTGTATTGAGGAAATTGTGATCCTTGTGAGAGCATTGCGCAGTCCAAATTTTTGTTTAGCGTCGAACCTCACAGGGCAAAAATGTGATGCGCGCAAGATCGGGCTTCTTCACAGCGATTTGAGCTGACAAAGCTCACCAAACTAGCTGGATGCCTCAGAACTCACATTCAGAGTGTACACTCACTTAGCATTAGGGCTGCACAATATATTGAAAAAATATCGATATCGCGATATTGACACATGCGATATCCATATCGCAAGGATGTGCGATAATTTCTTACATTTTTATGCATTATTCATTCGTTTTTAGTGCGGAGTGGTTTGACTCCGGCGCCACCTTAAGCGCCCACCTTAAATCTGCTGCTGCCGCTTAGCTAGAGCGAGGCGCAGTGAATGATGGCAACTACTACTGTAAACAGATGAAAAGATGAGCGCAGACGAAAGCAGCAAACTCCTTTTCCTAAAACACTGCATCCCGACAATTCTGGACTATTTCTTTACAAGACGACAAGTGTTTTTCTATCATGTCGACGGCTGAAAACAGAAGCTACATTGAGGGGAAATACAACTGCAGCCGCTTCCAACAACCTCACAAGGACCACCGTAAAGTTTCTTTACTCTTCAAACTCCTCAAACTGATCCGCTAGAATCCGGAAAACCAAAGGAAAATTCACAGGCTGTGGCGTTTTGATTCCAGCATGTTATGTCTTTAGTTAACGTTAGCTGTGAGTTAGCATATTAACGCTGCTAACAACGGATCTATTGCTAACAACACAGCACAACCAACCATAAACCACGGAGCAAATGGATTAAACGCCACTCTGTTCAACTTTCCTTTGCCTCAGCATCATCTCAAAAGTAAGTCCTGCGTGTGTACCTTGTAATTATGCGTGTGAAGCAGGCGTGTGTGCGTACCTGTGTGTTTAGCGCTGCGTTCTCGTCTTCTTCTCTAAAAGAACGACGCTTGTGGCTCGTGATGGTTTAAAACGCTCAAAAACTATAGTTGTGATAAAACTGTGACCTGTCAGGCACGTTTAATACGACGCACAAGCTCATCTTCAGTTCACAGACAGACTAGAAACGTGTATAAACTCCAGAGGTAGCAACTGCGGTTGCCAGATTTTCAGAGTAACCAGCAACTAAGCCTTGGAAAAAGCATCCTAAAACATGACAGCGCTTCAATAAAAATAAGTTAATAAAATAATTAAGCAGTTACAAAGCCACAGAACGTGTGCTGTTTATATGCACATTGTTTTAATAGTGTAATAACGATTTAAAATAAATGCACAGAGAATTTCTTAAGTGAAAAATAAATATCGCAAAAATATCGAATATCGCAATCTCAGAGCCCATATCGCATATCGCAGAAATTTTCAATATCGTAAACCTGACTCTTCGACATAAGTGCAGCAGGTGCTAAGCTGCCATGCAAATGTGCGTGTTGCTCTGCTGATACTGCGTTGAAAGTCCAGGTGTTATATTAGTAATGTAGTGTACTGTATATGCCTGGGTTTTTGCCTCCCTAACTTAGCTTTAGTAAGCTTTCTGTAACAGATAAATTCAGTTTGGTCTCTGAATATAGTAGTAGGTAAATGAGCAACATGTGAGCTGATGTTAGTGTGTGAAATTATACCTTTTGATGCCGGGGTTGTTCATTTGAAACACAGTTCAATGGATGTAGCCTTCTTGAAACTTTATAGCCTAGAGAATTGAAACTGACCTCTATAATATTTATACAGTCGACTGGTACAGAGTTGAGTCTGAAAGTTTCTGAAACAGAGGAGTAGACCTACTCTGAGTGCCCCACAGTTTCTCATCAAACACTTTGTAGCTAATTCCTCATCTTGTTAACTCCGATCATAGCCAGACATCTGGAAATTGGGCCCCTGGTACATAGTGAACTTTCCCGTTGGCACAATAAAACCATCTATGATATAATTTTGTTCTCTAGCTGAAATATTTCTTCTTCTTGTTTAAGTTTATTTTTAGCGCTTCTGTCAAATAAAATGCTCACTGTGTTGTGGTCTGTTGCTTCAGTAGCTGATCATTTCTCAATATCTGCCTCCACCGCTGTGTAATGAGAGAAATTGTGGAAAGATTGAGCGGTTAAACTTGGCAATGACTTGGTTCAAATCTGTGTTGGGAGAAAAAGGGACATTGTTGTTGAGAATGGAGGTGACTCAGCCCCTAAACATGAGCTGGAAACACACAAACTCACTGCTATTATGAAGCTGTGAGTAATCTTCTATATGACAATGGAAGTTCTAATTTAGTCGTCAACTTGGTGGCACAGTTTTGTATGAATTGGGTTTTTGTCAAGGGCTGTTTTAATGGAACAAAAATTTGAAAAGATGTGGGTTTTTTAAAGTAGTTTGATGAATCTATGATAAATTAATGAAAGATATTTGTGATTAAGGATGTTAAGAAGAGCAAAAAGATACCTCTGTGACCAAAGAAGTTACTATTTGATTTAATATTACATTGTTAAATTAGGCGGTTTGGGGTTTGTTTATTCCACCGTAGATATTACTGTTTTGCTTATTGTGCCTGAACACACCAGTGTAGTCCAGAAAAAGCGTAAAACGTGTGTGTAGGCGATTATGAACTTACAATTTAAAAATATAAAATTAAATTCGAAGTTAATATTTGACACATGATCAAAGGAGGAGAACTTATACAGTCTGCTTTCTCAACACAGGTGGTTCTGACCAACAAACCGCTTCTCTCCTGTTGGCCAATTGTACTTCCTGGTTTACAGGAATTGTCTGCAGTCTGTGCTACTTGACCTGTAGCAGCTGAAGTGAAATTGAGCAGAGACACCAGGTGGCACCATGATGACATCAAACCAGAAAAGAAAATTACCATTAACTATGTTTTAGCAACTACGTGCCAAAACTATATATATATATATATATATACGATGTTTGAGAAAAACTGAATATCTTGATATTTTTTGGGCATATCTCGATATCGATATTTATTACGTCAATTGGCTGCCTTCAAGTTGTAGAATCCAAAGATGTCATGAATCTAGATTGTGAACAAGATTTCTGATTAATAACACTGTCATATATCTAAAAGATAATTTCAAATCTGGTTTCAATCTGGTGATTTCCATTAGTGACTAGACCCATTCACTGTTGCAATACCACTAAAAATTGACTTTGAACCAGATTTAATTGTGCTGCAAACGTCGGTGTGAAGTATTATTGGTCTGGAAAATGCTGGGATGTCACGTGAACAATGTGAAATGTTTGCAAATGCATCACAGGAGTGCAGACATACTGTATAAATCATAAGTTGAAAGTTACTAGCATAATTTTCTCTGTTTTCTATTCTTACATGGTTCGTATTGTGTATAAATGATATGCTCAATATTCAATTTTTGGATATCTTGAAAACCACATTCACACATTTTTTTAACTCCCCAGCCCTAATGTGTTGGTGTTTCTTTTGTGAATTGTGTTAATATTTTGGATATAATGTCTGTTTTATAAGACTGTTGGGATAGAAGATTATTACTCCCAAGACTGGAGTCATCTGCCCTGCTTTCATGTGCTTTTGGTCAGATACAGACACAATCTTTGGAGCTCAATATTTTGGGGAAGATGTAGACCTGAAAGCTCCATTAGTCTCCCTAGTGTGACATTAGGGATGGGTGATATATCGGTATTGATATCGGTATCGGCCGATATCTACGATATCTTGAGATATCGGTATCGGGCTGATATCGGATCGACGACCGATATTTGGCGCCGATATTTTTAGGGGAGGTTCTCTAGTCTCTCTGTGGGCATATACCAGCCTCAATTTGACCTAAAAGCTTCATATTTGCAATTTTGAACAGACTAAAGAATACAAAGTATAAATAAACAAACAATTAAGCTAAAATTTGTTTTTATATTCACAAAATAAATCCACAAAATATTTTTTTTATCTCAGATAATTATATTTGTTTGTAAGTTTTTGATCTTGTGAGTTGTGCTGTGGATTTTAAATCAGAACCAAGCAACTTCAGCAGTAGAGCGCCCCCTACAGTTCTCTTCTGTAAACACCAGCATCAGACCTACAACATAACTTTTTTCCTTATGTAATTTTTTTAATCAATTTATAAATTTTTTCAAATAAGGTAAAGAAAAGTACATTAATATATTTCACACTGTCAAATGTAAAAATAAAAGCACCAGTATTTCTCAGAAGAGCTGTCAAATTATAAGTGCAAGTTTTCCGCACGAGGCAGCAGAGAGCAGATGTTTGCTTAAAATGTGAAGAAAATACATTTGTAACCATCACACAAACTAACAAAGACATTTAACAAAGCCAAAATGTCACTTAGATCAGCTTTAAAATATACCGTATCGGCAGATATCGGTTATCGGCCAGAGCAGAGGGCTAATTATCGGTTATCAGTATCGGCTCCAAAATTTCATATCGGCCCATCCCTATGTGACATCAATATGTTTTTTCTTTCTACAAATCTCAACAATCTTTATAATGGAAATCCTGCTAAGAATGATTTGTTTTGACTAATTAGCAGTGAGGCATTCTCTTTTGCATGGACAATTCTGCCAACATAACAGCTTAACTTTGGGGGCATGATTTAATTTAGTATGACCAAGCCTCCTGCTGGGAGAGATTTTGAGGCAAAGTTAACTTTTCCGACTTTCTCCTGCCATTGCCATGGTGCACACTGGGCCGTCTTTCACTATTATCTTTTATAACCTGCTGTGTCTTGCTGTAATTGGCCAAAATTCTGCAGAATATGGTGAAATTGTTTGTCATTGCAACCTTTCTTTCACATAAAAATAGCAGATAATGTACACAATGCTGTATTTTCTCAATTGTTTTCAAGGACTCAAGCTTAAAGACGACTTGAGGATGGGAAGGATAAAATAACTGACAGAAAAGGGGTTTTGGGGGTCCTAGGTTACAGATGTTTGAACAAATAAAATGTAATGTTTTCATTGTTTGTTTGCCCAGCAGCATTTGCCAGTTCTAATATAACAGATCATAAGTGGGTTCTATTACTGCCAGTGTCACGTCTATGCCCGTCAGTAATTGCTTTAGTTAATAGCATAACATTTGTTTGCAGATAAATGTCCTCGTAGGCAGTAGGCGATTTGAGGGGGATGCGGGGGGATGCCATCCCCTTTGCTGACGACAAAAGGATTTTTTTTTTTCTATTTTTTTTTTTTTTTTTAATCAATGCATCTGGCGTACAGTGTCCTGCTCCGTTCCGTTGTGTTAACGTGAGTTTGTACATTGCTTCACTGAACCTTTTCACAATAAAACCTCCGGTGCAAGTAGTAAACACGGGGACTTTTATGTTGAAAACTCACCACGGGAAGCTGTTACTGAACCTGACGCAACAGACACGCTCAAACTGTCAAACTTCTGCAGAGGTTTTTGCAAAACCAGGACTTTACAGCGCCTCACGGGCCACAATCTAACGCAGAAACTGAAGGACGACACATAAGGACTGCGTCGGAGGAACAGACCGCTCGTGCGTCAGACAAGAGGTGAGTTTACGCTGCTCCGGGGACGCTCGTTCTCATGCGCGCGGCCGTGTCCTCTTTCCCGATACGAGACGGACCACATACACGCGTTTTCACATCTATCCACAGTCCCGTGTCTTCTCTCGTGTCACCCAATGACCGATGATCCATCTGCCGCGGCTCCGCCTTCTGGGAGCTCCGCTGGACAATTGCATTTTGTGTCTCCCGTCTGCAAGTCCGTAGATTTTGACTTTGTGTTAGCTCGCTACTAAACATCGTGACAACAAGTCTGTATCTAAGAAATGATGCTTCTGAAAATATCTAGACTGTTCAAAATATAAAGGGACTGAATGCAAATGAATACAAGTTTATGTCTTTCCCTGTGCACTCTCTCATCCCGCTCCTGCTCCGAGCGCAGAAAGTCAGGGCAGGGGGACGTGTGGAGGAAGAGGGAAGACACCGGTAAATCAACTAGAGACAGGACAGGTTTTTGTCTTAAGCGATTATTTTTCCCCCGAATGCCACAATTATTGATTTAAGAATTTATTATTTTATTAACCCATTTTTGAAAAACAGGCTATTTATCTATTATAAATTTATCTACATGATCTACATTGAAAAATAGGCTATCTATGAGTGTCCATTAATTGTGTATATTAACACAACCAAGTAAATCAAATCAAAACATATAAATATAATCTTAGATTATTTATAAGTTGTTGCAAATTTGATTGAAGCTAAAATGTTTGTAAACAGTCAGACATATCTTAAAACAAGTGACATGCTGCCAAATAGATGTTTATTCTGAAATGGCTAAAACAACTACAATTCAAATGATTATTCTTTATTCTCGTAGTTTTATACACTTTGCAGTGTTAAGAGTTATGCTTTATCTCAAAAACATGCTGGGGGCCTAATTAAAACAGGTGGAGGGCCACACCTGGCCTTCGGGCCACAGTTTACCCAGGTTTGTTTTAAGCTATGAAAGAATAAAGTCTGTTTGATTTTCAATTGGACTAAGTTAAACAAAAAAATAGGCCTAATGAAAAAAATTAATGAAATGAGTGTATGCTCTTTGCGCACACCTCTGCCACCTAGTGGTCAAAACAATAAAAAACATCTTCGTATGTTTTATTTAAAAATATATATATAGAAAAAAAATCTAAAGTAGACTTTATAGAGAGTTTGTTCTGTCTTACTTTACAGGAGCAGCTTCATTTTACATACAGTGGATAAATAAACTATGCAAAGGTGTGAGTGAAGTGGATTTTGTATAATAATAAGCTAAACCTAAGTGTTACACTCGCATTTACCAGGCCTTCCTGTGGAATGTGCATTGGATTATTACATTTACATTATTGAGTGTATTTTTAATACAATTTAACAATAAATCCCAAACTTGCTAGGACACCCCCAAAGTGCACCAAATTAAAGGAAATGTGGTCTGCTGTGTTCAAAATTTTCTGGGGGAGGGCCCCAGACCCCCCACCCCCCCACAGTCACCACCCCCAATACCATCCCCCCTGTCAAAAATTTACAAATCGCCTGCTGCTCGTAGGCCAATCTGTCCAACGCATTGATTTGACTCTTCCTTCTTTCAGCCAGAAATGGATTGTTGGGAATTAAGGTTTTGCAGTTAATGGAGTTTTAGAAATTGAAATTGGAAACAATTTTACTTCTGTATTAACAAACCCAATAAATATTATTTTTATTAGTGTAATTTAGTCAAAGTAAATTGAATTCAAACATTGTAATCGATCAGGAAAAAAAAAAAAAAAACACCTTGTCCTACTGAGTGGTAACAAAATGATTTCAGGTCAGCCAGATGGTTTGGTAAAAACTTAATTTTCTTAAAGAACTGTTGTTGTATTGTTCCTAACATTTCACTTGCTGAGTAATGTATTGAATTGTTTTGATAATGTTATAGATGTTGTTTAAAAGATATGCAAATTTGATATCGAGTACATCGTTCATAGTAAAAACTGCATTGTTTGATCAAGCTTCTACTAACTTTACTTGTTGGATTGACATAATATAGTCTGAACATTGTATTCAAAAAGTGCCAAATAAGTATTGAGATATTCTTTTTTGTCAATGACAAAGCAAGCTAATTTGGCTCACGCCAGATGGATATGTGTTGAACTCCTATCTGAGTTCTCACTATATCCATCTGGGATCTTACTAGCTCGAGACGTTCGAGAGAAGGTGGGGCGTTTAGTGAAATACTTCGAGCTGATTGGGTGTAGGGCCTACCTTATTTGTGCTTAGCCAATCACAGCAACAACTCGTAATGGTGTATCCAATGTCCGCGCAAGAAGTATGCGTCTTCTTTCAAAAAGAAATTACTCCATATTTCTGCTAAAACAAAAGCAGCATACACACGTACATCCACGAGAGCCTGATATGCTAATGCTGCAGAAATGTTCAAAAAGAGTCTGAATGCTTTATGAACTCAGATAAACATGGCCAGACAATATATTTCTAGAGTATTGAATTTTCCAGGCTACATTATTTTGCCAGTAACCTAAAATTTCTGTTCGGGGTGTCGCAAAAGCCCATGGTGCTTATTTTTAGAGACCTTGACTGAAAAGGTATACAACAGTGGTGCATTTTTATGACTCTTTTTCACTGATATGTCTTGAGCAGTTGGTCTTTCGGTGGAGATGACGTCTTTGCTGACTGTGTGCTGGTCTTGTGTCACAGGTCGTCTGTATGCCATGCAGACAGGGATGAAGCTGGACAGTAAGACTCCGGAGTGCAGACAGTTCCTGATCAAACTGATGGACCAGCTGGAGACGGTGAGTCACAGCTCTCACACACACTTTACGCCTCTATATCCTCCACCAACGTACTCACCCAGAAAGCACAAGAGGTCTTCTTCTAGTAACCCAGGCTGCTACTTTTATTACACTTCTGTGCGTTACGGATCACTCATTCAGAAAGGATTCAAAAATGTACCAGGTTAGGCCCAGGTTTACTAAAACCCGGCGCTATTTTGTAGGTAGTGCTTACAAAAAAAATTACTTTTTAGGGTATGTTGCACCAGATTATCATCAGAACGTGTGCGCTTTGTCAGATGCAATACAATTATATGTAAATGAGCTTAGTGCACAGCAAATGAGAAAGTGCAAACGTGGGCAAGCCTCTGCTGGTGCTCCTTTGGGAGAAAGACACAAGTTTGTTCATAACATGAGAATATGTTTGATTATTTCGAACAACGACAAGTCAAAGCAAAATATACCAATATCATTTTTGTTTCTTTGTGTGGAAAGGGCTATGATAAATGATGAGAAAAACTATATATCTAGACTTGCTTAATCCAGATTTGACCGAATAAAATTTAATTGCTTGTGTCATGTAGAATACTTCACTGATTTAAAAAAATGTAACTGGTTATGAGAGAATTTGGATTAAAGCAAAAACAAAAATTTGCCAATGGGGTGAGAACAGTTTCCTCAACCCATTGGCAAATAATTGGTCTTGAAATAAGAAGCAATGTTTTGAAATCAGTTCAAAACAATTTGAAACAGAGAAAATAATCTGTGTCTTGATTTAAAGGTGCACCGTGTAACTTTTGACCAAAAATTAAACTTGAATAAAAGCATGTTTTCCTAGTTTAGAAGTCTTTGCGACACTAAAAAAATAATACAAATGTGTAATTTTACAATGAGCAGGATTGCATGGCCACAAAAATAACTATTATTTGGTCAAGAAGTTGGCCTCCTTTTGTTATTTAATGAAAAAGCAGCAGCTTTATATTTTTTCAGATTATGGCATAAAACGTTTTATTCCCATTAAGAATGTTCTATAGAGTTTTATATTCCTATTTGTGTTGAATTGTGCAGTAAATTTTGATTTTTCACCTCCAGAAAGTTACACAGTGCACCTTTAAAGGACACATTTAACCTTTAAATCAAGGTTGAATTTGTCAAAGTGCTTGAAATTAGATTCAAATCCTAGAATCAAGCAACTTTAGCTTGTCTTGAAATCTATTTTTTTTTTGCGGTGTGTAGCATAGATTTGTTTCAATGTATTTATTTTTTTAACTATTAACAAGCTTCAAAATAAGCTCTGAAATGATAGTTGAGTTTGTGGGTTTGTGAATTTGCAATGTTTGCTATAAGCCTTTCAGCAAGGTCAGGCTAAATCAGTTTTCATAATTTATAAAAGTCATTCATGAACTTCAGTAATAAATAAAGTATACTCTTACACTCTTTTGATATGTTGAAGCAGAGAAAAGTTCAGCTCTCTTTGGTCTCTGTGCAGATGAATGTGTGTTTCTTCCCTGACACACAGTGGAGCTCTAACATTAGCCTGTGTACAGTGCAGTGACCAGGCTCTGAGAGACTTGACATTTACCTGGATCACAGTCTTAGTTCCTCTACAGGAGGTTTTCTTCTGCGCTGAGGTTTCCTCTAGGAATCCTGACCTCAACCACAGGGGTCAGTTCAACCACGGGAAAGTCTAACATTTAAACAAGATCGCAAGACCAGGACAAACATGATGTATATTACATGCTTCAAAGTGGTTGTAGCTTTTTGGTTTACTACAGTGGACTGAGAGCGTCTATCTGCTTTTGATAGTGAAACATGGTCTCCTTCGAGTGAGGTCATAGAATTCAAGATATAGTAAAATTATATAATTTTTCCCAAGTGTGACATCACAAGTCGAGCTCCGAGATCTTCTGTGCTGTTTTAAGACCATTTTATCCTATCGGGGGCTAAGGTTGTCAAGTGGTAGAAAACTAGCATTTAAAATCAAAAGTAAGTGTTAGACTTCAGTTTTGAAACCCTTTCCGTCCTGGCTTTCCTTTTTGTCACTATACTGTATACAAAGAGATTTAAAAGAACAAGAGCATTTTTAAAGGGCAGAAAGCATACAGGCATTATATCATATTTGTCTTTGATTATTCTATGCTATAATAATCAAGAAACACATATTATGAAGAAACAACAACAACCAATAAACAAAGAAAGAGATTTAAAAGAACACAAGCATTTTTAAAGGGCAGAAAGCATACAGACATTATATCATATTTGTCTTTGATTGTTCTATGCTATAATCAAGAAACACATATTGTGAAGAAACAACAACAACCAATAAATAATAAAAAGAAATTGTGAGCCTTGTGCAGACTTTCTTTTTCTTTACTTTCTTTACTGCCATATGTTTGTCTCTCATCTTGTGAGCATCACCTGGCTTTTTTTAGACAAGACAAACGTGTTACAACCAGTGCGTATGTCAAGTGAAAAGGGCACACGTGGGATGTGTTACTAGGAATACTCTCTCCCATGTGTAAAATGTGTCAAAAGAACAAGCATTGACTTTGATTTAAGTACAGTACAAACGTTGCCATGATCCCTTGAGTTTCTCTGACATGACCTCCATGATGTCCACAGCTTGTCTTCGGCTCATGTGTTTGGGGGTTGTTCTATGTCCAGGGAGACAGAATTTATTTGTCGCTCAGAGCCAATTAGCAACACTGGTGATGGGCACAGAGGACACCACACAGGGCCTGTCCCTCTGGGCTTGTTTTACAAAGACTCCCAGGACGTTCATTAAAGTCCACTCAGGATGTGTCTCTGCATGGGACACACATCCGCTGCTTTGAACCAGGCGCCATGCGTTTTCTGTACACAGACAGTTAATGGCTTCATGGAAGACCCTGTTCTGTACTGTAATGTGGATGTATGAAGTTCAAAGGCAAGGTTCAGGTATAACAAAAACACGCTAGTCAAATAAAAGTAAATGTGAAGAAGTACAAATTTAAAGGGGTCCTAATATGTAAAATGTATTATTTAAAGATGTTAACCTTGTTATAATGGCATCCCTTTACAATTAGTTATATTTGAATTGATTCATGCATGTTGGAGTAATCTTGTATTGTTCTTCAGCCGGAGCTCAAGTGCTCAGAAAATCTCTGTTCTCACCTACCACCTATCCCCTAACACTTGTTTGTATTTACTCAAAATGAAGTATATATGGTTCAAAACTGCCCCGTAGCTACTTTCCAACAATAATAATTAGTTATTCTAAAATTCAAATATTTTTAAATTTGAAAAGGCGGGGTTTATCAGTTCTGCAGTTTTGAACAGGAAGTTGGTAGAACTGTTTCTGTTTTCAAGCCATTTTAGATCAATTTTGGGATTTACAATGAACAAAAGATAAATTACTGATCTGCACGTTATTGTTTCTTACTAAATAGTTGGAAAAACACAACAGGTCTTCTTTAAGGTTTGCCCTAAAAGTGCATTCTTTTCTGTTGGATGTCTGATATTTTTGTCGCAATTTCTTAGTCTGAAGTGCTCCATTGTCTGACAAGAAATGTGCTTGGTAAGGGAATAAACACCATAGACATTTGAGGGTTAGGTCAATATTTTGAAGACAAGAAAATTATTTTTGATCCATTACAATGTTTTTGATACAGCAATCATAAGTTGAAGCAGAATTTAAAAAGAAAAAAAACCAAAACATACATATACACACACACAGACATAAGGAGGAACGTAAAAACTCCACACAAAAGACCTGGGTCATGGGAGTCGAACTTGAAACCTTCTTGCTGTTTGGCAAGAGTGCTTTTCGACTCTGCCACCGTGCCACATAATTCTCCATCTTTTGCTCTATTGTCGTGCCCTAAAATGTATTCTGTATTTGTTGAAGAAAAACACAGGGTCTGATTAGAACTTAAATATAGAACCATTGGAACACCTAAAGTGAATTTTTGTTGTCGTGTCCTTAAGCAAGACATCTAACGCCTTGCCGCTGTGTGAGAGCGAGTGGATCCTTGATGTAAAGTGCTTTGAGTCCCTTGAGAAAAAGAGTTAGAGATAATTTACTATTTTAAACATTGCAGAACATTACCAACGTATACCTTGGATGTAGACAAAAAAATCACATTTATTTAGCCTGACAGTTGAGGGTTAGATATTTTTTTCTTGTGTGGAAAAAGCTCCTGATTGCTGCTCTGTTCATTAACATTGCATCGGAGCATCACTTGAATTCAATCAGACGCTTCCCACATGAGAAAAGAAGTTAGGAAAACCCGGGCAGTGAACCTCTACGCTGCGTCAAAAACATGTCTTGAGTTTCAGTAGATTGTTCCACTTGTTAATGCCTCCCAGCAGCACGCTCTCTCTCAGGACCTACTCTGTCCCCGTTCCCCATTGGCCAAGGCCTTGTGTCCGCTCCAGATTGGACTCATTAAAACTCCATCATCGCTGATCTTTCTGGATACTTCCTTTACCGGGACGCTCTGGAAAATCACATGCTTTTAATCTTTTTCATGTGGAAGAGAAACACAAAAGAAATCTCGAAGAAAATTGGTACAGGCTGGTGGTCGACTTGTTTTGGCACAGTTTTGTTCATTCACAACAATCAAAACTGACCAACTTTTGATCATTTGCCATGTCATCAAGCACCATTCTTTGTGTATTAATGACTTAACTGAAATTGGTCAAATTGTTTATTACGACTGGACTAAAATCAAAGAAAAGGTCACTGTGATTGGCAATTATTCACTTTAGCCTCAGTTCAAAGTATTTTTATGAACACTGGAGCGATGCTTTGAGAGGAAAATTGCAAGCTTACCAACAGTGCTTTGTACTTTGAAACGATCGAAAGATAGTGTTTTTAGAAAACGTCTTCCACCTGATGCTTTCAATTGCAGGTGGGTTTCTACAATGATCTATTTCACACCAGCTGTTTCCTTTTATCCTGTCATTATTTTTGCAACAATCAGGTGCAGTACTATTCTGAGTCATTGTGATTCACAATTTAAAATGTGTCCTTTCATTTCACATCAATTCTGTCATTTTAAGAAGAAAGATCCCAATTTTGTCGTCATCGCACACAGGTATTTTCTCAGAAATTGTGTTTCTAAATGCAACCAGTTAGAGACTAAGTCACTGCTTATCAGATTTACCTATAGATGGTATTTCCGTAATGGCTAATTGTACCTGTTAATGCTCTGCTGTGAGATAAGCTCAAGGTATAGGGTTTAAAGACAAAAGGTTAAGACTGGGCCAACATGAGAACTTAAAGCCAAATGCATCGTTAGACTGAGATGTACCTTTGGTCTTATGGTGCTCAGCCAGTCTAGGTTGGAGCACATATAATGGATTCCGTGTCATTCTTGATAATGCTGTGCTAAAAAATCATAAGAACATTAGATTGTGATCTCAATATATTGGTAAAGGATGATATTTACAATATTTGTAGTGGATATTCTTTAATGTTTGTAAGCATGTGTCAGTCCTAATTTTTACTCAAGTATTACATTTGAACAGAACTTAAGTAAAAATGGAAATAAGCAATTAAGATAAAATTTGACTGCATATTTACATCATATTGCCACAGAATCATTTCATTTTGTTATTTTTTACCAAGTTGAAAAGTTTGTTCATGAACCATGCTATGAATTTTAATATCCATATACTGGTTATCGGATACAATAGGAGGCCAAATATCGGTGTCAGCTTAAAAAAATTTATATCAGCCCATTACTAATCCTAACAATCTTTAGCAACGGTTTTATCAGACGATCATGTGACAGTAACAGCACAAACTGCGAGCAAGAACAGTAAAGCGAATGTGCAGTAAGACTATAGTTTTTGTTGCAGTAGTAATGTGTATACTTAATTTGCTCTAGAAAATCTGCAGAAACTCTTAACACTTCCATTTTATTTTTCTGAAGTTAATGTAGCTGTCTATGTTTTCAATAAGAGGTAACATTTTGAATCAAATATCAATATAGAGCAAACAATTTTGGTTTATTTTTTGTCTCAGATCGCACTGCTTTACTCTATGGCTTTCCCCTTTATATCACCACAGTATTAACTTGTAGGCGATTTCACAGCCTACTCTGTAGTTCTAGTAGTGAGACTTTTCTGTAGCATTCAATCAAAATGCAAATCACAGTAGAAGTGTGGGTCAGTAGGTCAGAACTAAAAGTGCGACAGCAGAATATAGAATACAGGTGTCCAGTGTGCAGCCTGCTTATTGCTATGCTTGTAATGCTCCACAGTTTGTTTCAATTTAACAGTCTTGCACTTTGATAACATTTGCATTTCCTAGAGGGACAAAAAAACATTAAATTGAAATACACATTTCATACTTTGAGTTCATGGACCATTTTCAACAATTAACCTACAAACTGACCTGGTGGAGCCACCTGCTTTTCTAAATGGTTACACATAAGATACAACTAAATAAGATTTTTTTAGTGCACCTGAGCAAAAGTGAGTATTTAGCTTGGTTGATGACACAGAAGTGTGGACTTGAAGTCATGACTTGGACTTGAATCAGACTTGAGTCACTATTTTAATGCCTTGAGACTTGACTTGACTTGATAGAGTGGACAAGGCTTTGGACTTGACTTGGACTTCAAAGTAGTGACTTGGACGACTTGATGCTTCTCTTCAACAATATAAACTGTGTAATTTGACTTGGACTTAACAAGGACTTGTGGGGCACTGACTTAGGACTTGTTTCTCTTTGACTTGTGACTTGATTTGGACTTGAGACCAAACATTTGAGACTTGTTCCACCTCTGCTTAATTTCAACCAACCAGATTTTAGAAAAGCAAGTTTGGGTATCCACTTATTTATTAGTATTTTTTTTTGTTGTCTATTTTGTATTTAACAGCATGGCCAAATCATTATTTAGTAGCTATTTTAACACTGGCCTTTACATGTTTCTCTGGAAATGTCAGATTCCTGAATTCCCACAAGGCTTGTTCATCCTCTTCCCGACATGTTTCTCGAAAGTTGGCAAACAGTGTGTCCATTCAGTGTCCACCTGATCTGACTGCTTCTTTGGTGCATTTAGCAGAAACCCAACTCTCCTCTGGCCACGACCACGGAAAGATAGAGCGCTCCAGGCTAAGCTAAGAAAGCACAATGACATTTCATGCAGTGGGCGCAACACGTGAAGAAAAGTGTTGGATTATCTTTTGACCCCAAGCCAAAGTTTTTCTAATCTAAAAAAAAACACAAATGTCAGCTGGCTTTTAATACATTTTCGCCCACTACAAGAGAGAAAGTGTCAGACTTTTGAGGTCATGAACAGAACAAGCTAAATTATACTCTCCTCGCTATCATAGTGTCCTTATAACCGCATGCATTGCTCTCAATGTGCCTCACACTTGAATAACTCAAAAACACAGTTTGGACTCAATCAAAAAAATGTGGCTTTTTGAACAAATATGTCTAGCTGCTCAGTGATTAAAGCGATATAATGGAAGTCGGGGTGTGCTGAAGCGTGTCCCAAGACTAACTTTAAAGACTAAAAAATTATAACTAAAGTATGTGTTGGCCCTGCATCATTTGCTCAATAAATTATTTAAAAATTAACTCCAAGTCTATGGTAACGGTTCTTTTCATAGTGCATTTTAAATTGCAATGATTTGTCAGCTAAAAGAAAGGCCCCAAAAGGGCAACAGGGCTAGCTAAAGTTGTTACTTTCTGCATAAAAGACCAAACTGTTTTCTAAAAGTATCTGTTGTAATTGTACTCTCATTACTGCAAAGTCTAACCTAATTGTTTTGTGTTTTGTTTTGTGCAGATGAAAAAAGAGTTGAAAGATGAAGAATCTATTACTCAGGAGGTTGTGGGGAACGCTCACATTGAAAACTATGCCTTAAAGATGTTCTTATACGCCGATAATGAGGACCGGGCTGGACGCTTTCACAAGTAAGAAACTCTCAATCAAAGAAGAAAAAGATGGCTTAGTGCTTTCAGTATTAACCCAGTAATTATATTGATAGATAGACATAGATTTAAGATAATTGGTTCTGCATTTGTTCTTCACACTGTAATATGTGTGGTGTTTGAAAAGGTAAAAAAAAGGAGGAAAATGTACCTCTTTGTGCAATACTTCATTGACAAATTTCATAAACCTTTTTCATCTCAGAGTCTTGTGTTCCTTAGCAACAGTGTTGATTGACTGCTGGGACACAAATGTTGGCTGTTTCCAATCCGTTTTGTAAAGACTCACGGTGACTCAGAAATAATGCTTTTTTTCCATCCATTCACACCAAATGCTTCTCAGAAGTGTCTAATGGGTTCTTGATGGAAAAGCATACAAAGACGTATGACGAGGTCAGAGTTACATGGCTTTCTTTTGTGTTCAGAGTAAGTAAGCTACAGCGCTTTCTGGGATTTTGTTTAAAGTTTAAAGTTAGCACTTTTACCACTTTATGATTACTATCCAAAAGTGTGTTTTCCACAGGATTATACTAAGACTAATAGTCCATATTTCAACAATTGTATTTAATAGTATTTTCTTTTTAAATAAATGTCACTGACTCTACTGATCAAAACTACTGAAGAATAATTATAGTTATTACATGTTTGTGACAGTACTTCAACCATTAAGCGTCATTTTTATTGCAAATACATTTTTCAGCTTGTTTTCAGACTATGGGAGCAAAAATGTGTTCTCTCATTAATAGAAAACACACTTAAAGGCTAGCACCATTTCATACATTGCAAAAGCATTGCATTGAAACACACAAAATTAGAGCTGGTCACCACAATCTTCTTATTTACCGAACTTTAGAAAATGGAGGTGGACATTTCCTCTTTTAATTCAGAGATCACTCAAATGCCAGACATTAAGAACATAAACAAAAACATAAACAATTTTTCTTCGAAATTCATATTTCTGCCTCATTAAATTTAATGAGATGGACCATACATATTGGCATCAGACCAATACCACCATCCTAAAATACCTTTGAACAGCCATACTAATCTTTTTGCTTCCATCCTTATAACTATAGGTATGTATTTTTCCTCAGTATAAACCGTGTTTAAAGCACTCATCATGTAGCCTAACAGCCGCTCTAATGCCTTTGACCTCCTGTTGACTGCTTCTGGTAGCAGAAAAAACAGGAAGGTCCATTTCCACATGTTAAAACTTGAGTGTTGAGTCTGTCAATGGGACCAGGTGACATAAGCAGGTCCAGTTTGTTTGTTTATGAGAACAAACATGACGTCATCCACCTCTGGTTATAAGCGAGGTGTTATGGAGGCAGCTGGGAGGGTCTGAAGGAAAACAAACACCAGTGTATAATGAGGAACAGGGGTCAGCGTCGCAGCAGGCACACCTTGTTAAACTAAATCCTAACTGAGGCTGGGGCTAAGGAGGGAGGAGGGGGGTGACCTGGCAGGGGTACGATATGGAGTTTTTTAACTTGAAATAAAAGGTTGAGAAATATGTCATTATGATGTGTTTAGTGTTCTCACCTCACTGTTAGAAGACCCCAGGTGCAAGCTTTCTTTCATGTTGTTCTCTTTATTAATTGTGTTCTGGTTGTAGAATTTTTTGTTGTTAAAGAGAATCCACTTTTTTTCTCGTTTTATGATCATAATGTTGAATGAAGAAAGTACCACACCCAGTTCTATTATTTTGCTGAAAACTTTGAAATAAAGAAATGCATTCGTCAAATCTATTGTGGTATCACAATTAGTATCAAACATCCATGGTATAAATCAAGTTTGACATTTTAATATTCTGACAAAACTAGGATTGTTTATGTACCTTAACAGGGCTAACATAAACTAGATCATCTGATATTTCACAAACAAAAATCTCAATATTTTGACATGTTCTTTTTCTCAATTTTAAACTACAGAAATTCTAAAATCTGTCATCCACAATCTTTCTTGCACACATTCTTTAGAGTCTTTACTGGAACACAAATTACAAAAGTTTTAGTCAAATAAATATTTCTTTGGCCCTTTGAAATGTTGCATTCAAATTAGTGACTCAAATAGGGCAAATAGGTGTTTGAATAAAACAGAAGACACCTTGCTGGAGAATACAAATGCACTTTTTTGGCACTTTGCATCTGTTGGAGGCTATAAATTGTAATAGAAACCGTTTAAGTTTAGTTATTGCAGCCTGTTCTCAAATATTTAGTTCCCTGCCTAACGTGAAGCTGCTCTTGATACAACACATGCTGCCACTGCTGATCATCTCACATTACATGAAAGCAGTTTATTAAAAAGGGGGTTCCTGCTGGAGTCTGGACTTCCCGGTACCTAGTTAAGGTTGTAATGGGGCAGTGGGAATATGGACAACATGAATGGGGTCGTTGTGGCTGTTGGGCCTCAGTGAGTTACAGGAAGTGTCTGATTCCAGTGCAGTTTCCCATAAACATCCTTTGAGCGGTGAGGACCACAGCACAGGCCGGTCCAGGATCCTGGAGCTGGAGCAGAGAGAGACAAGAGCAGGATCAGGAAAACCAGTGTGGCTTGGCTTTGGTTTTTTGACTGAACTGGCGGCCATAGCCTCCATCTGAATATGATTTTCTTAGCTTTATTTTCAACTCTCAACTAATAATTTGTCAGATTGAAATGAATTAAGCCCACCATGCACCAGTCTATTCTCATGTAAATAATTAAATATTCAAGAATGATGATAGCCGCAAGTTTTCCACTCAAGAAAGCCTATATGTTGTATTTATTTATTTAATTTAAGGACAATGTGCAGTTACATTAAAAATATGGCTGCACCAGATTTAACAGCGTGCTAATTTCCATCTGTAGTCCTTGACAAACAACAAACATCAAAATACATATTTACAACAAATTCCTATAGATAAAGTGTGCAATGTTAATAGTTACAGTACAAAAGATAAGTTGAATAAAGTGCAAAAGATAATAGTGGTAAAGTGCAGAAGAGCAAATGTGCAAAATTATCAGTATTTATTACAATA
The DNA here is from genome assembly GCA_038363315.1 of Mugilogobius chulae. NCBI lineage: Eukaryota > Metazoa > Chordata > Actinopteri > Gobiiformes > Gobiidae > Mugilogobius > Mugilogobius chulae. The sequence continues at coordinate 24,950,173 of CM076405.1, read as the reverse complement.
CCTATTACCTGTTATAATATTTAAAGTGTGGAGTAAAATACATTTTCAAGTGCACAAATATAGCCGTCAGATAATAGGGCTTGACAACTCTGTACCTGATGGTAATGCAAATATGAACAAGGTAATATTATTACAAAATTGGTCTGGTAATCTGATGGCCCATGAGGGTAATGTCTGATGGCAAAATACCCGTCTGGTATTGTTAGTGCGAGCAGGTTTGATGCTCAAGAATCCAATTTTTAACGGCCCGTGAGAAGCTGTAGAAATCAGCCATATTCTTGAGATTGTCTGGCATTCCATTCCTTTCCTTGATGACTTCATAAGAAAAAGCTGATTGAGAAAAGACAAACTTTCTTTTGAGAATATTACAATCTCCTCTAAAAACAGATCTTAAAGCTCTACTTGTGAGTTGAGAGCGAGGCTGTAAGTAGGTCGAATTTATGCACCAGGAGTGCATAAAGAGTACCTGATCAAGCACTTTGAATGGCTTTTTATCAAGAATGTTATGAGCTCTTACAAACCCAGTCATGAGTTTATGTTATTCACCATTACTCTATTTTTGTACGAGCTGGAGCTGGGAGATGTGAAAAAAAAAAACATTTTATCACAGTTCAAAATTATCCTTTTAAAACATATATAGTGCTATCAAGCAATTAAAAAATTGAAGAGATATATTAATTATGATCTGTTATTAATTAATCTAATTAATGTTTTTTTAATCTTACCTTAAAATTGCTGAAAAAAACACTCAACTTAAGTGTTTTTGTTTTGTTTTTATCCAATTTAATTAATTACATTATTGTTACAGATGGGAAATATTAATATATATATTTTTAAAAATGAAGACTTTAGGAAGTTTTTTGTTGCTAAGTTGTCAAGTTGAACAACCCTTATGTCACTTTGCAACTCACATATGGAAACAATGAAGTTAAAGATTTCAAAATAGATTAATGCGATTAAAAAAATAACTCGATTAATATGTCTGTAATTAATTAATCTCAATTAATGCACTAATTTGACACCCTTAAAAATATATGAATATTCTGGTTCAACATTTGACTTCTATCAATTTTTTCAATCAGTCCCTATAACTAAAAGATTGTTGATTTGACACAAGTAAATCTAAATCGCTTTTATTTTGTAATTAATTGCCCAGTCTTAATTGGAGCAATAATCATAACTGAAATTGTTTTAATTAAGGTTAGGGACACTGCACTCCATTGCATTTGACCCATCTCCAGGAGCAGCAACCACCACTGTGCATCGCTCAGGGACCAATCTCTAGTTCTTCTTGCAAGGCTTGGTCAGGACCACTGTAGCGGTAGATTTCTAATGTGCATGTTGGTATACCGGTGTTCTGTCGAGATTGGAGTCCCCATTGAGATTGGACCTCCCCTTGTTAGTGCTAGAAAATCAGTAAAAAATATATATATACAGTATATTTTGAAATGACTTCTGCTAACCCTCACCCAAGCTCCAATCCTAAACTTAACCTTCAAAATATTCCTAAACTTAGCCGAATTCATTGTCAATTATTTACCGTGGGAAGCCCGGTACGTTTCGCACAGTCACAAAAGCTAGCAAGGGGGTTCAGTCTCGACGGGAGTCCAATCTCGACACCACACCGGAATGCCCAGAGGAAACCCACCAAAGCACTCAGAGAAACATGGTAACTCCACTTCCGGCTGTGCGTAGAACCTGCAACCTATCCACTATGTCACCATGTTGCCAAGAGTTGTTAACAGCACAGCCCTAGTGGACTACATGCTATTCAACAGAACATCAACCGACTGAACCGATTACTTTTCTGGAGTATCAGCCCCTCCTAGACTCAACCTAAATTTGTTGTCCATTAAAATGCACACAAAGTTTCTGACAGTATCATAGAATCATAACCCATTGCCATGTATTGCTTTGCAATAAACTCCCAGTCAAATCAATCCTTTAAGTAAGAAGTTCGCCAACTGATTACACAACTGTGAACCAACTCTCCAGATCAGACAGAAGGTGTAGTGCTGCCAAAAACAGCACTACACCTTCCACTTACTTTTTACGGTCATCAAAACAGGGAATTGCTACTAAAAATGTTTGAAACTAGTGGATATTAAAATGATCTTTGATTTATAGCAGAAATCTACTGTATATTGAGTTTCTCTGATTTTGAAATGTTGTTTGAAATCCAAATATTGTTAGGACAGTTCTACCACAGAAAAATGACACAAAATGAACCCTATATTTTTTTTTTTTTGCTTTTAAAAATCACTTGTTACAAATTACAGACTTAAAACTGCCTGATTTTGTTTGCAAAGACGATTGAGAAAACACAAATTGATGAGTCGTTTTGGCAGTTAATTACACATGCTTGCTCTCGTTTGTAATTAGCACGTTTTCCTCTTTCCTCCATGGCTGACTTTAGCTGGTGGGCTGCTGCTGCTGCTACTGCTCATATCCCAGCCTCGTTAAGCTTTAAGACTGATGAATATTCACCGCAAGCTTCCAATGCTAATGAGCCAAAACCAAGCAGTTTATTACAGTGGGCCAAAGGGAGGGAAACGCGCAACTTTGTGCTTTTATCTTGACAAGTTTGGCCCTAAAGAAATGACAGTTTTTCAGCCCATATATTTAAATGCTTGCTGTTACTTCTCATTATATTGCTTGTACTAGATGATTCCGCTAATACCAAAGCAGAATCAAACCAGGAACTTTTTGAACAAAGAAAATGTGACTATCTTTAAGTGCCTATGCCAAGTTTTTATTATTTTCAACACTTTGATTAATGCCCATAAATGTTAATAACAACATTACATATTTTACAGATGAAGTAGCTGATTTTGACACTCCAAAATCTAAAGTGTGTTCAGCTTGTTCCTCACAAAATCTTTCACCACATGGTAATCCACGTAATTTGTCTGCAATTAAGTCCAATTAGTGTTTTTACAGAAATGTTGTGACTAATGGTGCACAGCCAATCAGAGCTTTGCCTTTGGCTCTTGAGGGGAAAAATACAATGTATTTCATTTTGAAGCAGAAAATACACAGTGGTCACAGTAGGTAATGATTTTGGTGGAACACACAAAATTACTTATTTACAACTACAAAAGCCAGGTATCCTAGCTGTTTGAGGAAACGTAAAAAAAAAAAAAAATTGAAAACAACTGGAAGTAGAGCAGAGTTTGAAACTGATTACATGTGAACACTTAGGAATTTTCAATTTTCTCATCAGAAACTCATTCTGTTTTACCTCAAAAATAGAATCAAACATAATATTTGCAAAGTGAGTTTCTTCATGTCCATTCTATTCGTCAATAAGAAAAATTGTTACAGATTATTTTGGTCTGGGCTGGGCAATGTCGTGGTAGTCTACAAGTGTCGTGAAATCAAAATTGTGATCTGGCTCCAAGCTTCATTTTATTTATTTTTGCCATTTTGCTCAGTTCTAGATTTGACCCAGTTTACTGTCTGTAACCTCCGATAGTGACGCAATCACATATCTTAAAAACTAGCCAAAGAGGGTCAAAACTATATAAAATGTTCTGACAAATTTGAAATATCTTATCTGTCTTTTAGTAATGAGAAATCCAACACTTTAAATGCGCTATGTTCTATTCAGATTGGCTCATCTTCATATAACCATGATGTACATGGACTAAAATGACGAGTCAGTACATGTGAAGTTTGCGTCTGATTGTACAGAAGGCCTATTTTAGCTCCACATGTGTTCTGTCTATAACAAGAAGCACCTGTAATGTTTCACTGCTTAATCAGCTGCCAGCTCTGCTAATTGGCAGCTGTACGACACTCACTGATGATTGCAAATTGGCCTTGCTCAACCACAAATTCATGCTGTTTAGAAAAATATGCTGCGCTGGATGTGGGAATGTGTATAATAGGCCTTGTATTAGCACATAACCTTATTTTTAGGCCCGAGCCCCCAGCAGGGCGTAGGGCCTATTGGTTCTGCAACGATCGCCCAGGCATCATCGTTGTTAACACTCTTGCTGATCATGATGGCTGGGCTTGGCCTTCCATCATGATCAGCCACTACCCCGCCCCCTGCGAGAACTACAAAATGAGCCCATGCCGAAGGCATGGGATGTGTATACTTACTTCTGCTAACACAGAGATACTCAACAATGAGTGCATGGCCGAAGGTGTTGTTGTCAACACTCTTGCTGATCATGATGGCTGGGCGAAGCCCAGCCATCATGATCAGCCACTACCATGCCCCCTTGCGAGAGCTACAAAATAGGCCATGCCGAAGGCATGGGATGTGTATACTTACTTCTGCTAACAAAAAATAGTCAACAATGAGTGCATGGCCAAAGGCCATGCACTCATTGTTGACAAAAGCAGCGCGAAGCGCCCAACCCCTAAAACTAAACTCCTGGCATCAAGCCCTACTCAGTAATGCATGCCTACGGCATGCATTATCCTTGTAACTGCTAAAATACATGTAAATCAATGGGGAGTCAATGGGGGTTCCAACTTTGACAGTAGTCACTTTCCACCCCACGGGGACGTGCGCAAGGCCAAGAGCTTTCCGAAAATGTATAATATGTTGTTGTCGTGGCAACGGCTATATTGTTTTTGCAATTTTCTTCTTATTATTTTTTTGATTATTATTTTTATGACACCTGTTTGAGCTCTAATTTGACCCCCTGAACACGCTCAAAAACTCACCAAACTTTGTCCAAAATTCAGAAGTGGTGAAAAATTTTGTTTTTTATAGGTTTCATTTCCAACCATAAAAAAATGGCGCGACAGCGCCACCTACAAAACTCAAAATACATTGCGCCTATGGGAGGCGGTCTGACGCAAACTTCGACGTACAGCCACGAAATTCGGTACACGCATTCTTCTTATGAGGGCAATCGGTTTCCTCCTACAACTAAAAACATGTCCATTAATGCCTCCCCTGACCCTTCCCCCAGGGCTCCCCTGCAAAAGAGATTCTGAATCTCAGTGGGACTTCCCTGGTTAAATAAAGGTCAATTAAATTAAAAAACCTAATCATGGCCACGCCCACTTTCGTATCGTTTGGCCGCCATCTTGGATTTCGTGGTCAGGAATGCAAACTCAGCATTTTCGCTCACATCATACTTTCGTCAACTCCTCCTAGGGCGTTTTGCCCACTGGGCTCAAAATCGCTGTACATCATCTACACAAGTGGGGCATCAAAAGTTATCCAATTTATTGTGATACAATTTACGGTTTATGTGCGGCGAAGCCGCATATTTCAGTGCGCATTTTTTCACATTTGGAATTTTTAATTTTGCTCCCGTTTCCACATAGTTGGTCCGATTTGAATCAGACCAATTGTGCGTTTGTTGCATTTTCTGTCCTGGACCCACTCATGGTGAAAAAAATTTAATCGGCGCGATAGCGCCCCCTACAGAATGAAATAAGTGTTTACATGGAGGGCCAAAATTTTAGTTTTTCCGAAATGCATAAAATTTTACCCAAAATTCCTTTAGGTCCTCCCGATCAAAAAAGCCAATGGTAACCATGTACAATTTTTATTCGTGTCGCCGTGGGAAGGCGCGCAATCGCCTATGTTATTCCAATGGCATTTTTACAAAATTCTCGGTTTTCTTCACATCATACTTTTATCAACTCCTCCTAGGGTGTTTCGCCTAACAGGGCTCCAATTCGGTGCACATGAACTTCACAAGTGGGAGAGCTTAAGTTATCCAAATTATTTCAAAATGCCTTTTGGTTTAGGTGCGGCGAAGCCGCAACTTCTGCCCAAAATCAGCCAAATGTGCTCAAATCCCCATGTTATCCAAATGAGCATTTTTACGTATTTTGTTTTATCCATAACATTTTCACACTTTCACTAAACTTTGTGAAATTTGTCACAGTGACTCTTCATGTCACCCCGAACAAAAAAGTCAATGGGTCCAATGTTGTATCTCGCATGATGTTGCCGTGACGACGCAGCGCGTAAGCGCTGCTCTTCTGATCTACTCTGTATTGTGACGAGGGTCTTATGAGCCACTAATACCGAATCACAAACTGACTCAGGGCGCGTCAGCGCCATCCTTAGGTAGGAGCAGGTCCGAGTAGTTGGAAGCACGGCCCGCGAGGGCCGTTGGAATGCCGCTTGCGGCTTTAATTTTTTATTTCTATTTTCACATTTTAATTAGTCTTAGATTTTGTTGGGGATGCTTCAATACTGACGATGGAATCGAATTTCGGCGCTGATACATGAAATTTTGCTGGGTTCATATTGTTCCCTTAATATCAGTTCAGTCGATATGCAAGATGGTTGTTTATGGGGATGTAATTTGACTGTTTACTGGCCAATTTTGACACACACCAATTTTTTGTCATTTTAAAAAAAAAAATAGTGATTGGCTCTGCTTCATTTACTTCTTATGTGTTTTGCAGGAACATGATAAAGTCATTCTACACGGCAAGCCTGCTGATTGACGTTCTAGCCGTGTTCGGGGAACTATCAGAAGAGGTAAGAGCAAAGTCAATCAAGCTAAATGTGAAATTCATTTTAAAAAGCGTGCACAAATCCAAAGTATAAACAATTTACATTTTACGTAGAAATTAAAATCCTCAACCCAAGCTTCATTATCACACATACAGTGCAATTTTTTATTTATTTATTTTTGTCAATAATCCTGTATTAATTGTAACATGGGTGACGAGACCTTTTCTATTGTCACCTACCTACTTAATCTGCCAAACGTCCATAGGTTAAAATACTTACCTTTTATGCTAACCTTTTATAGTGCTCTTGCACCCCTGTGACTAAATTTGTTGTGACCGTTATTAAGGCAAAGAAGTAACAGTGGTAACTATTAGAAACAAGTTTATTGCATAAAGCTGTTTAAAACAGTACTAACTAAAATTGAATTAAAATAAGCATTACTGACCGTGTCCAAAATCGTTTCCAAATTCGGTATTTCTGGACATCTGCTTCACTTTCCACTTTATTACATCATTAAAAGGCTTTCCGTGATGATGTTTGTGTGAAATATATGTTGTTATAAAGCAATGTACATGGTTAAATAATTCTAAAAAAAAAAAAAAAAAACCTAGATCAATGCCAAAGTACAATGCCAAAGTTTTTTTTTTTTGTTTTTTTTTTAATTACATCCGGACTCATTTCAGTCATCTTAGCTGCAGAAACCTCTTACTTTTGACAATCCTTCGTCATTATCTATTTTTGACCGACCTTTTGCCAGGAGCTACTTGGGATCATTGCAGATTAAAAAGAAAGGTAGGATTGTGTGGTGAAAAATGTTATTTGCAGCACATTTTACATTTAAGAGGCAATTGTTTAACGTGGAATATATTATAACAAAAAAGTGCAAAGGTTATAAATGAAAATAAATGAGTAAAGATAAAGTACCCCTAAAAACTCATGACATAGGTGGTACTCCGTGTGTCAGATCATGATTAGGGGGTACTCGAGACGAAAATGGTTGGGAACTACTGCTCTACATCTACCTGTGTTATGAACAGAATCATCAATAAGTGTGGTTTTGCGTTCTACAAACAAGCAAATAAATGAGCTCCTTCAATACTGTCCATCTTCGCAATATTGAAGATACCCTAATAGCAGTTGTTGTCCTATATAATTACTTCCAAAAAGTCTCCATATTAGGGCACTACTGACATCTTCCTGAATGAGCTGCAGCCTTTGCCTGTTGTGTGTTCACTTTGACGTGTGACAGACAGCAGATCCTTGTCAGACTTGTTCCTAATCGTCAAGACCATTATCCCATCAACGCGGTGCTTGTGCGAGAGCGAATGTTTAGTGTCCCGCTGAAGCCTGACAGAGAACAGATCAGGTTCCCGAGTGCTAAAAAGAGGTTTTCAACGTTTTGTGTCCAAACTGAGGAGGGACAGAGAGGGGACCTGGCACTGTAATGTCTCTGAGGAGGACAAGCATCTCCTTCAATGTAAAGAATGCATGGGTGAGAGGTCTGGATAGATTGCACTACTGTTACTTGTAGACTTAAACAACTTTTTGTCCAGTGCCAAGCTGTTACTTAGATGTAGAAGTAGATTATCTTTGAATGGTCCGTTCTAAAATCTCCCGCACTCTGAAGTTGAGCATGTGGTGTGAAAGCAGTGGACCTTGGGCTGACCTTCATTCATCGCACAGTACATAGCGAGAGCAAAAACGCTTGATATTTGGTTTAAAAAGCGTTTGGACCACAGTTATTTGTTTGAATGGAGACATGTCTGTCTTTGAGCAAACCGGTGATCTGTGTGTCACATGGAAAGTTTTTCTTTTTCCATAGTCGTTGCTCATTGGGTCAATTTACCATGCAGCCATACACCAATCAGCAGACCTTGTGTAAATGCAGTACTGGAGTGATCTATCATACAGTATGTAAAAAGGCCTAAAACTTCCATGAATAAAATTGCTAGCTCCTTCTCAGGGCCAGACCAGGAACATTTATACAAATCTAGTTGGGAAATACGTATATTATCAATTAATTATTTAATGAATCATGAATATGGTGAATATGAATACTATGAATGAATATGTTTTTTGTTCATATTGTTCGGACAACTCTCTGTAACTTTGGGCTTTAGGACAGTCGCAGAGCTGACACGGAGACACAGTCATTCATTCTCCTTCATTCACAGGGGGAATTTACAGTGATGCCAAGTGACCGTGTGTGTATGTTTTTGGGTGATAATCTGTTTAAACATGTTGTGCATCATAGTTACCAGCTATGATTATCAGTAATGTTGTCATCACAGTAACCAGAACACTGAAATGTGGCAAAAACCATGATTTATATTAGAGCTGAAAATGCCACAAACTAGGTTGCCACTCACCTCAAATGTATTGAGCTGTACTCCTAAAGGGAACTATTGAAAATGTGAAAACAATTTCTTTCACTTCATGAACAGACTACAACATATTTCAAGGTCTGCCTTGCAAACTCATGGCACTGCCTCATTCTATTGACAGTGTAGTGTGTAAACAGCAATAACATACTGTGTTACTCATCACTGAACCTCTCAAATCATCAAATCAGTCTGGCTAAAGCATGACCTCGTCTCTTGCTGGTAGAACAGTAACAAGTCAGGAGTCATGTAAACGATCACAGTTACTGTTGCAACAACACATCATCAGTATGGTAAAACTAACCTGTCTCACGGCGATCTAATCCCAGCTCACGTTCCCTATTAGTGGGTGAACAATCCAATGCTTCTGCTTCACAATGATAGGAAGGTTTGCTGAGTAAATGTGTACCTCTCCATATTTATAGAAGCCTCTCTACGTATTGTGTGCTGCTACTCGTATGTGAAGTCATGTCTCGTCCTATCCACATCCCCGATTTACCATATAAGGGCCATTCAGAGTTACTCAGAAATAATCTTTTAGGAGGGGAGGAGTCAGAGGGAGACTCTGCTCGCAGCAGTTCTCTTGTCAAATGAGGGGATTAGTTACTCTTCTTTCTTTTTACATCAGGTGTTCATTTGAAACTACAAACTTAATTGCAATTAATTGCACTTAATTGCAATTGCAAAATGGCACATATGTAAGAATTGGTCTTATTCATCCACATACGTGGTGAAAGTCTGAATGAATGGATGTACCGAGGCTCATATGCGCACACGAGATATGAAAAAGCCGAAAGACAAACCGGCAAGAATAAGAACATCAAACTCATGTTATTTCTTTGACCGCACTTGCGCGTCTCTCTGAGTTTTCTGTCCAGTTTGATTGCTGTTCCGTTAATCCATTCACAGAAAACCATGAGCTTGTGCACAAGTGTGCTTAGGCTCAGATACTGTACATATGTTGTGGAGAAAAATTAGACGAATAAACCGCACTTGTCCGTGTTTGGTCAACATCTGCTTAAAAGCAGAAATTAAATGTAATAATTTTCCTGCATCAAACACTTCCTCAAGCTTGCTTCACTTGTGCTTCTCTACACAAGGGTCGCCTTTTCCCATATTTCCAGTCTTTGCGAACAGTGCACACATGGGTTGCAGTTTGCGCAGAGCCAAGTGAAATCCTGCGCCTACTGGAACTTTTATAATGCCATGTTTGGCACAGATGATGCTGTACACAATGCGTAAGGCGTAAGCAAACTCTTTAAATTCGACTCCTGGTAATGACTTTGCATGTACGTATATTGAATGGTGTATGCTGTTTTTGTTACAAATCAAATACACAAGATGTCAATATAGACTGTATTCAAAACACCCAGCAGTAAATACTGTTCAAAAGTCGATCGTTCTTACTTCCACTAGTGCCCAGTTTGTTGTTCAATGTTTTCCTCTTCAATTTCCACCATAACACATGTACTTTTCTTCTCACTCCTGTCGGTGCCAAATCAATGTGTCTTGTTGTGAAATCACTTCACAGTGAGCCACAGTGCTGTGCTGTTTTATAATGGTGTCATTAAAGCTGTATTTTCCACTCTAATATCACAGCGGTGTTGTTTTCAGAGATTAACGTGGCCACCTTTAGCTGCCTGGCTCCACAAACATTCAGCTCTGTGGAAGGCAGGACGGGCCCATTGTTTTGGGTTACACTGTAGGGACTTATCTATTCAGTGCAGGGTTTTCTCAATTCAGGCTTATCTGAGTCAGCTCTGTGTCCATCTCTCAGCTGCCCACATCCATACACACACTTCAATCAATCCTTACGACTAATATTCTGTTAGACCTTCCTACAAACAGGTGAAAATACCATTAGAGAATAGTTGTTTAGAAAGATAAAGTTCCTTTCTGAATGAAAAACGTTATCTTCAATCAACTAAGGTTTACTTTTATTTTATGTCATTTTTACAATTTAGAGTAAAGATGAACCTGGAGGATCATTATTTTATTTTTCCTTTTTTTACGTATTACTCTACCCTCATTTACTCTTCCCGCACTACCTGTACGTTATCAGCTCTATTTGAAAACTGGTTATAGCTTTTCTGCACTATTTTTTAGGTTAAGATTGTTCAGTCTGTTTTTGCATTTATTATGGAAGGGAAATGTTACAATTGGGACTAAAATATCTTATAATAATGAGAAACACTGACTATTTGAATGCAAAGCTGTCAGTCATGAGATGTCAGTACAGTGCTATTTTTGACTGAACCTTGTTGAAAATAGAGAGAGAGAAACCAGTGCTTTGTCCACACCTACAGATTGTTCCAGAAGAATTAAGTTACTAATGTAAAAACCAGGTTCGATGTCATAACAATAATGAAGTAATGGAAGTCTGTCACGTCAATCATTTTTATTACCGCCAAACAGAACTAATGCCTATGTAATGAAAGTTTTCCCTTCCATTCTCCTCAGAACATCCAGCACAGGAAGTACGCGCGCTGGAAGGCCACGTACATCCACAACTGCCTGAAGAACGGAGAAACGCCGGAGTCTGGACCCATCGGCATGGAGGACGAGGAGGAAGCAGGTGGGCACCGCTGATATGGCACAAACTCACTAAATACAAATAACCGAGTGAGCCAGCGCTGCGATCCGAAACTAAACACTAGAAAACAGAAGTAAGCTCCAGTGGGTCCAACAGTTGAGCTGAGAGTGGGCTGTAATCGTATGATATTAGGGGAAAAGATTCTCTCTAATGTAGGCACAAAGATTCAAAAGCCACTGTAATCTTTGCGCTAGACCGACATGCGAGTGGGAGAAGCATTGATTCACCGATCCACCCCAGGAAAACGCCTCCTGGAAAGTTTTAGTGCTGCTGCTTTTGATTCAGTCGTCACAGGTCAGAACGCTCCATGGAAAGCTGCGTTGTTGTGGATGCAGAGTTCTGCAGATGGTTTCTCATCAGAGCTATACAAAATTATCTGAACCACCAACAAATCACTGAAACCAAGAACATGAGCCAGTTAGTCTATAGGTGAAAGTATTTTTGAGAAGTGGTAAATATAGTTGACTGGGCAAAATTGACAAAAATGTATATTTGGATTTTTCTTTTTGATATAATAGATATACAATTAATTCATTATTTCTTTTTTTATTGTCTCTATTATATGAAATAGTGTGAAATTATCTGTAAAATGGTGCATAATCTTCCCACTCCTACATCAGATGCCAATAGAACTTCCCCAATTGCAGATTTTGTAGCCAGACATCGAATGACACACCACTTAACAGCTGTGACAGGACAGCATCCAGAGAGATTTGGCTGAATTCAAAAGGGTCAAACTGTGTCTGATGAATGGATCACAGTTTGTTCAAATCTGAAGCACTTGTGTGATGTTTTTAGCCCATCAATAGTGGTCCAAGAAAGAAGTAATGGTGAACCATCAACAGGCGATGCATAAATGAGTCATGGAAACTTACAAAAATTGACATTGTATAGTATGTTGTAGCTTGGCTGACAAGCACTTATGACTCTTTAATGTCTACGATAATTACCTTCCTCTATGCTAATCTCCACTAGAGCTGGGCAATACATTAAATTTTAGAAAATATCGTAAGTGTTGTTTTGGAAATATCCAAAAACTGATTATTGAGTATGAGTACATCGTTAATAGAGAAACATGCTACAAAAAGGCCACGAATGTAATGTTTTTACTCTTTTATGGTTCTACATTTGTCTGACAGTAGGTTGCGTTTACATGACATCACAACATTACATAGGTCTAGAATATTTAATACAGAGGAGGACTGATCAGCAAAAATGTGTTGCAATGCAAAACGTGAAGCAATCCAGACATTAATAAACATCAGTCGATTGATAATGTGTGAAATTACAGTGATACAGTATACACTAGAAAAAACTATATTATCATTATATCCTCATCAAATTTTGCAACTTGAACGCAACCTGTTGACGCAAACAAAAATTTACAATGTTTTAACAGATTTCTGTTGGATTAACAAAAATATCGTCTGAATATCATTATCGATATTGATTTTTGTCAATATTGCCTAGCCCTAATCTCTACAAATGTCTGAAGTCAAACTGATCCTATTTTAATGGTTGTGTTCCCTTACATTTAAATCCAGCCTGGATCAGCTCTTCAGTTTGACCTTTGATTTTCTCTCTGCCAGCTTTCAGTATAAAATATAACCTTTAGCCGGAGCAGGGCTTTGGGAAAACACCAGAGAAGACCAGGGAGGGTGGTCACATTCAGAAGGAGCAGAAAGGCCTCGTAAAGTTCAGTGTGTTCAGAGGAGCATATGGTGTGAGAGTACAAGCCGTATGTTTGGAGGTCCACATGGCTGATGAGTCCAGAGAGTCGCCAGTTTGTTGTCTCCAAATGGCTCTGGCTTGGCACAAGTAGCCACATGTTGGTGCAATACGGTGTCTCCAAACTTTTGCCATCTACAAGCACACATTACGATGACTACATTTCCAGTAAGTTGTTCCAATTTCTTCATCATTCTCAATGGACACAGTCGTTATCATACTGTAAACTTTGAAAATGGCAAGAAACTCCAATTTGCATTGTCTGTGCATTTTTGTTGATTTTCCTGAATTATTTAAGCGTAATAACTTGAAACCAGTTTAGCCCAGATACAGATATTGTAAACACATCCAAATATGAGTCAAATTTGTTGGCATTGCCCAGATATGTATTTAAAATAACTGCTCACATTTGGCTCTCATTACCATGCTGTTAGGTTTAAAGTGACAGCAAAACATTCTAGCCTCTGAAAGCTAAGAAACATGCTTCACAGTAAATATTTGAATCCTCAAAATGCATTATTAACGAATCAAAATGTGTTGGTAAGAAAACCGTATAGTTCAATAGTTACAAATGTAGGTTATTATGAAGATGACATTTCTGAGTTTATGTAGTTCTGTAAATTGATTTTACACTAGCAAGAAAAAAAAAAAAAACCTATATAGTTGTTTTTAAAGTTTTTGATGTACTTTCAGAACTGTAACATGTCCAAATTTCAAATCTGATTATGACCTACACAGCCCTGTATGTTGTTGGCTTGGACCATCTGGACTCATTTTAAGATTTCAGCTCCACTTTTGCTGATTGCGTCAGGATTCTCGAGGGATCGCTCTGAGCAATGCTTTCTTGACAACTTCACCTTCGGACATACGCTCCAGTCCCAAAGGGGGAAATCTACACGTATTTTTCATGTCGAGGAACTGGTGTGGAGCGAATGTTTAGTGGAGAAAGGCCAGCTGGAGGGGTCCACCCACACAATACTCTGAAATGTGGGCGTGTGCGCGTTTGACCCAGACTTCAACATGACATCAGTCCAAAGTCAACACCACGACAACTTCTCACTCCACTGTTAAATTAGAACAACATTAAAATGGATTTGAGAGCTGCATTTAGTTAGCAAGCATCTATTTAGGCAAAACAAACAAAATAACAGTAAAAATGGAAATGTTATTGCGTTCACTAGAAATTTCTTCAGTGCCTTATTTTAAAGATGACTACCATGCCAGAATACAGCTCAACCCACGAGAGTACCCCCTCAATAAAAATGCATGTTTTTCTAAGTACAGTATTTATGAGCAATAAAACACCTGTGGTTAAACACACTACTTAACTAAAAATTAAAACAGTCACAACCTAGATGTAACATAGAAAATCGGAGTGTTGCAGTTGGTTAGTTGAGCAAGAATGTGTCTAAAGAATGAGATCAGTTAACTAACTGAACATCCTGAATGACCAGGTTATTCCAGCTGTGGATTTCTTCTTACTCGATGGCTCGGGCAAATTGTAAGTTGACAATGACAGGATTCATGCGGTTCACATTGTGAGAGAGAGGTTCAGGAGCGTGAAACATTATTTTCACATAGACATTGATCCTTCACAGAGCTTTTCTTTGGGATGTGCAGAGAATTACACTCACTCATCAATGTAATATCTTTATGAAAAATGAAAAAAAAAAAAAAAAAAACAACACTGGATGCAAATTAATCATTGACAGTGTCTGTGTGTGCTGTTATCAATCTAAAGAAGCCACAATAGAAGAAAAGATCAGTTTTAACACACATTTTTCCTCAGGCACATTACTTTTGTAATGCACTGATTTATATGGTGTGATTCATGACGCATTATTCATCAGCAGTGGTAAGCTTCTGTGGTAACTGCAGTTGCCCTGGAGCAGACTGACGGAAGCAAGGCTACCATTTTGCACCATCTGCCCCTTCGATCATCACCAACCATGACAATGTGTCATGGCAACTCTGTCATGAATCATGCTTAAGGACACAGTGACAGTTTCTCCTCCAGCCGCCCCACTGTGGCACCTGTTTTCTCATCCAAGTACTGTCCAGGTCCAACATAGCTTCAGAGTTCTGATGTGATCAGGCACTGACAAAGCTAACTCTTTTTACAAGCATTTTAGTCGAAGCAAAAACACACATTGATCTATGTATCTGCCAAACATTCATTTCAAAGACTAAACCCCAGTCCAACCATTGTGGTTCTTGTATTAAACTGCTTGCAGATAATCATGATCTACGTATTAACTTTACAGGTTATAGAATAGTCCTTTTTCTAAGAAGCAGAGCCAATTCTGCTTTGATCTGACTATTATTGTGTGCTGCTCCTTACTATAAAAAAGGAATTATTACAGGAAAGATTCCAGGAAAAAATTGCCATCTTTTTATTGACCTTTATACCGAGGAAAGTTTAACTCTATTAGAATGCTTAGCCCTACTTTCTAAGATACCTTGTTAAGACTATTTTTAGTTTTCTTTTAGTTAGTTTTAAGAAGCCTGAAGCAATACAACTATTGTCTAAACGCATCAGTCATCCTTTCACCTGCCTGTCTCTTCATCCCTGTTCATCTCTCACACACTTTAATACTTTCTCCCCACGGCTGTGTTAAGCTGCCCCTCCCAGAATGCACTTGGGCTCCCTGTCTGTCAGTGATGATGATGGCCTATTCCCGTCGAAAACTAGAACCCCACCACTCACAGTGAAGTCATCTCCCGCACACAGGTTTTACACTTTTTTGTGGATAAAAAAAAGTTTCAACAGCTGCACAGTGAGGCACAGTGGGAGCTCAAGTGTCTGTTATTACATTGTTCATTTTCATGTTTGACAAAAGTGACAAAATTAATTCCCTTTAAATTTTCAAGTTTTTGCATTACCGTTGAAAGTAATTGGTTTGTGTAGTCCCAAAGCAACAATGACACGTGACAGTGGCCTAGTTGTTTCATCTATTTTTCAGTTTTGTGACAGAAATGAGTCAAAACAACATTATATAAAAACATTGAGTCGTGTGATGCATCAGAACTCTTTACAAGTGACTCTTAAGCAGTGTATATGCTAAGTATATGTCATATTAAATGAATATAGTTGGACTTTATTTTCAAACTTGTACATTCTTTAAGTGCTTTGGTATATTGTTGAAATGCTTTTCTTTCAGTCAGTAGAAACACAAAAGGCTCATTGTGTAGTTGTCTGTTTAATCCATGTTACTGCTTTGCTAATGGAACTTGGCACAAAGAGATAAACAGTTTTGTAAATTGTGAACGCCTCCAACTTTGCTCTTTCACTTTTCTACAAATGTATATTGAAGACTAGGAGCTTCACAATGCCCTGCTTCTTACGTCACAGTATAAAATAAGACCTTCCCTGGCGATTCATTAACCCAAACAGACTTCTCATTTCTTAGATTCCTGCGGTTTGTTGGATTGTAGCTCTGGTCATTTAAAAGCAGCATGGTGTAAGTAGCATGGGCATTGTGAGATGTGTGAAGCATATACAGTAGGTATGGCCTAGTTACTGCAAATGAACTTTAAACAATAAATTTGAATTTTGTAGTTCGAAATCTAGGATAGCTCTTGTTTGAGCAGGGATAGACCGATTTGAGCCGATACTGTAATCTGATATTTGGCCTCATGCTGTGGCTGGTATAAAAGTAAAATCCATAGTAAGGTCCACTAAATCACAAATGAAAACTATAGTTTAAAAAAAATCTGTGGCAGTATTATGCAAATAGGCAGCCACATGTTTAATCTTTCGTTTGTTTAAAATAACAAATTTGATGTTTTGAGGATAAAATAGAGAACCACTAAAATATTGACACCAATATTTTTCTTTATCATCCAATACGATGTCAGCCAATACGGATATGACTATATTGCCATTATCTGTTTTTGAGCTTTCAACATTGTATTTAGCTTAAGAATAGTCCGGTTTGGTGGCATCCATGATCTTCTGCTGTTTTAGTTCATAATTCATCTGCAATTAATATAATCATTATCACATTCATTACAGCTGCATGCCTGAATTAACATGTCAGGACAAGCAATTTATATTTTCTCTCCCCTATGTGGAGCCCTCTGAAGCCAGATGGAACACCAATTGGAAGTGTATGTATGTAATCATAAGATCTAATTATGATTTTTAGATCAACCAGACAGTGAAGCAGAGTTTAAAGAAGATTTGATGGCATGTTTGGCATTTGCATTTAGGCTTAAAGTTGGGGTAACCAACTTTTTAAGTTATGAAATAGTAATCATTGTGCTTTCCACTCAAAAGTATGTGGTAAATGCAGCATCATGTAAAAAATTGCTGTTTGTAAGAAGTGGTTTTTAAGCCATAATTGCAACCAAAGTGAGAATACATGTCGATTTAAAATCTAAATTGTGTTTGCAGAGTGAAAAACAGTTACTCCACCTTTAATTTAAAACACTCAGCAATAATTACATGCAACCAGTACACATATGTTTGTAATCTTTCAGAAAAGTGCGTTCATAAATAAAGTTAATGAAACAGTTCAATCAATCGAAGTTTTTTCGGAGAGCACCATTCACCCTAAAAGCTATTTAGTGCTTTGCAAAGTTAACTTACTTCTCTTTGCTTTTGCCTTCTCTCGTGACTCTTAGCTTACTTACATCATTTGAGTTTTTCTTTGGCCCCAGACAGATTTGAGGTACACTTATTATTTATGTATTTGCTCCTGTTTGTTCTCTGTGGAGCGTAGACAGGGGGCGAGAGTCGATCCCCGGGCCGTGACCTGGATCCTCCCAACATAATCACCTGATAATCTCATGCAGCTGACATTTACATCCACAGACACAGAATGTTTACTCTCTCCACGTTATACTGTTGGCTTTTCTGATAAATAAAAACTTTATTACTTTACTGTGAAAAGACAAGATAACATGAGTTTATCTTCTTCTTAGCATTGTATAGTATGCAGCTTTAGAACAGTATTTTTAGGTTGTGAAGGAAATGAGGACAGACCTCTACAGCAGGGACATCAAAGTCTAATTTGTCTAAAATATCTTCTTTGGCAATTTGTGGTGTAATATCAGAATAAGTCACATTGACAGAGGACAGATTGCTAAAGTATAACCATCCCATCATCCAAAATGTAACTGCAACTTTTGGCTTCACAATCAATAAAATGTTCCTGCTTTTACAATATAATCTATGAGGCAAACCGTCTGATATCATAGCTTTAATGTTCAATAAAATTTGCTTTTAGTTGCACAATATATTGCAAAAGTATTGATGTTGCATAATTCATTGGCACAGTAATTAAGGTTGGAAAGTCAAATCTAGCGCTATAGCGTCAAGATTCCATCAAGAAAAACTTTTTAGTCCCCATGCTTTGCTCCCTCACACTGCATGCTTAGTTTTTTAATTATTCGCCATAAGTTTAGATGTTTTTTTTTTTCTCATTCAGAGCGAGTTTTGCTATCACCAAAAGGTTAATAAGAACAGTTTCAGAAAAGACACATTAGTTAGATGTAGACAGGGCAATGCAAACAGTGGATGCATTAACAATATATCATACTGGAGGATTTTTTTTTTTTTTTTCAATTTAAAGGTGCATTGTGTGAGTGGCAATGTTTTTGAACAAGAGTTTAGTGGCACTGCGGCCCAGTCTGTAGATGTGAATTGTTTTATTTGTTATTTTGACTGACTGACTGGTCTAATTGAGATGTTGGTTTGGCACCAAGTTCCATGGCCAATGTCAAATCTTTACCATTTCATTTGTATATTCTTTTCCCATCTAATTATATTTCCTCTGTTGTATAATCTTAAACCTCTCCAACATTTAACCACAATCATTATGTCTTTCAGCTTCGTAAAGTTTCACATTTCACGCTCCCATGTCCCAGATATGTCAAAATCTTACAACACAATTATCCACTGACGTCAAAGCATGTCCCTCATGTTCTTAGCAGTAAATGGGACTAAATTGGATCAACACAGAAGTTATTGAATTGAATAGGAGCTTGGTTGGATTTCAAGACTCTTATTTTCTGTATTTATTTTACAGTCGAAATTCTTCTAAAGTCACTGCTGACGATTGAGGTAAACTGGTAAGAGCACGCTAGAGGAGTTTAAAATATTTTGCGTATTTTAGATGTGTCATAAAGTATAGACAATAGGGCATAAGAACATTTTACAAAATTTTTTTGTCCCACAGTTGCATAATGTTGCAGGAAGGACAGAGACACCATCTAGTACAGCCATCTGTGGAGAGGATGGCAGATCACATGATTGAGAACATAGTATAAAAATAGCGACGGTGAGCTGTCTCCACGTGAGCTGTTGCTTATTATAAGATATAATATTGATAAGATATGAAGAAATGCCAGTGGATTAATGCCCTCTTATATGCACATGAAAGTGGATATTCATTAGGAGCTCCACTGACTTGCTGTGAGTGAAATGAAAGGGAAGCTTTCACAAAATGGGTCGACTATTTTCTACATTTCAAAAGCAGCAGCAAAGTATCTAGATTTGATAGGGGTGTAACGGTACTCTAAAATCATATTCGGTTCAGTTGTCAGTTTTGAAAGTTGTCGGTTCGGTATTTTTGGTACACTTTTAGTTTAGGTTATATTCTTAAAAAGGGACAATAAATATGTATATATTTCACTGTAAAAGGAACATTAATAATATTAAATTAACGCTTGATGCCCTGCAGCTGGAATATCTCAGAGAAACAAAATCTTTATTTAGATTGAGCTTGTATTTATTTCTTTATTTATATAATTATCTAATGTTGCCTGCAGGGTTCGTACAGTCCACATCATGAGCTACTGTTCATTTAGGCAGCCTAAACGAACAGTGGCTCATAATGTGGTGCAGTGTTTGTGCATCGCTGTAACAGGAGGAAGCTCGAAGGAGCAAGTTAAGATTTTGTAGCCTTTAAGATGGTTCTGTTTGATCCACATCTATCGAGAGACATGTGAATGTGGAGATGGACTTTTTTCACAAGGAGCGGTGTTTGCGCAGGATTTTACTCACAGAAAGCCGTGTGGCTGTGAGAGCGTGTGCAACAGGAGAATGGGACTCAGCAACAGCAGTGACTTCAAATGTTCGTCTTTTTCCCGCGATGATTCTTAAGTATTTACGAGCTCGTAGTCATGTAAATCCACCAGAAATATTCACACAGCATCAAGTAAGTTAAAGCGGGTGAATAATAGCTCAAGAAAGAAGTTTTTGAAATTCCAAACAATAAGCTAGCGCTGCATCGCTTAATACTGTCCGTGTAGAAACCGCGTGTGAACATAAGTTCCCCCTGGTTGCACAAAATCACATTTATTTACATAAAATTAGTATTGAAACGGTACACATGTGCACCGAACCGAACGTGCTGTACCGAAATGACTCACTACGACGCTGTATACCATTACACCCCTAAGATTCGATACTAGTTTTAGTATTGATTAATATCTGATTTTTGATACTTCTAACACAAAGCTTCATTCTCTTTGCTGTCTTTGGTCAGTGCAGATCTCCATAGACGTTGCTTTTATGTGAGTTCTGCTGCAGTTGATTTCAATACTGACTTGGCTGAACTGTCACTGCTGACACTTAGCAGTGTGACTGACAGAAAACAGTGCCTGCTCATTTTGTCGTCTATTGTCCGTCGTGCCCTTTGACCAAGCGTCACAGTCTGCTAATCGCTCCGGGATCACTCCAATCTATTTGTAAAGTGAGTCATCTTTCTCCTCTCACGTCTGACCACAAGAACTGGGTCTGCATCCAGAGTTTGACAGAAGCTAGCGATTGGCAACTGAAAACTCACAATGAGGATTTTATATTTTGTATGATTTGGTGTGACTATGCTTGAATATTAGGTAATGGTTTATTTTGGGATGCTCTATTAAGGGGTGAAGCACTTTGGAAGGCATCTGTCTGTGTAAAGTAACCATTCATTCGTTCATTGACATTTGTAGTTTGCAATTCATCTTTAATTTAATCTCTGATCCAAGTCACTTAACTCACGCCTGATGTGTATTCTGTTCATACAGTGCGCTACATACGAAGAGATGATAGTTTTTTGGCTTTTGCTCCTTCTGAATGGTGTGTGCGGGTTTTCATTCAATACTAAGTAACACACAAGTTTGAAGTGTAAGGAACTGTAGCAGAAAAAGCTACATTCTATCATTTCTATCGCTTTGAATATTGAACTTTTGATTTGTGGCCTTGTCTAAAAATCACAAATGTTATGTATGTGGGTGTATCTCTGCATTTACTGCTTTTAATTAGGCATTTAAGAGATGATTGACAAAACCTTACCACATGTCTATAGAACAAAGTGTCTTTAGAAGATTTCTCAGTTAGTCTCTGGGGTTTCACTTTTCATCTGGTCTACAAACATCCTAAAACATGACTTTGAGCCTGCTACTAATTAGCTTAAAGCCAAGGTCTTTTTAAATATTTGATCTGCGTCCTGTCGCAACGTCCCTTACCTCTTTCTTATCCTGTGTCCGTTTTGTCTTGTTCTTTTATCAAGCCAGAAATGGGCAAAGAAGAGAAGTTTTTGGAAAGTCTTGAAGACCGACTTGAGACTGCTAAAATAATAAACAAAGGCAAAATACATCCGGAGGTTTTTTTCAGCTCATGACGTGTTGAAGTCAATATAAAGACCAGTTACCATTTAGTTACAATTTACCCAAATAATTATCGTATGACCTCTTTGATATTTTTCAAATAAGAGTGATTTCCTAATATGCAGTCAGTGTGTATATATAAACTGCAATTTAGAACTAAAAATAATACACAGAGAACAAAATAACATGGTGTATGAGTGGGTTGAGATTTCTTCTTGAGATTCAGTCTGTCTGTGCTCCTATCCTAACACTGACCAATGAAAAACTTCACTAAATCATTTCTATGCAATGGAAAAGTCCTAAATCTCTGTATAAATATTCCTTATTATTAGATTAGTGCAGACGCTGCAGCCTTTACAGTAAGTCCTATTGGTCCCTTTATTACATTACCCACAGCAGAAGTGTGGAATTGTACCTTATAGAGCTACATCTGTGTATATATGAGTGGAGCTTAGGCTCACGTCCGAAGTCTGTTAAGCTGACTCTAACAAGTTAATGAAAGCCTAAATATTCGCAAAAACATTAGCAAAGTGTCTGATTTCGCCCTTAAGTCTTCCTGTATGCGGCGGTAATGACAGCTTGATTCGTCAAATGGAGTCTGTGTCGACAGGAGTGGGTCTAATCTGAGTGAAAATCTCTGGCTCCAGGCGTGTTGTCCTAATGTGAGGTGTGGTGCTGAAATCTGCCCAGTCTACAGCGAAAGAATTGTGGATTAGAATGAGAAAGCAAAACGCCTGCTTGGACTGCCCCAGGCTCTTCAGTGTCTGTTATGAATGAGGCAAAAATTTCTGTTGGCACTGGCAAAAAACACATTTGCATTCAAAACAATTGTGTGTCATACAAATGTGTTGAAATCAAAAAGTCTTGCAACCAAAATAATGTAATTGTTTTAGTTGCATTAATTTATTGTATTCCGTAACACAGTTAGTTGATATTTAAAAAGCCTAAATTACACACATTTTGGATTCTTGTATTAAAGTTATTACCTCAATAAGTTCAATTTTGTTTCATTCACACTTGTTTTACACACGTTATGCATTTTTTGCTAGTGTTCTGCTTCTGAACTGAAAACACCCTATCCCACCTCATGATGTCATTAAGTGGTGTCACAGGAAGTGCGACACTGTGTTTTAGAACTTCACACACTTTAGCTTGGATTATGTCAAAATTTTTGAAGATACATATTGTTTTAGCCTTATTTAAACTGCCTCACGTCTTTGTGCATAAGAATGTACTAAAGTGAACTGCAGATGTAAATCAGTTCAGGTAAAACCAAGCTAACTATTTTAAAACTACCACTTAATGACATCATGAGGTGAAGTTTTTAGACACTATTATGGGTTCTAATAATATGTGAATTAATCAAAGCACAAATCCAAAGATGTTTTTGATGAAGAAAAATATTATAACAAGTATATTTTCTTAGGACTCAATGTAAAATCAATTGTAGACCTTGTTTCACTTTCAGCCCTTTCTGCACTTTTTCTCCGACAGTGTTGTGGCAACTACTTGAATAAATTGAATAGTTACATTTAATAATCAAGCAGCCAAAACATTCTGTATAATATTGTATGTCGTGCTGCTAATAGTTCACAGTGAAAGAAATATGTTGTTTCCGACCTTTTCCTCTCTTTGCTCTCGTGTCAGGTGAGGAAGGAGCCTCAGGATTCTCTGCCCCTGGCCCATCACAGTACGGATCGTTCAGAGGTGGAGCACCTTCACAGAACTACGACGACCAGGGCTTCTCTGCAGGTCCTGGCCCAGGGATCGGGTTCAATACCGGACCAACTCCTTCTGGACCCCCCTCAGGACCCCGAGCATCAACTACAACAATATCCAGATTCCACCGGGAGCACATGCCCCGGCCAACACTCCTGCTGAGCTGCCCCCGCCCTCAGGTACAAGTGAGCAGAGACTGAAACATTCACTCACCAAACACAATGTGGATGCACAGTACGTTTAAACACAGAGGGGCATCTATTGATAAGATTTCTTGCTATTTTAGATATGATTTTTAGATTTATTTGGAAATTTTTGATTTAACATCATCTTGTGACTGTATTGTCCATCTTTGCTTGGGATTCTACTTGTTTCATTGCTTAATGAGTACACTGAAAAACATTATTGTGTAGACTATGGTTGGTAGTAATACAGTCATCTCACGAGTGGGTTTAATGACATGAGCAAAGCATCTGAACCCATGCAGGTTGGGTTCAGATGTCTTAATTTGGTATAGTGTAAACATCAGCCCTTTAAAGATTAAGATTAAGCGGAATAGAGTTTTGGGAGGTGTGACTTTGTTAAAACTTTCTGTTAGATCATAAGTTTCCAACGTGTTTACAAAGTTTTAGAGATTTTGCTGGTAGAATTGGCTGGTGCAGTGGCATGCTAAGTAAAGAAGTGAAGCTAAACCCTAAAACAACCTTTCTTGGCTGTTAAACTGTGTATAAGGTGTTTAAATAGCACTGCCTACTGTTCTGAGTCATTTTTGGTATTTTGGATATTTTAGTGCAAACTGAGCAAATTAGCAAGTGTCAGGTCAATATTGTCAACCTCCTGTGTCTCACTAAAAAGGCAAATGTCATTTCTAGACTCTATGTGACCTCAGTGTGTCATATCCACTCCACTGAGCACTAATTGCTGTCAGTCCAATCACACTGCTGCTCTCCTCTCTCAGCCTTGCCTTTCCCCGTTTTTCAATGCTTTTCTGTGTTTGAAATGTGTTTGTGGGTGGAGTTTGGTTGGTGAGCTTACCCTTAATTGTATCAAATGCAAGTTAGGGTCGAATTAGGTCTAAAAAAAAACCCAATATGTTTTTGTTTTTTTTTTCAGACCTGGAGATAAACTCAGAGCAGATGTCAATTCATAGGTGGGGAGGGTAAATAAGAAAAATAGCTAACTCACGTATCACTCATACTGGAGGTGTTAAATGTGCTTCACAGAATGACAGACTGATCAAACTCACATTTGGAAAATAACAGATGTTTTTATTGCTGACAAACTTGCATAGGTTCTGTTCACTTGACATCACACCCTTTTATAGGAATTTAATATTTAATACATCTAAAATGAGTATCATGCCCGGATTATCAGTTAATGGGCCCTTGGGCACAAATTGTTTGTGGGTCCTAACCCCTTTACCAAAAATCTGTGAAGTGTAATTCTGTGACTGAAGCTCTGAGGTGACAACATAACTCTTTTCACTTAAAAAAGACAGCCACATTAATATACTTGGACATCACAATGTTAAAAAGGCTACTGTTTAAATTTAAATTTGCAAATATGGTAACATTCAAGACTGCTCCTAATACTATTTAATATTCAATTGCTTGAATGCAGTTGTTAAACCAAATGTGAATGAGTTTAGTCACAAAATGAAATCCCCTGAATGAACATCTAAATGAATTTTAGATATTTCATGACAAAGTACTTTTTTTTTTTTTTTTTTTTTAACTTGGTCATTGACAAATTCTAGAACGTAAACATTACCTATTCTGGGCCGGGTGGGAATTTAGATTCTCCTTATGAACATGTATAGAGCATTCCAGGTTTGAATCTTAACAAAGTCAATAAAAGAGCAGCCACTCTCCCAGAAAAGTTACAAGATGCACTTTTCAACAACTTTAAACAAGTTTCTACTCAATATTCATTGCAGCAGCAAACGTGATACCAACACGACTTCTCTTGTCTGTTCTTTTGTCCAGTAGAACACAAGGACAATAATAAAGACATAAAGACTCATTATGTCTTTCTATTAGACTTGGCCTGTCCCTTTATCTGCCTGTTGTAATCCCATGCTTAATTTCCCCTGATAAATCTCTAATACGTGACGCTCTCTCCATTTGCTGGCACTGGGCTTTCCCAAAAGGCTTGCCTGATGCTCTAAAACTAACAGTGCAGTGTGTGTGGCGGTCTGGTTGTAAAAGCTCCAACAAATGTTTAGAAAAGTCCCCCAGAGGTTTAGCGCAATGAATTCAGTCCTCCAAAGAGATTATCTATTCTGATGGTGTCACACAAGACCATTTAACTCACGGAATAGGTTTACGTGAGGTTACAGGCAAAAGTGAAGGAGAGTTTGGTGAAGTAAAGTCTGAGTTGGGGTTAAATCAGGTAATGTAAAATGATTAGCAAAGAAATAAATGAATTTAGCTTGGAAATTAGCTGTTAAAGCTACAATCTGGTACAAGCATCTCTGCCATTGGGCCTAATGTAATTGTACGTTGTCCTTAATAAACATTGCCTTAGAATTGGGGGGAAAAAAATGAATATTTAGAGTGTGTAAAATGCTGATTTATTTTGTCTGACAGACCCAGCAAAACCAGTGCCTACACCTCGAACTATGCCTGCCGTGGACCCTGGCCTCCTCAACGCCCAGCCGCAAGGTAAACTCACGCATGAAAACCAGGAAGTACATTAAAACTAATTCATTAACAAACGATCTGTCAATCAAATGTGATCTTTATTTATGACTATTGAGTGACATTTGTCCAATACTGACGCTATAATTCTCACACTGTCACAGACCATTCACCATCCATTTTGACTTAGTACAGTGTCTAATTCTATTAATGTAAAGGACATGTGAGAATGTGCTTTCAACAAGCGAGGCGTTGTGTGTTTTACTTCTCATCTATTTGCATGTAAAAGCATTCGGCATGCCTTATACAATTAAAACTGTCAAGTACAAAGCCATGGCAGTTTACTCACCATTTAATATGCAAAACGCTATAATTAGAAGCATGCTTACGAAACCAATTCTTTTTACATTTACAGCCATGAAAGAATCCAGGATTTTGGCCTTGACTTAGACTCTCTTGCAAAAGAGATCTTCGTATCTCATCTGGACTTGGTTAAACATACAAAAAGTAAAAACATATAGGGGAAAAAAATATGAGAGCAGTGAAGGACCAAGAAATTCTTGGTCAACCAAAAACATGCCCTGTGGATGGATTAGTTGACTAAAAAGAGAATGTGGCCAAAACTTTCAAACTAAAATTTGATGACCATTTATCTGACCCAAAGTGCACTTTAAAAGACTGCTTAGAAGTTTATGCAACATCATTTAAATTAAAGTAATTATTCAACTAATGTAAATTTTTATCGACCAAGATTGGGTTAATGTCTAAACAACTAAATTTACAGTTTAAAACTCACCTCCTCAAATTAGCCTTTCATGCTGTTTTACGTATGTTTGTGTTTGTTTTTTGTGTTTGTTTGTTTATTTGTGTGCCCCAAAAATGTTACTGAATTGTTATTGTTAAAAACATTGGAGCCTCTTCACAGATCTCACTTTGTAAACTGACGCCACAGGGCTGGACTACGAAAGTGAACTGCAATGTTTTACATCCACTATCCACAAACAACTTGCAATGGTACCTTTTACTAAAAATCTACTATTTTCATGGGGGGCCAGGATAAAGTCAAAACAAACCCGGTGTAATAATTAGCAACCAGAGTTGAATCAAAGCAACCGTGAGGCAAGACCAAGTTTGCAAAGTAAGACTAAACTTAGTCTACATTTGGATTACATCAGCGATAAACCTCATCTTGAATAAGACTCAACCACAGAATCTAAAATGAAACGGAAACAGGAATATATAGTTTTCAAAAATCTGGGTCTTTTAACTTGAATATAGTGGTTGCTTTTACGATCTTTCCTTGATATAGAAGCAAAAGTGTAAAGTATCCTTGGCGTAAATACTTTTGTACATCGAAGAACTTCAAACAAAATGAATATCAGTCTTCCTGCGGCTCATAGTGGCATCTTTCTTCTACCAGCACTGCAGATCAAACTCGGACAGAAGTAAGAAACATTGAGAAGTGGGCACAGCTCAGCGGGCGACAGACTTTGACATAACCTTTTCAAAAATCAATGTAAGATTATGCTTTATGTATGCGTCCACAGCAGCCGCAGCCAGAGCCCTTTTTGTGAAATGTCACCTTTATATTCGTCCACCTGGCAGTACACTAAATGAAGTCTGCCCGCTTTTACATCTGTGGATGAAAGCAAATTAATGGAAATTTGAGTGTCTTGTGTGAACGCGTACAGCTCTGGAATGTACATCTATTCTGACCTCCAACCTGCTATTATAACGTGAAAGATGTCATTGTTTGGTGCAAAGAAATTGTGTTGATTTGCTTTGGATGTTCGGCTGTACGGCATTAACTTTCACAGAGACAATCATACAATTTATACTTTCAGTAAAAGTATCGTTGGAAGCAGAGACTATGCTTGGTTGGCAATTACCATTTTCTGTTAATGGCCTAATGGAAGAGGTTTCATCACTCTGACTATAGATTTAAGTCTTACCAATTAGTTTTGCCTAATTTACTGTCCCTGTTAATTCGACTCTTTTGTTAATTTATAGATATTGTACACAACAGTAACAGCCTTGTCATTGATTAGTGAAGTACAGGGACGGACCTGAACATCTATTTCTTTGTGTTCATTGTGAGAATTGATAGAATATAAAGCTTGAGAATGAGTCTGTCTGTGTTGAGATCATTGGGTTTGGACAGAGGAGGGAGAGAGGTGATGCTCAGGTCAGAATCAGAAGAGCTTTATTGCTGTTGTCATTGAAGTAAATCTATAAACAAGGATGTCTTTGATATGGCGCAACATAAAACAAACGTATAATTGAAAGAATATTTTATAAAAGTATTGCTGAAGTGATTCATCAAATTGACCGTGTTCTAAAGTGTTCCAGCAGCTGAGTGATGGCTGAGTAGAACTACACCATGCATCATTCAGGCTGCAGCTTGGCTTTCCTCAGCTGCTGTAGAAAATACACTCTCTGCTGTGCCTGACTGATAAACTGATGGTGGGAGATCAACCTGATTGGTCACACAAGGCCTGCTAATACCAAGATCTCTTTTCGTTGTGCATTCACTCTTAAGGCCAGGAAAACTGAATAACTAGCCTAGTCTGATTCAAACCAGTTCATGAAAACCTGGGCAAATCGACTGAGGAGCTGTTAACCAGTTTTCAGAAAACTAATTGGCCCATGTTGCCTCGACCGATTGTAGTCTGATTTCAGATGGTTTGCAGGTGGACATATGCAACTGAGCATGCTCACAAACCATGTCCGCTCAACATTCCAGCATTAAAGTTTGGAATTTTAAAACTGTAAAGCACCAGGTGGGAAACACAGCTTCAAATTTAACTACATATTTGGCATGGTTTTGAATGTTTTGACTGTCCCAGAACAACAATCAGTGCATTTACATAATTAGGAAAATAGACTAGGCTATAGGTCTACTCTGTTTGGTTTTCCCCTCAAACCGGTCGGACCAGTTTTGCTCCTGTTTACATGTAAGAGATCACACTGGAGAGACATGACCTGCTGTGTCAGATCTATAGTCCATGATTCAGACTGCATTATGTTGATTTACCTAAATATTGTTTACTATTAATAACGGTTTGTAATATTGTCTGTAAAATTACACACTGATTTTCTGAGACATGTAGGACTGTATTAAACATTTAGGACTGTATTAAACATGTTAAATGTGAGCCGTGAGTGCCGCAGGGCAGAAGTGGGCAGGAGACTGGTCTTACATGAAATCTGAAATTGGTTTAGAATCGATCGGGACCACATGCGCAAATTGGTCTTCCAAAAACTGGTTTATACTGTATCTCCTCATTAGGTCTGCCTGGGGTTACATGCACTTGGGAGAACTAGTTTAAATCAGTCAAGGCTAGTTATCTGGGGTTTTTTTTCTCTTTAGTAGTAAGTTGGACTTGATAGTGGCATGTGTTATCATCTAATCCTCCAATATTTGTCTCTAAATCTGCATTTCCCCTGTATTCTGGCTTTTACACTGAATTAAATACTTTCTCTGTCTCTCTCTCTCGCTCTCTCTCTCTCTCTCTCTCTCTCTCTCTCTCTCTCTCTCTCTCTCTCTGCTGAGTATCGTAAATGTGGCTGTTCCCCTTAAACGGTAAATTAAGAAAGTATTTAATAACAGGCTCCAAACTCTGCTGGATTAGTGCAGTGTGGGTGCCGCAGATTTCACCAACCACTCTTCCCGCTTTGGGAAATAAAATGCATTTTCAGCACTGCACGGATAAATATTTGACATGAATTATTCAAAATCTCCCCCACGTCTTTTTTTTTAGAGATAATACTTCCAACATAATTAAAGTAAATGCAGTAAGGAATCATTTTTGCTGGTTCCTATGCATAAATAATGACAATACATCTCAGGGCATCATGTGTTTTTGGAGTTTACATTAGTTGCCAAGTTCAGCATGTGTTTTTAATTCACAAACTTGGCACCACTTTATGTTTTGTTTTCACACTACATTTTCTGCTCGTAAGTGGGATTCATAACTCTGCGCCTTAAGGAACAACAGAAACAAGAAAAACAAAGAAAAACATCACCAAAGACGTGATTTTAGACACCGGGAGAAAGAGTATGGTCTAAGAGGAGAGTTAGTATGCAAGCTTGCTAAATTAGTCACGGATTTACTGTTGTGTTTTTAGTAAAAGCTCAAAAGAATGGGTCCGGTTTTCAATACTTTAGACAATTTTTATTTGTGATCAGTATTTTTAGATGAGTTGCTCTCAACATTTTCACACCAAGTACCGCCTAAGTGTTACCTTGGTTTCCTGAGTATCAGCTCTACTAGACCTAACACAGGAAACAAGAAAACATTTAATAATTATACTCTGAATTGGGTAAATATTACAACTGTGGCAGGTTTCATATACCAATAGTACCAAAATTAATTTCACTCTAGCTAGGCCAGGCCATCGCAGAACTGAAGACGGTTCCCAAAAAGCAGGTAATACATTCGGCCAATCAGTGAACAGGATAGAAGCAGTGTTGGCCAGAAACCAACCCAAGCTGAGATAGCAGACTGTATATGTTCTTCTTTTTTGACCTTGTGCCTAATGTTAACTTAGAATATGATATTGTACCTTTTAATTTGTACGTTTATCTCCCAGAATCCGCAACAGTACCTCTACCTCCTGCAAAACACCAAAAAAGCAGCCATTGGTTAAAGCAAAAAAGTCCCCGTCTACTGTAGAGCCAACAGATTTTAATGATGAGATGTCAGACTGTTTCCACAAAGTGAAATGAAACTAGCTAATGTGTTAAAGGCTAACATGTAGCTACCACAGTTGGAGAACTATATTAGATAAAACTGTTCTTAGAAACTGTGAAAGCACGTATACCACTTGACAATTGGGTATGAATTGGAATTGGAATTGGATAATATAGAAAAATTCTCAAAGAAAAAAAATGTTGTAAAGTGTACCTTTGTTTTTGTTTTGTTTTTGTTTTTGTTTTTTTGTTTTTCTCATTTCAAACGCCATCTGGAAAGTTCAAACTGTCTTTCCAACCTACAGTTCAATTTCCTGCCCAGTTCTCTCCACATATTTGAGACACTTTTCATAGCTTTGCTGCTTGCACATCACAAACAAAGAACATGCAATGCACATGTCCCTCTGAACAGTTCCTGTTATTCTGTTTACAGCATTACAAACACTTCAATAGAGCGGCATGGGTTCAGATGCCCCAATAAACGACACGCTGTGACTAGTTGCATCAAAGTGCAAATGAATGACTCTACATGAAGTCATTGATTCTAGAAAACGAGGAATAGTGTTGGATAGTGGATCATACTGTACATTTGCTGGAAAAATCTTTATTACATTCAAGCATCCACTTTCATGTGTATTTACATACCATGTATTTGGTCCAAAAACAGAATATGAAGGATTTTAAATATTACCATACAAAAGCTGTACTTATAATTGTACTACACATAGTTAGTTCCAGTTGTGCTGTTATAGTAGGCACACATCACTCATGTCCATTAAGGCGGACCTCAGGGGAGACTAGGTCCATTGGCTCAGGGCTGTTGCCTGGAGATGGATCGTTCTGTTAATTAACTCGACTGACGACAGTAAGGCTCTTTAGATTCATAACAAAAATCTCTATTTTTAAACCTCTGCCATGAGCCAATCTACAGCTTCAAATATAGAAATATGGGACCAGATTGCCAGAGCAAAATAACATGTTAACACTTGTGCCTTAAATTTTATCTTCACACTTTGTTTGTAAGAATGCCAATTGAAGCAGATTATGAACATATCCGACTGAGGTAATTAGTTCCTTTAAAAAGTTTAAAGGAAATGCAGATTTTGTTGTTGTTGTTGTTGTTGTTGTTGTTGTTGTTGTTGTTGTTGTTGTTGTTTCTGCTGCTAAAAGGTAAATCCAAAACAATCTCTCAATGAAGTGAAAGAATGGTATTGGCCCGTTAAGATGAACTACCTTTTTAAAATCATTATGTAAATTTAATGTGACAAAGTGCATTCCTCAATCAATACACATTCACACAGGCACTAAGCAGTTTTCTTTAAGGATGCACTGCATAGCTTTTCTGTTACACTGCCTGCTTATCTCTTCTGACATGTTATTGCTTTTCCTGCTCACTATTCTACGTAGTGTATGTAGCATGCATAGATAAAGCTGACATTGTGCTATATTTGATGGTAGGACTGATAAGCGAACAGTCTCAGTTGATTCATTTGTTAAGCACAACGCTTTTACTATCTTAGGATATTTTCTGGTAAATAAAATGTATTATAAGCTTCAAACCTAAGCACAACTACGGTAATTAAAGTCACAACTGAGTCCTAAAGAAGGTTATTGATGTGGTATTATCTCAGAAAAGTGTTTTGTTAAAATAAGGCACGGCAGGCGGTGCTCGCATCACGTTAGCATTTAGCATGCAGCAGACGTTAGCATTGCTGGATATATTTACAAACTAGAATTGTTGATCATTTTATATATGTCTGTTTGCATTTAGCACTTTTTCCTTAAGTCTGTGTTTGTTCTGGTTGTTGAACTGAGGATGAGAAAACTTTCCTTTATTAAAATTAATAGATTGTTTTCCCTCCATGGAAGACCGTTAGTAAGTATTCCCTTAGATGTCTATTGTTTCTAACCTGATGGATCTGTGTTGAACTCCTATCTGAGTTCTCACTATATCCATCTGGTACCTTACTCGCTGAGAGTTTAGTGAAATACTTAAAGCTTCGAGCTTTTTTTCTTAGTCAATCACAGCAACAACTCATAATGGTGTATCCAATGTCCGGCTCTTCTTTCAAAAAGAAATTACTCCGTATTTCTGCTAAAACCGCATCAAAAGCAGCAGAAACACGTACATCCACGAGAGCCGCCATCTTTGTTTAGCTTGAATGAGACTCGGCGGCGGCGCCGGGACGCTAACAGCCGTCTTAACACCTCCGAAACATCGCTGGTTCGGACTCTCAAACCAATTGGGCGGCTGGAAGGCGAGATGGTTTATCTTGTGTTTGTAAATTCACAAATATTGCGAGACAAACCATCTGGCTGGCCAGGTTACAATGTTTCTATACGTTCTTTCAAACTACACAAGCCCAGAAACTTTGGCACACAATTGTGTAAGCATACTGGAAAAAAAGAAATGCATTTTTATTCGAAGTCAACTACAATTATATATTTCAACAATTTATAAAGTTAGAAAACAGAGTAGAGCAAAGTAAAGTCTGACTTGAATGAATGAATGGTTATTTATATAGCACCTTTACAGAGACAGATGTCCTTCAGAGTGCTTCATACAGCAACCCTACAGTTATGCAAATGTAATCATGGATGTGTCATACTGCATTATTATAGCCAAACATAGCTTGAAAAACGTGCAGCAATGTTACACATTGCACCTTTACATGTATGAATAAGCAGTCTCTCACTTTCCATCCACACACTGTCCTCTGGTATAGATTTGTGCTGCTGAACTGTTGTAGATATTGGCTCATTCCAGTCTTCCTTCAGTCTGGCCTCTTGTTCGCTCAGCACATTTTCAGAAGAGGCTGATCCGCTCGGGGATTACAGGCTTATGGTCGTAGCATAATTCAATTTCTGTCTCAATAGTATGGTTTATAAGTGTCCCACTGCACCGAGAGAGACATTACTGTGCAAACTAGTGGTCATTGTGAGAACGCTTGGAAAGGCAGGCCTGCAACACCGTGCAGCCAAAAAATACTGTCATTATTATAAGTGCTTAACTGTGTCTGGCAAGTTTTAAAGATAGAAAAAAAACATTCAAATTATCATGTTACATATATGTTCAAATGTGAATGTCACCACCTGTTGTGGACTATTGTTTAATGTTATTTAGCTTAGCTTTCCTTCATCCAATTATAACACACTGTGGTTCTTCTGCAATCATGACACTTTTTCTCCAGATATTCCCATTACATGCTCAAGCCTAGTCTGATGGTGTGATATGTGTGGGATTCAGTAGCCCATTGCATTTTTTTTGCACAAATAAGAAAAGACATATACTGTCATACTGCTGCTACAGTATGTAACTACATGTATATGGCAACATTTCTATCTGGAAATCTACCGCTACTGCCTCTCCTTTTCCTATCTTCACCAGCTCGTTCTGCTAGAATAGTCTCAGCTCAGGCCTATCATCTCTCTCCCTACTCACTGTTCAATTTCACTATTCAGTTATAGTTGCATAGCTCCTTTCCACCCTGCTCTACTTTGGTCATAGTATTACCTCAACGGAGTCTAATTTTTTTTCAGGTTTTAATTTTCTTCACCAGTGTCTAGATCCAGGAGAAGATTACTATCGTGTCATGCTCTGCTCCTTTCCTCTGTCACATCACTCATGCCAGGTCTATTTATATCTCTGTTTATCATTCATTATGTCCTATTGCTTATGGGTTTCTCCAGGTTTAAACATTTTCAACTGTCAAGGAGCAGAAATCAGACCCCACAATATGCCCACAAAGTAGCAAAGTGCAAATTTAAATACAACCCACAAAATGGCACCTGTCTGAGTAAATCTTAAGTCCATTCTTTACCCAAACCTTATGTTGAACAAAGGCTGACTTTTGGTTTCAGATTTACTGCAGGACTTCAATCAGGCTTGGTTGAGTTTGACTTGGATGTCTTTGGTTCGCCTGCAGAGCCTCAGCCTCACGACTCACATGGGTTCAGTTTCTGTACAGTTATTTTTGGGGGAACACTTCACATCAGAACATGTCCAACTAAAACTGTTGTCTTTGCACTTAAATGGTTGTACTTTCACCGGGCGATCTTGCCCCTGCCGGTCTAATACTTAAGCGCAAAGTGCAAAGAGTTCTCTGTGTTGGCCGCTATGAGCTCCAGAGAGCAGCTCCAGCTCGTGGCACGGCTGCTCTGCTTTGTCTGATGCCAGTTCAATCAGTGAACCTGCACAACATAACCGTGGAGCAGTGCAAGAAGTTCACTGGAAATAAGAAATAATAATAATAATCATATTTTGCCATCAATTCTAATTTTGTCAGTTATGTAGTTAGAAAAAGCCACGTTAAATGCAGTTATTGAATTAGGCAATATATTTGTAAAATAAAATGGATTCACTTTTTAGTCAGACTTGGCTTCAATAAGTTTGTTCTATATGTTTTAACAATACAATGTTGTGTCGACCTAAACTTATAATAAAAATGATCCGATGCTCGTGGTAAGACCTACCTGAAAATCGTGATCCGTGCGTGAAAAGTTTATGAAAAAGCAGTGGCGTGTCCTCGTTATAATCCTTTTGAATGAGACAACTGCCGGTAAGCAGGCTGCCGGTCCCGGTGTGATGCGAGCGGAGGGTCTTTCGTGTGTGACCGCGTCTGCAGCCCCTGTACAGACTAGCGCAGGGTTGTGTCCACCTCGGGTCGGTTCTCTGGATGCGCGCCGTGGTCCAGGTAAAGCACAGCGCGGGGCTCTGGTCCAGACTGTGCCAAACGGTTCCGCGCTCTTCCTCGTGCTCACTCACAGTGGTCACCGCCGTAAAATTGACAGCCTCTGGTCAGAAACGTCCAGCGGCCCGGTGCGCGTGGCCGCGACCCGCTCTGACCCAAAAAGCGCTGAAGGGGCCGGACCTCACGCAGCACCGTGCTCTCCTGCTTTATCTCTCTGCTCTGTCGTGGGCAGAGCTGCATTCACACTTAACACTGTCTCATGTTCACTCTATAATCTAAGTCTTTTTTATATTACGTCAACAGGCTTTATGTAAAAGAAAGTAAATTTTTTTAGACAAAGTTGTTAAAGTTTGTCATTTGAATAGACTTTTACCAAATACATTTCTATTATTACACTTTTTCCCAAACTGAAGCTCTTGTAGTAACTTTTGCTGTGATATTAATGCACTGCTTACGTGTCACAGACATGACACGTCTAGGCCGTTCACTGAATGAAATTGTACCCCACACATCTGGCGGGCACCACACCTGCTTCACTCACGGCGTAGCTCTTGGAGAGAGCGCACTAGAGGCCAACAGAGGAATAACTGTCTTAACCGGTCTTAACGGGAAGTCTTAAAGGGGCAAGATCGGGGCCACAGAGTGCATCTGTGGAGAAATTGTACCTTTAATGTGTCTTACACTCTTCTCTTTTTTCCAATAGATTTGCCTGTTTAACTTCTAATTACCAGTTGTGTGTGCCTCCAGTTGACATGTTTGCAGAGACGTTTCATTGTTCTGTAAAGGTGGCCGCCATGAGGCAGACTAAAGTGACAGCCAATCTGTGCCAAAAGCTGCAAAAGTAATTACACCAAAATAATATTTTCTTACAGAGGACAAATTATATCAAGTATCAGCTTTTAAAAATGTTTGCAATGGCGACACCTCTTTACTATTTTACTCAGAGTGAGCAGCACAGTTTATCAAAATCTAATCAAAATCGTGATTTTATCAGCAAAGCGCACAGTGTTTTTTTTTTTTTGTTATTATTATTATTTTTTTATAGTAAGCAAATTTCTTTGTCAGTAAAACATGTGTCTTGGAGCAGAACTTAAGCTTTGGCAGAAGAAATTTGATTGTTTTTGTGTTGATGTAACTTGCTAAGCTCCACTGACATTCATAGAACTGAATAAATAATTAAATTGACAACTGCATTAAGCATTTTTGTTACATTTCTGCTAATGTACAGTACAGACCAAAAGTTTTATTTATTTTCATGACTATGAACATTGTTGATTC
Source organism: Mugilogobius chulae (assembly GCA_038363315.1). Classification (NCBI taxonomy): domain Eukaryota; kingdom Metazoa; phylum Chordata; class Actinopteri; order Gobiiformes; family Gobiidae; genus Mugilogobius; species Mugilogobius chulae. The sequence continues at coordinate 24,913,408 of CM076405.1, read as the reverse complement.
AAACTGAAGGCATCAAAATTATGAATTAACACATGTGGAAGTATAGTACATAGCCAAAAAAACAACTGAAAATATGTCATATTTCTAGGTTCTTCAAAGAAGCCACCTTTTGCTTTGATTACTGCTTTGCACACTCTTGGCATTCTCTTGATGAGCTTCAAGAGGTAGTCACCTGAAATGCTCTTCCAACAGTCTTGAAGGAGTTCCCAGAGATACTTAGCACTTGTTGGCCCTTTTGCCTTCACACTGCAGTCCAACTCACCCCAAACCATCTCGATTGGGTTCAGGTCTGGTGACTGTGGAGGCCAGGTCATCACTCTCCTTCCTGGTCATTCATGGTTTGGATACCTTCAGTGTGAATCTACAATGTCCATAGTCATGAAAATAAAGAACACTCTTTGAATGAGAAGGTGTGTCCAAACCTTTGGTCTGTACTGTACATCTTGGACTTGATGTATGTAGTTTTATCTAATTTGGGTTTTCTCTATATCGTGAGCTGACATTATTTATGTGTTGTGCATTGCAATTTCTACAGCCTAAGGATATCTTACTCTGTGTAAAGCCTAAAAGCACTAAATAATCTGCTAATATTTGTTTTCTTTAGCCGTGTGTCTTGCAGATGTACATCATATTAGATCTAATATGGGAACACACCCTTTCTCTCTGTATCTTCACTTCAGTCGTAAAACTTGCTGGGATGATTTCTTAGATGTGGTTTGAGTTAGACCAATTCCCTGAAGACGTACACCAGAAAAGGATCGGCTTTTACATGGGATAAACGAAAGACTTTTAAAAGGAAATATGAGAGCAGTGATGAGGAACTGGTCCTGGATCAAATGGTTTTGAAGTTACAGAATGTGTTAAAGATTAGCATTTAGATAAGTCTGGGAGCGACCACTGTCCAATCTGCTCGTGGGTTTTATGGACTTCGAGTGGCGAATGAAGGGCCACAGTCAGTGACTTTCTCCTGTAATGATCAGTGCTTCTTCAGGACATTTCATTATAAATTCTATATACTGACGTTTGGAAAGGAACTATTATGACTGAATGTTGTGGACTGTTTAAAATGTGCTGTTTCTCATTCTTTTAAAATTGTGCTACAGCCAATAAAAATTCTACTTTATACCTTATCTAGTTAGAAGACGTTGCATATTCACAATACAGTAAAGGAACATGTTTGATGTTTATATTAATAGACATGTGTAAGGGAAGCAAATGGTAAATCCTAGGAATATTTATAAATATTCAAGGACAAATAAAAGGAAAGGAATTACAAATGTATCTTGTCTTCTTAGTTTACCTATTGACTTAACTATATTTTTAGCCGACTACCATGTTTTAACAATCATTCAGGCTTAATATTTACTGGTTTGGCCCATTTGTCAAAGCCTGATCTCATCAGATTTCAGAAGCTAAGAAGGCTGGGACTGGGCAGTACTTGAATGGGAGACTGCTTAAAGCCAGGTGCCACAGTGGGACGAAACTATTATTGTGTCCTTAGGCAAGACATTTCACCCACAGCGTGAGTCTGGTGTGTATGTGACTGGTTGGTGGTGGTCAGAGGGACAAATGGTGCAAAATGGCAGCCTTGCTTTTCTCAGTCTGTCCCATGGCAGGTGTGGCTACTACATTAGCTTACCACCACAGTGTGTGGTGTGAGTTGATGTAAAATGTGAAGCTTCTTTGAGTGTCATGAACACTGATCTAAATCCAATTCATTCACTTAGAACAAATATTATGCACAATTGACTTTTTTGTTTATTGTTAATGATTTTCTAACATTGGTTTCTCATCAAACACACAGCAGGTCCTCTGTTAGGGAGATATTATAATTTCTTATCTGAGTCTGTAAGAGCACTGCTGTTAATATCCCCCTTTAAGTCCATGAACCATCCACACTCGTTTTAAACATTTCTGTAGCTTTAACATATCATGCAAGCTTGGTCAGATTAGTTAGTTTCTATTTCAGCCAGTAGCTAGAGCTCTAACTCAATTCCTGATGCGGAAAACCCATGATTTGCCAGTAAAGTTTCTCAAGAGCTATGCGCATAGTACATTTTGTTCATCCTTTAATTTAAATGCCAGTACATTTTTGGTAAAATAGTCACTAGCCTGAATAAAAAAAACAAACATTAAGATCAAAATCCGTTTTTTAAGGATGAGGAAATGTAAGAATGTAAATCAAATAAACTTTTACACATTAGAAGAGACATGTAAGGGAAATGTATATAAATATATATTTAGAAGCATGGATTATTGTCAAAGGATTCTCTCTCTTTGTATTTTAAAGTTGAGCAAAAAATCTCTTAGACTTTTCCACTTGATTCAGTTTAAGACTGAAAAAGGTGTAGTTCTTGTAAAGTGGCTCACACATATTGTACTGTTCCTTGTTTCAACTAAATTAATGAAAGGTATGGAATGTATGCCTAAATAGCTGATGAATGCTCTATTAACGTTCACTAAATCAGTATCTGCTTTGTGTAAGTCTCTGCACTAATGGGTACTTGATGTGAGAAACAATGCTCAGTCTAAACTCATCATGTTTGATGAGAGCTCACTAATGTGCTTTTAATAGAACTCTATTAAACACAGATTAATAACACACAGTGCAAAGATGAAAGATTAAGAAAGATGAATTCAGGATTATTATGAAAACAAATGGAAAGTATCATCCTGTTTAACATCCAGTAATTCTTTGTCATTGGTGTTTGGATTTTGGGCGAGTTGGATTTTTTTGGCTGCTCTTCAAAGATGGTTCTGGGACTGATCTCACTAAAGCAGGGTGGAGGCCCAGACTGTAATGAACTCCAGAGACGCAACATGTGAGTGAGATGAACAGAGCTGACGGACTATGTCAATGCAAAGTTCAACAGTGATCACAACTAATCAATATAAACCATTCATTGGTCATTTTGTATTAAAGCTAGGGTTGTAAATATTGTACTTTTTCACCCATATAATATTGTGTAGATCTTTGTGACATAAGTAGACTGTGTCACATCACTTTTTGTCAACAAGGAAGTCAAAGTTAAAGCAGTGATCTGATTGGCTGTGGTTGAGCTGAACATGTTCCCCTCCCTTTTACCTTCGTGTCTAAAAATGTTTTCAACTCCAGCTTGTAACTGAAAATTCATGTACATGCTCAAGGGTTTTTTTAGAGGCAGAGCAAGTTTGTGGTGACTTTGGTAAAATCTTTTCACCGTTGAGTATTGAATTTGTGTGTATAAATAAAACATTATTATTGTGGTCTACCCCTAACTGTAGTTGTAACGAAGTATTTTGTTTGAAGATGGAATGGAGGTTCTTTTATTTACAAAATGCTCCTCATTCTGACTGAGTGGCAAAAGTCTGATGAAAATGTGTTTGTTTGCTTTTAGGGGATACATTTTTCCTCCAGAGAGTTGTTTGCAAAAATTGTATAAATAGCTTTTCTGTTTTCAGGGTAACAGTGTAGAGTTCAGCTAACTTGTTTACTAACGGCAAATGGACTTTAAGTAAAAAATTTTACTTAAAGGTACAAAAACCTATTAGGAATGGGACAAGATCAAAGAACCGTCTTACAGTCCTGGGAATGTTCATAAAGGGTTCAGTTGCGTATTATTGAGTATCACTCATAGACTTGAGCACATCGGACAGAAAACTGTCTAAACTCTCCCTCAGTTTTTATTTCGTTTTGATAGGACAAACATTGATAGAGATAATTATTGTTAAAAATGTGTGCGAAAAAATACAGTCAAATGGGTCAGGGACATAGCGGGAACAGCGCAATGTTTTTTATCCTTAAACATAGTTTAAAATGGATTGACCCCATTGCATAGGACAGACGTGCTCCTTCTCTATGTGTGTCTGGGAAAGAGAAAGGGGGCAGAGTCTGAGCCAGAGTTCAGTCAAAGTCATAGAAATATTGTTATAGACATGATGAAATGTAAATCAAATATGAATAATCACTTTGTAGTTTCCTCTGTCAAAATTCTAAATTGAAACAATTAATGTTAATTATTTTGACTCGACTCATCTCATTCTTGTAGACCCATCTCTATTAGCTATATTTTCTCACATTATGGAATAAAACTTATTTATTCTCAATAAGACTTTCTAAAGAATGATTTTAACTTCCTATTTGTTTTGAATTGTGAAGTTGACTTTTCATTTTAGTAGTGTCTGAAGTTCTTCCAGGTAAAAATGTAAACTCTCATTCATTCTCATCACTGATCTGCATCCTCTGTCACCTGGTGCAGAGTTGGTATTTTGGTGCATAAAGGGTTAAAAAGGGTGTATGTAAAGGTGTGTAAAATATCGACTTTTAGATCATACTGCATGTCTTGTTTTGAGGATACTTCAAAATTGAAGTAGCCGTCTTTAGGCTACTTTAGGCTACAAAAAATAAAAATTAACCCAACTATGTTGTAAACATTTCACTATTTTGAAACAATGAAACTAATGTTTAAAATCATGTTGTAAGATTTTTTTTTTCTGAATTGACCCAAAATTTTAATATTATAGAAAAAACATATGGAATCATTTTTAAAATTGCCCCAATAATCATGATGTTTCAAACAGAAATGTGTTATAAATATGTGTTTTATTCAAATGTTTTTACTAAATGATATACTAAATATTCAAAATGAAAAAACAAAAATGTTTTGATATTGCCAACTTATTATGTTTTTGGTATATATTTTTGCTGCCAACTTTCCCACTAAAAATGGTATGCTGGATGAGATGTTTTACATGTTATTTACCAGTTTTATCCGTGACTTTGTTCTTAAATTAAATGGTCATGTTGTGACTCCTCAGGCGGCGTGCAGCTCACCCGGAGGACTTCACTCGAGCTCAGAAATACTGTAAATACGCCGGCAGTGCTCTCCAGTACGAGGATGTGTCCACGGCCATCCAGAATCTACAGAAGGCCCTCAAACTGCTCACCACCGGGAAAGAATAACGCCTCTGTCCACCGTCTATCTGCCATCTCTGTCTCTAAGCCCGCCCCCGACACGCCCACTCACGAGCCGCTGCTGCAGACTCACAACAATGACCCGAGTGTCCAACGGTGGAGACGAGGAGACACGATAAAGCAGCAAGATGATTGGCCGAAATCTGACATGTGACCTTTCTGAGATGTTAAGTAAGATTGGACTGTCAACCCGAAACGCTAAAGGAAAGCTTAGCAACAGAATAAAGTGTGAAATTTATGAAAATGCAAGATATAATTTGATTTTTTTTTTTTAGATAATTATCCCTCATCTCTGCAAATACAAATTATTTTGTCAATGTCATAACACGTACGGTACTTGTCATGTCATTGGTCTTCCCACTGTTAGAAATTGAGCTATAGAAAGTTCATACATATCTGATAATGAATAAAAAGAGTCAACCTTCAGATATACTGTATATGGGGCCTTTTCTACCAAATAAACCACATTCTGGTAGGATTTTAAAAGTCCTGTACCCATTTTCTTTCTCTCTTTTTTAGAAACAAATACAGATCTATTTTTTTAGTTTGTTTGTTTGTTTGTTTTTTCCTATTTCAACATACAATATATATTTCGATGTTTTTTTTATTAAATTGTTTCTCTAAGCCTTTAGCCTGCTCTTTTGAAAGTACAAATGTAAATCTACAGTGAAGAAGTGAATTTTGGCAATGACTTTTGCAAGTTAAAACTAATAAAACGTACAATCATAAATTCTATTCATAACAAGTTTGATCATATTTTTTCAATACAGTTCAGACAGATTAAATGTCTTTTTTCTCATGTTTTATTCTCTGACCAGCTGGTGTTTTCATCAGTTTTATGAGCTATTTACACATGATTTTTACTTTATGGCTAAATAAAGAGTATATACCTTGATAAAAAAATGCATTAAATATGCCTAAATTTTCTATTCAGTTTTTTCTATGCAGTTTGCAGAATGTACATAAAACTGAGTGTTTTGTTTCCTAAGACCCAGGAAGTGTACTTGTTATTGTTTTTGGCAGGCCCTAGTTTCCTTTAGCTTTACCGGCGCAGCTCAACTCGTGCTGGACTCTGGAAGTTGTGAAAGGTGCTTCTAACCTCATCACATTGAAGAAATTGGAGCCTCAGAATGCTTTACGTATTTGAGAAAAACATGTAGAGATGTAAAATCAATCATTTCTAAGATTGGGAAAAATGAGGTACAGAGCTTTTAAAATTCATTTTTCTTTTACTGATTTTTGCCACATTAACTATTCAGATTAGTAGTAAAACACACACTGTAGACTAAAAATAAAGTAATCCTTTTTTGTAACAATATGTCATCCTTTAATCAAATGTATTAGTTCACCAAAAGTAATCAGCTGTGTCTAATCGTTTGTCTTGTTTTGTTTATCCTCTAAATCAGTTCTTTGTTCTATTTCAGATGTACCTTAGCTGAGTCTTCACAAATCACTTTTGCAGTTTATCAAATGTACTTTACTTTTTAAGGCGGACTGGACTTTCACTGTTGGGCTGGGTAGTTTGCATGGGACATATCACTGTGTCTTTCCACCTTTAAAGATTTGTTTATTTAATATTTTCTGCACTGATGTAAAAACTCAAGCTGTTCAAGACATTCAACCATTTAAATAAAACTTTTACATCTTCAGTAGCATTTGTTTTTATATTATTATTATTATTGTTGTTATGGTATTAAAAAAGTACATTATGTTTTATATACATTATAATACTGTAGTGAGAGTGAAATGTTGTTAAGAATACAATCGATCCAATATTTGGTTTGACATGTATGTTGTGTCTTTTATATTGTATGACAAGATTAAGTTTATATTATATACTTCCAGCCGCAGAAAGTGAACAGCTTCCCTTTAGGTCAGACAGTAAAATGGAAAGCAATTTTATCGCTGAAATGACTTCTAAGCTTTGCTTAAATCAGCTCGCTTCAAACTCTTCATAGCCACGACTTCCAATACTATTTCACATTCATTTCAAACTTTTATAGAATGTTATTACCCTCAGATCAAGGTGGACAAGGTACAAAATTATCATGCCTGTAGGTTTATTATTTGTTCATTTAGAGTGGTAAATTTGCAAAATTATTGATGTAAAGTTTTCTTTCATGCATGTTGTATGAACAATTTGTGCAGATATTTGATAAAAATGAGGCTGATTTTTACATGTAAAACAGCCTGAACTGACTCGCCTTCCCCTCCGTCTACGTCATCCCCGCAGCTCCAGGGACGCTCTAGCAACGGATAAACAGCAGAAGAAAGTGCAGGGTTTTATCACGTTTTTTTTATCATTTTTGCTAACTTTTATGGAACAAAATTAATATTATAATATCTACGAATATATTCTAAGTGGATTATATAAAAAACAACATTTAAGCAATCTGTTATAAGTACTTTAAACGATAAAACTACTGTTACATTTCTCACTAGCAGATATATAGTAGCTGTAGTTGTTTTGTTTGTTTTTTGTTTGTTTGTTTGTTTGTTTGGAGCATTATTGTAATGAAGTCTGACCGAGTGATTCTCGGATGTTTCCACCTAACAGGAGTTCAGAAAGTAAGATTTGTATATACTGGTAGATTGTCATTATTTTCAGTTATCAATTGGAGTTTGTACTCTCATCCGAAAGTTAGCACTTCAAATTCCTCTGAGATGTTTGAGTGAGCACATCCTCTGAACCACAGGTTGGAGGTGCAGTTGGAGTTTGTGAATTGACTGTATAGCTGTGGTAAATGTGATTGTTTTCTATACCTGCTTTAATGAGTTTGCACTTAATCATCTGTTCTTTATCTCAAACCCTCTCCAGCTTGTTTATATATGTGCCTTCACTCCTTAAGGTTCTCAACATGTCTGTAAACATCTGGCGTCAAGAAGACAAGCACTGAAGGAAGACTTAAGGAGCCACATGTGAGCTTGAGGAGGCAAACACTTGAAAAGGTTCAACACCGATTATTAAACAGCTATACCCTAAAGCCCTGTGGATTCTTTATTAGGATTTTTTTATCAGGATGGGATTCTTTGATGACAAGTTTTGTTGAAATTGTCATGTTTTGATTCTGTTTGTTTCTGGCTACTTATTCCAACCAGTTTGCCCTAAACAGTTTAAGAACCACTTGGAGTACAAACTAATGGCTCAGCTCAGATGGCCGCTGATGTTTAATTCACTTTAAATATATGTGAAAGTTTTTCAAGTTGCAAAATCAAAACAGAGCTAGCTAGACCATGATCAGAAAAATCAGGGGCTCAAAATAGAGGCAAATCGCCAATTACTTGGTTTTATTTTATTATTTTGCAAGAAACTTTATTCACCTTTTTTATTTTAAAGGGCACATATTTAGCAAATCCATATTGTTTTTTTGTTTTTTTTTACGTTCTAGCGTTGCTTCCTCATGAAAGACACAGCTGAAGTTTTGTCTGTGAAATATCTTTTGTTCCTCCCTGAGCCTCAGAAAGCACTGTCCTGAATGTTCCTGATCTGTGATGTCATTAGATCTCTGAGATGTTTTACTATACTCTGTTTTAGTCCATAAATCATACATTTCTGCGACATTAGCACATCACCATAGCATAATACTTCCCCTTTGTAATCTCTTTTACAGATAGTAAATGAAGCTCATGAAAAACACTTGACTGCTGTATGTGCTTTACATTTTTTTATTCTCTTGAGCGTTTAGAAATTACAAAAACAATTCAATTATCCATTCATTCATTCATTTTCTACCACATGTTCCTGTTAGTGATCGCCTATCCCAGTGCCTTTGGGCCTTAGGCGGGGGAACATCCTGTAGAGAGGCCAAATACACTTCAGTTAATGCATGATATTTATTTTTTAAGTTTAGGCTATAGCAAAGTAATTCTGATTCTTCTCAACATTTGATTGAAAAGAAGTAGATTACAGCTTTGACCTTACCTGGAGCTTTATTCTTTTTTTATCAGATGGTGTATAAAATATTAAAAAGTCAAACAACACAGAATTTATGAAAGGTTAATGCAGCTCCGTTACTTTTCCCAGCAGTTTGTGTCACGTCATCACTGTGAAAATGTGAACTTTTAGAAGAGGAAAAGCTGTAGAAATGATTTACCAAAGGCAATTTAAAGATAGTAAGTCACATGAATCATGGACCAATCTATAGTGATCTGGCTCCAAGAAAATCCTAAATGTTCATGTTTTTGGCTAATTGCCCACAAAGCAGCTTTTCTTCTTCTTTCTTTTCTTTTTACAGTAACTGCTTAAGCCATCCTCACAAATGATCCAAAAGTTGGCCTTCACACTTCCTGTTCTGCGCTCATTTCTTCTGTTGGAAATATATTTAGTCCAGAGCACATGTCGGCCAAATCAGAGCCAGATTTATTGCACAAAGGTTCAGTTAATTTACCTCTGAGGAAGTCTCCAGGATTCAGCCTTCAATCACTACAACAACCTCAGATCTAAACTGTCAGAAGTCTGTCAGTGCAACAGCCAAGGACACGATGTGAGTCTATGACATATTAACCGTGCAGCTGGAGCCAAAAACATAAAGGTAAGACCCTACAAATATTAAGATTCAGTCTTTTTCCCATGTACATACACAGTGGCAGTTCCTCATGTCCTCCATCTATGGCCTGACAAAATATAAAGAGGACGTGGTTGTGGCTATAACAGCTTGTCAAAGCCTGATCTCGTTAGATCTGCACAGCTGAGCAGGTTGAGCCTTGGCAGCTTGGATGGGGACCCCTGGAACCTCAGGTGCCACAGTGGGATAACTGGAGGAGAAACATGTCTAGTACATACAAACTGGGTCTGTACGTGGTTGGTGGTGGTCAGAGGGAGCCTGTCTTAAGTCAGTCTGATCTAGGGCAGCTTGCAACATCTATTTTTTTTTTTTTTTTAAAGCAGACCTTACTAATTTTGTTGTTTCTAAGGTCCCTTGTCCCTCCTCTTCATCAATTTATCAGCTTCAGATGCTGCTGCTTCAGTGTCGAAGTCTGGACTTTGGATGCTTCCTAACATTAAGAACCTGGACCTCTCCTACTTGGACTCCTCTCCACCTCCCTTTCTTGGATTGGCCGTCCTTGTCCTGCTAGATAAATCGTTTCCCTCTGTTCTCTGACTCCACTGACTTGTCCTGTTCACATCTGTAGCCTGTCTGTCCATGAGAGTGCATCTCTCCTGATACATACATACATTCGGTGATGTTTGTCATTTTTTTGCTGTTCTCAGTAGTAACATTAGACAGGAAATGTTCAGTCGTCATTAGAGTTTTAAATTAAACACTAAACCATAAATCTCTAGGCTATTTGAAATTTGCTGGCCGTTAGCAGTTTTTTACACAAATTTTAGCTATGATATAAACTCAACAATAACTTGTAGCGAGGCTCTGATCTCAGCTAAATGCAGTCAATAGGTTTGTACGAGACACTGTGCATCTTTCAGAACTAGCGTATTTTGAATACTAATGCTAACGGCTATAGGAAAGCAAACATACCGGACTAGCTTTGATGCTAATTGTTCAATAGCATCAGAGTCGAATTGGGCGTCTAGAAATACTTCTATAGATTCACTATCCAAAATGATCTGCATTCACACTGCAGATTCTAATGCTAACTTTGCTAACTCTGACTCAAATCAGTTTGCATGCATGCATCCAACTATTTCAAAAGCGCATGAAAGGACAAAACCAGGATTTAAGCTACAGTCACCTTACCACAAACCGCCTTGAGCTTCCTGGGCGTATGATGTGGATGTGTGCTTTCAGCAACATTACTTCCTGGTTTGGACACCTTCCTTTCCTTTTCTTTAAGCCAACCCCAAAGCTGCTAAAGTGTCCACCTGAATATAACATCAGACAGAATACAGCAGAGAGTGGTGAAGGTGAACGAATGTAACACACCCCATTTGACTTTAATCAGATCACATTCAGAGATATGTTTTACAAGAGTGCTTTACATAAATCACTCTAAATGAGACTTTTAAAGGGCCATCTTGTATTATTTCTCTCATAGAAGTGGTATTTTGTCTAAAGCTGGAGTTTGTGAACAGTATCTTATTCTTATTACATATTTGTCATATGTTGACAAATAATAAACACTTAATTAGAACTTGTTAGAAAATGAACACCTTGGAGCTTTTTCTACTGCTTGTTGTCAAGATGTTATTTCTTTATACGTAAGGTTCCACAGTATAGCACTGACTAAACCTATACCAAGTTTGAAACTAACTGTATTGCAATAAAAGTTACAAGCATCACAATGGAAACAAAATACAAAATGACAAATGCATGCTTTCTATATTGTTATCAGCACTTTTTGTAGCCAACAGTTTTAATGCTTTTGACCAAATGCAAAAACACGAGATTCTGCCCTTTTAATCTTTTCGTTTCAGGCATTCTTTTTCACAATTGTCAGAAAGGGGCAATATATATATATAATATAGGGGCAGAGGAAATATATTCGAATTCGGACAAGAGGTGGTAGGCCAGACCACAATCATTGGTGTAAAAAACAAGCACAGTTTTGTAAAACACAGGCCTTTTAAACTTCTTATTGTGATAAATATTAGAAAAATAAGCAAAGACCCATCCTCTTTAGCAAAGTCAATCAACTATAGGTCTATTACACCACAACTACTGATATTTTCTATCTTTAGCTTCTGTTTCTCATAGTGTTGGTTTCTCCAGGTTAAAAAAAAAACATCTTGGACAATGGTGACAACAGGTGGCACTAAAAAAGTAACACCATACGTAACCAAATGTCTTCAACCAGACATTCCTTAAACGGACGTGATTTACATTAAGCCTGACTTCCTCTCAGAATGTCTTTACTCTGAAACCTTACAGGAAAACAACCACTGTTTCATTTTTGTAACTCAACACCGTCCCAGCTTCCTCAGCTCTCTGTGCGCGTCCCCGGTGCGCGCTCCTGCTCTCTCTCTCTCTCTCTCTCTCTCTCTCTCTCTCTCTCTCTCTCTCTCTCTCTCTCTCTCTCTCTCTCTCTCTCTCTGTTACCGCTTCACTTCTCTGAGGACCGTCTCCAAACTTTGGCTTTTACGCGCGTGTGTCCGGAGCGCGCTGTGGACTTTCGGTTGAACTTGTGTTTTCTTGTTTTTTAAATTGACGGGAAACTTTTTTTATTTGGACACTTGTGTGCGTCAGGACGATGTTCTTGAGAGGAGACCAGCTGCCGCTCCAGTAAAACATGTAAGTCAAAAGTGTAGAAAAGACGCGTGACACGATGGATTTAAAGTTGGGCAGGTCTGCGAAGTTTTGAAGTTACTTTAAAGTGAAGTCTTGATGAGGCTGAGAGACGCGCAATAGTTCATGTTCAGTAATGAAATAATGGATAATTACAACTATGTGTGAGAAGTTGTGCTTTTTAATGAGTAAGTGTCTAAAACCTGGTAAAAAGTGATTATTAAAACTGTAGGGTTGATGGCAACAGTCCATGATTTGGCTAAAGTAATACATGTTTTAACAAAAGCTTAATTGCCAAAAACGTCCAACGTGTGCTTTTTTTGTATATCAAACTGTTTAATCAAGCAGTTATCAGCTAAAATGTGTAAATGTTTGTGTGAAAACTTAAACTAAAGTGGACAACTCTGTAAGTATGCTTCTTGTTACTGTTCCTCTGGCGCTGGGCTGAGCGGGGCTATTAGCTGATGGAAACAGTAATCTTAGCTCAATTGTGGTGTTTCGTCGCCTTTCAAATTCTTTATGTTGGCTTCGTTAGTTTAACCATAATTGTGGTTTTAGACAAACTCACAGTGTTTGCTTTGACTTCAAGTATTGGCCCAGTGACTTCATGACTTTGTGTCACTTTCTGCTGTTCAACAGGTTTGTTCAGCATCCACGGTGGTCTAGATATGAGGACACTGCTAGTAATTAATAGTTTGTTGAGACTCTTTTACCATGATTCGTAAAATGATTTCCCATTGTCTTGATTATTTTCACAACTCACAAATTTATACATAGTCCAGACATAAAAGTGTGCCTGAGACTCATGTAGTAAAATATGTTTTACAAAATTCAAGACGTGTATAAGGTAAAAGAAAAATGTGTTTTTGCTGTCAAAAGACTATGCTAAAACGTGTAAAGACAAAAAAAAATCAAAGGCACTCAAGTAAAGCAGGGACATATATAGAATTTTAAATTGTATCGGAATTATTGTTATGAAGTTAGGTATCCAAAAATTGATTACCGTTGTTTAAAACTTAATACAGTTACATTGCAAAGGATGAATCACTGATTAGGGTCTTTTTTTACCTAAATTTGTATTAGAGAAGTCTAGTCTATTTACCTGGGACAAACCCTATTTTGAGCCCTGTGTCCCATGTCCCAGCAAATGTATCCAAAACCATTGATTTGTCCCAACTTAATACAAAACATGTCCCAGTTGTCCTGATTTTTTTCCCACTTTGACACTTACCAACAATGGAGAGAGGACTATATTGCTCTTTCTTTACTCAAACTAGACAACATCCAGCTTGAAAATAACCTAAATACAACAAAAAATGCATCAATTTGCACTGACAAAAGTTTTAAAAATCTAGTCACCCTGTATCAGTCTGACTTTTTATACATGACAATTCTGCTTAACCACATTTTTGTAGCAGTGTGTTTGATCTAAAAACATGTTTGAATTTTTTTTTTTTGTTGGACTGATGTAATAGCTTCAGAATATTGTAGTCAAGATTTGAAAGAAATCTATCAGGATTTTTTACCGCCCAGCTCTACACTCAAGCCAATCAAGATAAAATATGTATGTGACTTTCATGTCTCCATAAAGATGACATTGCAGGTTGAACAGTATGGCATTAAACTTTTTCAAGTGATTCACAAATGTTCTTACACCTTTCCACCATGTGTATATTCTGTCCATACAAACATGGTATTTGTGACAGCTTTACATAGAAATGAACAAACTCGTGGGCTTTAAGTGATGAGAAATAGAACAACTTGCTCAGAGAAAGCAGAAAACAGGGATGCTTTTAGTAACAATTCCAAGTAAAGTTTAGTTAATGACACCTCTGATCCGTAGCTTACCCTGGTGGCATCGCCTGCTTGTCTCCATGGAGACAGATAAGCTGCTGTAGCTCATTCAGGCATTGCATTAATAAACTGTATCCACGGACAACAGCAATGTGGGATCAAGCAGCTAACTTTTATTTTCGCTTATTTCATCCATAATAACTTTCTCCACAAAGTTCTCGCATTTTCTCAGCTGGATTTGACTTTCTTTGTCAGTCTTGTCTTTTTATTTTTACCTGTTTCAAGATGAAATACACTCTGCATTCTTATCCTTTTGCTGACTCACTAACAGTGTAAATGATATAATGATCCTCACTATCTTTGCCCTCACCTCTCAGCCTAAACTCAAACGTAGAGAGAGGGTCCTTTGTAAATGCTCTCAAAGACAATCTGCTCTAATTTCCCATGTTCCACCTCTGGCTCCACTTCCACAGTTTGGGAATAGATGGATTGTGGGATAATCCAGTTTTCTTTCCGATCCGGAGTTTGCTCTGCTGGGAAAGGCTGTTCCATGATGCCTTTGGCTGTATATGAAGCATATGTTTACAATCTACACTCGACACAGTGTTGGAGACAGAGAGGATTACACTAGGGTTTGTTTTCTATAAGACGACTCAAGACTCTGTTAGTGACAGAAGATAAAAGACATGCAAACATCTTAACAGTGTGAGTTGTATCTGGAAGATCATTTTAAATAGTGATGGGAGGGGCAATATCAAAATGTCAGGGTCGGGATCATTCTCCTGTATTATCTTTGAGGTCTTCAGTGGGTGGAGCTTTGATAATGGTGTCTTTGTTTGCCTAGTTTCAATGTATTTTAATATAAAGCTTATAGATTTCATGTAGGATAGGCACCATGATGCTTGCCATTAGGGCCTGGCAATATTTTTCTGGGATCCACAGCCCACTTGTCAGCAACACTGCGACGAGTTGGTCTGGTCACCATGAGCCATGTTTGTTCTTGCATGAGAGACTATATGCATCCCTGATTGGCTGATTAATCTGTCAGTTTTGTCCAGCGAAACTTAAAAGCAGAACACAGAGACCAGATGATATATTTTCTAAATAACTTCTGGATTTTCCAGGCAAAAGCAATATGGTGAGACAAACTGAAAGGTTGTAACTCATACAAAAAAAGACATACATTTTTATATTAAAAAAGAAGAAAATAATAATTCTCCGTTATTATGAAAAAGTAATCACATTGCCAATGTGTTTCTTTTAATAGGCTAGTGAGCAAGCACAGGTGGAAGTAGTCCTCTTTAAATATTTACAAAATTACACTAAAAATGAGACATATTTCTTTACAGAAGAGCAATAGTATAACCACAATAGACCACCCTGAACAATAACAGCCTGACACTGTTATGATTTAGTAAACATATGGTCATGCTCAAGCATGTTCAAAGCAACATTAAATACAGGGATGAAAAGCTTTTTCCATTTATTGATGTATTTTTTGTTTGTTGCTGTTTTTCACTGGAGTTTACATGCAGTTTTTTCAAAGCTGATTTACATTTACTTACAGAGTTACTTCTTTGTAGATTTTAATAGTTTTTGGTTAACATGTTAGACATTTACGTCTGATTTTCTCTCAGTTGTTATTGAAATCCCTCTAAAGAAGAGAATAGAACAACTGTAACACTCACTGTCGAGGCTAAAATGAACAAAGTAAGATGTAAGACGTGAATGCTGAACTTACCATTTATAGAGCCTGAAACATCTTAATACAGAGATTCTAAATACACATAATATAAAAGTCAAAGGCTTTGTGTCCCTATGCTGTTATAACATTAATATCAAAGTCCTAATTTAGCTTAGTCTCTATAAACAACTGTTTTAATCTTAATTTAACAAAGCACGTACTTTGAGTCAGCTAATGATTATAATTGAGTGTATTTTATTGCAATCTAATTATTTTAACATCACAATTTAGACAAAAAAAAAACAAAAAAAACGTCATTTAGAAGCCTTAGGTTTATTGGCTCAGAACTGCTTTCAGAAAAAAATATAAGCCTATTGCAGATTTCTAATTATTAGTGGTAATTAGAGACTTTTAATGGCTATTACAGCAATTAAGCTGCTATAAGTGATCTTTAAAATAAAAATAAAATCTTGTGATAAGCCGTGCAGTGGGTGCTGTTAGCAAGGGAGGCTTGTAGAATGGTAACACTGTGGAAGTAAAGGTGAAGATACCAGGATGTAGAATTGAGGTGTGGCTAAAGTGTGGTTTGTTTATTTGGTAGTTGTGTGTGTGTAAATCTTTGTCTTCTTTAATGACTTAATGAGATAAACTGCAGCCAGGGAGTTGGCCTGTCACAATAACTCATTTTGAAAGCTTTTATTGGAAATAAGTTTATCGTCATTATCCATAATATACAGTTGTTTTGATGCTTATCCATTTGTCAGTCGACATGTCCAGCAAAATTTGGTTTAGTGAATTTTTTTTTTTAATTTGATATATTTATGCACAACACTCACAAAAAGGGGTGATTGGTGTGTGGTGCTTCAGATTAACTGTACAGTACAAACATGAGGGGGCGTGGTTTGTTCTTAGCAATACAACAGAGATTGTTAGAAGAAGATTTGTCTTGCATTTCCTACATCTTGTTGGCGACATTGAATATACTCGACATAGTGTTTAGGACCATTTTCACCCTCCGCCACACTGATGACCCTGAGTGAACAGTAAACATGTCCTTCCACTGCCGCCACCATGCTTTTCAGCCTCCATGCCTCGTCTGCTGCCAAAATCAGGCAGAAACTTTTACACAGCTTCAGTCTGATGATATTTTGAGGGGCTTGTTATATTTCAATGTATTTCCATATTTACTATAATATGAAATGACTTCATCTGCCATAAACAACAATGGCACATTCACATTAGTGGGCATTGCTATGGTTACATGGTCCAGTTTCAGCGTCTAGTTTATGTTCACTTGTGTTTTTTTTGTTTTTTTTAACATTTGTTTGACCTTTGACCTTGTCTAGATGTGTAAATTTATACAAAATATGACGTGTTTATGGAAAAAAAGCTTTTGACTTTAACGTTAAAGGTCTCCTGCTGCTGCTCATAATAAATGATTGTGTTTATTTTAACAGACTTATATTGAGCCTGGTGGTTCGTTTATCTTTTCACTTATGACATATTTGTTCATATGCTTTAAGTGAGTAATGCCAGTGTGTCCATTAGTCACTAACCATGTGGATTTGCCATAACAGAGAACATGAGTCAGATCGATTGGCAGCAGTTATTACTGTGTCTACTGTCAGTGTTGGGAAGTAACTGAATGTTCTGAATACATGTAATTACTTTGAGTTACAGTTACTGTACTGTTCAGAATACTGTTACTTTTCAAAAATAAGAGGAGTGCATTTTGATTGCACAATTTAGTTTTTGAACACTACGTGATTAGTGAGAAAAACAGAACACAGCCAGGTCTTACAGCACTTTATGTGCAAGTTTTCCTTCTCCAATTTGTAGTCAAGGTTCTCTTATATTAAAAAATTAATCTACAAAAAATAATGAACCAAAAATAATAGAAATTTAAAAAAAAATGTCCTTAAGCATTTTTTTTTCTAGAAGAAATCTAATGCAATTTGATGTGAAAGTATTCCAAGTATTCAGAGAACTCTGATTGGACCAAGTATAACAGAATACAATACAAAATACTTGTTAATGCAGAAATTCTGCTGCTACAAACTCAACACTGTCTAGTGTTGAGTGGTGTTTATCAAATTATTACAAATCATTATTTTCTCTGCATTAAACCTGACAAACTTCAAGAAGGTTAAGAACCATGGCTGTAAAGCTTTTATGAACGCTATATTATTGTAGTGTCAATGCAATGAAAGGCAAAGGCGGGGTGAATATTTTATTGATTAGCTCCAATTACAAATTTGTTTCTTTCTTTGTTTCTTTTTTCTACACAAAAAATGGAGAAAAAGAGAAAAGTTTTTGTTTAAACTATATAGTTTTGGAGTGTCATTTTATGCAGTAGGTTTTGGTTCACAGACTGAGCTATTGTGGCTGATCAGGATCATTACAGTTGTTTGGACTTGTTGGTCCTAAAGCTTCATTGAACAGGACAGTTTAGTGCAAAACAGAGATGAGAAAAAGCGACCTGGTGAATGGAACCTGACAAATGTGTCGTCCACTCAATAGAGCAGCATGAACATGGTTGAGTCCACAGACAGACACTTTAAGTGTCTCATTTTTTAGAAAACTTTGGATAGTGTCTTTAAACTGTGAAGTAAACTCTTGACTTTATCCCAAAGCCATCGCACATTAGCATTTAAAAAAGTAAGGTTGTTCTTCACTCACTAAAGTAGAGCAGGGCGATGTGGTAAAAGTTAAATATCACGATTATAGAAAGCAACTACAATTTTGTCACGGTTCTTGGAGGTTGTCGTTTTATTGTATAGTGCCTGTCTAATGATCAGGCAAACAGTTGTAACAGAGTCGTACTTGACCTAGAGACATGACAGGTTACTCAAGGAACGCCTCTCTGAAATTATGAAGAGGCAATTCAGGCAACAGATCAAACCTAAATCTGTAGAAAATTTAAAGTGAAAAATGTTGTGGCTCTTTAAAATCTGCACTATTTCCTATTAAAAAGTGATCCCCTGACTTGGTTTGGCGTCCTCAAAGCTGTTACCAGAGCCAGGCAGAGCATCTCTTCACCAGGTTCACTTCTATCAATGAGACACTTGTTCAGGAGGGACAGGTCTGGGTCACTCTCCTCGTCACTGAGAAGGTTAAAAACGTCTGACGTCAAACTGATGCTTCAGCGTGGCACCTGTGACGGGACGGAAGAATTTCTTTAATTAAATAAATGTTTTTTTCTACTTTTAATACCAGTAACACTAGAGATAAGAGAATGTGATACAGAACGATGGCTACAGTGGCAAATGTGGCAGTGCCAATTTGAACCAACGCCATGCCAGTCCTTACGCCAATTTAATCCAACTTGGAATGTGTATACAGAGATCAGACTTACCACAGACAACACTGCGAGTTAAGACAAGGGGACACTGTGTAGAAGTTTATCAAGTAAATTTAATATTACATTTTCCCAAGCTTCACCCTTTGTTTTTGTGGGTAAAAAGACTGATGCTTTACCGCAAAACAAGTCTATGTAGATCAGGTGTGTCAAATACTGTAAAATTACCCACAAAAGAGACAAAAGTTTGTCTTCTTTGTCATTTTTATTCAACTGTTTGCGGGATTACGTATTGTAAACAATATTTGTGGTCAACTTAGAATCAGGCGATGTAGGAAAAATGTGTACCATAGTTTTATGCAAGTTGGAAAAAACTGCATTTGAACAGACAGCTTCAACAAACTAAAAAAATGACAATATGACGATTTCATCTAAAAGCAGACCATGCAGGGATGAGCTCACAATTGGATTCCTAGACCACAATATGCACTATAATCATCTAAAAATATACCATAAGACTAAAGAAAATCTTTGATTTATGCTTATAGGGCTACAACAACTTCATTGATTATTCGCAACTTACCGATTATTGAATTATTCATCAACTAATTTAGCTGTTGAATAATCGATAACTTGTCTTTATAGGTTTCCAAACATGCATGAATGGAAAAAAAATATGTTCTATGACTCTGATTAGGCAGCAATGACAGAAAATGAGTAAATTTGCCACCTTCACTCACAATCTCAATTAAGTCAGTGTTACTAGTAAACCCCCATTTTTGTCTTGATTTGAGAAAAGGGGGACTAAAGTTGAGTTATTCTGAAAATTCTACAAATTAAATTTGCCGATAGAACTTTATATTTATATACAAATGAAAAAATGCTTGTCCGTCTTTATATTTTGCTAAATAATACATTTTTTATGATTGTTCCATTGAAATCTTAACTGAAAGAATAATCGCTCAACTAATTTATTACCAAAATGATCGTTAGTTGCAGCCTTAGCCTATATTATCCCCAAAACTCCATCTCTTGTGCTAGTTGTCAAAATGCTTCATCTGAGAGAACGTTCTTGTAGAGTGGTGCAAGTTTAAGTTCACTGTATTTGATCTGCAAGTGAGAACGAGCTATGCACACACAAGTCTTTATGTGGTTTTTAATCCTGTTAATATTCAAGGCAATCTTAAAGAAAAACATTTCGGGAGGTTTATACAACGTGTGAACAATCCAACTTGTGTCAGAACATGCATACGTTCTCATATGAACATGCATATGGATTTATGAGAAGCACTGTCGTTACTGCAAAGTCTAATCTGCCTTGAATCATTCATTAAACTGAGATAAACTTAAAAAAAACCACCTTTGCGGCCGCGGCTCTCGATGAGTAATATTCTTCTGCTGCTGTGCTCTTTACAAACTATTCAGGGACAAAGTGAATCATCATGTTGAAAGATGATGCTGCGAAAATTGAATAGTCACACGGCGGAAGTATCTATTTTTAAGTTGAAATTCTCTGTTTTGAGATTGTCTTTAACAGTGATATGTTTCGCGAGACAAAAAAGGGACAGAATGACAAAAAACACCTCAATGACAACGGAACGACAATAAGCTGCTGTTTACTCCTCTGACTGGGACATGACAGTGGAATGATATTGTTTTCTAGATTATTTTCATTCCACATCGAAGCCTTTGCGTTGTAACAGTCACCACTTCTCAGTCTCAAAACAAATACACTCCTTTTCTACTTGCGTCAGTCCACAAGATAGGCCTCATTGTACTGATGAGTTTGGCCTATCATCTCCTCTAATTGTTTTCTCATTTATTGTTCATAAATTACTTTAATTGCAGCTTTTATTGCTGTTATTAATGGTGGCTGTGTGTTTTGTTCTGTATTTTATAGTTTTATTGCAACAATCATTTAGGGAGCAACTCATTCATTTCCTCTGTGGATAAACAAACTATTGTGATTGTGATATAAGGTTGCATAACAGTTACATGACATGTAGAGCAGGTCAAGTCCCATAGAGAATGAATAGGATGGATTCTCTTTTCAATATTGCTTGAACAAGTCTGTTAAAGGGGGTTAGTTTGAGTAGTTTAGTTAACTCTTAATGTGTCTGGATTGTACAATACAGTAAATATACTTTTGACTTTTGTGCAGATTTTTTTTTTTAGTTATTTGTACAACGCTGGTGCACAGTTGAGTTGAGGATTTTTCTAAGCTGTTGAAACGTATCAGAAATAGAGAACATGGAGTAAAAACATGTGGAAAGTGCAACTTGACTGACTTGACTGTCTAAACTTGAACAAACACCAGCGTACAATACTTTAACAACACTTTTCACAGTTACAGCTTCTTCAAAACTCTTTCAAAATCACCAATTCAGCAGATTCCTGTGCCTCCAGTTTGCGGTGACACAGCAGGTGCCCACAGATTCCTTTTGGGCCACATTCTTCTGACTGTCCTCTTCTCTGTCACTGTAACGTCCTGTATCTTTGCTTTTCAAAATGGCCGCCTGAGGCCAGTGCCTGACGCATGAATGGAAGCCTTTATGTGTTTGTGTCTGTGGACTTGTGCGCTCTGGAGGGGGAAGGGACCAGAGGAAGGACCAGCACTTCCACAAAGACTGGACTTCTCTCTGAATGTCAGCAAATGCATGAATTTGTGTGTCTGTGCCTGACAAAAGCTCCGATACAAAGACTTCTGTTTCCTGATAGGCTTTCAATATTAATGACGCCGCTGCATGCGCACAAGAGTAAGGATGGAAAGGTGGGACGGCTCCAACGAACTCTTCATTAAAAGTTTGGGGCGCTCTCTATAACTTTTTGTTTTTCTTTGAGCACCTTTTGAATTAAAAATTCAATCTTGGCTTCCAATTTTCATTTTCCAGTTATTTAAACAGACGAATAAGTCTTTTAAGACTGAGAATAAATATTGAGTTTAAAAACTGAGCTGCATATGTGTTGATAAGATAGGAGCCTTTCAGAAATGACTTGAATGTAAAATAATATACTGTACTGGCGTTATTTGTTAGTTTGTTTGCTAAAGTCTAACATGGGACTGACACATTGGCAGCCACTTCTCTGCGAGTCGGTCCTGAGGCAGCTGTGGATACAGTACACAGAGGACAAGAAATACTGTAAACTTATATTCTCTGAGGTTTTTTTATTTAGTCAGCTGTATAAAACATGTTTGTCCTGCAGGATCAGGGTCTTTGCCGATGCCTTAAACAGACAGTTCTAGCAGGTGTTTTGTAAACATGTGACAAGTGTCTTTTTAGGAACTCATTCACCTTTGTTTCTATCACAAACAAATGTTTGAAATGTCCTCAATAGGATTTATTTTGAAGTCCTGACTGAGTTGTTTACAGTGAACAACCTTTTCCCCAGAGACACGACCAAGCAGCTCTGTCTCTGCCAACACTCTCACTCAGCTGTGGGAGTGGTTTCACTTTAGTTTTACTTAAAGGTGCATTGTGTAGCTTATTGTCCACTTTGTGCTTGATTTTTGGAGAGTCCATCTCCACTGAGCCGTTCATGCTTGGTCAATACAGTATGTTCAGCAGTATGACATCAGTGTGTCTGTTTCTAAAGCAATAAGCAGGTGATACCTATAGGTCAGGCTATTTGTCAGACCTGTGGAGAAGTGAGCGCACACTTACAAAACTATCTCGTAAGATTTTTCCTTATACACAGGTTATAATGAATGGTCATGTTTTGTATCTTTGAGCAGCTGTAGTAAAATGTTTCCTCCACACAGACTTGTAGCGGACTTATTCTGACAGAAAACTATCTAAACTCTGTCCCAGTTTTCATTTCGTAATGACAGGACCATTATTGACAGAAATAATTAGTCCTAAACATTGCAAAAGTTAGCGTGAAAAATATATATAATATATGCGTGTATGTATCTCTGTGTGTATGTAATAGCTACACACAGAGATGTTTTGGTCGATGTCATCAATAGCTTTGTAAAAAGTACAAAAGTCTGGCTCCTTCTCTGTGTCTGGTCCCTGTCAGAGGCAGGAGAAAGGGGGCGGAGCCTGAGCTACACAAGGGGGAGCTGATCAGTTTCAGTCAAATGATTTAACTCATATTATTTAATAATAAGAATACACAGTGATAGACACAAAGGAAGGTAAAGCTAAACTAAATACAAAATAAAATAAAAGTCAAATTTTGTAATTTACCTTAGGGTTAGGGTTAAAATTCTGAAATGAAACAAATAATGCAAATTGTTTCAAAATCTCGATCTTGTCTTGTGAAAGTTCTGCCTCGTCCCATCCTTATTGCTTTGCCATGGAAACAAGAATTAACCGAAAAGTTCCAAAATGTAACTTTAGCTCTGTTTAGTACACAACATAGCTCAATTATCAGGCTGTGATTGTTGTAATAGATGTTTTTAGTACATGTGTGATTATGTGAGCCTTTAAGCAGGTCTGGATCGTCCAGTATGATAGAAATGGAAGTAGTGACACATTGTTTACAAAATAAAAGCTTTTGGTGGTTTGAAGGTTTTCACAACAAAAGGCAAACTGCTTTTCAGGAAAAGGGGTTGTTAGAAACAATATGAATATGTATAGTAGAAAAGGACACACCAGCAAACAGGGTTCTGTCACAGTGATAGTCACATGTTGTTTCAAAGATGTTTTTGTGTCACTTTGGCTGATTCGGAGGAAGCTAATAGTTCTGCTTCTGCGGTGGAGGGATAGGACGGTGGCGACAACGTTAAAACTATAGAACTTATGATGTGCACATAACAGCTTAGATTATATTTTCAGTAAAACATGGTGAACATGGTTATAGTTACACTTTCACTTAGCATTTTCTTAATTTTCTCCAGATTTGGCCATTTTGATGCCATTTATAATTTCCTTTTGTCCAGCACATATGACATGGGTAATTCCAACTTCCACTCAGTAACTGTGAGCCAAAAGCCACATAAATGACACAGACGTTACAATTTGACTATAGTTAAAACATGTTAAACATGCTTTTGTAAAATGATACTTTAAAGTTGTTTGATGACATCTATTGTATATGGAGGGATTTTGTTTTAGAACTAAACTTACTTCCTTTTCAACTTTTGTCACTTTCTTCATAATTTATAATTTAACTGCTGTAGTAAATATTTATTACAAGGCCTATCACACTAAACTAAGTTAAAACAAGAAACAAATTTGATTTGTTGACAGTGAACTTCTGTCGCACTTATCCATGAGTTATAATGCTCTAACATATGTGACCTCTGACCTTTAGGGGGTGCACTGCTGAAAGTGGAAGGTGGAGTGTGAGAGGAGTGTTTCCTCTGGTGCTGCTCTGGATGTGCCTCCACACAAATGGTAAGTCCCTGTTATTATTACATACATGTGTATACACTGATCACATGTTTAGCCCATGTTGTAAAGAGGTGTTGTTCTCACAGCTCTTGTAAATAATAAAGCACAAATAAAACAGAAGCAGATTGTCCAACATTCAGAGCAATCATGCAGATGGATAATTGTCCCAAAGGCCTCCTTATACGACAAGGAAAAACTCCAAAAATCCAGTGGGAAAAATGGAATCTCGAGGAGGACCACAGTGAAGGAGAGATCCACTCCTATGGACAAACACATGCTATAGATGTGACCATTTACAAAGAGATTTAGAGTCTGTAGAGCCAGGTCAGAAAGATAAAGGGTGTCCAGGAAGGGGGAGGTATAAAACAACAAACAGTATCAAATCATAACTTCTCACCATTTCTCCAGAAGCCATTTAACTATTTTCCAAAACAGAACCAAATGTCACGGCTGTATTCTTTGAAGCCATAGACCGTGCAAATGTACTATGTAAAAAAAACAGTAGTGTCACTTTCATGAAACACAAACTCTCTCCTGCTGTGGAGCTGTTGAGTGGGGCTCTACTTTATATCTTATAGATATCAAAAAAATATATTAAAGCGAGACATTAAAAACATCTTGAATTTAAAGCAATGTGAAACTTCTGAACAGGGCAATATTGACAAAAATGAACAGGTGGATATTTTTGAGTTAACATGTTGGATTTATTAAAGCTTGTATGGTTGATTTTCCAAGGAAGCAAGGTACCTCGTTTTTAATTGGCCAAAGTTTAACAGGCCTCATCGTGTTTAATGTTTTTATACTTTTGTAATTCTTTTTCTGTTTAAGTATAAGGCTGTTACAAAACTGTTTTTGATCAAGATTGACAACAAGCAAACATTTTTATAAAAATCCTTCATACAGCCTTTAATTGAGGTTAATACAAGAAAAAATATATATATAAATACATTTTTAAAATAGGTTTTATTTAGTTCATGTTGTATACATGTATTTTGACTGATAAAATAGGGTCTGACAATGGAACAAATAGGGAAATAATGACCATTTTCTCATATGAAAAAAAATAATAATAATTGCCAATTACTTGAAATTGATAATAAATACTTAACTTAGCCTCTTTTCAAAAACTTATTTGTTTCATAAAAAAATAAATGTGAAATGTTCAACAAAAGAGCTTCACTTATACAATTATTTAAAAAAAAAAAGTTTTTATATATTTGTTTTTATTATTTTTTGGTGTAAACAACATACTCGATTTGCACTTTTGACATTTCTGCAAAACAATATTCTCAATATGATCTGTGATATGTGTATTTCCCAGCTCCCACATAGCGAAAGCAAGAAAAACAAGCTTTTCATCATGTAAAATAATAAGGCTAATTTCCATTTATTCATTTCTATCTTCATTTCAAAGGAGGAGATTTAGTCCATCATAGCTACATAATTACGTTGGACACAGAGGTTGATAATTGAGTAGTGAACAAACCCTGTTGTTGTCGGGTCATGTGAGGCTACAAATGTAAAATAACTTTTGGGGAAAACGATCATACAAGACAAACTTGCCTTTTTCCCAGGCAAATAGGGTGACCAGATGTCCCGCTTTGTGCGGGACTGCACAGCATTTTCATCTCAATTCTCACGTCACGCAAATTGGAGCTGTGTCCCGCATTTCATTCATTGTCAGCTGCAAAACACTGGGTGCGACCCTCGCAAAGAAAGTGCCTAAAACCAATGCTTCCTTGTACACAGACCCCGGTGCAGAGCGAGTGCACGTCTGAGAGTCGCGTGAGTACGCGGAAAGAATCCGTAGAGTCTACTTTTGTCGGAGGTCGCAGCGGTCTCATGAGGCTTTCAATTCATAATACGAGCATTCTTGTCCACGTGAATCCGCGTGGCTTTGGGCCAGGGCTCCAGACTAACTTTTTTGGGGACCGTCCCAAAACTGTCCCGAACCCCAAACTGAACCGTCCCGAACAATATTTCTTCCGTCCCCATATAAAAAGTTAAAATAATGATTAAAAATATATATAGACCTATTAAAGTATGTAGGCTATCGTAATTTGTGTAATTCCACTTAACGTTGTCTCGATATATTAAACAACTCTTCTAAATTACTAGCTACACTTTTTTCCCCATTTTAGTTTGACATTTCTGTGACAATTTTGTAGCCTACCTGAAAAGTCTTTGAATAAAAAGTGTCACTATCTACTGAACTAACTGGCTCTTTAGTGGATAAAACATGTTGTTTGTGCTTGACATCAGCTTAGAGAGAGTTTTTTATTTGTGTCTTGTGCTTGTGTGACAGTGGCAGGTTAAAGCAGGGGGAATACAGCAGCAGCACATCAGCATAGCAGTGTTAGCATCAGGGTTAGCAGCTTTTAGCTCTTAGACAAACTGAATGAGAACAAAAAGTCCACATGACTCTGTCTTCTGTGTGGACACGGTGTGGAGTTGGGGTAGAAGAGCTATTAGCGCATTTAGCAACAAAGCTGCTTTCCAAACGAGTCGTATGAAGCCGAACTCAGAAAAAAAGTTTTGATAGAAGCTATCGAGCATCGGGTTTTAGCGCTGCCGCGTGTGCTCGCGTGTAATCCTTTTTCTTAAAAATTCCAATGTGAACAAAATTAGAAGAATCCTGGCTAAACACTCCCGCGGGTCAGAAATGTTGAGCGCGTTAGTTCAGAGAATAGACAGCAGCACCAGCAGCAGCAGCGTCCTCCGCTCTGCCGTGGAGGGAGGGAGGCGGAGGGAGAGAGAGCGAAGAGACGCAGCAGGCTGGTGCAAGCGGTGCTCGCAGTGACTTAAAATAATAGAGATATTTGCACTGTAGTAGATATAAAGCTCTTTTAGTAGCAAAGGCAATAATAAAGTGCATAATAGATGTGCAGAAGCTGTCAAGACTTCAATAACTGTGGTGGGGAAAAATATGACGAGAGGGGCCATGTTCGTCCCGAGACTGTCCCGGTGGAAAGTTCTGATCGTCCCGGACTCAATTTTTACCGTCCCCGGGACGACGGGACGGTGTTAGTCTCGAGCCCTGCTTTGGGCAATAACGGACTGCAGTGGAGTGGAGCTGGTACGGGAGGCGTAGACGTGTTGTGTGTGTGACGAGAACAGACGGAAGATGTGATGCGTGCGCGTGGACACCGGAGCAAAGCTGCACAAACCAGACGGGAGACAGAGAGAGTGCTGGGCGGGCGAGGGCGGTTGGAAGTGAAGAGTTAGAAACTTTTAAATGCTGACACGTGGTCACCTCTTCTCATGTTCAAAAATGACTATAGGTGTAATATTTAATGTGTCCACATCAGAAATGAGACAGGAAAAGCAATGACACTTTCCATAACTGCACTGCTAAAAGAATAAATTTTTTAATGTTGGGAAATAACAAACGTGCACAGATCTTTGCAAAACATAAGTTTATGCAATTTTTTTTTAACCTTTTGCTTTATTACTTTTCATCTGGAAAATGTCCCTCACAGACACGCTTTGTCCCACTTAAACAGAGGTGATGTCCCTCTTTTGGCTGGTTTTCATCTGGTCACCCTACAGGCAAATATTAAATTTTCAAAGGGAAAACTGAAAGCACAAAGTGACAATCTTTTCAAAACAAGAACCAAATTTACAGCAGGACCAACCCAGAACAAGCATGCACCCCAAAAACCAATAACACACTTCTGCATTCAAACAAGTCAGTCGTAACAGTTGAATGTGTAATGCAATCACAGTTTTAATGAGTTCTTCCAGTTGTACAGTAAATGTAAGGTCTGGCATTGGCTGGTTCCTGTTTGTGCCACGTCTGCAGAGCCTGTCTTTGCCTCAGACATAATTCACTCTAACAATAGTGGAATTGTTGTGAATGTAGGAGGTTTTATCATTTATTCAGGCCTGTGCTCTCTATCTGTGCAGACATACCAGGAAACAGTGGTCAGGACGCAGCATAAATCAGCTTTTATAGTGGAAGGACAACAACATGGAGCAACAGGAGGGTGTAAATTTGAGCCCGCGTGTCGTCTAGTTATTGGGTGTTTTGTCATTTTAGATTAGATTAGAGAATTGTGATTTGAATACCGCCAAACCAAGACTAATTTGTGATTGATTACTGAAGTAGACAGTAATTTAAATCCGTCAAACAAACAAAATAATTGGAAAGTTTATGTGCGGAAGGGCATCTGGCATGCTATATGTTAAAGCACACGCAAAGAGATAAACATTATGAGAAAACGTGATAAAAAAAAAGTTGCACAAGTAGATATATTGTATTTACTGAAAGAGAGATATAATAATTAAATGTAATACTATTAATCATGTTCTTACAGTGTTTTCTCATCATTGTTTTTTTTCAAAGATATTTAGGATTGATTCCTACTAAATATCCCTGCCAACCCAGTCTCCGAAGAAAACGTATACAACATAAGGTTAAAAACGTACAATAAGCCGTTTTTACGCCATTTCTTTGGG
The DNA here is from genome assembly GCA_038363315.1 of Mugilogobius chulae. Taxonomy (NCBI): domain Eukaryota; kingdom Metazoa; phylum Chordata; class Actinopteri; order Gobiiformes; family Gobiidae; genus Mugilogobius; species Mugilogobius chulae. Next base: position 24,884,700 of record CM076405.1, on the reverse strand, counting down.
TTTAAAGAGTAAATCTTAACCTGCCCAAGCCCCAGTCCTAACTTAGCCATTTTACTAACTTGAAGCCTAAACTTACCTTTTAAACCTAAAGAAAATGTTACCACGTAGCTCAATTTGTGGTTATTTTATGCTTTGGTAAATGGTCTCTTTTTATATAGCGCTTTTCCACCTTTCACAGCACTCAAAAAGGTGGAAAAGCCTTTCCATTTTTCTGAAAATTCCATTTCCAAGTAAAACATGAAAGGTTCAAAATGGTAATGTCATTTTTAAACATTAAACACACGTACTTTAAACTCTACTGCTTCCTGTGTTGGGCGATGAGGTGAGGTGTAAAACAAGTCATTAGGCCTTTACTGATCTTCATGTTATAGTTTAGCGCTAAAGACATGTTAAAAAAAAACATAATAGAGTTCTTTTAAATGTGTTTGTAATGTTTTTATAGTGGTCTGACCAGAAGCACACGTTCAAACCAAATTTTTGTTTTTTTTTAAAGGTGTGTGGACAGGATAGAGGTCTGTGCTTTTCTTTCTATTACTACAATCTACCAATAAATGTAAAAAAAAAAATGTCTGCGTTGTAGCGACTTCAAATACTTGCCATGATGTGCCAGTTTTTCCCTGACAAATTTAGGCAGCACTGTATCGATAATGTGCAGAACTCACATGATACGCACACCAATCTGTTGTGAACCAGGTCACTCAAAATGAAAACAGTGTAGAAGATCTCAGAGACTGATCTATGACATCATTGATCAGGGCATTCATACCAGTGTGTTCTGAGGCCAACGAAATCTCTCAGGCAAAACTTCAGCTGTTTTTTGATGAGTATGCAATGATAGAACAAACTCAAAAAGATTGTTTTGAATAATAAGCACTGCACTTATTCAAACGATTCATCCAAAGTCTTTGTAAATACCTTTGAATGTTGTAAATGAAGAAGTTGAGAAAGTGCCCACAAACCTCAAACCCACCAGAATGTGAGTGTAATCTTACACAGCTGTGAGACCAACACCAGGATGCTTCATTATTGTTTATATAAGAGCAGTGATTAGCGCTGGAATGTTAATTAAACTGTTGCACTGAGACGCAAATCCAATGCAATGATTAGATTAGCTTACATGGGCTAAATGTGTGTTTCATAGTAAATTAGGCTGTTACCATAGTTACCATCTCTATTTGTTGGTTATTGTATTTTTTGTAATATTATTTCTGCTTTTTGTTATATTTACACAGCTTTTAAACTCATTTCTTACTTCCTGATACATTTTCATTCATGTTTGTGCATGTTACCAACTTACCATCATCACTGCATTTATGTTTCGTTCTATCTATTACCTTTTCTATTTCCGCTTGTTTCTTAACGTCATTAGTATCCCACTAGCATATTCATTATTATTTCCTCACACACCACCAAAATAAATCATTTCATCATTTTACCTTTATTAACTTAGACAATTCATTTACTGTAGTATTCACCTTATTCCCATCTATGATCATTGTACAGTTTTACATATTTCAGTCTTTTATTATCGAAAAAGAATAATTATATTGAGAAGAAAATGATCTAACACCGGGCTCACACTGAATCCAGTCCGTACTCTGGTCCGACGTACAGAGGCTTTCCGTTTCTAGGGACTTGTTCCAGACTGCTGGAGCGCACCGGAGCCCTTTTTGATGAAATTGTGTAAAACAAGACACGACAAACAGGAAACCAAGCGAGCGCGGGTGAAGTGAATCCGGTTTCAAAATAAAAACATTAAGTTTCTACAACAAATAAGTCAAAATGCTTGACATACACGAATATATGACACACAGGATGTAAATAAACGTCCTGTACTTATCCATTGTGCTGAGAAACGTCAAACAGAAAATGAAGTGACATGAAATAAACCCAAACCTCGGCGCAAGTGTTCTTTGTTTACATATACATGTGCTCATGATCGCGTAAACTAAGTTGAGCGTGAATCCCTGTGGAGTCGTGGTCTCGCCAGGCCTTCAGAGTCCATACATACGCATGCATATTCTGGTTCAACACAGTCTCACTAGATGGCGTACTTTTACCACGACACAAAAACAGCGTATTTTGACCACGAGTTCACAGCTGTTTTAGTACTGCTACGCCGTGTATTGGCTTGGGACAGGTTAAGATTAGAATCAGGATTTCATTAATGTTCATAAATAAGAACATGTCTTAACAACCACCATTGAAATGAATGGGGACTGTGACGCGTACTATGATTACACAAAACAGCTGTGAACTCGTGCTAATCATACCTAATTTACATATTGTGTAATGTCGTGGTAAATGTACGCTTTCTTGTGAGATCGGGCTCTCTGATTGCAGTGTGGACTGGAGGCAGTGTGAGCCCGGCGTAAGATGTAGTTATTGACTTTGTCTTGGCTCTACAATTTGAAGTTGTGATACTTACTTTTTCCCCTCATAAATGTCTCTCAAGAGTTCTGCTTTCCTCTTCAGAAAGTTTACAGTAAAAGCTTGACTTTGTGGTTGTATCAGTGAAGCAAAAGATGTTCATGAAGCAAAAAGTCTTTACACCGTTTTGTATCAGTTTGGTTTTTGGTCTTATGTTGATAATTACTTTTGAATATTATCTTTATGAGGCTTAGATTTTCTGCCAGAAGTGAAAGAAAACATAAATCTATAGACTTACAAGATTATGCAAATAAGACATATATAATTAATGGAGCAGTCTGCTTTGCTCACATCTAGATTTATTAGCTGGAAAATTAATTTAAATCAGTTCTTAGAGAAGAGTTATAAGTCGTGGTAATAGGGCGAATCTTAACTCTGACTGTAGTGAGGTAAACTTGTAAAGACAGAGATGGATGAGTTTTACAATGTTCTGTCTGAAAGAAAAATGAATAAGTCCTATCTTTTGGCACATTTTCCTGACAGGACAAATGATCTGTCATCACTACAGTTTTTACACCACGTTTGTGTTTTAGGTCAACACTGCATCGCTGTAATATGTGAATAGTTGTCTATAGAAACATAAAACAGCTGTACCAGGGATGCTGCTATCGCTGAGTAGAGCTGGGATTTTATATCTAGTATATCGCGCAGTAAAACTAAATGCTACAAGGTCATTAACATTAAAAATTAAGTAAGTGATGCAGTGAACTTTCAAATAGACAAGGCAAACTTATACAGCAGAATTCACTTACAATAAGTTCAAAGTGTCTAAAATAAGAGAAGACTGCTGCACTTACGACTGGAAACATGTCAGTTTTAAAGTGAGTAAGTGACTATACTGAGTAACATTAACCTAAATTTAGAGTTTTACTGTTGTTTTTACAGATCTGCCAATAGAACAGTATATTTTGTTTATGTTTTTAAGTGGCCTTTTTATTCCCAATTTTAGTTTTGCTTGTTCCTTTGGCAGTCTCATTTTAAGGCTGTCAAAATCTACAAAAAAACATCATACATACTTCTTATTTCAAGCACTATTTCACCTATTAAATATTTTTTTCCAGTAGGATTATTTGGCTAAAATTGATTGTTTAACTGCTGACATTTTTATTAAGAGGAGTTAAACCCTTGAGAATTGTTTAATTAAGCTTTAAACAATATATTGGAAGACACGTTTTAACACTTTTGTGTTGGACTGACAGAATATCGTCCAAATATCACTATTGGTATACAGCAGCTTTCCTATATCACCCAGCCCTATCACTGAGTGGGGAGGAGAGGTTGTTGTGTGAAGCCCTTTAGAAGACTTCTGTCTGTGTAAATGTGCTATAAACCAACAAAACTCATCCCTGGTGATTCAACTCATTTCAAAGTGTCATGGAGGAGACATTTTGTCCTTATAGTTTACTCTGTGGGTCAGAATTTTGACTAAATAAGCTAAAGTTAACTGGTAATGTTAAATGTTCTGCATCTTTTCTAGTCAAAGGTTTACTTCATGCAGTTACTGTGTCGAATGTTTCGCAATATGACATTAAACATTGGTCTTTGCTTTTGCCCTGACTTAAATGGAAAAAGTGACTTTTGCAGCAGTTACCAGTGAGTCAATCTTCTGTTAATCTTCTCGTACACATGTAAACATGTTGTGAACTTGTATTTAACTTTATTCTGTTTGTTTGATGCAGCTTGTTAAGTAAATCTCTCCTGCTGAGCGTCTAAAAACATGAGCCTCAGAATGTTCCACTTTAGTGACATCATGGGATATGTTCTGATCATTTCTGCTGTGAGGTTATTTTAGGATGTGAGACAAAGCTAGGTTTGTTTATCTCGCCTGGAAAAAGCCAGATTAATCTCATACCAATATTTGTCCATTAAGTTGTTTTTATAAAAGAAATGTTTTTATAGAAGGAAAGTCCTACTTAAAATGTAAATGTCAGTAACTGTCTTTGATTGGTTACTCGACTTATCGAAGTTCAAAATATACTTGAAAAGGTATTTGGACTTCTTTCTTTTTGCCAAGAGAGTGAGATATGTTCACCTTCTGCTGTCTGAACAAGGACTGGAGTAAAAAATATTCTTCTGTATCTGAATCTTTGTTCTTGTAACCAAAAGTTGTAGTCTTGCTATGGACAGTGCCATCCCATCCCAACTTTATCCCACAAGAGAGAGAGAGAGAGAGAAAGACAGAGAGAGAAAGAGAAAGTCAGAAAGAAAGAAGAAGAGAAAGAGCGAGAGGGGGATGAGAGAACAAGAAAGAGAGCGAAAAGAGAGACAGTGAGAGAAATACAGAGCGAGAGTGAGGAGGAGAAAATGTGTCTAATGTATTTTCCAGTCCTCCGCCGCCTCGAGCTCAAACTAGAAGTGGAGCGCTCATAAAGTTGTCACCACACACAGAGAAAAGGCTCTGAGCAGAACATATGGTTCTCTGCATTAACACTGCTGCGGAAATTGTATTAATGCAAAAATATCTTTTAGCTTAATCAATTCTCTCAACTTTCAAAATCAATTTACATTTTTCAACATACATTTTCTCATCGTGTCCATGTGTGGAGTTTTGCATTCTTCCTGTGCCTTGGGTTTTCAAATACACACATACAGTATATTAAAAGTGTACCCAGGCACACAAAGATGAAAGTAAACAAACAAAATCAACATGCTTTTTATGTTGGAGGTGAACAGTAGCCCAGTTTTTGCCTAGATATGCACCAATAGATGGGACACTAATATTATTATTAGTTCTTTTTGCATAATTATAATTTTAATTTCATCAAAATTAAAAAAAAAAAAAAAAAAAAAAAACCTTGTGTGACTTAAACTTTATTATAAAATATATTTTTTTTATTTTTTTTTTATTTTTTGTATCACCCAAAATCATAACAACAGTCGTCTCTGAGGACTTCCAAAGTTAATTTTTAAAACAATGGTCAACACCAAACAGAAACACAGAAAATCATAAACATTGGTCAAGAATGTCTAAGTAGATTGTGTATAAATATAAATAAATATTATTTTTTCAAAGTTTATTCTCATAGTTTCTCATGGCCAGACCTTTTTTGTCACTTGTCCCTATGGAGGAACAAGTGACAAGTGACACTTTCCGCTCTGTGCATGCTCCATGCAGAAAGAGCCGCTGTCCATCAGGTTGGCTGGGAAAGTTCTTTGATTTAAACAACAAAATGGGACAAGACCTAGCTGTTTCGGTCAGGTATGGACTGGTCTAACAGACGTCTGTCTCCTGAAACTCTCACTTGAATGTAACTTTTAAAAGTCGTAGGGTCAATTTCATTCACAAATGTTGTTTTAGCAGCATAACTTTAATTTTCACACAGCGATAAACTCTTGTAGTTTGCTGACAACATGCTGGTTCAACTTGTTTCCACAGCTTGTGTCCATAAGGATAAAATCACACATAAAATTTAAAACATAGATCAACCAGTTTGCTTCAAAGATTTAAGTAAAACAATGACACACAGTTGACTCTGAATCCCTGCTGTTCAGGAGACCAGCTCCTTCAACTTTAAATCATTTTGTAAATGTGCCAAGCCGAGGGAGCAGATAATTCAAAAGACTTTTATCAAACTCAAGGGTGTGCATCACCCGTGTTGATAAACAATCAAAACCCTCTATACTTAGATTATTAAACGTAATGTAACTGAAACAAGGAGTTCACTAATTAGTTGCTAATTGTAAATTTTTTTTTTTTTTCAACAATGTAAACCTTAAGATTCACATTGTGACATCTCCATATTGAAGCTCTCTGTTGTACTGCTCCTTTAAAGCCAGAGAAAACAGCTTCTCATTCATTTCTTCATAATGTCCAAACCCATACATTTGATTTAGTGAGCCGCCGTCACCACCGCTACTGAAATGATTTGTTGTTCCTGTTATATTCTACTGTCTGATCTAATATGGTATGGCATTTTATGAATCTGATTACCGTCATTATTTCCTTGGCTTTTTACTAGCACTTTGCCCCGGTTTGGCCCACATTTTCTGGTGTCATTGGCCCCTCTGCTGTGATCGCTCAGGCTTGTCGTCTGCTCCTCCTCTGGATGCCTCTGCAGATTATCTCATGCTGAAAGATGAGAGAGGGAAAGAACACACCTGGAGAGACACGAACCTCTATTCTGCTCCCAAAATGTGTCCTCGTCAAAATATATGCAAGGTCTTTTTAAGGCAGTGTTGAACAGATGAGCATTCATTTAAACAGCCCAGTCTCCGGAGAAAACGTAGATATACAATATGTTGTTGAGTCAATATGTTACAAAAATTTTTAATGCAAAATAAACACAAATTTTGGTTGAAGCCACGTAGCAACATTTTCTTAACTGGTAATTTTTAACCTAGCCCAGCCCTAAAGTTATCTATAAAAACAAAGAAAATGTCCCAACGTTCATGATAATTTTAATCTTAGGCCTTCTGTAGCCTATTGGCGTAAAAAATGCGTGAAGATATAATTTTTGTATGTTTTTGACATTTCTTTGTATATGTACGTTTCCTCTAGAGACTGTGATGCATTTAAAATATTCCAATTCCTAATTTAATTTTGAACAACTGGTAGTTTTTGGCAACAATAACATTCTATATTACTCATGGATCTGTAAATAAATCTGGATAGTGTTCTGCTTATACAGTAGCTGTTGCAAATCCGCCCCAGTGGCCAATCCACTGCAGCGGGAAAATTCCATTGTGTGCAATGCAAACACAAACTGCTCGGACTCAGCAGAAAGAGCTTCTACAGCTTTATGTAAAAATGATCAGATCTTGTGTCAGTTCTTATGTATTTTCATATCATAGACTTTTTCCAGTTCAGAAGTCTTTTAAGTTTGCACTTAATAGATTTGTTGCTTACTCTACGAACTCTCGCTCTAATTGATCTGTTGGACTTACACTCGTAGTACCGGGGGAACCCCATCTGTGCCTGTCCAATAGCCTAGAGCAGAGGTTCTGAAATGGGGTGCCGCGGCACCCTGGGGTGCCGTGACGTGAGCCCAGGGGTGCCGCGGGAAATTGTTGAGTCTAATAGAATTTTTCAAATAAAGGCTTTCATATAGACCAGCAGTTGTGAACACCCAGAGCGCTCTTTGTCTCACACAGAAACATTTACGTTCTGACAGCTTTTCTTTTTTCCTCTCTCATCCTCACTTCAGAGAGATCATGGATCTATGGGCTGCGTGTGTCTGTGTCATATCAGAGCTTATTAGCAGCAGATTGTGTTTTTAAAGAAGCGTTTGCCACTCAGCGATATTCTATGAAACCAGGGCTTCGTATTGGTGCTTCATTTGTTCAAATCTGCCCTATATCCGCGGAGAAAAGGTCTGAAACAAATACGTAGTGAAATAAAACATACGAGAATAGAAACTGGATGCGGCGCGTAACGGCGCAACGCGGAAATCGTCAAAGTGATCTTTGAAGCTTTTACATTTGCAAAACAGAAGTCCTGTCCTGACAAAAGTTTGTGGAACAGCAGCGTTTTCTCCGCTCTGATCACACAGGACAGTCTCGTCACATTGAAGCTTCTGTGCGCTGGGTTTACAGGGGCGAACCTAGATTGATTCGGGGTTGGGGCCCCATGAGAGCTTGTGATTTTAAAATAATTTTAAAACATGCTTTATACCTTTTAAATAATAATAAAATGACATAATCCATTAGGAAAAAAATAATTTAAAATATTTCAAAATACAGAATAAAAATTTCGTGTGGTGTTTAGTGGAGGTTTTTATTGCAAATTTCAATGAAATCTAAATAAGCGGTGCATGTTTTAAAAAGGTAAAAAACACCCTGTTTATTGTAAAAAAATATGTAAAATATTCAGGGGTGCCTCGGCTTAGGGCAAGAACGCTTAGGGGAGCCCCAGTGCTGAAAAGTTTGAGAACCTCTGGCCTAGAGAACAGGTAGCAAAAGGCTAAAGCTAACTACCAACATGGAAGCAAACACCAGTAAAGTCATTTGACTCAGGCTAAAACATTAGCTGTGGCTTCATGGGCAATTCCAGAGCTGAAATTACTCAAATGATTGTAATGAAGATGAGTTGAGGTTAAAAAGCTCCTATAGCACTTCTTGTTTACATGTGGAACAGTGTGTTTTCAGTTCTTCAAAAGAGCACAGCATTTGTATGTTAAACAAGAGTGAATAAAAAAAGACATAAGTCCAGGTGTGTTTTTGATGAGGAAACAGCGTTTGAATTAAAAAGAGTTGTATACAGAACCTTTGCATTGTCGCTGTTAACAAGAACAAAATAAAGTCTTTACCAGCTTTATGGCATGTTTTAATCTAATGGACAAGACTCAGGGCCCACAGGATGCAATAGGAGCAGATCATTCTGAAAACCACGTTAGACTTTTTGTGGCACAATCTAAGTAGTACATGTTTCCTTTTATCTGTATTTTTGGATATTATCCACTCAGTAAAAGAAGACTTCAAGAGGTTTTGAACATGATCTCATGCTTTCCTTCAGTCAGTTGTTTAATGTATGTGGAGAGTGATCACAGACAGTGCCTCATAACTCAGTAAATGTCTGTTTTCTCTTTCACCTCAGATACTCTTACTGTAGGTACTGTATGTTTGTGCTGCTTTATACTCTGCTGTCCAAATCAAAATTCACAGGAGATTCACAGGATCAAAATGCTCACAATAGAAAATAATACTTCATGTGTATGTATTTCTTATTTATTTACATTTCTTACTGGGAGATGTTTTTTTTTTTTCAGGGACCGAATGATGGCAGTAACGACAACAAAAATTATGAAACAATGGCATAAGTTATGTCTATCTGAAAACTGTATACATTTTTAAATATCTTATTCTGAAAAAACATACATGCTTATGCAGATCTTTTTAACATTGTTGAAGTACAGACTTAAACAAAAGCATTTTTAATCCAAACTCAGCTCTCAACCCACTGTACTGCTGTGAAATACAACACCTCTCCCTCTCACCTGTCTCCACACTGTAGTGATGCACAGTGATCGTTTCAGCGTGACAGTGTGTCAGACTCATGGTACATGAGCTTCTGTTTCCCAACACTCGACTGTATTTTGGCCGAGAACACAACCATTTCACAAGATCAGAACGTAATGAAAATTTGACCACATTTCCAACTTGGAGTTCATGTGTTCACTTAGGTACATCTGAATTCATGGTCTTTCTAGACTTGTGTCTCTGCCAGTTTCACTATCGAAATCCAATCTGGTCTGAACTTAAGGGTTGTATGGAGGGTTTTTCAAATCCAACAACTGTTTGCTGTTTTTCAAATGATGCACATGTGTTTCTCCTCCCAGGGCCACACCCTTCACTGCAACTGGGCCAATGAGTTACTTAGTAACACTGAGGGTTTGCTTGACAGGTTAACAGGCCAATAGATAACGAGATACCTCGTTATCTATTGGTCAACGTTTTACAGGTCTCATCATGTCCACAGTTTATATATTTTTATAATTCTTTTTTGTTTAGCATAAGTACAAGGCTGTTACAAATCTATGCAACTGTTTTTGACCAAGACTGACAACAAACAATTTTTGAAAGTCCTCCATACAACCTTTAAGCGCTTGAAACAATCATGAATCCTCTATGTGGTGAACACGAGGCTTGTCCAGATGAAAACAACTTTAGTATGTCTTGTTGTATCATCTCAGTTGTTTACAGTAATAGTACATGCTGCAGGCTACAGTTCTTTTAAGTACATAGGCATTAATTAGAGGATTTCCTGATTGACCAGTGCTTCCTGGAGCAGGAGATGATATGAACACTGGGCGGAGGTTAAAAACAGCAAATAGTTTTCCACCAACAGAAAGATAAAGATAAGGATTTACAAACAGCAGTGAATGTCCATTAAAAAAAAAATACCCTAGTTCCTAAAAAACAATTTTCACTTCAAAATAAAGCCATTCTTAACTTGTCCACAACTATCTTTCTTCGCTTTTATGAAAGACAACATGTTCCTAACTCAAGTAGGTGACAAAAATTGTAATCCCAAACCTCAAAAGTGTTTCCATGCATCTTCTAAACTCATTGTGTTAATTATCTTGTCATGTGTCAGAGCTCAGAGCATGCCTCTAAATAGTTCCCCTAAGCATCTTTATGTCTTTACTCAGCTGTCTGTGACTGGCACTACACTTGTTTGGGTCTCTGGTGGTCTGAACATGTCTATTGTTTTACACAAGACTCAAATCTCAGAGCAGTCTGACACATTTACACAGCTGGAGTAGCTTTGCTGATAAAGAAATGGACTGTGCTTTATGTGAGGTGAGGTCGAAGTGATTGTGATGAGAATGCCTGAAGACTCAAGACAATTTGGAGATTTTATGTAGATGTATTTCAATTTTCAACCTGTTCTTTGTTGAGTGGACATTTCATTTGGTTCTATTGTGAAATCAACTTTGTAGATAACCCCAACCTTACTTATTAAATGCATAATTTAAAGACACATGTTAAAATCTCACACAATACATTTTACTTGTGAGCGCCGATGCGAGGCATAAAGGATTTAAGCTATTCTGTAGTGTTGCATGATCAGGTGTAAGATCAGCTAGAATAAGTGACCACTGAACGTTGTGCTCTTTGGATAATCGAAATAGTTATCTTTGATCAACAAAGACAGCGTTTCCCAAACAGGGGTACGGCGTATTTCACTAAAAATAATAATGTAGCTGTTATGATTGTCATTAATGCTAAAGTAAACTAGATTGATTTGCTAATCCGTTCACAAGGACTACGGCAGACAGATATAGGTGTAATAAAACATTCATGGAAATTTCATGGAATCAGATGAATGATGGCCCGGCAAGGGGACTCAGTGTGGGGCTCTGTCTCAGCAATTTGCCCAGCTAATTCTCAACTTTTGTTTAAGGCATATTAAATGTCTTTGTAAGTTTCAGTAAAGGTCACATGTATTTTTGGGGCATTTGAAGCATGTTTCTTCTCACTGCTGTCTCCTAATGGAAAACCTGCTTTTGCAACATACAGCTGTATTGATGTACTTTTTTATAGTCAAAGTTCAACATAGCAAATGTGATGCTTTGAGTACAAAATGGGCACACACAAGCTAGAGAACCTTCTCTAAAAGTATCTGCACAGATATTGTTATTGATATTAATATTGGCTGATACTGATAATGTTCAAAATCTTAAAAGGTGGCCAAATCCGATATTTATATGTCGCCCATCCCTAGAATTTAGATATTTCATGATAGTGCATCATTATCGATCAAAAAATCTTACGACATTGTCACATAAGCATGAACGCAACCTATTGTGATTTCTGTTTGTCAAGAGCTCACAAAAACAATGAACCTAACCAAAAAGCATACAAACTGATGACTGTATATTTCTCTTTATTAGTGAATTCCAAAAAAAATGAAAAAAAGAGACTGAAAATTGCTAAAGGTGTGACATACTTCAGGCTATGAAATACTGTAAAACATAGATATATTTGGCTACACATACAGCATCTGGTGAAACATGTGTATGTGTCAAATGAGACATTACACATACGTGTTTCTAGGGTTATTTAGCAGCTGAAGGATCACACTGACGCAGAGCGTCAGGTGTGAACAGGAGTAAAGCTGATGTCACTTCACACTCTCAAACTATAAACAACTCGGCTTTTTATAGGGTTTTTCATATATTTATGGTTTACTGAAAGCTGCATTTAATTTGTTTAAGCTTCACTTTTGCTGAGGACAACTTTACTACTCTTGTCATCAAACAGACACCGGTACAGACCTGACAACATGCCACCAGGAAATGAAGCTTTTAAAATGTCTTTACTGAAGTGGACAAGTCAGTCTGTTTTTATGGATTGTTGAGTATTTGTTTGTTCCACCTTCTTTGATGCATGACACATTTTAATGAGTCACTTATGGCTAATTTGACGGACAAAAATGAAGATGTTGGAATGTAGTAAACACCTTCAGTACAAGGTCAAAATGAGGGTGCATTCTAAGTAATACCTCCTTCGTTGTCATTGATTGTCATTTATAAGGAAGGAGAAGGAAGGAGGGATTTTTAACAATAATTAAATAAGCATCAACAGATTTCTCTCCTCTAGTTCTTAAACTGAATCATGCGAATTTATTTAGAATTTTTCAACTTCAAAAAGTATTAGTCTTGTAGTGTTTTTAATTCCTGACCTGGTGTGACATTTCATTTGACCCATCTTTCAGTGGCTCTGGGGCATGTCCTCAGGACCAGTGAGCGCCACAGTGCAGCGCTCGGGGAAACATCATGTTCTTGTTAGACTTGCTCAGGACTAGTGTTTTTTCTGGTGACCCTTTTTAGGTAATTGGTCATCTCCCATGATCCAAACTTTTTATAGCCTGTTTTTTGACAACAAAATATTTATATTAGAAAATAGGTTTTCTCTCATTCAATCCACTGTAGCTGCATGCTAGTAATTGGTAAGCGTTTTGACACAGAAACATACGATCTGCATAGTGATACGCACACACCATTCGGCCAAGAAATAACCTATTGATTGTGATTGTGGGACAGACTGTGGCCATGCCGAGGTTGGTTTTATCGAGTTTTTGGACAAGTTAGAAAAAGCAGAATCTGTCTCGTACATTTGCGCTATGTGGGAGAGCGGAGAAAGAAAGAATATGAACGAGCTTGTTTGCAGAGAGCTATGGTCCATCTCATCACTCTTAAATACTTTCTGCATACACAAGGTCTGGACTGTGCGGAAGCTGAACCTTCTTGCTGTGAGGATTTTCCAATATTGTTCACATAAGTTCATTCACCTGGAACACTGCCGATGCTTGAAAATATCCAACCTCCAACTTAGTTTGTGATGCTGTCGCTCTGACACTGTGGCTCAGTATTTGCATAAAAACGCCCAGTCCTATAAAGTAATGTAAAGGCTTTATTGACACATTATGCAGATGAGTTGTGTGGACAAATGTGCATGTCACTGAGCCCGTGAAGATACCCAAAGTCACTCTGACGTTTTGGCCACATTAGCTCCTCATTGACCCTTTATGGCTCATTTTAATGACTTTTAAATAGAAAAACCTCCATGAGATCAGTATAATGTCTTTTATTAATGGGTTGGCCCCAAAAGCACACATTTACATTTAGATAGTGCTGTGTTCGGGATAAGTGCGTTTTCAAAGTAATGAATCCATGGCTTTGTGGAAGTGGATAAATTGCTGTTGTTAATTGGATGGCAACAGAATCAAAGCCACGTCAAATTGAGCGAAATTATATAAATTCAAATAAATGCAAAGCCAGAATTAGCCACAAAGAAAAGCACAATTTGTTTATTTTGGGGTTGTTTCATGGAATCATCAAAAGGGTTCTTTGCAAAGCTGTTTAATTACAAAGAAAACTGATGAAAATAGTTTTGTGAATATAATTTTTTTTTCTAACACAGTTCTGACCCAAAACATAACCAAAATATCTGTTTCTAAACAAGTATAAAAAGTGTGACCACTCCGATCAAGATCACCAAAAAATTGGATTAACCAATATATCTGCATTCAACCCAGAAGTAAAGTATATTCGAACCAGGTAAGAACTCATTGAGATCGAGGTCTCTTTTTAAAGGATCACCAGGGTAGTGAAAAAACTCTAAACAAAAAAACAAACAACAAACAGTTAGCTACAGTATTTACACTAAACAACAAACATAAAAAGCACAGTGAAACTACATTTAAAAGCACATACAATTTTCATTAGATTCCTGCTCTTTGTTGTTTGAAACCAGCTCACGCAGAGGCTGGTGCAGGAGCCACTTAACAGAAGAATGGCTCAGTCCGTACTCAGGGGACAGAAGAGATGAAAGTGTCACGTGAGCTCCGGGTATAATAACCCTCAGCTCTCTGCACATGAGAACAGAGATAAGCAAAACAATCTTACCATCGGGCAGTCCAGCTCCCGTCCAGTTCCAGTATTTCTTTTAAAGTACAAGAAGCTCTCACTGTTCTGAACTCTGCGCTTAGGTGCTCTAGAGCTACGGACACTTTCTGTTGGAAAGAACTTTCATCAGACCACCGGAGTCCTCCATAGCCCTTTTTCCCTTCACAAATAATCAATATGAGAAAAAGGAGGTGACAGCAGCAGCACCGTAGGAGAACAGGACAGAATGTGAATCCTACACATAACAGCTCATGGCCTAATATCAACTCACTCAACGTATTCTCATGGATTGCGTGTACCACGCCATGACAAATTGCATGTCATGACGAGGCTTTTGCCTTTTTTGGCGTGCAATTACACGCCCGTTTTTCTGATGTGATATGGACATGTGATGCAGTTGAGGACAAACAGGAGGTTTAGGTCTGAAGTTGCAAAAATTGGTAAGTTTAGGCCTAGGTTAAGGTAAGGATTAGGATTGTGTTAGTATTTATGAATAATGACTTGTCTTTACATTCACCATAGAAATGAACTGGGACAGAAATGGGTGAAATACACACACAACAAATAGAAATTACACTCATATGACACACTGTTTCATATTGTGTGGTATTGACACACTTATCTGTGAGAACAGGCTGACTCACGCTATAAATTAAAACCACTTCCTTCTTTATTATCTTAATTAAGGGTTAGGGTTAGAGATATTTAAAAGAAAAGCTTCTTTGTCCTGTTTCCTATGATGACTGATTTGTTTGAACCAAACTGAGCACAGAGCTGTGGCATGATGTCAAAAACTGAATCAGCTGTAGCTGTAGCAGCTGCAAGGACCCAGAAGAGAGAACTGTCACACTTAACAGCCCCATCCAACCATGATAAACTGTGTAAAGCAACTGAATGCATTTTGTTGTAGTGTTGATAGAACGTCACTGTTGTCCAATTACACACATTAGTCTTTGCGACAGAGGTGGGCGAAGTTTATTTCCCAATGAAACAACCAATGTGTTTATGTTTGCAGTGAGATTTAAACCTAGCCTTTGACTCAACTCAGCTGCTGTTGTTTGTTGATGAGCCAAGTTAGGTATCAAGTGCACATTGTATTTTTGCATTGGAATGTCTTACTAAGTCAATCTCTGCGGCTCCATCCTTTGACAGGAAAAGTCTCACAGCCTCAAATGTAACTCACACATTCAATATTACTTTTGAACCTTTTGATATCTCAATCTAATGTAGAGAAACAGTGTCGCTTTGAGCTGACGGCGCACAGATGGAGCTCCTGCTGCTGAAGTAACACACGACAGGGTTTAAAGCAACAAAGAAGTCTGTGTTTCAATAAAACAGCGTCACTGCAGGAGTTCGCTTCAGTAAGATACAGTTTGGAGAAGATCAGAGAAGATTTGGGTTGTGATAGCTGTAAAATCAACTTCCTCTCCTCAGCAGGAAAAGGTAGATGAAAATAAAGGCTCGTATTTTGCTTACATTGAAATTTATAAAAGTAAAACCTAACATGTGCTTAAGTATCATGATAGATGCCATGGATGTTACACTGAACAGTGATGGTTGGTGGAAACTAGCTGAATGATATTGAATAGAAAAAATGGCATGTGTTGAACTCTGCATGAGACACTATGGTTTACTAAACAGTGCAGGCTTTTAGTAAATGAGGATGAGGGGCTGGAAGGGACATTCTGGCACAGTTTGAGAATCACTGAACGAGAGATTTTTTTCTGAGATGCAGTAGATAAATGTAACATGTAAACTGATGTAAGATATAGTATTAATATTTTGTTGCACTGAAATCAAACTTTTCCTGTAATGTCAATAAGATGTCTGTCAACTTTTATTTATTATGGCTTATTATGACTGTCAGCTTCAAGTTATTTCAGTGTCATTGTTGTCTTTCAATACCAGATGAGTATAAACAATTTTATTCTCATCTTACGGCCACAGTCATGTAGCTGCAACGTGGTTTATATAACTGATTCATGGAT
The DNA here is from genome assembly GCA_038363315.1 of Mugilogobius chulae. Taxonomy (NCBI): domain Eukaryota; kingdom Metazoa; phylum Chordata; class Actinopteri; order Gobiiformes; family Gobiidae; genus Mugilogobius; species Mugilogobius chulae. The sequence continues at coordinate 24,868,433 of CM076405.1, read as the reverse complement.
CAGGACCACCGTGGGGGTCGCAGAGTGATTTCTGGGGGCCCCCTGATGGTTTGTGAAGTTTGACATGTCTATCTTAAACCAGATTTGACACCATTCAACTATAATATAGATGTATAGCCATTTACAAACCTATCAATGAATTTTTCCAAGCTTATGGTTCCAAAATAATATCAAACGATGAACTAATAGACTAAAGACTACTTTATCATTTGTTGTGTTTGGGGGTCACAAATGCCTACATTTGTTATTTTTGGGTTCACGACTAAAAAGGCTGAGAACCACAATTTAACACCTTTTTTTGCGTATACACTGTATGTTAAGTGGTAAAAGTTGGATGAGAGTTGAAATGCCACTCCTGGATGAATGAGGGATTACACCGTCTTGTATGTTAAGTGTAAAATGCTTGGTTGAAGTTACATGGGAGCATTTTCTTTAAGTTTAACAAGTAAGTTTAGGCTTCAGGTTTCTAAAATTAGTAGGACTGGGGTTTGGGGTAGGTTTAGATTAGCATAAGGATTTTGTGAATATTCATAGATAACACATCTTTACAACCACCATAGAAATTAACTGTGGCTACATCGCGTGTCATATTTACGCATGATTACGCATATATACCCTGCCCTAACCCTAAATCGTGCTAATCATGCACTTTTGACATGTCCCATTATGTCATGTTATGTGTATAGACTTTCTTGTGAGATTGGGTTCACCTCAAACTCCACTAAAAATGTAAAAAAATAAAATAGTTGTGCACTTCGTAGCAAAATAGTGTGTAGTAAAATGTACATATATTCTTCCTGTGAGCGAGCTAATTCCCGTCTTCATCTCTAAACAGCTGAGTCAGGGCTTCACGCTTTAACTGTGTTTAGCTGTGTTCAGTGCATTTTCCCGTCAGTCCCTCGCTGCCAACTGTAAACCTGGGATAAAAGTAACAGGAGTTAGCGCTGGCTGTAACGTTAGCCGGAGCTTTTAGCCGTTTAGGAGGAGGCTGAATTGACTTCTATCAAAACGACAAAGAGGTGCCGGGTCCCCCCTCTCGCCCTCCTCGCCCTCTCTCTCTCTCTCTGGGAGGGTCGGCTCTCCACTGCTCTGTGATCCACTGATTCCATTCACAAACCCAGGCCGAGGCTTTGTGCGAGGGAGAGGCTGGAATGCTGAAGGCTGAGATGTTCTCTATTTTTTTTGTATTTGTGGGAAAATAGTTTGCTTTGATGCTGAGTCCAAATGTTTCCTAAATGTCACGCTGAAAGACTAATAGCTCCAGATTCAGCAATTTGTCCTGTGTATAGATGTAATGGACCAGAAAGTTGCTGCAGTCTGAGGATGAGTTGTTGGTACAGAAGGAAAACTCATCTGCAAATGGAGTTTATGAAGTGACAAAGGTCTATACAAAATCAAATCTTAGCTACAAACCTGACATTGGCTAAATGTGGCACAGACCGTCTTCAAATTCAGTTGCATAGCTCAACACTAAAGAGAATTTCAAAGTCTTAAACAGCTGGAAGAAATATTGATACAGATTTTTGGCCAAGACAATCTCCAAATTTAATGCCATTGTTTTTTAGTTACCTCAAGTTATTTTTATTGATGCTTACCTATTCAATTTTATCATTGAAACCATGTGTTCAGACACTATTTTGGATTCGTGAGGAATACATTTAGACTCTTTTGCTTGAATTAAGTAAACAGTTGTATGGGTGATTTTTTTTTTTCAATCTCTATATTTTAGTTGCCTTGTTGCATAAAGTAAGTCAAAGACTGATAATTACTCTATGGTAGTTTTCTCTACAGTATTTCGAAATATATTTGATTTTGTCCATTTTCTTTTGTTGCTTGTCTGCTTTTAATTACGCTGAACAAAAAAAAACATAAATAAATCATAATCATGACTCATGCACATAGATAGATAGAAGACAAGTAGAAAAGTAGTAGTAGAAAACCGTACACAGTGACACACAATAAAATAGTAACAATAACAACTTATGAGAAAGTTCATTTCCGTTGCTGATGCTTTCCACCACCATTTAGAAAAACCAATGCCTTGGGACAAAAGATTTCTTAAAAACAGACTTTGTCGCCAATGGGACCGTAAAGGGGCAGGAGCTCAAACTGTAGATTCAGAGGATGGGAGAAGTTTGACACTATGTTGTTAGCTTTATTTAGATACAGTCTATAATACATACATACATACATTTTTTAGAATCCTTATGGGGGAAATGAATGGAAATATTTACCTCTAGGCAGCCACATTTGAGATCCATTAACATTTATATGTTATCATAAAGCTTCTGCAGATGTCTGAAAATTGCAAGAACAAATACCAGTACTGCATTTTCTCTCCATATGTGTCTCTGTTTTTAAGTGTTGACTAAGCCTACCTCTATTATACATCCCTCCACTTTCTTACCCAGTACATTTGAAATAGTGATGTAAGGGTTAAAAGTGAGTGTCAGTCCCACATGTGCAGACTCTGGTGCCTCTGCTGTGGTTTGGCCTCAGCTCTGAGCCTGATCAAGGGGACCCATTGTTGGATCTTCACCCAGAGCAGCGCATTCTCGCCTTTTTCCATCTCCAGCTCTGCGTTTTACACTAGAACATGTTTTTAGAGCGGGCACATCACTGGAGGCAGGCATTCGTCTTCACTTAACTGTAATGAAGCCCAGTGGAAGAAATCTGGCTGTCAACATGTGCTGCTTAAAAAGATTGCTTCTCTGGGAGGATTTTGCAAATTGTAATTAAATGAGCTTCTGGGGAAGTATTAAGGAATGTGTCATAGCTTCATTTTATTCATGAAGATTGGACACAGCTGTTCAGATAAATTAAATAAAACTAAGCAAGGGCATCTGACTGAGGCAACATGAGTTAATCTGTTCTGTAAATGTTGTGGTTGCTTGCTTTAAGCTTTAGTATGACACAAAACATGAACCAGCAGTAAATCTAAGGAACACAAATGCAATACAGTATAGCTGCATTTTTATGATATTACATTGTAACTAAGTACATTCATTTTTGCCTTTGTATGTAGGATACTCAGTATTCAGATTGTGTCTAACTCCAGAAACAAGTTCTTTTTTTGTTTTTTCTTTTGTTCCATCTGTGGTTTTATCTGTCTTATTATAACTACCTTTGGTGCCTGGTTATGGAGATGGGGTCAAAAGTCCCACCTTCTTTTAATATATTGTCATGGTTTCAGGAGCAAAAATTTCTAGAGATTTTGAGAAAAATGTAAATATCAAGTGTTTAAAGGTATATCAAAGACTCTCAATTTGAATATTTGAATAACTTCTCCGTTTATACAGTTTTAGAGACAGATCTTGTTGAATACCACATAACTGATCAGTTCTGAGGAAACTTGATTTTTTTTTTTTTTTCATTGTCATCCCTATTGGACTTGTTGGAAATCAGTGGGTGGCTTCATGTTTGTCGAAACAATAGCACATTTAATTGCGTCTGTTTGAAAGTACTTCCTGCAGACCTTATGTTGTTGTATGTTGGAAGTATAAAAAAAAATGCTACATATCCAGAGAATATTCACATGCAGTACACTACCACCTACACTGTGAAACATTTTGCATCACAATCCTCTTGCATGAAGTCTTTTGATTGTCCCTTGTGTGCATGTCTCTCATAAATATATATTTACTCTCTTGTATTGACCAGTCTTGTCTCTCACACTTACAACATTTAACCAGAATGTTGTTATGTTGGTCCCTTGATTTATCCTGATCTTTCTTTGGAGCATTAATAGACCATTCTATAAATATCTCTTAAAATCCCCTTTTTTCATTAGATCTTTGGGACTTGTCTTCTCATAACCTTTAAATGATGATGGTTTTTAATACTTTACATGGTAATGTTTGGGCATTATTTACCTTGTTTACTATGTCAGCTTCTTGGAACTACAATTGCACTTTTCTTCTTGACTGTGAAATGTCAGATTAATCTACTTTGTCTTGCATGTTACAACTGACGTGTAGTGCACTCATTTCAATCCTGTTGTCTTTGCATCTGTTGGGATTTGCCAAACCCTTCTTCTTTGGATGACCTCAGACCATAAACTACACATAATTCATCTGCTAACTTGGGTTGTCATAACGTTCCCTCCTGCACTATTACTTTTGTTGTCAACTTTCTTATTTGTGGACTACTTCTTCATCTGCCTGTAGCTAAATGGTGTCTGTCTTCGTCAGTTTCTTAACCATTTGTTCCTAATACTATTTGGGTTACTGGCTCGTCAAAACTATTTCCTATTCTTGTCTTAAGATCATCTTGTTGGTGCTGTTTTCAAAGTCTGACAAAGCATGACTTTCTCAAACAAAACTTCTTCTGCTACAAGTGAAGTTGACCCTATGTTGCTTATTTGTTCTGACCACGTCCTTCTTGTCATACCCCGACTCTAACCCTTGTCAGCGGGGTCTCTAACACCTTCCAAACTTGTCGATTTGAACATTCCCCCATCTCAGTTCTCAGCTGCTTGGCCCCGGATTGCAATCTGGTTCTGGAAGGGTCTCAGGGGGTTATCAAGTCTCCGTGCTACCCCCAAAAGTACCCTAACTCCCAGTCGTGCCGCTGGACCATTCAGGCGCCCTCTGGACACATCGTTCAGCTGACTTTCGTGGACTTTGAGCTGGAGGAGGCGTCCGGATGCATCTACGACTCGGTGGTGGTGAACACGGGCCAGACAGACGTACGGTTCTGCGGGATAACGGCGCACGGGTTAACGCTAAACTCCACCGGGAACGTGATGGTGCTCAACTTTAACACGGACTTCAGCGTGCCCAAGAGGGGGTTTTATGTGGAGTACAGACATGGTAGGTCCTAATGGGCGGAGAGAGGAAGGGCAAGTTGGTCAAATTGATGGGCTTAAAAGAGTCATCATATCTAGACGTTACATTAATGAGTTTTTAACCTTACATGTTACAATGTTTCCTCATCATTAATTTACTCAAAGTTGTACTTGAATTGAATCTTGCATGTTTGAGTTATCTTGTATTGTCCTACAGCTGAGGCTTGAGTGGTTCATTAGCCCCCTTTTCCCCGCCCCAGTCCTGTTCTTACCTCGGGCTCACACTGCATCCAGTCCAACTTCGGTGCAGCCACCGGAGTCTTTACTCAACTTGAAAAATCCAAGAGTGACTCACACGGCGTACAGTCCAGTCCGGTGTCTCTGATACGGCCAATCTAGTGCTCTGAAAACGTTTCGTTGGTGTCATATTTTGGCCGGATGCCGGAGCGCAACGGAGCTCTTTTTGGTTACGTTGTGAAAACAAGACACCATAAACAGGAAACCACCAAGCGAGCTCTGGTGAAGTGAATCCGGTGATTTTCAATATAAAATCATTACTTTACCACTAATAAAACAAAGTACGTCAAAATTTAACACCAATATGTAACACACAGGATGTAAATAAACCTCCTGTGCTTATCCATTGTGCAGCGAAAAATCAAACAGAAAATGAACTGATGTGAAATTAGACCAAAACTGTGCACGTGTTCTTTGTTTACATATACTGTATCATCTGCTCAGTAATTGTGTAATCTCCCAAGTTGAGCGTGAACCTCCGTGAGTTCAGGGTCTCGCCAGGTCGGCAGCAGAGCCTGTGGCTGCAGCAGGACTGCAGACCACCGAAGCTAATATGAGTCACCCACTGTAGCAAGACCTCTCCGGTGACTGCACCGGAGTTGGACTGGATGCAGTGTGAGCCCGGGGTTAGTGTGATTGTTTGGAACACTTGTAGAGACTTTTCAATGTAGCTGCTGCTTTTTACAGTGAAATGGCATTATGTCATTTGTCTGGAGGGCACCTATGAGGGCTATCTACCTAGTTAGACTTTTCACTTCAATTAAAAGTCTCAGAAGCAAACGTAGATATATACAACGGAATGTCAAAAACGTATGAGGAGCACGTTTTCATGCCTTTTTTTACGTAAATATGTTACGAAAGCAAAAACATAAAATAACCACACATTTTGGTTTAGTAACTTAGCATAAATTTACACATAACATTCAATACAAAGAATTAGTTGCAGACCATCGATGACTTTTTAGAATGGCACTTATCTGTGTTTGTAAAGCAATTCATTTTTACATAATGATTACATTGTAATTTTTTATTTTTTTATTTATTCAATTTTCAGACCGTTTAATCTTTAATTTTTTTACTAGGTCCATGACATAGGTGACCTGTATTCACCAGTTTTTATATAGCATTCACATTCTCAGCATGTTTGTTGGCATAGTGAATAGCAATTGAGAATTTTAACTCATCATTATGTACAAGAATTTGACCCTACTTGCAAATAGTTTTCAACTTTTCTTTCAGATCCGGTCTGTTGTCACTCAACAGTCTTTCAAAACGAGCATTTTGTACAAACTTATTGAAAAGCTACGTCAAACTCATGTCCCATTGATTAGTTTGACTTTCATTCCACAGTTGAAAGACTTGTCCAGATCAAGGGTCTACTTTTTGTTTTTGAATGAATACTGCGTGTTTTAGTGGTGAGTTTGGCGTCTTTAAAAGCACATGTTTCAGAGCACGTGTGATAAGACAATTTACAGCTTGCACCAACGTCAATCTGATTTCAATGCCAGTTAAAGTTAATTTTTTTCAGTTTTACTTGCTTATTGAAGTCACCATTAATGTCACCTTTACGTACAACAAAGTAACGCAAATACATTTATCAATCCTCTATTATTATTTGTCTTGTTTGGCAATCGGCTTTCACCAATACATACATAGTTGCTTAAATAACGTGTGTGTTTTCTCCTGAACTAATGGATGTGTATGTGCTGTAGTTGCTGTGGACATGAGGAGTCAGAAGGTCCGTTTTGACAACGGGAATAACAACGTGATCAAACTGTCCTCCTCTGTCCCCGTGCCGACGCTCAGTCACCTGACCATCTGCTTCGAGATCCAGCGCAACACTATCAAACAGGTATGCATTGGCAGAGTGGTTAGCACACTAGACACACAGCAATCTTAAGCTCAAAATAGAACATGTTATTTTTGTGGTTATGGCTGTTTTATGGGTGCTTGATTTTCAACCAGGGTGAAACACTAACAGTAATGTGCTGTGCTCTGAGGTAATGCCAGTTGTGCCTGGGGAACAAATATAAGTAGTTAGCAGTTCCAGAGCAAATTCTGACCCAAAACATGAAACAACCCTGCATTTGCTAATTTACATGTTATTGTTTTTTTTAAGTTTGTGGTGTTCACAAAATATCTTAAATAAAAAACATGACTCAAAAAAGCAGAAAACGCTGCTTTCAATAAGAAAAGTTTTGTTTGTCTGTCATTTGAGAAAAATTAATGTCTTCAAACTAGCCTCCCATTTCTCATGTCATTGATTTTGGGAAGAAAACCCAACCCAAAATGCTAATGTAAACACATTTATACTGACTCTGATAATGGGCTGTCAGAGTCAGTACTTAAAAACACGCAACCAAACTTATGTTGTAAAAAAAAAAAAAAAAAAATGAATCAACAAGAAAATGTGATTGATGGCAAATGGCTCAACAAATAATATAGTCATAGTTGTGTCTTTTAAAGGTTCTTTCACATCAACACAACCCCCTAGTCGCTGTCGGTAGGTGGACCAGCGTTTCTTTGGGGTGTGCCGATGTAAAAGAGAATTCACACAAACACAATCCAAACAGCCACCAGTCACAAAACAAATGCAGAGTGAGCTTGCGTGTGACGTAATGCTTGACGAAAATGACAAAGCATAAGTTGCGCATAAGTAGTTGTCAAACTCAGACAAGGAACAGATGTTTCTTATGTTACCTCACAGCTTAAGGCCAACTTCTATTTCCCACCACAGTCCAGATTTTGTATTCTGGTTGCTACAACTCCTCCGTCTTTGTTTTCCTCTATCCAAATAGTAGACATTCTCCTCCATGCTTATGTCCCATTTGAACCTGTGCAAATAGAAACAATCCATGCTCGATGCCGCACGATTTTCCAGAGCATTGATTCGCTGGTTCGCTAGTAGCCACAGGCCAATCAAACGGTAGCATGTGTGATGACGCAGACTCTTCAAACAAGTCTTCAAAAACCCGTCTCCACAACTTGCTCCGCTCCTCTGACCCCTGACAATCCCATTCACACCAAGCACACTGTGAGCCGCCTGTCGACAAAATTTGCCAAACCGGTACAGACACCTTGGCCTGGTGTGAAAGATCCTTCATTCTACCCCATTTCAACCTAACTACAAGATTGCCTATCTAAATACAAATCATTTGGCTTAAAGGTTTGCTTTGCCTTTTCATAACTTCTGTTGCCCTAGCTGCCCTAGATTCACAAAAGTTTGTCTGCTTTTCTGTGCCAACTGCCTCCCTGACCATCGCCCACACAAAACATTCCTACAGTGTTTTGCTCTAACCACTGGGGCTTCATAACTTTTAAATTAACAGTGGAAGATTGCCATGGTTCCAGAAGACAAGACCCCCATAGGGATTGTGAAAAAAATCAAATATAAAGAATTCAAAGACAGCTACGTGCTATAACTTATATCCATAACGCAGTTTTGTTTTTGTTTTTCAGTCTAAAAAACGTGCAAATCTTATAATTGGGCAAAACGTTTGAATAACTTTGTGGTTTATTAAGCTGCAGAAACAAATTGTATATAAAATTGTATGGCACTGAAACAAGGGAAGAAATCTTCAGTTCACCAATTTGACAAGACTGCTCCATATGCAACACATGTTTAAACTTGAACAAAGTTTATTTTTTATATGGGAAATAAATAATCTGTTCTTTCGTGACTTGTATCTCCACAGAAAGAGTGGATCTTTAATTACTATGACAGCAGCAGTAAAGTGAACCTGGGTTTTGGGACCGGCACTGCAGAGATGAAGCTGATCGTGGATGGACAGGAGTGCTCTGTGGACTCTTTGATAACACAGGCTAACATCACATCCAACATGATGCTGGTCTGTGTGATGTGGACCTCTGCCAACGGGAAAGTGGGCATTTACTACAACAACCAGTACCTTACCAAGACCTGCAGCAACCTGAGCGGGAAATCTGTGCTGGGAGGAGGACTCTTCCAACTCGGAGGTGAGAGACAGATTTCATAGGCCTCACAGTCAAATCTAGTAGTGCGTGTTTTGGACAACTGGTGCTTCCTTGATGTAAAGCAATAAAAAAAAAAACAACATACTAACAACACGATGATAATTCATAATAATAACAAGTACAATATGAGACAATATAAATCGAGAGAGCTTACCCTTTGACAATTTAAGATACCAATTTGTACTCAGGTCATATATAATAAGTACAAATTACTTAGAATGCTGTACAAAGGTCAAAATGTTTTGTTCCACCTTGTCATTACATAGTTGTAACAGCCAGATTAGCATTAATGAAACTGATTTATGCTAAAACAAAATATGTTTGTTTGTTTGTTTTATTTCAAAAAGTTTGTTTATCTTTTTCCTCAGTTGAGAGACTGAAAAGTTTCCAGTGTTTTCTGTTGCAACAAGCAGTCAAGCAGTTGAATCAAGGCTAAAACATTTGCTATAGCTGCAAAACTAGGCAGTTTTGAGGCTCAAAATGATTCAAATTATTGTAGTGAAGGTGTGTGAAATTTAAAAACAGAGCATTTCCTCGACATAATTACATCACAATGTAGAACAGCATGTTTTCAGATTGACAAAAAATCCAGCTTTTATAATATACAGGATTTGTTTTTTTTCTGAGGAAACAGCTTAGCATAGACCCTTGACGTTATCACATGTCCAGTGTCTGACCAGTGCTGTTTTTGTCCTGCCCAGCTCAGCACAGCTTCGATGGCTACATCTATAACGTGCGTCTGTGGGACTACTCCATGTCTCAGCAGCAGCTCAGCTCTCTGACCTGTGACACCGAGGGGAACGTCATCGACTGGGACAACAGTTACTGGGACGTCCCCTCCACACTGGCCCAGACGGACGCATCGCTCTCCTGCAGTGAGTACATAAGTCACAAAATGCTACTAATGATGATGCTACTGTGTAAATAACAGCACTATGCTAGGTTATTATAATGGGTGAGTGGTGTCTGTGATTGCAATGAGTATGTTACAAGATAGATAATGAACTCTAGAACTCTGAAAGGGCTGGAAACTATAAAACAAGAATGATTACTTGACATGCAAAAGGAAAATGCTAACAGTACATGTCATAAATAAGCAATGATATTATGAATGTTTTGTGCAGCATATACCACCTTGAGATTTTGCCTGGTCCTGGAAGCTAAGCAGGGCTGGGTCATGTTCATACTGAGATGGGAGACTTGTAGTGGGGTTGCAGTGGCTGTAGGACAAACTGTTGTTGTGTGGAAGAATGCTAGTTTATGTGTTTGTGAGAGCAAATGTAGCACATCAAAATAGAATTCATGCCATGACATGCCATTTTCTTTGTATGAGAAACAGCATGGGTTATTTATTTTACAGTAAAACCTTCTTCACGCTAGAGGAGTTTAGCCCAATAATAAGTTGCCACTGCTTGAGTTCGAGGAGGCATGGTCGAGTTCTCATAACAGACTATTTGTCACGTTACTCGCCATGTCTGTAGGATCACTGGGACTCTATTATGGTATGACTTAATGTCAGACTTTAAGGATTCAACATGTGCAAGGAACATTAAAAAAGCCAATCAGAGCTGTTAGACAGTGCCAGGCTTAAATGCCCTATGATGACTCTTAAAAAGTGTGCAGGTTGGCAGAAAAAAAAAAATATTTGACCAGCAAGTGAATGCCATTTGTATTGATTACACACATATTATCTTTTCGTTTTTTAAGTTTGTGCACATTGAGGCTGTCTTTGATCACATGACTCTGTCTCTGTCCTTCCTTCAACATGATGTGACTATGAGACAAATAATTGTTGCAAAATAGTACAATGCCTGTGTCTTTCCCTTTTTTGAAACAACTAAAAATCAGGAAAGATGTTGAACTCCTCTAGTGTGCATGCAGCTTTAGTCAGTAAGTCAGTAAGCAGGGAAAATAATAGAACATGAGTCAATAAATACTTATGGTGTCATATAGTTACAAAAATTGTGCTCAGTTTGTTACTTTACTGTATATTTCATTAAAAAAGTGCCCTACAGTATATTATACCTCCGTCATTATTCTGTAACATTTTCCAGTACTTTCAAAAGTACTTCTCTTCAAAACACAATGTCAAAACTTTCTCCTTAGAACATTATATAAGAGAATAATATATGGAGTTGAATGCTTCCAGTGCATTCAAGTGGTTCTTGTCTGGTAAAGCCGCAGGAGGTTAGCCGCTGCGGTGTGGACTGAACTTGGGCCAACACTGAGGGCTTTGTGAGAGAGTCGGAGAGAATCAGGGCTCTGCTGCTGTAACCACATGGGTCACTGAGGCGAGCAGGCCTGGTGGTGTGCAGAGGGGAGAGCAAATACAGTATACAGGGTTTTCTTACATCTGATGGAAGCGTATCTTTGATTTGGATTCACACACTGTCTCAGTTTGAAATGTTGCCTTACATGTTGCTTCTGTACTGGAATATTTACAAGATACACACTGTAGGACAAGTTGAATTAACTGTGGAAATTGGTATTTTGCTAAGGTCAGTAATTATTGTGTTTAAGTTCTTTTCACATGAGATTAGTTTTGCTTTCGGATCTCAAGTGATTTGTTATACAAACATTTAACACAAGCATGTAATTACAAACATTGGCTGTGTTTCTAATCTGGAACAATTTCTTTATAGTTTCCCCCAAACTTGACCTATTGCATGATAAATGTTTTCAGGTTTTACTAGCCTCATAACGTCTATAGGTTATCTTAAACACAGGAGAACTGTTACTTTGGCATGTCACATATTAGTATAATTTACTGAATCAAAATACCATCAACTGAATGCAAAGAAAACTGCATAAAGGAAATAATCAGGTTGCTCTTGCCTGATATGCTAGTGCTGCAGAAATGCTCAAAACAAGATAGGAAGATTTATGGGCTTAAAAACAGTGCACAAGATCTCAGAGATCTACCTATGATGTCACTATGATATATTTTCTTAGGCTGAAGGTTAAAGAATCACAAACAAAACCTCAGTTGCGTTTTTGATAGGGAAGCAATATTAGGATCTGATTAAAAACTTCAAAAGTCAATTTTACATAATATATTTCATTTAATGAAAAAATGTATCCAAAATGCACTTTACTGTAATCATGTTATGATACTGTTCCCTTAAAAAATGACTTGTTGTATTTAGCTTAATTTATGCAAGTATACTGATAGAACCCCAAGGTTTTGGTCAGTTTTAAGTAGGGATGCACCGATCCAGCTTTTTCTGTTCCGATACCGATTCCGATACTTTGGCTTAAGTATTTGCCGATACCCGATATCAATCGATACCAGTGTAAGGACTGAAACACCTTGTTTTTCTTATCAAAGCATAAGACATTTGGTTATGTAGTGTTATGTAAATATTAAGTGCTAGTGCAAATCACAACTTAACAACTTAATCTGAACAAAATGTCAAACATTATGAGGCGTTCTGAATCAACACCAGCCAATAAATTAGTCTCATTATGTCCAATTAAAGGCACAACAATGGTATCGGCTGAACTGATATCATAGAGTCGATACCCGATCTAGCAAATTTGCCTGGATCGGCACCGATATCCGATCCCAGTATCGGATCGATGCATCCCTAGTTTTAAGCATACATTTTGGTCAGTTTTAAGCATAAATCATTTCAGGATCAGTCTTACGCTAACATATTGGGAACAAGGTAGGTTTGTTCGTCTCTTTTTGTATTTCTCTCTGCAACTGGTAGAGCGAGCTCTAAGTCAATTCCTGACATGGGAAACACCTGACTGATATGAACAAATGTGTGCTTTTAAACAAATGCGTATGGAGGATTTTAAAAAGAAAGACAAACCAGAAACTGGATGCACAAGTGTTTCCTCTCCAGAACCACGCCCTCCACTGCTGACTGGACCAATGAGATACTTAGAAGGTTTAATTGACAGGTTAACAGGTCAATAGATAACAAGATACCTCATTTTCTATTGCCCAATGTTTTACTGGCCTAAATATGTTAACACTGTATATTTTTGTTATTCTTTTTCTGTTTAGGATAAGTTCAAGGCTGTTACAAATCTGTGTACATTTATTTGAATAAAATTGACTATAAATGTTGAAAATCCTCCATGCAACGTAAAGTTAAAGAACCTGATGCCAAAAAGTCAAGAGATGTTAAACGTATTATAAGTATTACAATGATTTTTTTTTCCACAAATCATTTAGGTAGATGTATTTCCTTATTGTAAATATGTACAACAAAATGCCTTCATCGTCAAAACGTATCACTGCACCAGTCTGCTTCTGCCTATTAGAACTGCAATTACCGCCCTCTTTATTGGCCCATCTAAGATAATCTTGTTGAATGTTTTACAGTGTCATTTAATCAAGTCTAATTGGTGTACAGTGCCTCATTTGCTTGGCTCATAATGATTGTGATGGCTTCAGCTGATTAACACTGCTCTGAGTCAAACATGTCATTAACCACAGGTCCATTCATGCTGCTCAGATAAGAGCTTTATCAGGGACAAATGTCTTATCTGCTTGTTAACTAACGTATGCTTCTTTTTTTACAGTCTGCTACCCAAATTGTGCTAATTTAACAACTGCTGCGCCAACTAGTGGTGAGTGCTGCTAACAACTAGCTGCTTCATGAATGTGTGTGTGTGTGGATGTTGATAAAAAGGAATGTTTAACAATGACATGAAAACAGTGCTCGAAATGTTGTGGCATGAATTTTTTCAAATAGGTTGCTTTTTTGTGTGTTTCATTACACACAATAGGACCTTTTCACACTGCGGCTAGGTAGTTATCGTCTGAAAATACTTGTGGATAGCCTCTTTCATCCCATTCATTCTCTATGGCAGGGGTTTTAAACTCAAATGAATCAAAGTCAGTGTTGGTCGAGGGTCACATTTTAAAAAACAGGCCTCACTATGTTATATTCTATATAAACAAGCTTATGGGGCTATGTAAAGCCTAATGTAGCATATATTCTCATTTGTCCACAACCATAGTTTTACATTTTACATCTTCTACACACATAAAGTAAAACATTTTGGACGAATTGTAATTAATTCACATCTCAGCGACATATTTGATTGATGGGCCACTTTCAATAAGAATCAGAAATCATCCTGGGGGCCACATGAAATCATCTGGAGGGCCGCAGCTGGCCCCTGGGCCGCCAGTTTAAGACCCCTGCTCCATGAATAGACTGAAAAACTCTAAATAATCAAATAATTTACAATCAGATTTTTCACGTACCAGGTAAATACTTCACCAGGCAAAACTCATGTGTTTACATTTGTGTGTAAACATGTGTTTATATTGTTTTATTTAATTTATTTATTAATATTAAAACAACTCTACAAATTGAGGTAGCTTTTAAATTGAATTAGCTTTTTACAAAAACATTCAGCCTGTATTTTAATGTGTTTTATCAAATTGTTTTCTTTATATTTAAAGTAATTTATTGTGTGCACCAAAAATACCCACTTTTATGAACACATAGGCATTCTCTGATGAAGTATTTACTTCGTATATCAAGATCTGAACTCACTGCCAGTGATTATCTAGTTGAAATCTGCTCTCTGCTTTGTGATTTGTAAATATTGATTGTACTGTATCTTGATAAATTCCCCTAAGTAATGAATGGAACAAGAAGGGACTATCTGCACCAAAACTAGCCTAGCCGTAGCATAAAAAGGGCCAATTGAAAAAGCCTACACGTTAAATACATTTATTGTCAGAGAAAAACATGTTTGTAACAAGATCACCATGGTAACAAGTTTTTCCTAACATACTTATAAGGAGACAACTTGAAACTTTCTATAGGTTTTTGTTTGTATTTTTCTGTTTGCATTATTAAGCATTGCAAACAGGTGGTGGTTCTTGTGGGGTTCACTGTCTGCTGCTCATTGGTTCTTATTTTCCACAGTGCCAGTCAAGGAGGATTCTGGGAAAGTGTGGCATTGACAGGGGCACAGTCAGGCAAGGCCGTTCCTGTAGGCCAGACTTGTTAAGAGGAACTGTATTTGGTACAAGTGTGAGGAGAGAAACATTGGACGAAACATTCTCTGGAAGCGCTAAAGTATAAGCAGCGGTCAAGGCAAAACACACTGCTTAAGTTTGTTGTTACCATCATCACAATTATTATTGAAATACACATGCCTACGAGGATGTGGTCAGGCAACACTGAAACATGGTATGTTCACATTTAGATGGAGTTCACAAATGTGTCAAAATTAAAATCCAGTCACAGTAGATCCCAAACATTGTCTGTTTGTGCAAGATCTGAAAAAAGGTTGTGTTTGTGCATTTATCTAAGACATCTGTTTCCTTTGGTTCATTTGGAAACAGATTGGACTTGGCAATCCAAAATGAGTTGTGAGATGGTTTCACTTCCAATGGAGTCTGTCTCATTTGTAGCTCCAACAAAACGCACAAGATGATTGGACAAAGAATAATGCAGACTTTTGTTTGAAAACGAAATGACAAAACACAGATACAGTGTAAATGGAAATCTGGCTTTATCATGTGAGAACTGGCTGTTTTATCTAGTGGTAGATATGGAACCAACAGTTTAGCAAAGCAAAGCATTAATCAAACTCAATGTGTTATATGTGGTAAATAAGTAGGCTTTAAAATAAAAGAAGTTTCAGATTGCCCACATTGTTAAGATACTCTTTAGATTGTGTTGATTAAGAAAACATGTGTGATGTTTGGATGATGTCATCTTACGTAGCTACAGGTAGTATGGCTATTCCTGTTTGTCAAAGCCTTATCCCGTCAGATCCCAGAAACTGAGCAAGTTAGGGCCTGGTTAGTACTTGGATGGGAGGCCGCGAGAACACCAGGTGCCACAGTTGGATGACTGGAGTGGATTGTCGTTGTGTCCTTGGGCAAGTCACTAAACCCACATTGCCTCAGTGCCTCAGAGTGGCATGTGCGTAACGTAAGGCTTGACAAAATGATGAAGCATAAATGTCACGAGTAGTTGTTAAACTCTGACGGTTAACAAAAGTCACCAATCATGCCCAGGTCCAAAAAAGAGGTCGTGATAAAAAAGCAGAATTACCTGACAGCTCAACTTTAATTTCTCACCATTGTCCAGCCACCGTAGTGCGTTTGCTGCAACTCCTCTGTCTTTAATTCACTCTGTGCCAATTGTAGCCATCGTCCGGACTTACGTTTCTGTTTCAGCCTTTGCAAAAAACAACAATCCAGGCTCGGCTAAATACTGTTTTTCTTGCAAGTGTAATTTAAGCTTTCCAGTGCACTGATTCTCTGGTTTGCTAGTATATAGTTATGGCCCAATCAAACAGCTGCAAGGACAAGTCTGCAGCAAGTGGTGACGCAGACTTTCCAAGCAAGTCTTTCAAAACTCACCTCCACGACCTGCTGCCAGCCCGATCTCACAAGAAAGCGTACATATACCACGACATAACGCAACATGTAAATTGCGTATGATTAGCACGAGTTTAAGGCTCTTTTGCGTAATTATAGTACGCGTCACAGTCCCCGTTCATTTCAATGGTGGTTGTTAAGACGTGTTCTTATTCATGAAAATTAACAAAATCCTACATCTAATCTTAACCTACCCCAAGCCCCAACCCTAATGTTAACCATTTTAGTAACTTTTTGCCTGAACTTAACCGTTTCACCTGAAGAAAACGTCTCCACGTGGCTTCAACCAAAACTCGTGGCATTTTTACGCGGTGAAATCTCGTGTCATTTTTACGCTTTTTCATATCGTGCTATATGTACGGCGTAACATAAGTACGCAAAACAGGACTGATATCGTGCTAAAAATACGCTATTTTTGTGTCGTGCTAAATGTACGCCTTCTTGTGAGACTGTGTTGGCTGCTCTGACCCCGACAGCTCTATTCACACTGTCGTCAAAAGTTATCATACCAGTTCAGATGGACGACATAAACTAGGTGGAAGAACTCTTTTAGCTTCTTCTTTTAGCTTCCGTCCAAAGTTGTTCGCATCCATTACATTCAATAAGATACATTAGCTTAGTTTTCTGTGGCCTGTTGTAGAGACTTCATGTATAAACTCTCAGTCTGTAATAGGCTGCATATTACGTGCTGTTTTGATGAGTTTTGGACATGTCTCCTCATCCATTTGGCTCCTATTATCTCTCAGATAACTGAATTTCTCGATGAGCGGTCTGTAAAAACATGTCAGCTCTCAGACAGAATGAAACCTAATGAGAACATGTGTCACTGGGATGATCCAACCACTGCGCTCATTTCAATCACACCCCTATTGTTCTGTATATTTAGATCACTGACACAGGCTGAGGTGGGATGGACGTGTCTGCCAGTTTGGGATTGTCTTTGGAAACTTCCTCATGAACTAAATTATTTTTACTGTTTGCATAAGTGGACTTTAGCTTCATTTTCAAAATTAAACCAAATTTCCCACTGTTATTGTTGTAATTAACTTTTGAGGACTTTTCACATTAGAGGTTCTGCAGACACATACAGGATTCTGAATGAGTGGCACTGAGTGGCAAGAATGCATGAGAGTCAATAAACATTCTTTCTCCTATAGCAGCTTTAATTTAGGGGCTCTTACATTTATCACAGCCTTTGAAAATAGGCACACTTACAGTTACAGTTTTCTTCTTTAAAGAGTTGATTTTGAGTCTGTCATTTGATGAGGACACTATTTGCTATTTTATAGTTAATATGTCCTAAATGGCCAACTGGTCTTATGCCGCGTTCATGTGGTCCTCGGGAACTCGGGAAAATGTTGTTCCGAGTTGAAAAATGCACATGAACGCTCAAGCATCTCGGAACAACTGCTCAGTAACTCGGGGAAAACGGAGCTACCCGAGCTCAGATACTGATGAAAATCAGTTACAAAATAAATACTAACAACCTTTAACATTAGTTTTTGGACAGGCTAGCATCAGATCTCATTGTTAGGTCTATTAACCTCTGTTAAAAGTGCAGTGTCATTTAACAACAACATCCCGATTTTCCAAAGTAAAAAGCACATGAATGCAAACTAGTTCGGAACCTCGACCGCTCATCTCGGAAACACGAGGACCACATGAACGCAGCATTAGCAAGCATGTTAGGAAACTCTGCACTGTTGTCTTGACAACATAAAAACAACTGTCAGTTTTTATTTTATTACATAAAGTTTAACATAAAGTGATTTTTTAAAAAAATTCCCTATAATTCTGCCACTTAGTGGCATTTTTTTGTTTTTTTTTTGTTTTTAACAGAATGTCTGTTCAAGACCTAAGTTGTTATTTGTTATGACAACAGAGATCATGTTTCGTTAGTCTGGAGCAAGTGAAGTTTTAAATTTGTTTAAATTTATATTGAGCTGTATTATCGTACCATTTTACAGTACGATAAAGAAACCATATGTAAGATGCACAACTAGTGGTTTTAAAGAGCTGGTACAGTCACTATGTTTCTGTGTCGTCGTGCAACATCAGATTTAGCTCACCCATGCTCCTGACTCATACTTCTAAATCTGCTTCAGACTTTAATAAACCAAACTCACAATGCAAATGAGGGAGTCATGTAAGGGCCTATTCTGCTCTCTCATTGGACAGTCCTCTTGAAAATCAAAAGACCAAATGTAAACATTTACAAATGAATATTATGCTCATTGCATTTTAAAGTGAGAAGAACTCACATTTACAATGAGTTTGTAATGTAAAGTTTGTAATGATGCATCTGGATATTGGTCATGTTTATGAAATCTGAAGTCAAGCTTACAAAACTTCAATATAAAACTGCAAATTAATGAATTTACTGCAAAGATTGTAAATTGTTTATTTGTACATTGTTTATTTTAAACTCTTGAATATAAAGATATTTAATGGCCAGATATTGGGTGATAGCCAAAAATATCTTAAAAATATCTCTAAAGTACTTTCAAATGTTCAGTTAACAACAAGGTGCATTTAAACATTTTGTTGACATTTGTGTAAATTAAATACAGTATTTAAAAAAAAAATAAAAATTGTTTAGATGTTTTCTGATTCTTATACAATTATGTTTCTACTATGTTTAAGTAGCCTACAATTGTTTTAGTCTGTATCTTTACATTGAGTTTGACTTATCCCATCTAATCACATTGTCAAAGTCATCGCTGTGCCTGACTTTCATTCACGCTCCTCTTTCCTCTCAGTGGCATTGATTAAGGATTAGCTCTAAACACACATAAGGCGCAAATAATTGATCCTGAAGGGAGTGCGATTACCGAAAGGACCTTAACAAAACAAGGCACACATAATGAGGCTGGCACTATCACCTGGTCTGAAGCAAGATCAGAACAAATTCATTTAGTCTTTCATTTGCGACGTTTTTAATTTTTCAGTTTATTTATAAAAAGGAAGACATTTTATAAGCTCAGTCCCAAGTCCATGATTTAGGGGTAAAGTTGACTCTATGTAGCATGCCATTGTCCAGGCTGAGTTAAGACAGAATTGTAGGGGAAAATCCATCAAAAAGGGCATTCAGTATTTAAAAAAAAAAGTGAAATACTGCTGTTTCAGTTTGTTTTCAGTTTTATATTAGTTTATTTATATGTTATTCTCACTTTGGGAACAAAATTTGTGTTAAAAAGTATAAAAATAACAATCAGATTTATCAGACGTTAGCTGTGATGGAGTTACTTGTAGGGCCAAGGTTACATGAATGCATTTTTTAAGTAACATGTTTTTGTTTTTTTTGTTTTTTTTTACAATATGCTTGTTTTCCTTCACTTATCAGAACTGCAGAGATGTCTCAGATGCAGACTTTGATCTAAATCTTCTGCAGAAGTGAATATTACATTACAATATTATTAACCAAATTGTTTATTTGACAAAAAAAGAGGTAGTCAAAAAAGTTTATTTTTCTGTTCTGACAAATTTTGCAGTAGTCACCTTTGAATCAGATACTTAAACCTCAAATAATAAGCTTAAAGACCTCTTTTAACACATGTCTGAGGGACTGATTTAATGTTTTATTTATTGGAATCGAGTCCAGCCCTGTAAATGTCATCATATTGTGACTTGTGTATGTCCTGTTGTGTTTCTTTGGTCACTGGTTCTGGATCAGTGTGTGCAGACTCAGTTGGACAGACAGTGTTACAAATACAGTTGATCACTGTATAAGGAGAACTGAGGTTCTGCAAAAGAGAGTTAAGTCTTGGAAATAAAGTGGTGCAAATACAAGTGACATGTTTGTCAAAGCGATTAAAAAGATTGAAGTAAAAAGAGGTCACTCGTGCCTTGGAAAATGGCTCAGTTTTCTTTCATTGGACCGTGACCCTTTTGTTCACTATAAGTTTATGAACAAACGCTGCTCTTAAACATAATATAAAGCTCATTGAAGTGGTCTGAATGGAAAGACCATCTTGTGGACGTTCACATTTACAGTTCAAACCAGCACTCAGACTAAGTTAGTGTTAGCCTGTTTTCAGCCTTCAGTTTATAGCCTTGAAAGCCTGCTAGGTTTTTTTTCCACAGCTCACTAAGTGGACATTTTATAGATTGTGAAAACTCATTGTTACTCCTTTCTCTGAGTCTCTTGTCTTTGCAAATGTTTTTGTAAGTATTCATTTACTGCTTCAGTGTTACACAATGAAAGAAATGTGTTGTTAATCTGACACGTTGTGGGTATAATAGCTTGCCACCTGGAATATTCCACAATATGGCTTGTTTTATCACTATGACGACAAGCAGGTCAACATATATAGGTCAGATCTGTGGAAAGACTCACAGTTCAAATGGTGATAAAAGCACTGTTAGGGCTAGGAATCAGAAAATCACAATTCAATCTGATACACAAACAACAATATTACAATAATGCAATACAAGCAATAATCAAAATTTTACACATATTTCGGGATATATCACTCCTTTTTTAATTGTGTAACTTATAGTTATTACAAAAGCATATATATTTTTGCTGTGGTGGTCGCGAGTTGGTTGGATGGTTATTTTAGGAGGCCCGGGATCTAACGTTTGGGAATCCCTGCACTAAAACATAAATGCAGCACTTAAATTAATGAAACCAGTGAGAATTTATGACAGGAAGTCATCACATTTAAAACCTAAATCGTACCTTTTGACTTAACAAACAAGTAACAGAATTGTGGCACTATTTCAAAATAATCTGGCAAAAGTCATGACCATAATAATGATAATTTTCATCATTTTGGCACAGTTGGCTTAGTTGCTAATAACAAGATATTTTAAACAGACAGCAGTAATGAAAATACCACGTAAGCTACAAACAGGAAGTTTAAACAGACAGCACAAGATAAACACATCGAAGTAAATTGTAAGTATGAAGGAAAGCAGCTAGTTTCCTGGACTCCAGTAGATTCTTCTTACATGTTTTCTAATCTAATATTCATATAAATCCGTCTGTCTTGGGGTTTGCTCAACATATGGTGAAATCATAAGCTCTGACCAATTAAATCCAGCTTGGACTCGATTTACAAACATTAGAAAATAGATGTTTATTAGTTAAGTTTTGGGCTAGTAGACCTGGTTTGGTCTTAGTAGTTGGGAATATTTTGTGAGAACCTAAAATTTGTTAACAGTGGTGGCGCAATGTGAAAATAAAGCTTGACTTCCCCGATCTATGTTATTCACAACTCTCACAAACAGTGGTTCTTCTTCCAGGATGCAAAACATAAAACTACATTTATTCATTTACAAGATAAAACTGAGTACCGTATTTATATCTGACATGTGACTTCTTGGCATTTACTAATTACACAAACAGAACATGTGCAGGGAAAAATGCTTCTGCAGTGAAAGTTTGTCCAAACATTTAGTTGATTACTTCTTAGACATTTGCATTTGTCTCTACAGAGATTTGTGTGTTCTGATTAAGATTGACAGTCCATTATTTATGTTTCTTTAAATACGCAATGGCTTTCATTAGTTCAGTCTTATATCAATACAGTAGATGTTTTGACTGCTTGTCAACGTCAAGAAGGTAGATTGATGCCAGGCGTATATTAAAACAAAAATATGATTGGAGAGGTAGTGACCATTTTAAATAATGATGTGATTTTGGAGATTTAAAGATTATTATAACATCTCAGTAACTCTCAAAATGTTGACAAACTTGAATAAAGTTAATAAAAAAAAACAATCAAAAACGTTTGCTTTACTGTGCTTCAGTTACAGTATAGTGAATAAAACATGATACACAAAAGCCAAGTCTCGATTGTCAAACATTGCTGCCACTTTGAACTAATGACCAAGCTCACTCTGCAGTTTTACCATAAAACTGAAAGATTTTGAATATCAAATATTGCCACATAGGTGAAACTTGTTGTCGTTGTGTTTATTTCTTATTTGACAGGAAAGCAGAGCATGAAATGGAGGATGGGAACAGGCAAGACATTCAGCAAACTTTAGAAATTTCAGCCTGGATTATGTGCTGCTACAACTATTCATTTTACTAAAACAAAGTTAGATCATTAAGACATTTTTGCAAAGTTCATCCTAGTTTAGCTTTTTTCTCAGATTACAAGTTAACTTCCTGTTAATAGATGATTCAATTCAATTTATTTGTATAACCCAAATTCACAACAGCAGTTATCTCAGAGGACTTTACATGATGGTGATTTAGCAAACAAACAAGTCAGAAATTGAAACAATGAAACGATTGGTCGATACCAACAGAAACATTGGAAAATCAGAAACAATAGGACATGCAGACAGATTGTTCAACAACACACAGGCAGATGGATAATTGTCCCAGAGCATCCCCTGTCCTCAGATCCTCCTTCTCGGCAAGGAAAAGTAAAAAAAAAACAAAAACAAAAAAAAAACACCAAGGGGAAAAGAGAAACCTTGAGGAGAACCACGGTGAAAGAGAGATCCACTCCCATGGACGGACAGGCTATAGACGTGACCAGGATGCAATTTGAACTTAAATCAGTGGAGCCAGAAACCAGTGGCAGAGGAAAACAAGTTTTCTAGCAGGACGACAACAGCCAGTCAAATTGGAAATTTGTAGAAAACCTGTCATACGCATTTTAAGCCACTCAAATACCAGTCTGTACAAAAGCACATTCTTCAGCTTGGCAAGAAGTGCATTAAAATAAGCAGCGAGAGAAACTGACTTTCCAATAAACATATTGATAAATAAAGCTGTCTAATTACCAAACACAGCCTTGTTAATCCTGTTTGCTCTGAAAAGGGGGGCTTGTTTTATGAGTTGGCTGCTGTCTCCTGCAGCGGTGCAACTCTTTTCATGTTTGTCGTGTCTCTCTAATGAGTTGAGGGTTCAACGCCGAGAGGCAAACGGCGCCTGGCGACTGCTGTGTTTGTATACATTAAAGACCACTTGTGTGCTTATGTAACTTAAATGGACTTATACAGTGAAATCTTCTAGTAAAAACCTCAGGGTGGGTGGTGACTAACAGGTTAAGTAATCCTAGTGGTAGTGATTGGAAACTCTTGCCTATAGTGGCTACAATCCAAACGTTTTGAAGGTCTAGTCCAGGCCAGTTTTCCAAATAACATAAAGTACTATATTTTCACTTGTTTACTATAGTCCTAGAACCTTTCTGAGTACGCTCTATTGTAATCTGATTTGGTTTTGGCCTAGTTTTTGTTTATTTACTTTTGTTTTGTGAGACAACAAGTTCAGTTGATGTGACCGGCCCAGTGATTACAAGCCTTCGTAAAATCTGACCTTCTTGGAAATAAAACAAAACAGCCCTGGTTTAGTTTATAGTCTGTTGTTTACTATAATATGTAGAATTTTGTCATTACACAGGTCAGCAATCTGCAGTTATGAGCCGAGAGCAAACAATAACATTTATGATGAAATAAAACTAGCTCGTAACATAACATTAGTACACAAAGTGCTTACGACCGAGGACATAGCAATTGCAATTCTGATTCTGTCGCAAAGAATGAAATCTGAAATGGAAACTGACAGTAAATCCCTAATTATTTTTATTGACATTTACTTAACCAAGTCCTGAGATCAGAATCTTTACATAATCTGTGCGACCGTCACTCACAAATTTATAACGTCCAGTAAAACTTTTAAATGATGACCATATATATTTTCCTAAACTCACATCAAAAGGCAGCTGAAAATAGCTCATTGAAGTTTTTAGGAGGAAGAAAACACTGCATTATTTTAATACTCTTCAGAATGCACTAATACAAAGTGTCATATTTGTGCACACGGTGGAAAACACTCTTGATTTACTGTAAGTGTAGTTTGAGAGCTCCACCCATAATAGCGGTGCCTCTGTTATAACAGTCTCCTGTACATAACAAACATGTTTTTGTCGGTAATGAGCCTCTGCCGGGGCATCTCTCATTAGATCAATTACACAGCCTTAGTTACACTTGGACTCAGTCAGGACAGGTGAAACAGTTTACAGTCATGTCAATAAAATGTCCAAAAATACCCTAATACTTCTTTTCATGATATTGTTTTTCTTATTAAAACATAGACTACAGCTGTAATGTTAAAAATAGACTTTTCTTCTGGAGTCTGTGCTGGCTGAATAAGTCTTTATTTCCCAGTGAGACTAAAACAGATATGAGTCAAGTGTACACAGAAAACAGGTTCACGACTCACTCATCATCCTGAGTTTTGGAGCCGGAGGTCAGAACAAACCCCAGGTGTGGACATAAAAGTCATGACTTGGACTCAGACTTGAACACTTCTGTATTTTGATGACTTGATAAAGACTTGGGGCTCAACTTGGACTTAAAGGTCAAAGACTTGGGACTTAACATGAACATGAGACGACTTAAAGGTTGTATAGAGGATCTTTCAAATCCAACAACTGCTTACTGTTTTTCAAACGATGCACATGTGTTTCCTCCCCGGGCCAGGCCCTTCACTGCAACTGGACCAATGAGTTACTGAGGAACACTGAGGGTTTGCTTGACAGGTTAACCGGCCAATAGATAACAAGGTACCTCGTTATCTATTGGTCAACGTTTTACTGGCCTCATCATGTCCACAGTTTATATATTTTTATAATTCTTTTTTTTGTTTAGCATAAGTACAGGGCTGTTACAAATCTATGCAACTGTTTTCGACCAAGTCCGACAACAAAAAATGTTTGAAAATCCTCTATACAATATATACTTTAATGCTTATAGCACAAAAAATATATACTGTATGTTTCAGTTTGTGTATTTCTAAAACCAACTGGAGCATGTTACACCTCACTTTTTATTTGTGACCAGAACTTAATTAAGCTTAAACTTAATTAAGACTTCAGAGCAAGAAGGCTTTGAGTAGGTTTCCGGTGCTTTGGGTTTCCTGTACCGCAAAAAAAAAAAAAAAAAAAAAAAGCATGTTCAATAGGCTTGTCTTGTCTCCTCTCCCCACAACTACAGATGGAAGTGTGCTTAATGGAATTGTACATTGTTCCGATTAATTAATTAATCAAATTTACTTGGACTAATGAGGTTCTGATTTAGAATTTGACTTGAACTTAAAAAAAAAAAAAAAAATTAGCCTGCTCTTAGCAATGCAAGTCACACTTTAGAGAAAGCTTGTCTGAATATCATTAATTAACAGACTAAAGCAGAAATATGCTTAAATCAGGAAATATCTAACTGAACAAGCAGTGCCATGGAGTGTATAAACTTACAGTATGTGTGTCCAACAGTCCATAAAGCACCATCTCATGCATAGATAGTACAGTATAAAAATCTTTCATACATTAAATTAACTGCAATTCATCACAGACGAGTGGCGTCAACAATATTGCGTCGCAAAACATCGTAACATTCTTGTTTACTTAGGCTTTGGCTGACTCTAGCTCAAGTCAACAGGGTTCCTGCTGAGACAAATGTTATTACCTGGCAGTGAATCTACCTATTGATTGCATTAAAAGCTGGAGCATGAAAATTAAATAAATAAAACAACGTATGCGCCTATAGGATTACTAGCCTAGCATTTTCTGTGTCTTAAAATGTTTCCTGGAGCCAGCCTTGCTTCTTCCCTCATTAGCTCTGTGACCCTTTGTCCACTATTTTTACAGTCTCCAGTCGTTGCTGCCAGGGACTTTTTTGGACCGTATTTTGATTTTAACGGCTCATAATTACAACCAGGTGGATTTAAGCACACGATGGTCCAGCTGCTTGAGTCGTGCCTCTCGCCGGGGCTCAGACTCTCGGGTTTCTACTGGGAGCGATAAAAGTCAGAGTACGTAAAAGTTAGGCCCGTGCTGCTGAAATGAGAGCGTGAGTCGGCGGGATTTGAACCATGATTAGTACATTCTTTTGTCCACGCGGCCGCACAGATGAGAGCCTGGAATTTGGGTATGCACGCTGCTCCTGACTCAGTCTTTTAGGAAGCCTGGAAAACGTGGAGGGTTTATAGTCAAGAAAAGTCAATGTGTTTGTTTATTGGCTGATTTTCTTTTGTGCAAAAAAAAAAAAAGCAGTGGCAGTAGAAAGAGTTGTTCTTGTAGCTGTTCTGATTGATTCATGTGTTTTGAGTAATTTTGTCCTGTAATTGAGACATAAGTCTTCAGTAAATTCCTGTTTTCACCTACCCCCTCACTCTGCCCAAATCTCTTTACATACATTTGCAACTATTGGAAAAAATATATATATAGTAAAAGTGTCGAGTGATGTATATAGGTGTTAAAATGTCACATAGATAAACAATAAGCAATTTGTTTGAGCGTATCGTCAGAAAGAGAAGGAGCTTATCATTTGTGTAGGTTTGACCAGTCAAAATACTATTATTTACAAGCAGGTTTAATACACATTTATTTGTTTATTTATTGTGGCCGTATACCAGTTTGGTAATGCCTAATCCCATTAGACATTTGAAGCTAAGCAGGTTGAGCCTGCGCAGTACTTGGAAGGACTGGACTGGTAAAGAGATTTTTAATGTGTCCTTAGGCAAGACACTAAAGCCACATAGCCTGGTATGGATCTGGTGAGTGTGAATGGTTGGTCGTGGTTGGAGCGGTCAAAATGGTAGCCTCTCTTCGGTTAATCTGCCTCAGAGCAGCTGTGGCTATAAAAGTACCTTATCACCATCAAGTGTGGAATGAATGAATAATAATGCAAAATGTTAGGCTTATTTTTTTTATTTGTTTTTTTATCTGTGATTAGTGTTGTATTTAATTGCTTGTATTATACACTATTTTCAACCCACTTCTGCAGTTCTGCATGTAACAAATCCCTACTTTAAACTGTGTCCTTTTTGCCTTTAATGTCTGTGGTCGGCATACTTCGTGTCTCATCTAAACATTTCACAAAGTGTTAAAATTCTCTGTGCACTGCCTTGCTTCACATAAGAAAATGGTCAAAGAAAATGGTCAAATAACTGCTGTGAGTGTCAATCCATTTTAACTTATAAATCTGTTTTTGTCTTGGAAAGGTGTGTCTCCACCGAGCACCACGTCGCTCACCACCAGCTGTGCTTCTTCAGGACTGGGCTGTGCAGGTAGGAAACTATTACGATTACTCTGACAATACACTTTACTCAGGCTGTGCTGGCTTTTATGGAGTTTGATTGATAATATTAACAGTTTTCTGATTTTTTTTCTACTACCTAAACATATGTTGAAATAATCTAGCAGACAGTCTGGTATCATTTTACATATTGCAGGATGAATTTGAGCTAAAAAGATCGTACTATAAGGTCTCATGATTATTCTGTATTTATCAGAAATTACTGCATAGGCTTGCCCATTGTTAAAAGTAGCACTGACAACAAATGGGCACAATCAGCCATTACAATAGCCAATCAAATGTGTCTGTGTGTAATCAGTTTGTTCACTCAGTCTGCTCAGATAAACCAGATTCCTTAAGATCATGAAGGACAGTTTGCTGCTTACCCCAGAGATATTACTGTTGTGATTGGAAAACCAGTGTCAGAACTAAAGTAAACAAACGTTTAGGCAGTAATTTACCATGGTAAATTAGAATTTAGAATGTTTATGAAAATTGAATCAGCATGATTTGCATCTTTTGATAATCAAGATATAAAATGGTAAACAAAACAGAGAGAAAAAATGATGTGTTCGGTGGATGGATGGTACTGTAATAGGCTGTGTTCACACTCGGTTGGAGATTGTACATTTTGAGAGAAAATCAGCTCCAGTCATCACAATATCATTGGTGATTGGTTTATTCATTTTCACATTTGGAGGAGATAACATTTAAATGTTTAATGAATTCTGAATTTTGAAGCTAAATACAAAGAACAACTTTCTGTCCTCTTGTCTGTAGTTGGATTTCTCGTGCCTTTGTTAGGTTATTAGGCTCACAACACATAGGTATGTGTCTTACTTACTGTCTATCTGACACTTCAGTTGCTGAAAGTTAAAAGGCAGAGCACCATGAAGGACATTTGAAGCTGATTGGTCAAAGCATTACAAATGTCATATAAAATTACTGCTAAGTACAGCTGATAGCAAAGCACAGACATATTTTCTATTTATGAATACAAACAGCCCAGTCTCCAGAGAAAACGTAGATATACAATGAAATGTCAAAAACGTACGATAAGCACGTTTTCATGTCGTTTTTACATTAACATGTTACGATAAGCTAAAACAAAAAATAGCCACAAATTTTGGTTGAAGCCACGTGGCAACCATTTCTTTGGGTTTAACATATAAATCTTAAGCTACCCCAAGCCCCCGTTCTAAACGTACCCATTATAGTTGTAGTAACTTGACGGCTAAATTTACCTGTTAATCGCAAAGAAAATATCTCCACGTGATTTTAACCAAAATTCGATGTTTATTTTATTTTTTGTTTTTTCGTAGCATTGATGTACAAACAGCACGAAAACGTGCTTATTGTTATTGACATTTTGTTGTACAGCAACATTTTCTTCAGATACCGTGTTGTTTTGAAAGCCAAAAGACTTCGTAGTTCTGTTAAATATATTTGCATACTGTATATAGTTGGTCTGGAACTGCTTTGTGATTGGTATGAATAAACATTGATTTTTTTTTTACATTTCTAAATACAAAATTAAAGTTGACAATGGGCTCAGATGGATTTTCGAAGGGTTTATAGACTCACAAAAATTGCACAAATCCATCTGGCTGGCCAGGTTACTTGTTAGAAGTAAAAATGTTCAGGCCGCAGTGTCTTAGGGGTACACATTAGGGCGCATTTACTAATGGTTTGCTTATGCTGTACGTTTAAGAAAAATAGAAATAGTTTAGTTTCTTTCTGTCTGTCATGCTGACAGCTGAGAACAGTAGAGAACACTGTGCGACAGTGAAGCTAAAAAAAAAAACAAAAGCTGCAAAATAATTACACTTTTCACTACCTCGAGTTCTTGTTTTTTTGTGTGCTTTTTTGTCCATCAAATGTAATCTAAAAACTGCTGTTTGTGCCTTTGTTTGTTTTCTTGTTAATGTTTTTCTTCTGTTTTGGTCATTTTTCTACCTTCTTCTGATGATTATTTACCCAAACTAAACCTTGCCATTACCAGCAATTGAAAGTATGAATGTAGTAGTGACAGTAAATACAGTAGTACAGTAAAATTGGAACACACAAAAATGGAGCTTAACTACCTTACCTCTTATCCCTAAAAAAATAACTTCTGTCTAAACATGATATCAAACTGAAGCAGGAAGTCACATCTGGGTTGTAGACAGTAGCTTTGGGTCAGAACAGTACAGTAGTTTAAAAGTCAGTTCTCACACGCTCCCCACCAGGGACTTTTTTTCTGAAAGGTCACTGCTGGTTGAACGATGCCCCAGAGTCTGACACAGAGGAGATTTTAGACTGAAAACTAAATGATTAGAGCAGCAGCATAGGTCAGATTTCAATGGGCCATGGAGCCGGACGTGCCAATTTGTATTTCTGAAATCTGGAAATTGTGGAGTTATAAATATAAACATAAATCTGATTGTCGATTTTTAAAACTATGTAATATATTAACAATCTCCTGTATCATTTAGATGGAGTTGGTTCTGTGTTCATATGTGCTTGTCAAATTGCAGAGAAGTTGACCTGATTTATATCATGTATTAACTCATTAAAGACTGAGGACTGTTGCATCTATTCAGAGCTAATTGAGTTTTCCTTGTTCTTTCTACATCTTGAGGGTTTTGCCCTCTCAAATCTAGAAAGTGCCATGTTTATGTTTTAGTATCCTGTTAGCATCTGTTAGCATGCCAACACAGCTCAACTTAGTCTGGCTTCTGAAAGTTGTTCTCAGTTCTCAGCATCTCATGATTAAGAATTAAGAGAAACAGAATACAAACTAGTCACATGCTACAACTTTTTTAGTTGTAAATTAATTTGTTTTCCTCTAAAAGTATATGATACATGCAGGATTTTGTGGGGAAAAATTTGATCATTGAGTACTGTCGGAATTGAATAATAAAGAATTTAAGTTCTCATCAGAAGATGAATACAGTTCTCTGATTGGTTGTGCTTGGATGGGCGACTCCAGTTTCACTTTGTTTTTGTAAAAAGAAGTTTATAAGCTTAATTTCAACCAAAAATTAATACATGTCAATTTTATCCATGATTTATGAGCGGAAGATAACAAACCCCTCCTGCTCACTGGTCTCTCTGCTTGTCTGTGCTCTGGTTCTCCCTGTCACAGCCTCTTCCTCTGCCTCCAACCCATCCACTGCCTCCACTAACTCCACCCCTGATACTAACGCCAGCACCACCCACGGTAAGACGCCCCATCGCCAAACTGCTTTACCCCTTCTAATGCTTTGATTTTTACTGTGGTCTCAAATGTTTTATTGTTTTGTTCAGTGTCTTACCCTGGTTTTGGAAATTAGCATTTTGGTAGCAATACTGGGGAAAAAAATGAAAAAAGAAAGGTAAACATCTTTTCTAACTCATCCCTCGCTCTCACAAAGCTTTTGGTGCATCACTAGTTTTTTCATACAGTTTATCCACATTGACAACTTTAAATCTTTGAAAACTTTATACCACCCTCTGTACTACAACCAATTAGATCTCTTTCTAAAAGGTCTTAAAATAACCCGCATGGTTCTTTCTATTTTGTTTACAATGTTAAACAAATTCTCTCCAATTGCAAACCAAGTATTGTAAATTTGATGTTAATCCAGGTTGTAAGCTGTAGGGGTGCATTGTGTAACTTTTTGACCAAATAAAAGCACATCATTTAGATGCCTAACAAATAATAAAAAATATGTGTCTTAAATTTGATTTGGTCTGCGTGGCCACAAAATGGACTGTTTACACTGAAAAGGGGTTTCTTTAGCTGTATTTGTTTTTTACATTCTGGTATAAAATGCATTTACCCCCATTCGGAATGTCCCAAAATACGTATATGATTTTAGCTTTCTATTTCTACAAAATTGTGTAGTTGACTTTTCACTTCCAGAAAGTTACACAGTGCACCCAAATAAAAAAGTGAGTTTCACATTAGAATGAAATGTAAAAACACTTGATGCAGTTCAACAAAATGATATGAAATGCATCACTCGACACAATTCCAAGGCTTGATTAAAAGAATCTAAGCATGGATTTAAGCGGACTACGTGGAAAATCTAGAATATATCTCTGTATAGAGATGGATTGTCTGGCTTTTTGTCAGAGTGCCTCAGAATAAGTGCTAGTCTTGCAAATCTTTCACAGTCCTTTCAACCAATCACCAACAAGCACCTGACCTCATTACTGAGCATTGTATTAGTTGGCTCTTTGGCTTTTATAACAGGATACAGGTTAAGTTTTCCTGTCCCTAAATGTAGTTTTTTTAAAAGAATGCAAAACCAATGGGCAACCTTTACTCTATTGTTTTTCTGTTCCTTCATAAAAGTTAAGCAAACATTTCATAAATCACTGATTCCGTTCTCTGTTTCTGGGGTAATTTTAAGTCATTTCTGACTTGCAGCATTGCTCCCCTCCTCGTGTAGCTCCTCCGCTCGCTGCCAGCTCTCGTCTGGCCTCTGGGTTTCTTTCCACATTATGAGCTCTCTTGTGCAAATAGACTGGCACTACAACTCGCTCCAGCGCTACAAAAACAATATGAATATTTCTTCCCAATTCTGATTCCAATTTAGAAACCAACTTAATACGCTTCAGAGCCTTCTCAAATATTTTTTTTTTCACAACCAACCAGCTTTAGCCCCAGTAGAATGTAGGCAGCGGTCCAAAGACAGTTAACTAAATTCGGAGTCCCAGGGCTGCAGCTTATCTAATAGCAGCTTTAAAGTTGAGGCTTAAATTGAGTTCTTAGACTTTTAACTCAAAATATCAAATCTGACAGAGCATGACCAACAAGTTAGCAAGGATCGAGCCAGATTGAAGCTCTGTGGAATCAGGCAAGAGACTCAATGTGGGACTTCTGTCTGTCCAACCCAACCAATTCATGGTTATTGTGGACTGACTTATAAATGAGTAAATGTTGTGTCTTTCTCCATTGAAAGTGCAGTTTTTTGTGACAGAACAGTCAAGTATTCTGTTTGTCTTAGATATGTGATGATTGAGCTCTGATGCTTTTGGGTGGTCCATTATTTGCTGTCTGTAAAAAAAGACAAAAATGAATGTATGTGTGCCCAAGGATTTGTGAGAGCTAGGAAGTAGTCAGACAGATTTAAATAACTTCTTTGGGTTTTGAAGCGTGAAACTGAAAATCTCAGTAAAAGTTACTTCACACTATGAGTTATGTTTCCGATGAAAATTACTTATTCCAAACACAGAAACACAGGACACACATTCATCTTAAAATCATTGCCTTAAGCTTAAAGTTTTTTTCAGAAATGTATATTCTTATTAATTAACAAAATATCTGTCATATGCAGAAATAATTGTATTAGCAAATTACAGTGTGAACATCTTTTCAATATTCTTAGATACAGTAGTGTTTGTTCGTTTTTTTTAATTATTTATTTTTTATTTATTTATTCATTTATTCAAATGCAGGTTTAATGACAACCTGAGCAAAGCTAAAACGCAATGAAAAAAGCAATAAAGATTTTTAAGTGGAGTCTGAATCTAAAAAGCTAAAGTGTACCTGAAAAAATATATTTTATATCAGTGTCACTTCCACTATTGAGCAAAGTGACTTTTTCCCAAGCTTGAAAAAATGAGCTTGAACCCAGGGAAACTTCCTTATAATATGCATTATTCATATCTTCTTCTCATAATCAATGGGTAATAATAAAAGTACAACTATTTTCCTATGTGCCAGGCCCAGGTGGATGTATATTTTCTGTAGTTAATTTGAATAACTATTTCCTATCCATCTTTCAGGCTGGGAAGTTGTGCAGCTGAATAAATTTTAATATCATACTTTAATAAGCCGTGGTCAGAAAGAAAAACATAGCTTGAGGGAAGATATTGAGTTTAAACATATAGGATTTGTTTTATAAAGTGAAAATATGTCATGACCATGTGGGAAAGTTAAAACACCACCCAAGCACTTTGTTTTTTCTCACAAGTGAAAGCCATATTATAACAGGATCCCTGTTACCTTTATACGTACCAGTCGTTTTGCTGGTATATTAATTTTGTTTAGTTCAACATATTCTTCAATCCAACACTGTATAACTAACCTAACTGTATCATTACTGAGAGAAGTAGGCCGCAGTAGCAAGAATCACAGCTGTATTATTTATTTATGCATTTGCTATATTTAATTTTGTTTGTGTTCATGTTTGCTTGACACTTCAGCTCTGTCACCTCCCACCCCTTCATCTGCCACCCCCGCCACTGCTCCACCCACTTCACCCCTTAACCAGCCCCTAACTGCAGCCGCCAGCTCCAGCTCCGCTCCCCCCTCCTCCGCTGGTGGTAAGGCTGCTTCATACTGCTGCGTTTGTTTTCCCAGAAAGCATTTTGCAATTCTAATCATAAAATTAGAAAGGGTGATATTATAGGTTCATGAGTTTAAAAGCCCACGTGTTCATTTTTTATTATTATTTTGTTTTTAATAGCAATGTAGCAATTGCTTGGTTTTGCTTTCCAAATTTGCTTTAATCTCTTTCTTTAGATTCTTCTGTTTGGTCTTCATAAGTTTGCCATATTGACATGTCTCATCCACATGTCCAAACATTTCAATTTCATTTCATTTAGAGGTGGCCTTTCTTTGTTTCTCAATCATTTGTATGCATCAAGATCAAACCAGCTGTTGTAATTGAGCAGAAAACATAATCTTAAAATTCCATTTAGTTTATTTACTAAATACTTTCTGGGAAATGATTATTGCCAATTTTATTTGCACTAACTGTCAAAAACATTTGCTTTTTGACAATGTTTGTTTTTTAATTTCATCGCTAACTTCTTTTGCTAACCAGCTTTTCCGACCACTCCCATGAACACCACCCACCTGCCTGCTACCACTGATGCTAACGTTACTGTAAGCAACGCTGTTAACAACACTGCTAGCATCCAACCAACCATTGCTACTAGCAGCAACACTACCATGATTGTTAGCATCAATGTGACCACAACTACTGTGGTTAGCGCAAGCACCACCTTTGCCACCGATGCTACGGTCAATGCTACACTCAATGCTACAGTTGATGCTACAGTCAATGCTACAGTCAATGCTACTGCTTCACCTGCTAACATTTCTGCAACCAACAGCACTCCAAAGGGTAAGACAACTATCCTACATGCTAGCAGCTATCATATATTGAGATTGTTTTATGGTAAACTATTCTAGGCTGTTTTAAGGGCACTTGAAAGCACTATACACTGCTCTGTAATTAAAAAGTAATTAAAAAGTAGAGCTAATATTTGCACAACTAGTGTTAATGGTAACATTGATACCTCGAGGGCCCTTGTGTTCCAGGGGTATTTGCATTCTTATATAGCTTTAATAAGCTATCAGATGCAAAAACATGCATTGAATTCCAATAAGAAGATGAGGGTTTATCTTTACGGAATTTGATGTGCATTCTAATCAACAAAGACGACATTCTCATATATCTCAATTTAATCTGGTTTATTTTCTCATTATTTATTCACTTCTTGTCGTTAAGGTGAGAAGCCTTGAATGGAAACGACTTTATGAATATGAATGTGCCACCTTGAGATATTCAAATTGTATAACCTTGAAAAAACTGAAGTGTCAGGAGTAGAGTGATAATGTCAGACTCATTGACATGTGGCATGTATCGACATATAGCACAACTAAGCTAAGCACAAATACTAGTTTCATAATGAAAAGTCATGTGTGTGAACAAACACACATCATCACGTTTTATTCCATTTTTGTCATTGAATCTTTCCAATACTATCAATCATCTCAAATTATTTTTTTGTTTGCTAGTGAGATACTCATCAAAAAGTAATTTGATAAAGACTTGCTTGCAAATAGCATGTTGTTATGCTGCATACAACTTGAGCGTTTGTGCTAACTTCATCGTAAATGCTTTTTACCTTTTTAGCACAACAGTCCACGAGCACCTCATGGGCAACAGTCACTAACCAGCCACCTACTAACCCAGCCACGCATGGTAAGAGTGAGCTGCACAGTCATTTTGCCTTTGCACTGCAGTTGCAGTAATCACACAACACACATTTTGTAGGAATTCAGTGTGCAAAACAAGATTCAATAGGTACACATACACCTATTGCCTATAGGTTAAAAGTACAAATAATTTTAAAGGTGCACTACATAATTAATAGGACAGCTACATCAGCGATTATCTTTGTAACTGTGACTCTCAGTCTAAAATGTTCTATTGATCTCCATGGAGAGTTATGCATTTTTTATTTTCCCCAACGCAGTTATGCCTGTACGGCGTTAGCATACCTTTCCCAAATTCTTAAACTTTACCAAATTGACTTAGCCGAAGCCTAACCCTAATCCCAATCTTAACCTTACCCTAATCACTGAAGCATAGCCAAAAAAGCAAAGTGATGGTGTATGGCATAACTGGTGAGAAAAAATCAGGCACGAATTACAGGTCTGTGGAGAGGCATTCTCCCTCTCTGTGTGTGCATTTTTGTGTCAATGAAAACACCTGTAATGAAATAAGTGCTTGATAAATTTGTTGATCATGTACAGTAATGTGTAAGTATCCAGTTAAAGCAATAACATCTCCATGGGGACAAGCAACATTTAAAAGGTTATGTAATGCACCTTTAACACACACCAAAATATACCTCATGATCCTAACATCGATGCATTTATACACGTCTGATTATATATCTTGCTTCAACTTACACTTATTAAAAATCTTGCATGCTTCAATGTTAGCTAAACCTTTGTGATTTGCCTGCATTTGTCACAATATATATTCTTCCAGGAACCACCCTCACTACTAACCAGCCAGTCTCTAACTTAGCTGCTGCTACTCCTGCTCTTTTTTGGGGTAAGGCACTAGTTTGGTTGCAGGTTTACAAAGTATCTTCATTCAGTGCTTTTTTATTAATATCATGGATTCTATCGTTGCATCTATTGCACGTTTGATAATATACTGTATCTTGATTCAACTTACACTTAATAAAGTCTTGCATGCCACAATATGAGCTAAACAATTGTGATTTGCCTGCATTTGTCACAATATATATTTTTCCAGGAACCACCCTCACTACTAACCAACCAGTCTCTAACTTAGTTGCTGCTACTTCTGCTCCTTCTTGGGGTAAGACACTGCATAATTTGGTGACAAAGTATCTTCATTCAGTGCTACTTTTTTCTAATGTTTTGAACTCTTATGATTGCTTACCCGCGACCCCTAACGGGATTAAGCGGTAGAAAATGAATGAATGAATGATTGCTTCTTTACACGTTCTCGAAGTCTTATCATTTTATTTCATCAAATCAATAGACCAAGACTAACGCGGCTTAATCTATACGTGTTTGTTGCAAGCCAGAACTTATTAGTCAAACTGTATTTCAAATTGATTCATAGTCTTTCAGTATACACACGTAATTTGCTTTTTTTTTTTTTTTTTACATTTTTGCTACTTATTAAAGTTTAGTCCAACCACATAAAGACCTTTTGTGTTTATTATTTTGATCCTATTTATGTTTTCCAATTTTTCACCCTAATGGAAATGTACCCTCTTCATTTTGGTGCCAGTCAAGAAGACTACAACATCATCACAAAATAAAGTCCTCTATTTGGGAAATGGATCTTTGAAAATTAAAGTAGATGCTGCAATCTCTGAAGTACTTTTTGTAAGACCCTTGCAAAGACGATCACTGCGAAGTCTTGAAAGCCAAAACCACCAGTCCAGATTTTTACCCCTAACGGTGAGGCCTCCTGCTGGGACAACGCCTCGAGCTCCCCGGCCGCACAGACATCGAAGCTCTAAAACTTCGCTTGGATTCATCTCTACTCCTCTAATATCGCAAGGAAGAAAACGACAAACTGGATCAAGACGACCAATATTTAGAACATCGCCTAGACCGCTAACAGCTCATGTCACCAAACCCCCGGGTGAATTCACAACAACTCCTAAACCCAAATACTACACGGGACGGTTTACAACTGTCCTGAGAAGACTTACACCTAGAGCTCCAACTAGTCAGTTCACAAAGGAGTCACCTCACCATCTGGCAAGTGGAAATTCTTCTGCAGCCTCTGGAAAGCTAATGGATAGGGTTCTTCAAAAACAACTAAAAGTAAGGATCAAATCGGAAATGTTTCAAGTCCAAAAACTTCTACTGTAGCGACCTCTGGGATTTTGCATATGATAACACAAAAACCCAGACTGGATTTGTCAAAAAATATAGTTAGTACTACTAGTATCACTGGTATCACTAGTTTTAAAATTGGTGAAAAGTTTACCACTAAAGCTTCACCATTAACCAAGGTGCTTAGCCATACAACAAGTATGAATTTTCCAATGCTTTCTAAAATTACTAATACCCCTCCTACTTTTTCAACATCCTCAAAAAATACTGCCCAAGCTTACAAGGTTACAAGTAAGAATATTCGAGAAAACATATCTAAAGTTAGCCCAACAGGTTCCAAAGTTTTTAATTTTTCTGAGAGCCCACACCCAGAGGAAACTGCTCCAGCTTTGTTATCATCTTTACTATTATCTTCTTCATCTCTCAGCAATAGAAAGAACAAGCAAAGATGGTCACCCATCAGCATAATTACTAAAGTGAATCATTCAGTGGCTAACGGTAACTGGACTGATCCCATAGAGGCTCCAGTAATTGAATACGCATCAGGCAGTGAACCATTTTTGTATGACTTTGAAAATGACTTTTTTAGCTTGTACGATTTTGATTATGCATTGGAACAACCACCTATTGACCAAATGCCATCGGTCCATGAACTGAAAACTGTGGCGACCCAAGACGCAAGTCAAAATATGGATGCAATTACTAGACAAGCAAAAATTAAAGATGAGGTAATCAATCCAACCCCAACAACAAAGTCGACTACTGTTACAGACAATGGCAGCTTTATTTTACGAGACATTTCTCACTTTCTAGAATCCAGCGTTCATGTTTCTAGAATAATCCCCTCTCCAGAAAAAGCAGCCTCTGAAGTGTTTGCTCCACGGCCCATAGTAGTAAATCCATCAATGCCTACACCCTCCAAACCACTTGAGCCCGTACAATCTTCAACACTGCCTTTTCACGCAAGTCCCAATACAACACTAATGCTTTCCTCTCTTCCTACACTTATCAACCCTTCTTCGTTCTCCCATGCGCTTGTTCCAACTCTGCTCCCTGATATTGATTTTGCACACATTGGCTTATTTGATAGAGATAGCTTGCCCTCCCAGATGTCTTTGTTGCCTTCTATGCATTTGCTGTCAAATCTTCAAAGCATGTCTTCACTGACCGTGCACAGCAGTAGTCCGGGCTTGCCAGTCGCTAGCTCTTTTCAAAAATCATCTCACTATTTTACACAGCATGACGCTTTGCAAGCAGATTATTCTCATTCGAGATCAATAGTTAAAGATGGCACTGTTTTCCTTGACCATTTCACACCTTCGCTTGTTCAAAGTCAAATTTCCTCCTCAACTTCCAGGCCACTGTCTCCTTTGCTAAATATTTTACAACCATCCTTCAACTCTCTGTCAGTCTTGCGTGATCCTACTGTGACGCATTCAAGCAGCGCATATCCTCCTTTAGATGAGATGGCACATTATTTTGACAATAAGCTTGCTACGACTCCTTTGCCGAGAAACTGGGTCTCGAGCGAACACTTGGATATTGATAGAAAAAGCCCTTTAAACTTTCTTCTGTCTTCTCTTTCTGCTTCGTCCAACACGCTGTCCGCAACTACAAATTCCCTTTTGCCACATTTTGATGGCTTGTCACTCACTCCATCGCTCACTGCATTGACAGGGCAGGTCGGTACACAGCTAGGAGAGTTAGAAAGTAGAGAAGTAACACATCCTCCTCCACATAACTTAGCTCAGGTTATCAATTATCATAATAATTTGACTTTAAATAGAGATTCGTGGAGATCACCTAGTGTTTCTGGTGGTACATTTGCACCAACTTTAGCTTTTGAGAATTCAGAAACTCAATTAAATATGCTAACGCCAAATGTTCCTGTTACTAGGAACATTTTAACACCAACAGTTGACATATTTAGACCTGCTGCTTCACATATTGATTCCATTTCTTCTTCTTTTCCCTCTGCTCCCAAAGCGCCAATGGCCAATTCCTATACTCATGCTGTGCTCTCGACACAATCCAGCTCAAGCATGTCTAGCTTTTTCATGTCACCCACTTCAGAATCTTCTGAATTCCTGCATCCCACATTAGAAGTAATCCAGGCCTTCCCCACTTTGCCAAACCGCAATGGCTCAAAGAATTTAACGGAGCAAAATTTGACAAGTAGCCATTTGAATATTGATGAGCAAGCGTTTAGAGTCCATGGCGACAAAATTGAAAAAGCTGACTCAAGTCGCATAGATTCGGTTGAGAATAGGGATATTTTGCTAACCAATATGGAAGGTTTGGATCCGTTAAGGCTTGTGCCAACTAAATCATCCGTTAGTAGCACAACCAAGAAGCAAATCTCTGCCGTTTTTGACATAGCCGACATTGCACCCAAAATCCACATGTTGGAAAACTCAGAGGAAGAATCTTCTTTAGAGGAAAGTGCAAGTCATGATGAGACAGACAAACTGCAAAAGGACCACGTTTTGAATACTGAAAAGACTTCTACTTTTTCTCCGAGACCTACTTTTGCGAAATCAAGTCCTGTTCACCCTGACCTCCCGCT
Source organism: Mugilogobius chulae (assembly GCA_038363315.1). Lineage (NCBI taxonomy): Eukaryota > Metazoa > Chordata > Actinopteri > Gobiiformes > Gobiidae > Mugilogobius > Mugilogobius chulae. The sequence goes on along the minus strand of CM076405.1, from coordinate 24,828,286 downwards.
AGTTTATGGCCTAAATTTGCCCCCTTTTAGTGCAACCTCTACACCGCATGCTGGCACAAATATCAATGACCCAGATCAAGAGAGGCCTGGGATAGAAGACCCCCCACCCACCCAAATAGATAGACTTCAACCAAATGGGACCACTACAATTTTGACACGCAATACAACCAAGGCTAAAAATGTATCCGAAATTGTTGGGATGTTAATGGAAGGCAAAATAGACCTAGATCTACCTGCGAATGTTTCTAAGTCAGTTGCACGATTTGACAAAACAGCAAGTTCAGAAGACGCAGGCAGCAGTGAAGAGAAAACTGGTGCAATATCTCGTCGTTTTACAACCACAGCGCCAACTCAAATGACAATTAGCATTGGTGGAATCAAAGTGGTCACTATGAATCCTTCCAAAGTTACAAGGAAATCAAAAATGCCTTGCCAATGTAACCGTCATTTTACCTGTGTGTGTGGACTGACACCTGGAAACAGTATGTGATGAAGTAACCACCAAGTAGATGTAGAAACTCAACTTATAGCACAAATCATAGTCAAGTTGTGTAGTCGGTCTTGAAGTCTTCATAGGACAGTTACATGTTTTGTGCACAAATATTGAAAGCGTTATAACAGTAACGGATCACTACTTTTTATTTAAAGGTGCACTGTGTCATTTTTCTGCTTATTTCCATTAAGAGGGGTCGTCCTAATCTGCATTTTAACCTGCTTGTCTCCATAGAGATGGGTAGGTCTGATGCACACAACACACGTCAAACTAATGCACATGTCCTGAAAGTGAGAGCACAAGGGCACATGGGGATACAGTTTGAGTATTGACACTAAGGTAAATTGCATACAGTTGCAGTAGCTAAAAAAGTGAAAAACTGCAGATAATATGATCAGCAACGCCAAAAAATGTTACATTGTGCACCTTTAAGGCTACACATCAAATACTTTAATATTTCTGACCTGATTTTTTGGTCAGTTCAATAGCTTAAGCAATAAGCGTGTTATGTTTTCGTGTTTATGATGTAAGCAATACTTTATTCTATTGCAATATATTAAACTGCCTTCTGTTTTGACATTGTTTTTGCCAAGTTGTTTAACTTTGTAATTACTGACCTCACTGAAGACTTAAAGACTGAATAGTCAAAGGTTGATTTTTAAGGTGTATGGGTATTTAGAAAGCTCCACTTTATCGTCATGGTAGTTAAATAATATCCTTTACATGTGATGATTCGTGGGTCTAATAGTATCTCAGCTGACAGAGAATCTTCTGACTCTTATAGTTTTTTTTTGCATAATGACTTTGTTGTCCACTACTCTGGCACATGTCCTATTTTTGCTGCTTTTTTATCTTTGTTCATTCATCATTTTGGTAGAAATGCCTGTTTTTTCCATTTCCTTTCTGTAGTTGTATTTTCTACCAAATTCAATGGATCAGTGAATGAACTGTAGTGAGCTTCTAGTGGCATCTAGTGGCAAAGAGGCACATAGCAGGAGTAAAAAGGAGTCAGCACAATAAATAACCTTTTTAAATTCAATTATTTATAGACAACAGATATTGGCATTTTAAATAGAGTCAAGCATAACTTACCTCCATTGATTTGATTATGCTGACAATGGGATCATTGTGAATGTTGCTAAAGAAAATAAAAAAGCGGCTCCTAGTTCTCTGAGTTTAGCTCCTGCTGTGTGGCACACGCTCTAAAATGTTTCGTTTTGACACATTCAAGCTATTTACTGTGCTAATATATGTGGTTTACAGACAGTTTGTTTTACCGAGTGGCCTTTGTAGTGGACGACAGCACTCTGACCATGTCCCAGGCTGATGTCGAGGAAGCTGTGGCCATCTGGGTAAGTAAATTTAGCATTTTTGATTTATTATTACTTACACTGATAATGAACTTACAATAGCGAAACATGTGCTCAATGATCCACTGGTCACATTTGTCAACATATTGATATTTATTTATGCATTTATTTTACAGTTAAATCAGACCTTTCAGAACTGGACCCACTCTGTCTTTGTAGACTTCATCAGGTAATTAAATGATCTGTGGTGATTACACAATATTACAGTACTATATGAAATCATTTTATCTGTGTTTCTCTCACAGTGTCCAGCCTGGATCCCTCAACAACGGCGTCATGAGGTAAAACAGACATATTGTTAGTCTTCATTTTAGATTAATTTGAAATTTGATTGGTTTCTTCTTGGATTTCTGTGTGTTTGTTGATGTGTAGTTACCAGTGCCAGGCGTTGCTGGTTCATTACTTCACCACAAACGAGAGTCTGGGAGAAGCTGCTAAGACTCGTTTGTCCAGCAGCGAAGCTCAGCTGGGAACTGGGCTCCGGATTCAGACTGGAACCAGCAGTGTCACACATATAGGTGATCAAGCTGCACTCAAGCAATTATGCATGCAATTTGTGGCATCAATAATATGCACCAGTAGTTGGAGATGCAGTATCTACCAGTATACTGATCATTATATTTTATATTCTATTAAAATGTGTCAGCCTCTATTTGTTTTTAATTGGGTTTACTAAAGCAATATATTCTGTCATTTAGCTTCTTAGCAGTCTGTTTTGAAAACTAAAAGTATTTTTGTGTAACACTTGTTGACTAGGGTGACCAGATGTCCCTATTTACCTGGAACAGTCCCTATTTTGAGCTCTGTGTCCCATGTCTTACCAAATGTTCCAAATTCACTGATTTGTCCCAGTTTTACACAAGACATGTCCAAGTTGTCCAGATTTTTGACCACTTTCCAACAGTGAACGGAAGAATATTTAGCAATTTCTTTAGTCAAAATAGAGAAAACCGTGCTTGAAAATTACCAAAGCACAAGAAAAAAATGCATCATTGCATAGACAGATGTTTCAGAGACTGTGCGTGAGTGTTAATGAGACATGATTTGACTAAATATAATATACCTTTTTACACGCTATTTTAAAAATATTCATTACCCTCTGCAAAAACTTGAATGTGTCCCAGTTTTTAATTTGAACCATCTGGTCATCCTAGTAACACTCTTTTTGAGCCTACATCGAAGTGAAAGATGTATCACAGTAATTAAAATGTACAAATCACTTTCAACTCAATGATTTTCATCATGTTTACATTGTAAAATCTAAATTAATGACAGTTAGACAAAATATTTGATCTCATGTCATTTTTTATTTATATTGTGCTTTTAATAATGTTTTTGAATGTGTATTTACATTGCTCCCATAATCTTCATGTTAATGTATGTACGTTATGTGTCCACAGGGAACTGCCCAGAGGAGGTGTCTCTGCACTATCGATGGCCAGAGTCAAGACCTACAGTGAGCCACACTCTGCCCTGTTTCCCAAATAAGGACAGCAGTGCCTCCAGGACATGGTAATACTGAATTACCCTTGAGATTATTAAAATGAACTCTCTCTATTGATCTATGTTTTTAGTGTTTGGGAAAAACTGGACTCCGGTTTTCTATGCATAGGGAGAACACGCAAACTCTACATAGAAAGAAATTGACTGAACCATGTTTTTATTGTTCAGTCAGTTTGGGGTCCTTGGCCTAAAATTATGCTTATATTCTCTATTTGGAGTTTGAGCCAGCATCACTTAATTATTTGTAGAAGTTATACAGTATAAGTAAATTTGTGAGATTGAAGGATGAGATAGACAGCTGTATTTTCGAAAATGAAGTACACCAGCTTAATGATCTGATCTGTTGTGTATTTTTTAGTCTGATCAGTCCACAAAACTACACGTCTCACTGGTCGGCTCCAGACACAAGTAACTGTACAGTCATTAACGACATCCAGATTTCTGCAGGTAACAACATCAGCCAGTCATATTCTTTTATCCATTTCTATTTCACACATTAATTTTCTGTATGTCTAAGTTACAATGTTAGTTACAGTTCACAAAAAAGCTGTATATTATTTACATCCCAATTTAATTTATTTGTTCAGAAAATGCAGCAGTAGTGGCAGACCAGCTTGTCGTTTTCACCAATAATGATCTATCCCAGGAAGAGGTGAGTAATCATCTATAAAAAAAATACAGTTTTGTTGCCATATCACAAGATTCTTTCATCCAAAAGTCATTTGCATATTTGTGTGGTAGGTGTCCCAAGTGGTGACCAAGGTGAAGGAGCTGGTCAACGTGGCTAAAATCAACACATCTTTGGCTCATACTGTGGTCACCATCATCTCCAATGTGATGAAGAGACCAGAGACCACACTGGCAGCCACATCGCAGAAGTATACACGCTCATATTTATAATCACATGTTTTTTCTAATTGGGGCTTTGGTGTGGTAGAATAGGAAAAGTGTTAAATGTGTAGCAGAGTTCTACATCAGTCGAATTGCTTTTTGTAAAGAAGAATTAACAGATAAAAACTGAAAATGACAAGACGTAGTGCTGAGCTTTACAACAGAATTCACAGATCTATGTGTTATCAAAAAAATATTGTTATTTAATTGTGTTCAAAATATATTTTTTTCTGAAAATCTTATAAAGAGATATTAAAGGAGTAGATTAATGTAATTGGACAAAAATCAGAGGATGCTTGTTATATTGGAATAAAAAAAATAAGATGAGAGTTGAAAAGATGAGGCATGATGTTGGATTTCTATAACAGGAGAGGTTTATTTTCATTGGTTTACAAGGAGCCAGAGACGTAAACACTAAAGATATTGTGATGGTGTGCATTCCAGTTCAGTCTGCTTCTCTTGGTGAGAGTCTGTTGGCTTAGGCCAAGATAACAAGAACTGAGCTGGCAGTGTTTAACTGGCACAGGGAGATGCTTTTTTGTCCAACAATGGTGAGAGTCTTGCAGAAAAGTTGCATTGTTTGCCATCTCAGGTTGTGGTGCCAACAAACAGAAGAGTTTAACAATATGATGAACTGATATGATTGAATTGACCAGATATAGAACAGTTAGGAACAAACCAAACCATGTCCCCTAAATTCTCAAAAAAAAAAAAAAAAAAAAAAGCCTAATGGGTGGAGGACAGCATAATAAAGGTGCTCTACAAGGTAACCTTTTAAAGCACACATACTATTTAGACATTAACATGTACAATTTATTTGTAAGTTATTTACAAGCCTTTTGAACTGTGGATCACTCTTTCACAAATGAGAGATTACACCAACATGAATTACTTGGGCTTAGGAAAATAATATTTTAAGCAGCATAGTAATACTCTTCATCTTGTACAGAGTGAATACAAAACTAATAGACTAATTGTAATTTTGTTCTTTGTCCCAGGGCTCTGAAGGCGGTGGATAAGCTGGCACAGAAGATTGAGTTTGAGGGAGAGTCTGTGAGCATCTCGTCCAAACATTTGGCTCTGGGCGTCTCTGCTTTGAACACCACCATGTTTAAAGGCACCAGCTTCAGCGCTTTCATGGGGCCAGACTCCTCACAGCCTCAGGTACACTCACGTACAAACACTAATGCTGCTGCTGCTGTGTGAACCTAGGATAAAATGGCAACAAAAATGGTGGTCAGTATTTTAAAAAGCAAATAAAAACTGAATAATTGTTCATTCAGATAACAGGGCGTCAGCTAAATGAGTCTGGTGTTGTTACATTTTTTGATCAAAATATAATATACCGTAATTTCTGGATTAAAAGCCACTACTTTTTTCTTGAGCTTTGAACAATGCGACTTATAAGGCATAGCAGCAAAATTACAGATTCTCATAGACTTGATATTACAAGTGCGGCCTATGTATGTACTTTATCCTTTTTCTTACTTAAATCTAGTGGATGCGGCTTATATTCAGGTGCGCTCAATAGGGCAGAAATTACAAGTACTTCAGTGTATATGTACATATTATACTAAATTGTGCTGTCTGGAGCTTTTGGGACGTATTATTGTCAGAAAAGTACAGTAACATAAGAACATAACATATAATAAGACTTTTGTCCCATTAGGTGGAAATTCCAGTGTTGCAATCCACAATTCAAGAAAAAAAGAATAGCTGTAAAATAGACTATTTTTAGACTTAAATCTAGCTTAATGATCAGCTGAAGAAAAAAAAAAGTCATATGTGCTATTATGGTGCTCAGTGCAGTTTATGACAGCATAGGCACTACGTAAAATGGCGTTACATAATAGTATTATATATGTGATCCATATGACTATGGAAGGAAAGACTTCTGAAACCTCTCTTTTACACAGCGAGGGAGAATCATAGCAAAATGTAAAGATAAAAAGATATTTTTTCTTAAAAGCACAAGCCGTGACTTTTTTATACGTCGTGAATGACCCTCCTCCAGCACTTTTTCATAGATGTTGTTCCTTTTTTACAGTCAGTCATGTAACATAGCTAAACTGTATTTATTAAGTATGTTCCAAAGCAAACACAAACAGCATAGAACACATTTCAACCATCTAAACTTGTGTCTCTCTCCTCAGATTGACTTCATGTCGAAGCGTGCGAACCCGTTAGCTCAGGTGGTCCTCCCGGCGTCTCTCCTCGCCAACGTTTCTCTGACTGAAGTCGAAAGAGCCTCTTTGTCCAGGATCAACTTTATGTTCTTCTCCAGCACAAACCTCTTCAACGTCAGAGCAAATCCTCTCAACTAATTATAAATTATGTGCATTTGTGACTCTCATCTCCTGTTTTGTTTTTCAAAAAACAGAAAGTGCAGGACGGCCTTTCTCTGAACAGTTATGTGGTGGCCAGTAGTGTGGGGAACTTCACCATCAGTAACTTACACGACCCAGTCAGAATTGAGATCGCACACCTCACTGAACAGGTGAGTGGACAAGAATATGTGTGATTAAACTCTGTGAATTCAAACACCATTTATGCCAAAGAAGAAAGTAGAAGGACTTTTTAGGACTAACAAGATATTTCATTGTTTTTTTAATTCTTCGTATTTGCAGAGCTTTTTTTCAATCTGTCAAAAAGTGCTTAAATTATGTGGTGTAAATTATGTTGATTTACAGTACTTTCTTACTAATTGACAAGTTAGAAAATGCTTGCCATTTTTTTATGGTAAGACACAGCTGCAGGTGAATAAAAGAAAAAACATAATCTATTCTATTGTATAGCTATCAATGTGAACTTCTGCTGTACTTTACTCACAGAAAGAAAGAAAGCAAAGAAAGAAAGGGCTTAAATTAGAAAAGTTTGAACACACATAATCATACTAATAAAAAATGTATTTATATGATGTAATTATATGAAATAAGAATGACAAAAAATCATAGCACCCTGAAATATTCCCAAACTTGTCTAATATTGCTCACTAAACATTTAGAAAAATTAGACTGACCTCGATTTTGGCAGTGGCTGAATGCACAGCATGTCTTATGTGTACCTTATCTTGTTTTCTGCTTCTATAACAACGCTGCATCAACAGTAATGAGCTTGTACATTCTTCTTTTGTGTTTCCAGGCTTATGACCCTCAGAAGCCCCCCGTCTGTATGTTCTGGGACTTCACTATGAAAGGTGAGTTCAGATGTCAGCTCATTACTTTTATCTCCAGAGAGGCATTTGGAGGACATGTTCTTCTCTGTGGGATCATTACATTGTCTGTGTGTAATTCCAGCGTTCTTTTATCAGTATCTGTGAGCTTTTGCCCTCAGTGACCTGTGTGAAGTCAGGTATTTCAGCAGATAGATGCTCACCAGTTCAAATAAGCTTGCCTTTTGCTAAGCTTAAAATACTAGATACAAAATACACAAATACTAGACTGTGGAAAGTAATAATTTACGTTTTTTTGCATGTAAAGGTTTTGAGCCTCTTACCAGACTTCCAGAACTCACACTTCTTCAATACTAGATATGTCTAAATGTGGTAGTATGGATTTTTCAGATAATTGGGCCCCAAATGCACTCAAAAATGATACTTTTGACCAAAGATCAGAACTACTTTTTTTATAAGAACTTTACTTGTACCTTCTCTTTTGCTGACGTGACAACTTATGCATGTGTATTACTGGGTTTTTCTCATGTCATCAGGATGACACGCAAAATGCAAATTTCTCCTGTTCCAAACACAGCACAATGAATGACTGTAAGTACTTCAAAGCCTTAAATGGACCAGGGTTATGTCCTATATGTATTACTGCACATATAGGACATAACCCCTACAGGCTGATGCTGACTTTTCACATAATCTGGAGGATTTAGTCGCGGTGAGGCGATGGATATAATAAATGATCTTATGCTGCAGACGTCCTACTGCACTGCAAGCCAAATAAAGTAAAATAAAGTTCCTGTGATGCGAACCTAGAAAAAAGACCTTTCTTCTTGCTTTAAACCGGTTAGCACAACCGCAGACCACACAGAATTTTGGCATGTTGAAGACAGTACTTACATGATATTATACAGTCTATGGTGAAACAGTTCTAAACGGTGCTAAGTAAATAATACATTAAATATATAATAAAACAAATTCAAAACGTTTTTAAGCACAAATATGGCTTTTTGTGAGACTGTAACTTCTCCTAAATGTGGTTGTGAGTTTGCACTAGCTTGCACTCTCTGAAATATTCTTAACTTTCATTTTTTTTGGCTAATACTAACAATGGGACAAGGACATGGGACGGCTGCATTTACTTCCCGCAGTCAGCACCCTGCGCAGTTTCCATGACGTCATCTGAAACCCAACAATACAAAATTCAAGTAACAAAATGCTCACGATTTACTATTCTAAAATGTTTAAGGTAGACATTATGAAGATATGAGTGTAGTAAACTAGTTTAAATGCAGGTAAGATACAATCTTTAATAAAAGCAAAAATGTGACATTGTATGCTTGTTTTGCAGTTCTATTGGTCATGGATATTACTGATATGATTCTCCTTTATTTACATTACAGTTTGGCTTGACTTTGGTTAAATTTGTTTCTGCTTGTGTCCACCAGATGGCACTGGAGGCTGGAACAGAGAGGGTTGCCATGTCTCAAAAGAATCCAGCAGCAACAAAACTGTGTGTTTGTGCAACCACCTCACTCACTTTGGCATCCTCATGGTGAGACACAAATATTTACTGCCCTATTAAATGTTTCCTAGAGACACTAACATATAAATCATTTGTTGTGTGTCACATTTTATTAATAATCAAACCTTTTCTTCGACTACTGGTACTCTTAAAATTATACTGTTGGTGTATCAAAAGCTGGTAAAAGCAATATATTTTTGCAGTGCCTTAAAAAATAATAAAAAAAAAATTCCATCTAGTTGGTTGAGTAAATTATGATGCTATCTTCAAATATAATATTTTTATTCTAAGATGAAGATGTAAAAAGTACAAATGACAACTAACTGTGAGTTTAAACTAGTGTATAAATCAAGTAAAAGATGTAAAAAATGCATACTTATGTGTTCAAGCTTTTGGGCGGCGTCACTTTGTGAATCACTAGGGTAACTAAAATATGTAAAATGTATTTGGAGGCCTATGCCATGCCTTTCTTTTGAGTGGTGGGGAAAACATGGGTATTTTCTTGTATAACAACTCTGACTCAAAATGCAGAAGTACGGTTTCTTTAATCTCTGACATTTTATTGACTTAATGTTTCATGCAATATTTTAGAACCTGCTGAAGTTAATTATAAGCGTCATTAGTTTTAAGTGCTCATGTGGTGTATTTTTTAATCACAGATAAAACATCTTGGCTGGTGTTTACATGAGCTCACACTGGATGTGATTGATTTGTTCCTTCAACACAAATTTCAGCGTACATTTTGAAGAGTGTGCCATTATTGACAATTATTTCCTTCTTGTTTCTGTGCAGGACATTTCTGGGTCATCTGCGTACATAACTGAACAGAATACCAAGATTCTCACATTTATTACCTACATTGGATGCGGAATTTCTGCAGTTTTTTCAGCTGTTACTCTCCTGACGTACATTGCATTTGAGTAAGTAACATTTTCCTTTGCAGACAGAACCATAGTAGTTGAGCAATCGAGAATAATTTAAGCATCTGGGCAGTTCTGATTTGTCCAAAGACATGTACTGTATATGAGCTTTTCTTTGCTTCTCCAGACTGATCACACTCTCATTCTTCTGTCTGTGTCTCTTTCAGGAAGCTGCGTCGAGATTATCCCTCCAAAATCCTCATGAACTTGAGCGCCTCCCTCCTCTGCCTGAATCTGACATTCCTATTGGACGGGTGGCTGGCCAGTCTGAAATCTGATTGGCTGTGTGTCTCTGTGGCCGTGTTCCTTCACTACTTCCTGTTGACGTCTTTCACCTGGATGGGCCTGGAGTCCATCCACATGTACATCGCTCTGGTTAAAGTCTTCAACACCTACATCCGCAGATACATCCTCAAGTTTTGCCTTGTGGGCTGGGGTCAGTGCACCAAAAAATGCTTACTACTGATAAGAAATAAGACTAGGTTATCAAATGGGACAGTTGAATATTATTCAGACAAAATTACAATAATAGTGATACTGGTGTGAATCATTGCTGGTTGAGGGTATGTATTAGCTTTCCTTGACAGAGATGGTTTTGCTTTGCTTTTGACATTATGGCATTAAACGTATCCATCTCCATGGAGACCAGTTTACCACCTCAAAGTTACAGATTGATAAAGAGGCAAGCCCGTTTGGTAAGGCATTTTTAACAAGACAATGCTTGTAGATTTCATGGAAAGAAGTGGTCTATGTCTCAAACAAAACTACACAACGGTTCTTCTTTTAAAAAACAAAGAGTTCATATATTTTCTTTTTCAACAAAAAACATTATTTAGACTAGAAATCCCCTAAGTGGTGTTTATGAGCCAAATCACACTGCCTGGAGGGCAATTATGTGGTAGTAGATGGTAAAATTTGTAAGAAGTACAGTAGGCTACTTGGTTAAATTTAGCACATCAGAATTTTTACACCGGGCATTTTTGCCTCTAATCCAATGCAACATATTGTATATTATTTTAAGGTGCGTTGTGTAACTTTTTGACCAAAACAGACTTGAATTAAAGCATGTTTTTGCTTTAAGACTGCTTGCGTGGCCACAAAATAAACTGTTCGGCCTGGAGGAGGCCCTTCTTTTGTATGTTTCCATGGAAAAGCTGCTTATTTAGTTAGCAGTAACTGATTTCTTCTATTCAGACAACTTTTTAGAGAGTTGTATTTACCTTTTTGACATGTTTCGTCTGCTGGCTGCGAGCCATCTTCAGAAGCATCACCGGTCTCCATGGTGACGTGTCATTTACTAAATGTTACTTCTCTAGCTGTATTTTTTCTCATTATATTTACACATTCAGAATGTTCAAAAAAATTGTTTTCTACTGGATTGTGTAGTTGACCTTTCACCTCCAGAAAGTTTTTGATTTAGACATTTTATCGTTTTCAAAAATTGTGTAAGAACAGATTAATACTGAAGTTTTGTTGTTGTTATGTTGCTGTTGTTGATGTCGTAAATGTTCATTCAGGTCTTCCAGCGGTGATTGTGGGAGTAGTAGCTGCAGTAGACAAGAACTCTTACGGGCTTCAGAAGTACGGCAAAGGACACGGTGGACACGGATCCTCAGAATTGTGTGTCTTTTATTCTTATGCACATATCATTTAAAAAGCTAGCATTATTAAGTGTGATTTTTGTTTTTTATTTGTGTGTGTGCAGTTGCTGGATCAAGCACCAGGTGGTGTTCTATGTCACCTGTGTGGGATATTTCTGCCTTATTTTCCTCCTCAATGTGGCCATGTTTATCGTGGTGATGCTGCAGATCTGTGGACGAAATGGGAAAGAAGTAACCGGACGCTACGAGAAGAGGTACATGCGCACATTTCAATCTAATCAACATCTGTTGTTCCTGTTGCTCTCATGTAAATGTGTTTTACTTGGACTAAATAATTTACGGGGTGCACGGTAGCAGAGTGGTTAGAGGGATTAAGCGATAGAAAATGATGAAAAAAAAATGATGATGATGATGATGATAAATAATTTACTTGACGGTTTTTGTATATTTGAATGCAATACTTACTATCTATGCACAGTTCCTGTTTGAAGTTCAATTTTTTGGTTCATAAATCATATGCTCACTTAAATAACTATCATCTTTTATATTAAAGATTATGCCAAGCCATTTTTCCTACCATTAACCACAGCAGACTTCTGGCTAGACTTATTTGACTCTGGGTCTACAGCTCAAGGACATAGACCCATTCAAGGGCAAACTACATCCATATGTTTTAATACATCGTGCTGACCAGAGGGAATCTCCTGTCTTATATTTGTGAAAAGAGGTTTTAAATGACCCTCTGCAGAAAAATCAAAGCAGAAGATCATTAATTTTTTTTGGCAATTAAATGTACTTCTACAATATACACATGTACTTAATTTGATTATCAAGATATTTTACTGTAAATAAAGGACAGTTAGCTGTAACAATAAAAAAAACAAAATGCACTTTAGATTTCAATTGCCTGTGTTTTGTAGGTGCTGAGGAACCTCCGCAGCGTCATCAGTCTCACATTTCTATTGGGGATGACCTGGGGGTTTGCACTTTTTGCCTGGGGCCCAGTCAACTTAGCTTTTATGTATCTCTTCTCTATCTTCAATTCACTGCAAGGTAACAATAATGTGTAGATTACACCATGCTTTTGTTTTCAACTTCTTCTTTTTGCATCCTTAAATTTCTTGAAGTTACTGCTCATTAAATAACATGTGATCAGACCCAAGTTATGTAACTGAAATTTGCAAAAGGAGTGGTGCACTAAATCTTCCTATAAATTGTGACCAATGTTTAGTTTAAATCGTTCAAGCAGAAAAACACTGATTGTGAAAAGATAAATCTACAGTACTATTTATATGTTACATCCTCTTATCTCACTACAGCTAACTTTTGTCCTCTTTGACTCCATTAAAGGCACTCAAGCATGCTCAGTAGTACACATAATCCAGTGGGTGAATTTGTCTGTGGTGATACAGATTCTTAAAGGGGACATGTGTAACTTTGGCAAAGTTTTAACTTTGTTACAACAGTGCTTCCATCATTAATTTACTCACATTTGGATTTGAATTGATCTATTTATGTTTCTGTAATCTTGTATTGTTTTGCCGATGAGGTTTCAGTCTTAGATTCCTGCCCATACGTCTGTATTTAGTTGTGATTGTTAGAAAAGTTAAGTTACTTGTAGTTTCTAAAATGTCATGCAATGTAAAAAGGGGACCTATATATCTAATTTGGCTTAAAATTACTTCAGAATTTTATCTGGATTTGAATGGTTTTATCTGGATTTATTTCCTCACGAAATCTAGAATATTTCACTAGCTGCAAGGCACTTTTGACTAGGTATAAGAAAATTTAATGAATTAACAATGGCAAAAAAATTGGCTTGAGGTAGAAATGAATATCTTGAAACAAAAACAAAAAAATCTGATAAGAAGCTTGGTTTTCACTTCTCCATTTTTTTCTGAGCCTGTTTGAATTATTAGAATGTTTTGGGGATAAATGTTGCAGATTATTTACAGTATGTTATGCTTCAATATTAAGTACATTTAAATGTTGCCTTAAACATCACCTTAATTTTAACTTCTTTCATTGCCCTTCCCCTGGTGAAAGTCCTAACATCTCATTCTGGAAGATCTAATCCAAATCTAAGTTTGTCATTAAACTGGCTGTAATCTTAAAATGATGTGTCTGAATTTGCAGGTCTTTTTATCTTTATTTTCCATTGTGCGCTGAAGGAAAATGTGCAGAAACAGTGGAGAAGATACCTCTGCTGTGGACGCTTCCGTTTGTCTGACAACTCAGGTCAGTGCACAAGAAACACCACACAGACAAATAATCAGGATAGCCTATAGAGCTACATAATCCTCATTTAGTCCGGATATAGATTTCGTGGGGAGGAGTCTGTTCACCTCTAAATATTTACAATCTTTGAAAAACAGAAAATCACTGAAATCTAAGAATACATTTTCATCAATAGTATCTGCATTTACCCAGGCATGAAAAGACAGGGTGTAAAAACCTTAAATTTATCATATCTAGATGCAAGCTAGCCTATTTTTTACATTTTTCTGCTTCATAATATCTTTCAAATTCTAATTAATAAACCAATTCTAAAAACAATTGTTGTAACAAGTCAACTAAATAGTCAACCACATTGTAGTTTTGTTTCACCTGTAGTGAGACTAAGTTTAGATCCAAAGCAGGACTAGAACAGGATCAAATCAAGGGTGCTATAGACCCGTTCAGAGCCTACGTCATTTTGGGGGCGGAGCCGCACTGGTGCCCTCCGCAGAGTTTCCCCATACACACTATGGGGAAAACTCTGCGTTTCTATACAAAACGAGTAAGATGTACTAACGATATTAAACAGTTAGAAAACTTAACAATGACTTCAAACAAAGCTCTGACCATTCATAATGTGTTCCTTGGGCTTGCACCAGTTGACACATTTTATAACTCGTGATTTTTTTGGGCTAACTAGCTTGCCGCTAAAATCTATAGAAACAATGAGGGATCACTATCAAAACAAATACATCGCCTTAGAGTCATGGAAGTATATCCTCTGAGTCTTTTATACAAAAATTTTCTGTTGAAATCAGCACAAAATGATGCCACACAGGTGCAGTTTACTGAGAGTTTAATTCTCCACTGATAATTGATAAATAATTAACACAACTTGCACAAAAATCTTAAGCAATGTCACGGTAACTCACCTCCTGTGCTTTTCCGCAAATTACATCGTCAAACTCATCAAGGGATTTGTATGCTCAAAGCTTTTCTGTTGTTCACATGAGTTTTTCCATCAAATATAAGTAAATATCAGGCCACTGAATATCGGGACACTTACTAACGTCATGCTAACATTCAGTAGATAACTGTACATGGATCTGGAATCGCTTGCAGTTTGTTAAATTGAGTTTTTAAAGAGAGTTTTGCGATTTTTTTAATGAAAATGCACCTGCGTAGCTTGAAAAGCCTGAGACTGGGCACCACTCAGGGCTCCAGTTAGCGCGCGCAGCCATCTTTGTTTACTAACAGTAAATGGGTCTATTGACCATTTGCACGTGTCGTCACACTCCTCGAGGGAACGCCCACTTCTCCATGCTGGATGGCAAAAGCGCTGTCTGTGCGCATTACAGCAATGGAAACTTTGCCGAAAATTTGCTCGTTTTTAAGTAATTTTAATTGATTTCAGTTGTAAAATGGCTGTATCTGGAACACGCTGCACTAACAGGCAAGATCGAGGTTTTAAGCCTAAACCTGTAGCTTTTTCGTTCACATTTTGATGAAGATAGAAGACGCTATTGGATGGCAGCAATAAATCGAAAGAACTGGAATCCCTCTAAATCGCTACAGATTTGCAGTGAACACTTTAAACAAGGTAAGTCAATGCTAAAGAGAAAAAAAAATGACCTTTGACAAAAAAATAAATGCAATGAATATCTGAAACAGCCTGCATTATGCGTGGCTAACGGCTACACCCCTCTCCAGCGACAACCCGGAATGTCGACATTAAAGTGTAATTGTCGATGTTGCGGCATTAGAATATTTTCTCTCCCATCCCGGTACTCCGACACCTAACATTTTTTTGTCGATGTAGTGGTGTTGATGTAGTTCTATTGTTCTCAGAAATGCCGCTTCTCCGACAAACTTTTGTGGGTGCTTCTATTAAATCATTATTTAAAAAATATATCCATAGCGTTTTCTCGTGACTGTTTACTGATCCAAACATGACGCTAAGTATAAAAAACAGCGCGTTTCTTCTTTCTGTTTATTCTTATTTCCGTTTTGTCAAACTCTGCTTCTAAGGCCCTTGTCCCGGCTTCTGTCCATGGTGCTGAAGTTAAACGCAGGAGATCGATCAATAACTAGATAAATAAGTAAATGGATAGATTGAAAGGATGATGTTTGAATTATTCATACAAAATCCTAAAATATCCTTCTTTTAGAGCCGCAGTCGGCTGCGCTTTTTTACACTCAACAATCCCCGGCACGTTGTTGTGCGCCTTTCACGTTCCAGAGGAAACAATTAAAGTTCCCTACAACAAACTGTCAGAATGTTATAAAAAAAACGCCCTTCTATCATCTTTCTGACTGCTTATTCATCGCGCACATTGCGTAGTCCGCTTTGAGGCAGCCTGCAGCGGCCTCGCTCAGCCTCACGCTGCTGCTCAGGCCCTCTTTTACAAATGTACATATTTAGGCGCTGTGGCGTCTAAACCACGAGAGTCTTAAACACTGTCTTTATTCAGGCCTATATTTGAAAACAAAAGTTTGTAAGAGAATGTTGTGAATGTGGTCTGGACTTTTACTGGGGTGAAATGATGTTTAACTTAATCTATTCTGAATATTGTTCATTAAAATGCATTATCCTACTGGTTTATATCCACATTTCACACACGAAATTTCTCAGTTACGACTGTAACCTTCATGCATCATACAACGTGAAACGATTGGTCTCTTTGATAAAACAGACTGTTGTTTTTAAAGCAAGAGACATAAAAAACACCATGGCCTACCTTTCTCTTGATTCTCGTCGTTCCCACGGAGCCTTCACATGACAATGTTCACAAAAATCCATGGTAATAAATCACAAAGTCTTCAAAGTGTAAAACATAATCCATAATCATGTGCAGAGGCTTCTGTCCGTGTGACTCCGCACATCCTTGTGCAATACGTCCCGTTAAAGCGCGTAGTGTTATGGAGAGGTTTATTACAGTCTGCCAGCTCAAAACCACAACGTATAAGACAAAAAACACGGACCTTTGAGGCTGTCGTCTGAGGCGGACTGAGGCGGAGCAGAGCTGCGTGTCGTGGGATCAGGCGCGAAGCAGCGGCAGTTCTGATTAGGAGGACGATATGGGCAAAGTCTACAGCTTTATTCAAGTCAGAAAAGCAAAAAATGTTTAGGAAAAAAAGTGCTGCCAGTAGATAGAAGAAAAAAGACGCCGTCAATACGTGGAAGCTTGGAAAATAATGTTAATTCCGAAATGAAATTCCGCCAGACTTTGGCTTAAGCGAGCGAGTCCAAGTCCAGACTCCAGATTCAGTCCAAGACCCGGTCTGAGACCAGGTCTGCACGAACAATCGTATTGCTCTGGCCGTTTGGAGAGTGTTAAAGCAGAGGATAAAGTTTTAAAGTATTCTGTCTCTACGTCTGTCCAAAAAATACTTCTCTGTCTTACCGGGGACAGCCTGTCAGAAAAGCAACGTGAATGAAGGACGCTTTGTAACCGAGAAATAAAAGTATAATTTTTAGCCTTCTTAAAGCGACAATAAAGTTGGCCACCACACATAGGCCTATTGTCATTATGACGTTCACTGTCTGAGCTTGTGTCGGAGGAGCGGCATCAATACATTCGGAGGACAGGGATGTCGTAACAGTGGGATTTAAAAATAAAGACATTCGGAATAACGGTGTGTCGATAGAAAGGCCTGTCGACAGAGAGGGCTGACCCCGTGGCTAACACTAGCCTCACAGCTAAGTGACTGAAAACCAACCTCTTGTAGCTTTTAAATCTGCTCCAGTGTGAGACAAAACCCCGTTTACCACAGAATGGTGCAAATCATGAGGAGTAAAGTCAGGCAAACTTGAAGATTTTATTTATTCGGCAAACATAGCAGGAGGAAGAGGGCATGGATCAGCTAGCATTCATTAGCTTGTCCAAATACCTTGCTTTGTGCGTGTCTAAAAGACGTCCTACTTCCACAGACAAATGTACTGAACATGCGCCAGAAGCATCAACTGCTTTCTTTACGGAAAAATAAGAAAATATGTGAGAATTTGTCAGTTTTGCGCTCCCTGTAATGCTGCGTAAACGCACTTTTGCCATCCAGCATGGAGCAGCCACGTGATCAAGTGACGTAGGTGCAAATGGTCAATAGGACAGTGGTTTTAAAAGTGGTGGCCGGTACCTCTCTCGGGGGGGGCATAAGGTTATTACATTATGTAATTTTACCAGAAGGTATTCTCTTTTTCTAAAAGGAACACAGTCAAACCCAAATTTAAATGTTTTGGAAGCTTGAAATTATTACAATCGTCCATTTTTTTTCTGCAGTGCTAACCTCTGCAGTAGGACACAAACTGGTCTCAGGCCTTGACCAATACAAATGTAAAGGGAATAAATGTTATTTTTCATGGACAAAACAACCAAACACTACATTCAATGAGATCAAAACGTGCCTGAGACCTGAGTCCTGGCAGCGCTCCACGTTCCCACCGAAATCATTATTAAATTATGAAAACTGTGCAAGACCAGTGGATCTGATCCTAATAAAAAGATTATGGGGAGTTTGTGTCTACAAAGGGGCAGGAAGTTTCAAGGTGGTCCCGCCCAGACCCCAGTCCAGACCTGCTGACCCTGCGCCAATTCATATAGAAGCACAACAAGTGAATTTTCTCTAGAGACGTCCAGAGAAAATACTCATCAGCCAGATTACTGTATATAAGACGATATGGCCTTAAGATATAAAAGAGAATATTTGTGACATAACTGGCAGCTTAAAGGTGGCTTACCAGACTTTTTTGTTGTAAATGAGTATGCCTTTTGCGCTGAAAAGTTTACTGTAAATGAAGCATTTTAGATTCCTTCAGACCAGATCGCTGTATATATCGTCTGAATTGCATAAGGAAGGCTTTTTATATCCATTAACAGCCAATAGCATCTCTCTAATTTACTCTACTTTGCTGTCTGTAAAAAGAGATTCTTTAGCCATAGATAGGTTTTTAGTTCTCGGGGAAACTGGAGTATTTGAAAGAAACCTAATTAATTAAACTTAAAAGTATCATGGACATTTTAACGTAATTCATTTACTTCACAGTGTCTTGAAGCAAAAATGGGCAAAATATTTCAGAAAACCACCACAGACTTTGGTGTTAAATGTTGTTTTTTCTTAGTGTAATCCCAGTTTATTAATGGTGTAACCTTTGAGTCATGTTCTCCTGATTATGTTATTGTTCTTGCCTTGGTAAATGCAAAACTCATTATTACATATAAGACTTTGTAGGTCAGACATGTAAATAAACACGTGAGCTATTGAATGTTTTCTCAACCCACCCTGCTCTACCCCCTGTCTGAAGTGACATCTTACTGTTTATTTGAATGTAAAGCATGTATTTATACTATGTATTCAATCTCCTGAGCGTAAAGATAGTTTACGTCATGGACCTGGCTTCAGACCTCCACTTTCGGACATCTGGGAGCTATTAGCGATGACGAATGTTAATTACCCATGAAAATATTCTGTCCCCAGTTCAAAATAAAGAGATGAGATACAGAAAATGCATAGGCAAATTGTAGAGATTTCACCTCTTAACCAGTAATGGTTCAATATGTTTTGTTTTTTTTATCCCACCCTGCCCCACTTTTACCTCTTTCCGCATGGGCGGTAATGAAGTTGTTTTGCAGCAGTAACAATTTGCTCCTTTTCTTTATTTATTTTTGCGACTTATTTCTTGAATGAGATCCAGCGCCTCCCACTATTGTGACATCAGAAATGTGTCCGCATGATCAGCGAGCAGTTCTTCACAGTCCGCAAAATGGTGGCCAGAGGCTGTGGAGGGGGGGGAATTAGCAAGGGCAAAGCATTAAGCTAAAGTAAATCTCATTCAAGTGTTTTGGCCATTTAAACATTTTTGAGATTTAAAATAATTTTGTTGTCTAAATAGAGAAACACCTTCTGTTAAAGCTTTAGGTGCCCTATGAACCAAGCGACAGCAGTTTAAACCCTTGAAAAATGCACTAGCATTCTTTTTCGTGGGCCCAGCCACAGCAGGTCAGTGCAGCAGCCACGAATCGAAAATTCTTTTTGTCCTATGGCATTCCCATTCTAATATGTAGTTTCTCCAGTTTGACAACTAGACATGCTTAAAACAACAATAATGCTGTATTAAACATACATTGGGCAAGCTAGCTTGATAATGTATTTGTGCAGGTGATATATTGAAGTCATTTTATTGTGGGCGTTTAATTTCTGGTGTTGTTTTTCTACACAGACTGGAGTAAAACAGCAACAAACAACACAAAGAAAGTGAGTTCTGAAAACTTGGGCAAGTCTCTGTCCTCCAGCTCGTTTGGCTCCAGCACGGCAAACTGGACGTCCAAGGCCAAAGCCACACTCAACCCTTTCAACAAACGCCATAGCAACACAGGTAAGAGTGACATTTTGTATGTTATAAATAATAAATAAAAAAACACACATCATTGGTTGTGCACACCTGAATTATAGGTACACCCGGGAAGACTTGACACAGAATAACATAACATTCCATAAAAAAAAAATAAAAAAACACTAAACAAAACTTTTCATATTGAATTGGATTGACTTTTTATTAGATGGTAAAAATACATATACCACCCCAGGCATATGTTTACTCACCTGTGTTGTTTATGTATGTGCCTTTGTGTTTGGTGTAGACAGCTCTTCAAACCAGTAACCAATGAGGAGGAGCGATGGAGGTAAAGCTAAATCTGATTGGCTGAGTGACTTCCTGCTTCTGTAGCATCACACGATCTGCTTTGTTTCCCAAAATATATGCATCTAAAACATCCAGTATACTATCTACATTACATATCAACTCCAAAGATTCACAAGCATGCATTTTGGGAAAGTGTTGCCTTTACATTGAGTGGGCAGAGTTTACTGTTTTATAATTGGCTGTGTTTTAAAATATAACTCCGCCCACTCAGGGTAATATTAGTGCACATGGACAAACTCGCATTGTGCTAACTTGACCTTTTTAACCTAGAGTTTGAAGTTTAAGTTGTGGGTTACATTTGTATCAGTGTTAGAACTGGCTTGCACTGATCAAATTAACTTTAGTGTGTCACATTGTGTGGTTTGCAGTGATATCATTTTTGCATGTTTCATATTGCATTGTTTAGAAAAAGAACTTTACTGAACAAACAAGATCATGACAATTATAAAACCACAGCATTTTAGAACAATGAGTGACCCAGCTTGTGCCAGAAATTACAAACAATCCAACCATGACTTGAATCCCTGCTGGTTTTCCAATGGCTCTTAAGAATTAGCGTAATAATCTTCAAAGTCTTTTATTGGTCGCAGACAGTGGATAAACCATGCCAGGACAGCTGCCCTAAATGAAGTTTGATGTTTTGTTTGAAAGCAGCAAACAGGATGAGTAAACAAATACACAATGTAACTGTGCTATAATTTAAACTGCTGTCAATATTAGGATTGAATAAAGAGCAAAGCTAGACCAGACTGTTAGGAGTTGTCATTGGCTGTAATAACTTAGATTACTTTAAATTAGGACTTCCACTTATCATTCAACTTCTCTATGGTGCATATTGAACTAGTTGTTCTATTGCTGTTGTTAATGTGATAATAAAGGACATATATTTGGCCTGCATCATGTTGTTAATGCCATTTAGTATCGTTACTGTCGCGCCTCATGTTTTAAAACTTAAAATAATGTATATACACTTTACCAGTAAGGCATTCTCTCTTTGGGATTTGTGTTGCATTCCATCTACTGGCAGCTAAGAGAATTACCATGAACACAACACGCTAATACACAGCTTCAGAAATTGTCCAAATGAGTCAAATATACAGACTTAATACTTCATAATTTGTACAATTCACTAGCAAGGACCACGCCACAATAAAAGAATGCAATTAAAATATTTATTGATAATGAATAGATAAATGGAATGAAAGCTGGAACAAACAAAATGGGGCAGAAGAGTCGCTCACTCTGAGATCAGATCATGCATGCGTATGTACAGACACTGCGGAAATCACGAAACCAGTTCATAGGGTTCTTGACTCTGAGCCGTGCATTAGATCTAATGCACAACTCCTCATTTTTAGACCTTACATCAACCATATCTTGTCTTGATATCTCATCTTTATCTTGATTTCGACAGAAATTAGCAGCTGAGCAAGTGTAGCTCAGCCCATGTGCTTAGCCACATAAGCCCTTAGCACGTCCATCTTTTTTCTATCCAGATTCCTCTTGCTTGTGGGGTATCACTCCTGCTCCCAGCAACAGTAAATTAGACTCTACGTGTCTGAGGAGAATGTACTTAATGAATGTAAATATCATAATCATGTCATAATGGTGAAGTGACAGATGTATACTAACAGCTCAACAGAAGAGGGATGCTCACTGTTGGCATGACGACTACCATCTCAGAAAAAAATATATATTTTACCCTCATAAAGAAATAAGATGATAACTTACTGTGTTACTGGGAGTCATGTACCAGTAAAAATATATATTCACATCACTAATTTTATCTTACTCTATCTCTTTCACTTGGTGGTCTTCAGTATAGAACTATTTTCCACAAATCAAAGAATAATTTTGTGATTGTTTAGGCAGTTCAGGTTTTAAATTGCATTACACCTTCTCACTAGAAGAGTTTTGACCTGACAAGAAGATTGATACAACAGCTAAAAGACTAGCCAGAAAGAATCAATCTTTACAGTTTGAGGAAACTTCTTTCTCCACATGCACAAGTGTCAGTGTAACTAGCGCCTAACCTGCCATGAAGATCTGCTCTCCTGTGTCTTTAACAAGCAAGTTTAATCCACACTCATTATTTATTTACACAAATCAGTCAGTTGTTTAATTTTATTAGTAAGAGTGAAGACACATTATTTTTCTCTGTGGGACACTGACTTGACATTCGCTCTTCTCCTGTCTGTACTGAACCCAGCAAACTACTGTGAGGCAAGTTTTTGTTTTTGTTTGTTTGCTTGTTTTTTTGTTTGTTTTTTTAATAACCCTAGTAAATTGACAAAATTATAAGGAAAATGATTCTTCACACACTGACATTTCAAAGGCATGTTGCTGTGTGTTTTAGGTGCGAGTTTGTGTGGACGTACTGTGTGATGTGGTCAGATTTACATTTTGATCTCTTGAAGACAACAGTGGCTAGACAGTGAGTTCAACTATGTACAAGTTTTTATTTAGCCCTACCACATAGTTAAAGTGAGAGTCGTGCAAATGTGTGCCAAAAAGTGTATTTACAAAAATTGCAAACTAACTTTTTGAAGCTTGAACACTTTGCAGACTTGAAGGAAATAGCCTTTAATCTTAAAGAAAACATAGGTGGTCTCTGCACTGAGCTGGTGGCCCAATCTCCTTCATGTGGTGAGTCAGTCTTATGGCTCTTTGTCTAGTTTTCACACTTACAACTTTTGTTTTATGGCAAAGTGGTGGAATCTATTTTAAAGCACTAAAAACATTGTAGACTTCCGCAGACTTTTGTTCAATATCAGTTGCCTTCCAGTACAAAAAACAAGGTCAAACCACAAGGTCTCCAATAATATTTCACACTCAATTCAAAAGAATATCGAATGTTTTTTCTTCTCTGATTAAAACGATCATATCATATCTGTAGACTCAATATGGATTAAAAGAAGTAAATAATTAAGTAAATCATGAAAAGATCATTTCAAGGCCCCATGAGCCATGAATCCACTACTCTAGACCAGGGGTTCTCAAATTTTTCAGACCGGGATCCTCAAGACAACCATGAAAGTGACTCCTGACCTTCACATAGACGTTTGTAATCATTTCAAGTTTTCAATTCAATCATAACAGGCTTTAATCTGAATTATTTTAGTAGTTTGTTGTGTTATTTGACTGAAATTCAGTACAAAATACTGTTTATAGTGAAGTATTATTCGTGAAATTAATCTTGAAATCATCTCGCAACCTCCAGAATTTGCTTCGCTGCCCCACTTCGCGGCATTTTGTTCCCCCAAAAGCATGAAAGGCAATGGTTGGATGCTTGGCGTTGTTTTTAGCATGGCTAGTTGTTATTAGACCTTCCCGAAATGGCAAAACTTGATCATGTCTTTGAAAGTTGTGAGAAACGCTTCTAAAGTTATTGAATAATCATGAAACTCAGAATGCATATGCGAGCGAAAATGTGGACCTGTGTGCAATGTTTAAGACCAAGGGTTTTGTTTATTTTGTTTGACGTTAATATATTAGTTTAAAAAGTAGATTCTGCTTATCAGTCATTAGAGACATTACCCTAGGCTAGTTCATAATAACAAAGACATGAAATTGAAAAATATCTAGTTAGTTTGGCTTCTTTTAACATTTTTTGTGACTACTCCAGCTGCTTGTGTATGTCTCTTTCAAAAAAAAAAAAATGCCCCGTGGACATTTTTACACCTGGCCCTTTTCTCTCAGCGCACATAAATCGAATTAACGACAGGGTTTAAGTCGTAAAACACAAAACCGTGAACAGTGAATGAAGTTTGGAGATGTACACAGGAGCGCAATCCAACAAGGAGCTCATTTGTTAATTCCATCTTTTCGGTCATGTTAGAAGGATGATCACTCAAAATGATCAAGAATGAAAAGGACACAGAAATCTTTTCTGATGAAAGACTGAGCTTGGATCCCTTAGTTTATGCGTACAGCTTAGGTATAATCTTGTTTGTTTTCAATGAGTTTCTATCAAGTGTGTGTGTCTGTCTTTCTGTCTTTGTTTCTTTCATTCATTTATTCAGTCAGTCATTCTTTCTTTCTTTCTTTATAGCTTCAAAGCATCAAGCAACAAAATTTAGATTATTACATTTTTAGTTTCCTCACTTCTGTGCTGATTCCAGATTAATTTCTGCTGATAAGTCACAACTACACGCTTGTATGAACATGAGCTAGGGTTTGTTTATTTCACAGTTCCCTCTGTAACCGTAGATACCGTTAATGGATTCAAAGTTTGAGACTTCAGCGTATGGGGTGCACAATTATTTATTTTCTCAAGGGCAGTATTCAACTCCAAGTGCTAAGGTCATTGATGTAACAAATGTTTATCATTAGAAGCTCATTTCTGGAAAATATGCATTTCAATCTATTGTCTTATTGTCCTTTTAATAAGTGCATTGTTCCATAGCCAAGGCAATAAAAATTTAAATAGAAAGAGTGAAAAAAGAATTAGATCAAAAACTTCGAAAAAAACAAATGCTGTGTTTTGAAATACGTGACTATTCGCTTTATTAGAACTTTGGACGACACTTCAGCACTGTCCTAATGATGAACAAAACAGCTCCATTCCGGACACACTCCATTAAGCTCCAACAGACGCTGGGACCAACACTGGGACACTGAAATTACCCCATGATGAATGCTTATCTACTTTTCAGTGATCCGATAGGCAAGTCAGCTCAGATGTTGATTACTTTTGTTAATTTTCCTCCATCAAGATCCCAATTAAAGTAAAATTTAAATGCAACGACAAGGACCTATTAGTACATTCTAAAAGATATTGTTACAGCTGAAAATGTTGGAATACTCATCCGGGAAACATCTTTGAATCTAGTTCAATGGGAAGTCGGCAAATGCTCCAAAATCAGAGTGATTAATGACAGAGGTTTCTGCTCACAGGAATGCATTTCTTATTCAATTCAACAGGTCGAGTGAGTTCACAACTGTCTCATGACCAGTGAGATTTTGTATTCAATTTGTAACACTTTCTCTTTGCGTAATGGGGTTTCCTTTTGCCAATTCTAAATCTTTATAAATAGAGATAAATAATATATCTGGCGCATACAATTTCCATCCAATGAGATGTCAGGAGAGGTCAGGAGATCCCAGGGAGCGCTCACTAACAGACATCCATTTTGGAAATATTCCATTCATTTTAATGGAGAGAGTTACTGTAGTCTCCTTTGTTCAACAACCACAAGTCGACATTATGACTGAGTTTCGCTGTACAAAAATATGATGTAAAGACACAGAAGAAGAAGGTTGTTCCACTGTCTAAATGTGTAAACATATTTAAGAATAGACACCTGTGGGCTTAAAACTATTGTAAAGCTAGCACCACCTGCTGTTTTAAGACCCATAGTTACTTTCCTGGGTTTAAGTCACGCCAAAAAAAATCTATTAACTCAGTTGGACTCGACTTGTATTAGTTGAGCTTAAATTACACACTTCACCAGGAAGTGTCTTGAAAAAAGTTGTTTTCCATTGAACAGTTTTCCTCCAAATCAGACCATTCCCATCGCTTTATAAGACACATTATTTGTTGCGACATTACAATTAGACAATAAGTCTAATTGTTTTTATTGCCAACATGTGTTTTGCATCAGAGCAGTAGCTTCATTACAAAAATACCACACACAACTTTTTTTTTCTTCAATTTTTTTGTATTCATCCCGAATACAGCTTTTTCAATGTATGTACATATGTACACACAAGTCATTAAAAACAGGGTATAGCCTTACTATCTTGAGATACCATCTGGAAGGTCCATTTATGGATGGAAACGATGTCTGGCTTTCGCTAACTGGATTTTACAAAAAAGTTTGCATTTATTATCACTGACCAGTCAAAAGCATTTTGTCTGACGGCTTTCAGCAGCAGACTGACAATGTAGAACTCAGTTCAGAGGTACACATATCAATCTTATTTGAGCCAAGTTAGATATAACTAACAATGCATTATTTGTGCCATTCAATGTTGTTCATTTCTGTCAGTAACTCACAGTGTATTGACTAAGGATACAACGATATATTAAAAACATATCGTCTGGCCGCCTTGTCGCTCTTTCAGATTTCTGTAGTTGTGATTGACAGATTAATTAGCCAATTAGAGACACGCATCTTCCGCTGTTTAAAATCCAACATGGCTGCTCCCAACAAAAAATACATGAAAAAAAATATTACATGGAACTGAAAAACATCGCGGATTTCTGCAGAATCAATGAGCGAAGCAAAAAACGATTTTAATGTGAGGTGAGTGAAGTTAGATTTTGGTCTAAATAACAAACGACCAATCAGCTCCTTTGTTTCATGTGCGTCACGCAAATAAGCTAACCTGATTGCCCGGTACAATGTGGATTTGATCTGAAACGCAGGGGGCGTGGCGACCAGACCCACTCTTCGCAGTTTGCTGAAGTATGGGTTCTGGACCCCAGGCAACACAACAACAACATGCACATTTCTCAAATATTAAAGGGAAACTATGTGAGTATTAATGCAAACCATAATTTTGGTTTTGCTTCCACACGAAATATGAAATTAATTGCATCTGAATCTATTTGTTCATAGTAGATATATTTTTTTTTTTTTTTTTTACATTTTAAAAAGAACTTTAAATGAAAAGTTATCTGATCAATACCCTATACCTTCTGCGTCTAGTTTATGACGTTCTTCTGGATCTAGACCACAGCTATCCTTTCCATAACTCTTCCACCACAACTCAATATTACTCAGACATTTTTCCCCCAAACAAGGTCTGTGCATATTGAGAAATTTAAATCTTTTTCATAACCGGTAGTTATTATTTGGGACCCTGGGTTTGACCTGAGCATAGCTTCACACACTCAAAGTATTAACTATTGGCTCTAGGAAAACTGTGAAAATCTTTTAAAGGAAGAATGCCAAACCGACTAAGTTTGGAAGATTTGAAAATAGGATAACGGCAAAAACAACACAGTTCCTTAAATGGAACTGTTTAGGGGTGTTCAAAATGTTCAGCAGGTGAAAGAGACAGTTACAGTTTCCCAAATGCACTATGAAATGTGGATATCCTTTGTTATATAGACCAATCAGTAAAACAACACAGTTTTTTACTCCTATCATTCCTGAATTATTTCTTGGACCACTACTTAGTATGTTACTAGAGATGTATATCTTGATTTTGTCTTGAGTACTTTTTTGGCAACATATTTATTACAGTCGTGGAACATTCTGGACCAATAAAATAACATCTTCATGACGGCAAACAGGAGGCGGACCTTCCACTAAAAACATACCTTATGCACTTGTAAATGCCAGGAGCAATAACATTTCCAATGTACGAACTCCTAAAGAAGTTAAAGTTCAACAGTGATATCAAGACCAAAGGTAGAGTTGGTTGAGGGCTGCATTTTAAAATATAGGACATTTTGTGTTGTATTCAAATATGGCATTTGGGTTAATAAAAAAAAGTTAAAATATTTACATTTACTTTACTGTATGATTTAAATCGGTATCCGCAGTCCAAATTGTTGTATGCGTTTATTAGAGGGCCACTAACAATAATAATCAGAAATCATTCTGGGGGCTGCCTTTGGCACCCGCGCCGCCAGTTTGACATCCCTGCTTTAGAAGAACAAACACTGTCATAACAAAACTAGTTTGTTTTTTGATCACATGTTCAAAGCTTATTGTGTATTTAGAACATCTGTGCTTACTGTATGAATAGTTCTATTTTAATTTGACAATCATTCTCTACTATCCTGTGTTCTAATTTTGTCCCGTGGTGGCGGGTGCACAAATGGGACCTTCCAGTCACTCCTCCAGTTTCATACATGTGTAATGTTAATGCCTGTGCCCTAGGATTCAGTCCATCACCCAGAGGTGGATGAACTGAATCCTTGGCATCATCTTGTATGTTACAGACTTTGCTGAGCTGGCCTTGTGTTTTATTTGGTTTTAATCAGCTCTGGCCATATACACACATACAGTACACTGTATTAATGTTGGACATAGCTAGGGCTGTAGTTCTTTAGTCGTTTAGTCGATTAGTCGGTCGATGGGGCTTTAGTCGACCAAAATTTGTATTAGTCGACCCAGCCCGAGCCCGCGCACGTCGTGTCCGAACCCGACCGGAACCTGTGCCTAAGCCTGAGCCCGAAGAGAGCCCGCCCCGCCCACTCACTGAACTGTGGCATTTTAATGACAGAAAAAGCTTCTTATGATGTCCAGCGTGTTTAATGTAAGTGTCTCGCCGCTTCCTCCACCGCACATTCCTCTCTCTCTCTCTCTCTCCCTCCCTCCCTCTTGTTCCTTCTTTCTCCCGCGCGCGTAACGTGCCTTCCCGTCTTTCGTTCTCCTTTACCTGCTCCGCGCTTATTCACAAGTCTTTTCTCTCTCTCTCTCTCTCTCTCTCTCTCTCTCTCCCTCTCTGTTCCTTCTTTTCTCCCGCGCGCGTAACGTGCCTTCCCCGTCTTTCGTTCTCCTTTACCTGCTCCGCGCTTATTCACAAGTCTTTTCTCTCTCTCTCTCTCGCTCTCTCTTCTCTCCTCTCTCTCTCTCTCCTCTCCTGTTCCTTCTTTTCTCCCGCGCGCGTAACGTGCCTTCCCCGTCTTTCGTTCTCCTTTCCTTTACCTGCTCTCCCTCTCTTCTCTCCCTCCCTCCCTCCCTCTTGTTCCTTCTTTTCTCCCACGCGCGTAACGTGCCTTCCCCGTCTTTCGTTCTCCTTTCACTTTTACCTGCTCCGCGCTTATTCTCAAGTCTTCTCTCTCTCTCCTCAGTCTCGCGCCGTATAGTTGGCCACTTAAACACGGACTTTTTTTTAATCACTGCGGTGGTTTTGTGCTGTGTTCTGACGCGGCTGTCAATCATCCGCGAAGCGCACGTGTTCAGTACGGCTCTACGTCTTGGCCCGAACCCGGCCGGCCCACATTTCTCACGTAGTTGTCGGGCCTGCACGGGCTCGGGCCCAGAATCTAAACTCTGCCTTTTTTTGATATAAACACACTGGTCATATTCATTTTCTGTGTAAATTGTTGTTTTTGCATGAACTCCATTGCACTTTTGCCTTTTTGCGTCAGATTAATTGTCAGATCAAACTATATTTTTTTTTAGCTTCAGAGCTTTAGCCACGCCCCCTTTTTAGTCGACTAATCGGTCGATGGGACATGTCTTTAGTCGACCAAGAATTCTTTGGTTGACTACAGCCCTAGACATAGCTCACATTCCTCTGCTCCATCCTAAAGAGCCCAGTCTGTCTACTGTAACTCTACTCTCTGCGTTTTCTTTTCCTGTCAAAACTCCTGCAATTAATTAAAAATTATACCTTTATGTTGGACTGTAAAGAAATACACTGTGAACCTGATAGCTGCAATCTATATGTCTCACTTCTAACTGGAGTCATACATTAGTTTCAGACTTGTAAATGGCTGTGTAATTGTCTGTTATTTTTCAGTGGTTAAGGCAGTCATGTTAAATGCATGGTGCAGAACTGGCCTGATTTCAGGAATAATTGTGTTTTTTAGAGGGAATGAATAGGCATAATGGAAAACCCTAAGCACTGTGATTCACTGGCATTACACTACACTTCAATATGTGTTTGTCTAATGTGGGAGAAATAAAACAGCTGCAGGTTTTTGTGTTGGCCACCTGAGAATAGAATTTAACTGAACTGCTCCTGATAAATGATACAATCAAATTAAATATGATTAAGGGTGAAACGAGATCTACAATTCCCACAAGAACAAGACAAAATGAGATTTTAACAGATTGTATATTAAATTATGCAATCCAAAGTTGCCCTACAATTTTGGCTGCAGAATTTCCCAATTAAATTTTTTACTGTCATAGTAGCACCACTTTTCGAACCTACGACTTTACAAGAGAAGTGCTTGGTCATCGTTTTTAGTTCAAGCCAAACGTAAATTTGGAAAAAATCTTAATAGCCCAATTTCAAAATGTGTGGACTATCTTGTGTTGTGAGATCTTGCGGCACAAGATTTTGCCCCAACCATAGGAACGATAGATGGACTGATATAACATGTTTCTACTCCTGTAACTGTTAGCGGTTTTGTTGACTTGTTATGAGCTGCAGATGCCTGCTGTCAGTCTGTCAGGTGGTCCTTGGAGAAGAGTGTTCCGTGTGGTTAAAAGGAGGAACACTTCTTCATCATGATTTATGTTTTTTCCTAATAGTTTGAACTGGAATTCCTTTGACACAAGCTCAATTTTTGTCCATAATATGATTGTTTTGCTCTGATCTGATAGGGCAGGATTAACATTTTTCTGATTCTGTTTCTTTGTGTTTTTGTAGGTAGAGATACTTCACTAACAATGTGTTTCGCCTAAAAGAACCGCCTAACTTTACAACAAAGATGAACCAAAATCTACCTTTTTGTGTCATGTTATATCATCATTAGTTTATTCAGTTGTTTTTTGATCGATCCATGCGTGTTTGAGTTTATACTTGAGTGTTCAGAAAAAACTGATTTTCACCTACTTTTTATCCGAGCCCATGTGTTTGTGTTTACTTGTGATAACCCAAAATATTCAGAATAATTTTGCAAGGTTCAAACAAACAGGTTCAAAAAAAGGTTAAAAAAAAGTTATAATTTGTTGCTTGTTGCCTTTAAATTTTACGATGTAGAGGCTGATCACGTCTGCGATTTTGAACAGGAAGTTATTGAACCTGCTTATATTTTTTTTTAGATCAACTAATCACATTTTTTATGAATCAAGTTCCAATAGTAGCCTATCAAATTGTCATTGTTCAGTATAATTTAGTTTGGTTTAGTTTAGTTCATTTGAGCAACATTAAATACATGCATAACATGTCAATGTAATAGAAACTACAAGCAATGGCACTAAAGAAGTAGAAAGAAGTTCCAATCCGTGCTAATGAATTTATATTCTTATGTTTATACACTCAGGCCGGTTAATGCATGATTGTATAGTTTTTCGTTTATGGTCATACAAAAAGAAATGCTGCAAATAAAAAAAACAGAATAACAATGAAAATCTTGCTAGATGAGAAGCAAATAGTTTCTTCCGTTTATGGTCGCACAAACTTCACACATCCATTTTTAGGACAAAGAAAGATTCATTGTTTATGACTATAAAAAATAAAATTTCAAGGATACATTATTTGTTTATGATTGAAGATTGTACTAAAGAAAAAAATGCTTATGTTAAGGAGAGGACAAGTTATTTAAACTTATTTTTGTATGTATTTATATATTTTTATATTTTATGTTATCTGTTTATGAAGGACTAGAGATGGGAATTTAGACCACTAACAAACTGATTGTTTATGTTCATAAAATTATTATCGAAAGCAAAATATTTGAATATAAAAAATGAAATATAATAAAAATGTTTGTTTGCTGTATCACCCAGCTCAGACTGCAGCCTGTCTGATCATTTTGTGAACCTAAAACCACATTACTCACACAATGATCCATTTCCCCCATGCACCCTAATGCAAACACGATGATCCATTCTAATTCCACCCATGCACCCTAATGCAAACAGTATTGTTTTGACAGCCGACATGTTGTGACCAATCTATAATGAGGTGTTTTGCTTTGTGTCCACAGATAAATGTTTGTCGACCCCGAGCGGCCCAAAGTGCGTCTCCTCCTCTGTGTCCTCCTCAGAGGCGGAGCCCACTTCCTCTCCCTCCTCCATACTCCCTGTCAGCCAGATGATCGATAAGGTCAAAGGTTACTGCTCTACCCGCTCTGACAACTTCTACAAAAACATCATCCTGTCCGACGGATTCAGCAACAGCACCAAGTTTTGAGCAAGATTTCTCTTCATCAAAAAATCATGTTTTTGACTCAAATTATGTTGGCAAAATGGACAGGTATAATAGTAGCATTTTAGTGAAAGGAATTACACCATCATATGGCTTTTAAACCGCTTGTTCTGAAGTAATCACTCATGGTTTCACTAAAGAAGGTTTTTGACCAAATAAGAGATAAAGTGCCTTTATTGGCTGTTAATAGCATCGTTTCCATTTTATATTTTTTGACACCGCAGTGACAGCATGTAACTTTCTTGAAGTAAAAATCACATGCATATTTCTCTTGAAATAGGAAGTTAAAATTACTTTGGGTTATTTTATGTGTAGCTAAATCGGTTCATCATTATCATTATATTCCACAAAATATCATTTTGTGGAATATTATAGCTAAAAAAAACAAGATTTCTATGGAAACAAGCTGGACTCTCTTCTAGCCCACTATTTACTATGCTGACTACTGTTCAAGAAAAATGTCTAAATAAAGCAACATGCTCTGGTTAAAATAAAAGTTTAACTAAAAAAACTCTGACCTAGCATAGGGTTATTATCAATGTATCTATCGGTGTAAGAATTAGAGTCCCATCTTTGTCTAAGAAGAGAGCATTCATTTCCTAAAATCCAGGTGTGCTTGTTATTCTTTATTAGCAAAGCACTTTTGCTTCTGTTAGCATAACAACACAGCTCAACACATCCTGGCTTCTGAAAGTTGCTGCATTGTATTGAATAATTAGTAGACTCAAAAAGCATTAGGTAAGTTAGTAAAGACAAAATCAACATTTTTGTCATCTAATTATGTTTACAGCCACCTTTCTAAGATTGCAGTTGCACTATAAAAAGTTGATGCCAGAAAAAATATTAAAATTCACTTCTTGATTTAAGCCAATAGTTGTGAAATCGTATTTTTAAGCCATGGAAAAGTAGTAGTGGTCATACTGTCCAAAATCAGACTCCGTCCAAGAACTTTATCACTTTGACCTCAAAGGATTCAGCAATACCTAAGGACCTAAGCTTAAGTTTGCTCACCATCCATCATAAGACCAGACACAGGCCGTTTTAGGACACAAATGTGGATTTAAACTTTGACAGTAACTTTCTGTGGTTGCAGATTTCTTGTCCTGGAATTCCCAAAGTTCCACCTCATTGTCTTTTTTTGGGAAAATATGCTTATCTCTGCTGCTCTAAACCAGACCCTCCTTTTCACAAATATTTCTCTGGTTCAGATAGTATGGAAAACAATCAAACTCAAGACCTTTTCAGACTATGCTAGTTAAGCTTATGTTGAAGTTAAATGATGCTAGACTTTTAGTATAAATTTACTTAAAGCTGAAGTACCTAATATGAAAAGAACTTACAAATTATGAGAAAAAGGAAAAAAGTTGGATACCCCAGATTTAAAGTTGAGATACCTGATTTTCAAACAACTAAATGGGTATTTCAATATGTAAAACTAGTAATTAATATCTGCATTAAGTTTTGATGAAACTAAGGTGAACCGCCCAAGTACAGCCAATCACAACACTGTTTTCAGTTGTCAGACTGCTGTGTACTGATTAGGAGAGTACACAGCAGTCTGATTTTGTCACAAAATGCTACTTTTACAGTATACTATTTCGCAGAAAAGATGAAATTTCATTATTGAGACACAAAAAATTAGGTACCCCAGCTTTAATTTGCAAATTTTGTGTAAGCTTATAAATTAATTTACATCACTTTTTTCACCTATAAAACTATACCAGATACAATGCACAGTTTGTCTTTACCTTGCATGAAATTTGGCTGCCATTGTGTATCTTACCAATGACAAACAATACTTGTAATGTTGGACATGAGGAGGTTTACATCAGTGGATCAGTGCTTCGGGGTGGTCACTGTAAAAAAAAACAGCCGTCTTCTACTGTATCTTATCACGTTACAAATGAGCTGAGTCTTTGAGGAAATGGTGTTGTGGAGGTATAGGCGAGAACAATAATATACATTACTGTGCACAAGGCGAATAGGCAGGTAAACTAAACCTTGGATTGAAAAGATTTTTGTCAAAGCCGCACGTGGGATCTGAAGATGCAATATGTAACTTATCTCACAGCAGAAGTGTGATGGACTAGAAAGATTACATGATGCACCTTGCTGTAGAGTTTACAAAAAGAGGTATACATTTGAACGGTAAAAAGTCCTGAAAAATACTGTTATTAAAACATACAAGTGTATTTGACAGTCTCTAATATTTGTTTGGTGGATTAACATTAGTTCCTGAAAATAGTTTTACATCGGTTTGTCAATTTAAAAAATAAATGTATCAGAGTTGATTGATCAAAAGCGACATGACATCCAAAAATTTTCAGCAATAATTTAATGAAAAAATAATGTAAAGTTTAAAATCTGTAAAATCATAACTATCTTTACAGTCGGGGGCGTGGCTTGCTGTGGGGGAAAGTCATAGGCAAACTCCTAAGGGAAACTGAACTTTTTACCTCTTTAAAGATGTCTTCTGGCTAGTTAAGTGTATTTTTAGCACAATTACTTCAATCCATGTCAGAACAAAGTTTAAATGGAAGTTACTGATGTAGAGTTATCTCAGAAAAGTAAACGGAAAGTTCTGTAGCTTTAAAAATGCACCCGACAGCGCTAGATTAGCATTTAGCTCGCAGCTACTGTTATGTTTGCATTTGGACCATTGAATCACTTTATTCGTCTGTTTTGATGCAATGTTCCAGTTCTGTTTCCTACACAAAGGTTAGCGAGCTTGGTCTCTGATGCCGTTCGCTTCTTTTTAGTGAAATATGTAAAGTGACCTGTCTTATGCACTTTAATCAAAAGTTAAAAGAGAAATTAGCATTCAAATTTTCTAGTTTTTGTTTTGTTTTGTCTTTTTCTTGAGACATAAATTAGTAGTAACTCCTACCCAAGTCGCAGCCATAAAATCTATTCTAGTACATACAAATCCACAGCAATCCCTGATAAAAACAAAATTATATGTTTTATTCTTGCCAAAGTTGTCACCTACCTAAACCTTTTGCACAGTACTCTATCTGTAGACTGTTTTTGATTACTGTAATGTTTATTCAAAGTATGTATGGAGCCATAGACTTTGTAAATATTGAGAAATCTGTGTGTGTCGTCTGTCTTCTGTTGTGTTATGTTATAGGTTGTTTTTGTTCATGCCAGTACGGGGTCCAGGAGGGGTCAAAAAGGCTTGTACATACAAACACATTCCTTTGGCGCGCACCGCTTTGGTCTGCAGCTCACAAAGAGGTCAGAATAAGTCTCTCCAACTGTCACGTTCCTTGTAGACGCTTCCAGACCAGAATCCTTTGAGGCGACACTGGAAATAGTAAAATGGATGCTTTCTATGGCAGAGAAGTCAAGTTTTCAGTGAAGTTCAGCCAAATATTTTGAATCTGTCCAAGAAAAGGTCATTGCAAAGCTTTTATTGGCGGATGTCTCTATAATCTATGCTATTATCCAAGTAGTATTTTCACTTTAATGCACACTACATTGTTTATTTGGTGGAAAATCTTTCTCCTGCCAGTCTCCATGGTGATGTTACTGCTTTAATGTGTGATTATTATATTTACACAAAATGTACTCAAGTGAGCTTGTAGCCATGGTACAATGTTGTTCAATTATCAGAAACATCCTTTAAGTATGTGTATTTTGTTTCATGCATACATCTTTGAGTAATTAGGCTGTGTACATTTCCAAAGCTGAATATACATTGTTCCGTTTTGTGTTAACATTAAGTAAAATGTGTCATGTTTATTTTTTCAGTTTCAAATGAACTGCTTTGCTATGCATTGTAGCTTTCAAATGATTCTGGTAAAGGTTTTGGGAGTTTTTCTCATTATCTGTTTCATAATCAGTTCGCTCACTCAGTATGCAGGCTTTCATATGGAAACAACACAGTTTTTCTATTGGCTCAGAGGAAACATTGTAACTTCAATGGTAACTTCAAAATACATTTTCTTTTACAGAGTCACGGATATAAACCTATGAAGTAGCTTTTACACACCAGATTTTAATCTTGGACTAAACAAGAAGAAAACATTAGTTCTAAGCCTGATTTATTAAAATTTTAAGTCTAAAATTTGTCAAATATATATATTTTTTAATTCTTATTTTCAATCAGATCTAGTTTACCAAAAGACTAAATCTACTGTACAAAATCTCCTCCGTAAAGTCGTATGGATTTAATGTGTCAACAAAATGTCTCGCCTTAATGACAGTGTTTTCAGTTTGGGAGAAAGACCCAGCCTAAGCGTGCAGAATTTATGTGCTAAGTGAAACCAAATGAAAGAAAACATCAGTTCAGGCATGTTTTGATGAGGAACATGGACCAAAATCTCAGTGATACTCATTAAGTTATTTGTAATAATAAAATGCAGAAAACCTATACAAAAGACAGATCCATGTTCCACTTTGAACGTCCATGAAGAGTCCATGAACCCCAAGCCAGACCATTGTCAAAAGAACACATGAATCATGATCACATGATAAACAATGAGAAACTCGTCTTTACTACATCTTGTCTGAAATGTTTAAGCAAAATATAACTACAGTGACTAAAAATGTCTGGTCAAACGAACACTGTAATTTAGCCTTTATGATATACAGTTGGCAAGTTAAATACCATTTTGTGTAATATTCAAGGCAAAGCAATAACATCTCCAAGGACACACCGCCCACATCTGTTACCTTTTACTTACAGAGATAAAACTAAGCTTATTAAAATGTTACTTAGAAAATTGTGTCACATATAATGTATAAATGAAGTCACCAGTCTTTATGTATAAGCTCTGGCAGTCCGCTGTGGAAGTCATTGGAAAATCTCTGTTTTTTCTGGCTTTACTTTAAACTAAAGATTTGATATATATGATACTTTTCCCAAGGCCTTAAATGACGACATATGTTTTATTCATTATCTCTTTTACTTTAGGTTGTAAAATATGTCACATGGCTTGGCTAAGCGGAAACAAAAGTCAAGTCAATGGTAGGACATCTACAGACTTAAGAATCACATGTCCTGGGATTGACATCACATACTTGACATTTAGTGATGGCATAGAATTACATGTAACATTTGTCTAATCAAGCTTTTTGCACACTCACTCTCTGTGAATGGTCTTTTTGTTGCACATACTTGCCTCATTCTTTGTGTAGTTCAATATCGTACCGTCATCATTTTTCTAAAAGCATGTCTTGGTCATCTATTTCTTTGTTGCACTACATAAATGATAAAAGTTTGCATCTTTACTTTGAGCAGGTTTGCATGACCACATAATGGAGTGTTTTGGAGGCTCTCTTCTAGTACGTTTTCATGCAACGTTTTCATGTTGTAATTCTTTACATTATGGCACAAGGTTAACGTTCTGGCCTTATATGGCAGAAAAATTCTGTGTTCAATTAGCAGATGACCTAGTGCTTTTCTATGTGTAGTTTTCATC
Organism: Mugilogobius chulae; assembly: GCA_038363315.1. Lineage (NCBI taxonomy): Eukaryota > Metazoa > Chordata > Actinopteri > Gobiiformes > Gobiidae > Mugilogobius > Mugilogobius chulae. The sequence goes on along the minus strand of CM076405.1, from coordinate 24,790,690 downwards.
TTCTCCCCGTGTCTGTGTAGTACTCCTCCAGGCTCTCCAGTTTCCGTAACCCTAATAACATGTCCATTAATGCCTCCGATCTCCCCTACCACAATAGTCCCCTGCAAAAGTGATTCTGAATCTCAGTGGGACTTTCCTGGTAAAAAAGGTCATTGTTTATAATAACGTTACCTTGTAAAACCGGTCAAAAGTATTTTAGTAGTTTATTATATTGTAATAGTAATAGATCTAAATTTACTCTAATAAATTGCACATATACAAAGTCATATTTGTAAAATTGCATGTTGAAGTCATCCCATAACCCACACCTACAATGTTACATAGTACACCTTTATGTTATCTTAATCTTAAACACTTTTCTTTTTTTTCATTAGACTATTTTTTTAACATGCACACTCTGCTCAAGTACTACGTTGGCCTACTTTCCTAAAACTTCATCAAATATGCCTTATCCTGTTAAGATTAGGTGCAGGGAGAGAGTTATCTGGCAGCTTCTGTGGCACGATTATGGTCAGAAAAATCCACTTTCCAATCCAGTGGGAAACCCAAACACAATCAAACTGTCTGAATCAGTCACATGCGCGTGTCGAGAATTCAACACAGAATTATAAATGTTTTTAAAGTGAAATTACCCGTACACAAGTAAACCACAGAGTAAAGTCCAAGTTACATGCAAGTTTATGAACAATCATGAAAATACCTTGGAACGTGTTAGTGTTAGTTCATATTTATTTAACAAAATTTGACTTGACTTCAATCATCCATTCTGTAAATATCTCAAAACAATAAATAAATAAAATGAAAAAATAAAATGAAAACTCAAACTTTTTACTAAACTGGACCAAAGTCCCCTCTTTATACAAGCCTGGACCCTGTCTTTGTACAGTTCTCCTTAATTTAAACATGTCTGTAGTAACTTGTTTAGGATATTATATTGTACCTAATGACTGTCGTCAGTAGAGTACTCTTGTGGCTTTATTGTGTAATGTTATTTTGTTCATGCACCAAATGTTTTGTGTTTTTGTCCATTTTTCTTTGTGTCGTCTTTGATGTCATTATTTGCAAATGCAACAATAAAAAGGGACATAAATATACACAGAAGTGTGTTTTTCTGGTTCAAAATGGAGTCTTCATGTAATGGTGTGAGTATTAATCCAAAAATATGGCATTGCTTTATCTGAAGCTTTCAAAAATGGCTTTAAACTTATTGTATTTTTATTTATTTTTACCACAAACACACTTGATAAGTCACATTTTTGGAGAAGCACTTAAGGAAAAAGTGCCTTTGACAGGTTGAAATATCTAAGTCTTACTAGAATCATATTAAATAATAAGTTCACAACATATATAAATAGTATATTTAAAGATTTACAAAGCATTTTGTACATTTCATCCCATTTGAACCATTTTCTAGGTTTAAAAATGTACTTCCTTATTAGAGTAACTGATATCACACTAGTAAGTTGTCTAGAAACCCTGCAATATATTGGGCCAAAATGCTTCAATTTAACTAATTTGACACTTTCTTGAAAAGTAAAAATACACTAGTATACAGTAATTTTCGTAAATTTGTCCAAACTATTTAGGAATCTGCTCTACTTCCTGTTATTTTCAACATATTTTCATAAAACTTTTTTTTTAAACTGACTGTATATTCACAAGTTACTGATCTACTGGTTCATTTAGCAGTCCACAGTTTTGTCGTAGCCAATTTTTCTAAAGTTGTCATTTGCTTTGGTTCCAAGGTTGCCAAAGTAATTGATTCACATGTTGCTGTTTTTTCCTTCATCCAGCTTCATTGGTGCATAATGTGACTGACTGACTTAACCCTGCATCTGGTTAATCATAAACCAAAGAACAATTACCAACAAAACTAACAATAAATCAATACAATTCCTCAGAGTAATTCTAAAACCCTTCTTGCTAGTATTTAGGGACGTCCCTGGTCCTCACTGCTTGTATCCACTTCACCAGTTTGAGCTGCTTCCAAACTAAATTCATAGAAAACCATTTAAGTCAAGAAAACAGCACGTCAAAGCCAACACAGTCCTGAGTGAGCATGAAAACCACTTTTACTTCTCCATCACACGGACACAAATCTACCCACAATCCCCTGAACAATCCCAACCCGTCTGAGCTGCTTCTGCCTGTTTTTGGATGGAGTCGTGACAGACTTCTCCGGTGTTTGTCTCCTGGTTTTTGTGGTATAGCACTGGCTGTTGAGAGAGGTGAGATGGTGCTGACATGAGAAATCTTCTCCTAACTGTGTGTGGTTAATGGTGCTAAAAAGCTCAATATCTTAACATCACACATCACTGTTCAGTCTGTCTAATGGTAAACCAATGGAGATTTTAAATTGCTACATGCAAAAAATGACATTTATTAAAACGTATTTTGACATTACAGAGTGAGAGATAAACTTTACCAGTATTTATTTAGCAGTTTATCAGGTTGTTTTACAGCTTTTTTGTGTATTTTTTATATATCTTGGTTAATGTATTCCTGAAGAAGTTCTACAAATTTGCTAACACATGTAGCGGACTTTCCATTATCATTGTTGCTTCATAAGCCCTAAATACAATCTTCTTTATGATAAAACGGAAAATGTATTTTAACCTAACACAGATGTAGTATTTATTAAAATAAAAATATGTTTGCGGTGCATACCAACAATTTGTGACAAAATTACATTGCAGTGAATAAAAGTCATTTGGTAAGTGTTTCCATCATGTGGAATGTTGTAAAGTTTAAATAGACGGCAAAAATCAGTATCTTAGAAAACATTTCACTAACAGATAATGAAAATGGAAGAAAAGCATCTTTGTTTTAATTCATATTTTAGATCTATTGTGGGGCAGCTTTATCTCCAGATTTTGAAAAGAATAAAATGTACATAAGACATACCTTTTATAATTTGTTCCTATGCTACAATAGACAACATTAAACTGGGTTGAAACTGAAGGAAGGTATCTGTTAGGAAAAAGTTACGCAAAAACGACAAAGTCCATGACAAAGTTTAGGATGTTTATTTCTTGTTCAGGACAAAGCAGATGTTACACAGAGCTAGTTTGATGGACTTCGTAAAACATTCTAGTCAGTGTCTTTTATAATGTCTCTTCTCCGCCTCCTTTTCCAAAACCAGTCCTCTCGACCAGCTGTCCAGCTCTCCATCATCTATAGGACCAGCTTAGCTCAGGACTGTTTCCAAGAATCTTTAGAGTAGAGGTTTCTGTTGGGCCAAGCAAAACAGCCTTCTAAAAACTCACTGCAAAACACATGTATAATGTTGAATTTTCCACCAACAGTATCTTTTGTGCATCTTACGCATGTAGGTAACCAGACTACCCAGAGGAAAACTATGGACAAAAGAGAACAGGGTAAAAACTGACTTTGTCACTATGCCACTAGTTTTTTCTTTCTTTTATTGTGTTAGAAATGGTGATCTCAAGTCAGAACATCACAATGATTGCCACTACGAAGCATAGGAAGGTAACAATCAAAACAAGGAAAACATGGTGAAATGTGCAGCATTTCTAGTAGACTCCTTAGCTTTTCCTTGAATGTTCCACAGTTTATTGCACTGTATTCTACAGAGATAAGCAGGTGTCTCTACCGGGCCAGGTTAAAGGCCAACCTCACACACATTAATTTTTTTAGATTCTTCAGCCATACAGTGTCCTTAGGGCAGAACCCCGGCAGTTTTCTCCTTTAGGTTTCTCATAAACAAACATGTCGAGGAACAGGAGGAGGCTCTATAAATCCTGGCAAACTTCTAAATAGTGTGTGGTCCAGGCCAGATAGTCCACACCTCAGTCCCCGCCGACGCCAGGCAAATAAATCAGATTTGAAACGAAACAGACATTGTGGCTGTAATGTTTTTGCAGAAGGAAGTGTTTGAGTGTAGTAAATATAATTCTTTCTCTGCTGGAACTCTCCCTCGACGCAGAGCGGCTGGTGTGCTGTGTATCAGGACTGTCGCTGGCAGATAAAGTGGATTTCACACTTTTATTGTCTAAATGTATAAAATCACATCTGTTTTGGACAACTCACTTTGATACTCTTTACAAGTACAGGGAATAAACACAGATGTTTGAGTAATAAGAAAATAAGTTGGGTTTCAGAAAAGAATTTGATATATTGCTAGTTGCTAATGGTCTTTAAACTCTTCACTACAATGAGTTCAGAATCTTTTTTGCAACTTTCAGAGGCTAGAGCTATGTTAGTAAAGCTAAGGCTAGCTAGCAGAGGCTAAAAACAAAAACAAGCAAACTTCCTTGGCTTAGGAAACAAAATAACCTACTCAAATATTAGAAGTAGACACATATACATATTAATTTGTGATAAAGTATTACTACTTCAGTACTTTCTTAAAGTGGCCATACCTGCTTGTCAAAGCCTGATCCCGTCAGATCTCAGAAGCTAAGCAAGAAAGGGCCTGGTTAGTACTTGGATGGGAGACCGTTAGAACACCAGGTGCCACAGTGGGACGACAGGAGTAGATTGTTGTTGTGTCCTTGGGCAAGACACTTAACCCACACTGCCTCAGTGTCTGCGTACACTGGGTGAGTGGATGCTAGATTGTAAAGCGCTTTGAGTGCCTGGAAAGGTAGAAAAGCTCTATAGACCATTTAAATAGACAATTTAAGCTTCAACTTTAGTTTCATAAAACTTTTAGCTTAACATTAAAATAGTACAAGTTTATTATGAGAGCAAACCTTTTATTTGTACTGGTCTTCTATATCCTTCGAAGAAATGTGTTTGCAATAATGAGAATTCCAGTCTTCCATCACTATTCTGTGTGTGGATATGGTCCCCGAGTGAAAATAATTGCTCAGCAGTGGCTTAAGTAGATCTGCAGCTCCTCAACATTATCTAAAATCTACTTTTCTGAGTTTTTCTGTTATGTTACAGCAGTGTTCTCTAATCATTAATTTACCCCAAGTTGTATTTGGATTGATTCCTGCATGTTTGAGTAATCTTGTATTGTGCAGCTGATCCAATAGTGGTCAGAAAATCCCTGTCTCTATCTACCACCTATGTCCTCCCACTTGTCTGTCTTTACATGCCAGGTTCAAAATTGTCATGTAAAATCGCAATAGGTTTTCTTTAAATAACGCCATTCGTCTTATCTCTTCTCAGCCATGCTCGGATTTATTTCAACACTATTAGCGAAGTCGTTGTAAACCTCCAGACCAGAACTGTTGCCGCTACTGTTGTTCTTATCCTTCACCTGTCTGGAATCTTTCAGAAAACAGCGAGGCATCTGAAGAAGGAAGCAGATTTGAGCGTTAATGCCAGTGCAGAGGCCAAGACCAACACAACACAAGCGAGAAAGAGAACCGGTCAGCCATTTTACCGATGTTGATAAAGCTCTTTATGAGCTGTGAAGCAAGCTGAATGTCAACAAATTACAACTCAAATATTTAGAGAGACTGACAAGCCAAACTATTATCGGAAACCTCTCTTGACCTAACGTCTGTGGAGTGCTGAAAAAAGACTAATTAGACAAAAGGATCATTGGAAATCTTACTACAACAAAAACACAAGATACTGGCTGTTCTCAGTAGCATATCAAGAATGATTTTTAAGTTGACAGCAAAGAAATCAAATCTGCAATGAATCTACAACTGAACAAACAAAGCACGCTCAAAACTCAGCATCTCACAAATCAACGCTAAGTTGTCAGAAAATAAAGTGAATCTACATATAAAGACGTGGAGTGAAGAAATAGATAATAACTATGGTGATGTTGTCAGCATTTGATAGACAGATTCTTGCCGTTATTGTTAATTGAAGTATTTAGGCCACATTTCTTTTTTTAGAGCTTGCTCATCTAGAATTTTTTGTTTGTTCACTGGTGGTCTTGACATACTTCGGTGATGATTTTAATTTAAATATGTTCAGCAATCTTTAAATTAAATTTCATCTTTGGCCCACTGCCCAGTTTCTGTACAGTGGCCTCTTCAGATGTGAGAGTGCATGTTTTCCACTCCGCCTTACATGTTCTCCTGCTGTTTATGCAGAACTCCTCTACTCCATGTGACTGCTGCTGCGTCGTATGTGGAAGAGAGAGGAATGTAATCTGAAAGCCATCTTGCGGGGTTTTAGTATCGTGCCTGTTCTCTGGGATGATAGTCAGCATCTAAATTTGGAGTTATGAATTTGCACTTGAAAAGGGTGGTTTGCCCTCTTTAGGTTGAGAGTTCTTGACCCAGGTGGAGTGGTTCAAGTGTCTCAGTTTTGTTTGTGAGTGAGACAAAAAGAGTGAGCTTGTGATTGACAGACAGACTAGTGCGTTTTGAAAAACAAAGCTCTTGACCGGTCCATCTATATTTCTACTCTGACTTACAGATATGAGCTCTTGGATAATATTTGTCCCTATAAGCTTTGGGTAATAAATAAATTTTGTTCTCGTTCTAGAAATTGATGATATTATAAGACCAGATGTAGGGCAAGAGGCATTTTTTTCTATCATTCCTGTCTATTTTGCCTAACACGTTTGACTAAAATCATCTAAAAATTCAAACTAAAACTGTTTCTGAGTCTTTTGGAGCACAAGTAAATGGCTGGGCTCTTTGAGAAACAGAACCAATACAAATGTCCTATTGAAATTTTTGAAATAAGGAGTTTTTTCTTTTTTTAATTTGTTAGTAGAGTATAATTTAAAAAGTAGAAATTGACTCTTAGATTGGCTGATTTGACTCTAAAGAGGAGAGCTACTGTGTTATTTTTATCTACAATTTCTAACCCTAACCCTAGTTAGTTTTCATCGTATATTGAACAAAAAGAAATGTATCCCCAAAAAACAGAACGGCCCTCTAGAGGGACGCTGGAATGTTAAGGGGTTTTAATAGCGTCCTACTTTGCTATGAAATTTTTAAAACAATTTTTTACAAATTTAATATCTGGGTTTTGCAAGGGACTAGACCTTTTAACTTTCTAGTTTACTGAAATACATGAAGAAGTTCATAAACATTCAGGATTTAAATATTTTACTAACAAGATCAGACTGGATGTGCTGGATTTAGTCAGTATTTTCAGCCGACATCATGATCAAGAACTTAAGCCCTGAGGAGGTTGCTTGGATGAGCAACAAAACATTGGCTGAAAACACTAACTGAATCCAGCAGATCTAGTCTGATTGTGTTAATAAAGTATATTGAAAGAAAAAAAAATGCATTTGAACAATGTGATTTGTGACTGCTCTCTTCCCCATTGAAATAACGTTGACTTGGTGTGATGTCAAAAGGACAAGATCAGAGATGCAAATTGGGTTTTCTCCTCAAGATGGTTGGTATCATCCTTAAAGATAAAAAGAAACGCTCAGTCACACTTTAGTAACTCTGAGTAGAGACGCTGCTCCTTCATGTAAAGATGAACTGGATCCCTTTCTGGACAAAGCCTCTGTGGATTGGGTAAGTGTTTCTTGTATGGCATGCCTTTGGGAAGAGGTGAATGAGTTGGGGAGTCCCTGCATAAACTGGTACTTCGGTGACCTAGCTCATGGAAAAGCAGATGGAAATAGATGGGTTAATGAATGGACTTGAAATGAAGTGATGTACTGGAGAATCATGTTGTAAACTGGATAAAAAAAATAATGAATGAATCTTACAACAATAAGAATTTGGCTAAAACAGTGCATGGTATCCAACCTGTAGCTCTCAAGTAGTCGCTAAAGGTTTACAAGCCTATTTCTTTTGTAAATATATCTTTGGACGCCTAATTGTGTGTACTACTAAATTGATAATGGCCATGTCCTTTTGAATTCTTCTGATCACTAAAAGCAGTAGCTCGCGGGCAGTTTTGTTTTGCTAAAATGGGTCTCCTGCAGAAAAATGTTGGAAACCCCTGAACTAAAACAACTCATGTGTAGCCTAGTCAAACAATAAGACATCATTGTATTATGCTGGGTCTAATTCTCCCACAGTTTCCCTGGTTCTCAGACCTTTTCTCCTTCTGAGTGGTGGGACTACAGACCACTTCACACACTGACACTCCCTCTGCGTCTATAGTTAATAAACAGGTTTATGATGGACGCCCACACCCCACCACATCACCGCTGCTCTGTCACCTCTGCTGGGCCACAGGAAGCAGACGGAGACTCTAACCTCTTTCACAAAACCACTGAGCAGAACCAAATATGTCAGTAATTGGCAACTAACCAGACTTCGGCTCCAGAAGGGACTAGACTTTGTTGTGGATTAACTTCTCACCCAAAGGATATCCTGCCAACATCTTGAGAAAACCCCTGCTATTTAATCGCTTCATTTGAACTTGTTTGTGGGGCTGGAGCAAACGATCTTTCTGCTAATACATCAGTCTAGCAAGTTTTCTTTTTGATGAGGAATTTTTGCAACATTTTATCCAGATGATGTTTGAGTGAAACCATTTGAGAGTCCTTTGTGCTTTATTTTATGACCAAAGGAGTGTTTTCATCCATAATACATTTTACACATTTCCATCTTAATTTCTGTGGAGTTGCTCATTGATTTGAAATTAAAAGAACAATAATACCTCTCAGCTGGTGAAATGTTTGGAACCTATGTACAGAACAGTTATTATCTAATACAAAAATTGAAGAATATTAACTCTTTCCCTGGCAATGACAAAAATATCCGTCATTGCGCGGCCAACCATAGCCTTCCCATCATAGACCTTTTATTATATGAGATGATAGAGGGCTCGCTAATGCATGTGTTGGCTTTGCGTATTGTCAAAAACATGATGCAGTTTCCAGATTTACCAGCAGAGGGGGTAAAGGATGAGCACAAGGATGTAGAGGAGGTCACAGGACCGGAAAATACACATGCTGTTGTTGACAATAGATAGCGCAGTCCACTCTGTTTTACGTAATCAGCTGCTTTGGAGGCCGGCTTTCTTTTCCAACAGATCACAGGCAAAACATCTTGGACTAAAAGCCAGCCCAATTTTTCAAAGCAAGAATATGGCTGGCAAGAAAGAGAAGGATAGTTATTGTTAAGACAATGTTTTGCACCATCACTGCAAAAGTCATCATCTTTGTCCAAAAAACAAGAGTCAACTTCATTCCTCAATCGAGTTATAGATTGACAGGTAATAACAAACTCACAAATGAACTTTGATGATGACCTCTTCAACTCAGCACCATCAGCAGATTTTTACCATTTAAAAACCATTGCCACAAAAATTGTCTCCAGGCTACTGTAAATCAACATCCAGAATGCTGCAGCTCAAGTCCAGATCAGAACCAGGAAGTACCATCACATTAGTGCTGTGCTCTGGCCTTTGCACTGGCTTCAGTGGCTCAGAGAACAGACTTTAAAACAGCTCTGCTTGTGTTTATCTCTCTCCATGGACTAGCATCAAAGTATATCTTTTCCAACATAGAAGTTAGTGTCTTATGAACCATCTCGGACTCTGAGAACCTCAGGGACTGGCCTCCTTCTGGTGCCAGAGTCATTACTAAACATGTACCGGCCCCCTGCTGGTGCCAGAGTCAGGACTGGAGTTGTATGCTACTCAAATCTAGAACAGTCATTCTGAAGATGTAAGACTGACCTCTACTGTGACGATGTTTAAATTTAGGATGTTTGTGTGTGCATATGAAGAGATTTATCTGCATACTTTTCTTTCAAAGTAAATTTTACAATGATTTATTGTGTTTGAAATGATTTTATATTGAGATTTTTATGCATCTGAATAACCTTGTGTGTGAAGTGTGGTATGCAAATAAATTTTTCTTGCCTTGAATGAGAAGCTTACCATTTCAGAACAAATGATGGAACATTTGAGATGTGTAGCTACAGAAAAATGTGAAACCAGAAGTCAAAATGACCCTGAAGATCTCTTCAAGACATCCAAAAAAAGTTATTTTCCCCACATTATCTATTACAATGGCTTACAGTCTTTCTCAAAGTAAGAATAAAAGGTAACAGAAGTAAAGATGATTAATGTGGTGGACAGAGGACATGAGACAATGGCCTGGACTGAATTATTTCATGAACCATCCAACTCTCAACAGGACAGAACAGTAAGATGATCAATTGTTGACAATCATTAAGGTTGTCAACAATTATTTAAATAATTGATAAGTTGCGATTGATCTATGAGTTTTGTAGCCCAATTGCATATAACATGCTTCCAATGGACAACTAATTATTATCATGGTCATATTTTTTCTTACGGGCATAATACATTTATGAAAAGTGATTCGCAAGAGGATATCCCTGTGACATAATGACTTCCTTTTTTGCAAAGCTTGGATTAGCAGAACTATGGGAACTATTGCATGTTTTATCCTCTATTATTGTTCTTGTCTGAAGAAAGGGAACACCACTAAAACTTGTGGTATTTGCAAAACAGCTGGGACTAGGGTCAACATTTAGACTTGTGAGTGTTTTTTATGGCTGCTCTTTGGATAATTGTCATCCATCAGTCAATTAGAATCATTACCTTTATGGCTGTGTAAAGCAGCAGATGTGATGGTGATGGACAAGGTTCCACAGAAAGAGAAAGTCACTGGTTTGGTGCAGGAATGTTGACCTGGATGAGCACCGGGCAGGCACTAAAGAAGAGTGGGATTGAGATTTGTGCTCAGACCTTTAGGACAATCTGTCTTGAAAAATAAACAACACTTTTGACCTGTAGCTTTGCACAAAATAACTGCTTTTCACAGAAAAAGTCAAAGTCCTAAACTGTTAAAAAGTCAATCAAATCAATTCAATTTGAAGAACAGTTTGACAAAATTGTTATGGTAAATGCATTCAATTGACAAAACTGTTCAAAAATGAAGGAGACACAATGTTCTTTTCCCTGCTGTGTTTAGTATTGAATAAGACCATTTGTAAACCATTACTTTATTTTTTTGTTTTTTGTAAACTGCTATGCAAATCTAAAGGTCAATTGGCAACTAAAGGTCTGTGCATGGAACTTCAGTTTGCTTGTTCATGTTAAATAGCTAAATTCTGTACAAGCATTTCCTGTCCAATTCATTTCTGTGAGGTTTTCACTACACCAGCTTAAAACGATAAATACTCAGAAGATCAGACAGTGACAATGAGTTGTGGTGAATGTTACAGAAAATCAAGCCATAGTTATAAGACAAAACAAAATAATTCAAACATGCGAGAGTCAATAAAAATATAACTTTGGGTATGCTAATAATGACGAAATATAAAAGTGACAGTGTTAATGTTTGGCTATATTGACCTTTTTTCGCAGAAATAGGATTTGGATTCTATGTCCTGCACAAATGATGTTCTCACATGTGTGTTACAGCCCAGTCTACAAAGGAAACATACATATAGGCATGTTTTAATGCCTTATTTAGATAAACATGTCACAAAATGCCAAAACATAAAATAACCACAAAGCCATGAAGCCATGTGGCAACATTTTCTTTGCCCTAGAAAATGTCCACTTCCAGCCCTCAACTTACCCATTTTAGTAAGTTGAAGACAAAACTTACTTGTTAAATCCAAAGAAAATCAACCAGAATTTGTAGTTATTTTAATGCTTTCTGTAACATATTGACGTATAAAAAGACTTGGAAATGTGCTTATTTTGTCATTTCGTTGTATATCTACGTTTTCTTTTGAGACTGTTTTGGCATGAATATAGCTGTATGTTTGTACTGAACATATGATGTTTTAAAAAATGAATTGAGAAGATGCAGAGGTCAATGATTATTCAGTTCAATCATATTCCATTTCTTTTTCTAAATCCTAAAATCACAACAACTGTCGCCTCTGGGGGCTACAACAAATGTTTAACAAACAGAAAGTAAGAAAATCCAACTATAAAAAGGCACAGTTTTCATAGTTTTCTGAAGTAAATTATCCAAATTCACAGCTAACAAGCAAATGAAACTGTCCCAGAGCGTCTTTTCTTGGTAAGAAAGAAAAAAAACTTGGTTATAACAGTCAGGAGCTGGTGACCAAAGCAGGGATAACATCACAACTTTCCATAGTGTTAGGGTTAGGGCTACAGTCTGACATGAGCTACTTATTTGTAACTGACATTTACCACTAGAGGTCACAAAACTGCCCCAGATTCATTTAAGTCTTAGTTGTGAATAGATCCACAGATGTTGTTTCTGTTCTTGTGCAAAGTAACTCAGAGCAGATCCACTCATGGCACTTTGGCGCTGCTGAGAAATAGCAAGCAGGAGACAGTTTTGTATGACCATCAATCAGACAAAAGACTCTCCCCAGACGCCTCCTCCTCTCTCCATGTTCCTCTGCTCTTGTCCAAAGCCGTCCAGGTGCCGTCTCCTCTGCGGCCTCTTCAAAACAGGGATCAATCAGGGTTACGCCGAAGTTCCTCTGCCGATGAGGATGGACTGTCATCAATTCTGATTATCGTCCCGAGCTGCCAGTTCCAACTTCTATTAGGTCACATGGGAAAGCAAGGGGAACATTTCAACAACTCATCTTCCCGTTTGACTTACGGTTTAGGTTACATCTGTTTTACTGACACAAATGAACTGCCACCAGTGGAAAAACATTCAGAAACAAATGGGACAAATATTTTGTTTTTGTAAAACATAAAAGCCATGGTTTTTGAGACATTTTGGACACAAAACTTATTCAAATTAAAATGATAATGCACAAGTCAACTCTAACTTTTTTTTTCTAACAATGCTTCCTTGTCAGAGCAGCTAAAGGTCTGTCTGTGAGATACTAATCTTTTCTCTTTGAGTCTCAGAAATCACTTTTCTGAATTTCTCGAATTTGTGATGTCATAAGTAGATCTCTGAGATCTTCTTATGACATCACTTAAATTCATGTTCACATCACATTGCTGTAGCACTAATTTATCAGGTAAGATTGATTTGATTATTTCCCCTGAGTAATTTCCTTTGCAGCCAGTAGATGAAGCTCTAACTCACCTGTCTGTTATGTGCTTTCAAGATATTTGTGTGAAACATCTGTAGATATTTGTAATGTTTCATATAGGCTAAATATAATTAATTTTGTGACTGGAAAAAACACATACCTAAAACAGACAGATTCGGGGTTATTATTCTTTGTTAATTCTGTTGGCATCATAGCTATACTACATTCAAAAAGAAAATTTGCCTAAATTGTTCTGTTTGTGACACATTTTTTTGACTAAAACAAATGTGACTACAATTATTTATATCATTTTATATAACCTTTTTACATCCTCTGTTCTGAATGTCCCAGATCTGTGATGTCATCTCTGAGATCTTCTGCACTGTTTTTAAGTCTACAAATAATCCAGACTTGTTTTGAGCACTTCTGCTGGATTAGCATTACGGGCAAGATTGGTTTGATTGCATAACCTGTGTAATTTTTTTTGGAGTCAGTAGATAGAGCTCAATTTTTAATGTAGAATGAGTTGAGAATGACTTTACTAGACATTTTTGTTAAGTCTGGTGCATGAGATTCCAAAGTGGAAGTGCTTCAAAACAGATTTGAAAAACACAAAAAAATGCATAATATTTTGAAAATTGATCCAAAATAATTTTTATTTTTATCTCCAAAAATAATCAGTGATAATGTTGAAACAATGTTTAATTGCAAAGAGTAAGCTGCAAGCCATAAATGATTTTTTTTTTTTTTTTTCAAACTTTTTTTTTTTTTTGACACTTGTCTGTTTTTACAAATAAACTCTTCATTTCCAGATTGTTAAGCTTGATAAGTGCTACTTTAAGTATATTGCCCAAGGACAATGGATACATACATATTACACAGCAAACATTTGGGATCATTATGAATCTTCATATTTGTATTTTCTTGTGAAACGCATTGCCCCCACACCACCTCTGAGCGCCTCGTATCCAAAATAAAGTGGCCAATAAACTGTGAAAATGTCCTGTTTTCAGAAGCACTTTCTCCAAACAGAATAATGGAGAGCAGATGGACAGACCTCATAATGTGTCATCAAAGCGGCTCTGACACGGCACGTGAAGGATTGACGGCTCGGCTTTTATGGCCTGTTCCATACACACATAGATCTCTGTATGATATAATACAAAAAGAACATGTTTTATATAACACTCTTGTGATCTCCAATGGTTTTCATTTACAGCTTCTCCAACAACAAAGATCTGGACTAACATGAGAAGAACTGAACTCAGCCAAACAGAAGAACATAGTTTGAAAGGCGTTGCTGCTCTTTTGAACGCCCTATAGCATCAATCTGGAAAGATTCAAACATGTTTGACAACAGATACATTGATTATTCTAATAATCATCAACTAATTTAGTAACTGAGTAATTGTTACTTATAGTACATGAACTCCAAAGCCTGTTAATGTGCTGAGAGAATGCTTTAGGAATCAGGCGAAAAGTAATCACTTCAAAATGACACAAAGAATGTTATATTTCACTGCAAAGAAAGGGTAAAATTTTAATAAAAGGGCGACACGGTGGCGCAGCGGTTAGCGCTCGCCCGGGGCCTTTCTATGTTAGGTTTGCATGTTCTCCCCGTGTCTGCGTAGGTTTCCTCCGGGTACTCCGGTTTCCTCCTACAACTAAAAACATGTCCAATGTGTCTCCCCTCCCCAGGACTACAGATGAAAATTAGCTGTAAAGCTACAATCTGGTACAAGCATGTCTGCTATTGTGCTTAATGTAATTGTACATTGTCCTTAATAAACATTACCTTACCTTACATAGATTTCACAAAATTCACTGTGTAAAATTGTCAGCCATACTGTACTTAAAATAAGAAAACAATTTTTTATATCAACTGCATCAAAAAGATAATACAATATATGTGGGCTGTGTACCAAAATCAATAATATAAAATAAAAAAAAAAGATATATTAACTAAACAATAGACCTTGAGCACGAGAAAATGCTAATTTCCGGGTTTTTGACCGGATATAGGATGACTGACTTCCGCTTGCTATTGCGCTCCTCTTATTTCCACTGCAGTGATGAATAAAGTAAACGAAAATTAAAAGATCTACTTATTTTCTAAACTGCAAAAAGTGGAAGAAATGTCCACTACTGTATACCGTTGTGTATGGCTGGTGGGAGATTTAACAAGAAGCGTAGTTTTCACTGGTTATATCCTGACCTGCACGCTTGCTGAAGCTTTTTTTTTTTTGTAGTTTTTTTTTATCTCCAGGCACACGTTGGTCTTAATACGAAGTTAATCAGAATTCACTCTCCAGCGATTCATAGGCACAAAAAAAAAAAAAAAACGTACATGACCTAAAGAGCTTTCTATTATTGCGTGCAGCTAATAAACCGTTTGAAAGTGGAATATTAGCAATAACCCAATTGTGCACAGCCATGTAACACCAGCAAAAAAACGAGTAGGCCTATGCTCACATTCCGTTTGCTAGAAAGATGAATGCTCATGCTCATGTAAACGCAACAACAAACAGTTGAATCTTTTCTGGCGTTTGTCTCTTTCAGTCAAAGCTTTCATTCTCACAAAGTCAAGCCTGCCTGCGTATAAACAGGAGAGGAGACACGCAAAGCAAATCTTCTAAAACGTCTCCGGGAAGTTGAAGCTCCACAGCAAATATTAATCCACAGTGAACGCGCAGGATAGCTGTCCAAAGTGTCTGCGCCCCGGTAAAAGCCAGTTGTCCACTCCGTGTTTGTGTCCAGCTGTTGGCCATCTTCCTTTTTCCCCACGCGGTGTCCTCTCCGTGTTTCAGGGGATCCGCGCTGTCCTCTCGCACTCTGGGTCCTTCTTCCGCACATATGCCGCCTCGCACGGGCTGAACACAGCTAAGGTCTGGGCTTGGGCCGTAGCTGCCTCTCAGACAAACACAACAGCACTGGCTGAACCGATTCCCCGTCTCTCAGTCTCATGCACAGCTCTCATTGGTTGATCTGTCATGTGCTGTCTGGCACTGTTTATGGGTTTGTGTACAGCAGCGTGCATTTGTTGTGAAAGGGAATAGGGGGATATTTCGGCTAAATTAACACTAAATTGAACGAGAAAATGTGTGTTTTCCAAAAATAATGTTAGTGCTATATCACAACATTTTCCATTTTCGCAAGTTGTCTGGGAAAATCTCATTTTCGAACGAGACTCCTACGACGTAATAAACAAGCCGTCAAGCACACCGGAAACAAGGGACACTGAATCGCGGTAACAACCGGACATATGCTAACATGCACAAGGTCTATTTTTTTGTAAAATTTCACAAGATCTCGTACGCGTGTAGTAGTGTGGGGTTTGCGCACCTGGCCAGTCGCACACCTGCCTATAAAAGGGGCACTACGTTGGCACGTCGTCCCTCTCTACTCCTCCCACCTTGACGTCAGACGTCAGAGGAGCCGGGTCATGGCTGCGAGGCGAAAGCACTACTGCAGCTATTGTGCAGCGAATAGGCGCACTTAGGTCGTTCGAGGGCGTAAAGCGCGGCGACTAGGAAAAGTGTGCGGGCATCGGTGAGTAGCTTGTAGTAACTTTCTGTGTGAAAAACCCAGGATGCGTCAAGCTAATGGGCAATTGTTTTAGTTCGCTATGGCCTGGTGTTGGAGCTCTCCCCTCGCTGCTGGTGGGGTGTTTTGGGCGGCTAGACGGGTCGGCGCACAAACCACTCTGTATCCCGGTATGTGTCTGTGTCCACTGTTTTGTGTTATTTGACTGTACCATGTTTAGACCCTGTAACTTGTTGTAGGCTCCTGCTGGCGGCGAGCCTCCTCTTTGTTCTCCTCGTCTTCACCTCCTGTCTCCGTGTGTATCGTGATTATCGTCAGCTGTGTGCCAATGGAGGCTCACGGGCCGAATAAGGCTCTGGCGCCCGCTGTAAGCTAAGGACTGGTATTGGAGCTTGCCACAGTTGTAATATGGGACTCTGAAAGACTTTTGTTTCGTGTTTGTCCAAGGTGCCCTATGTTCCTTTTAACTTAACTCAAAGCAAAAACTAGAATTCTAAGTAATAAATAAGAAACCTGATTCATGTCTCATGTCATTTTAGTTTACGAACCTGTGTTGCCTTAAAGCTAAATTTAAATATACAAACTATTTATTTCCCTATTTAATGGGGATGGCGTTGCTGGTAAATGTAAAAATAATATAAATTGGTAGCTAAGCCTGAGAGCGCACCCGCTTGGTCACACGCGGTTTGTGATTGCTCTACAAACTGGACTAGAGCAGGAGGGTAATCTCAGTGAAATACCTCTGTGAGCTCAGTCTGTGTCTTTGGGGCAGGCTGTTGTTTCCACGTTGCATCTTGTCTTTAATTATCTCACCGTAGAATTGAGTCAGACGCTCTAGCAGACTCTAAACAACATGCAGACACTCGCTCCTCTCGAGGACAGACAAATACCTGCACAAACACTTCAGGAGGACAAGGCAGGGACAAGATTTAGTACAAGTATAAGTAAGCTTTATTTGTGTCACAGACAGAGTCACAAAGCGCTTCACAGTGAGAGGACACAAGCAAAGCATCGAAGTTTCAAAAGCTGTTCTCATCATTTGCAGAAGTATCACATTAAGGGCCTCATTGATCAATTCAGAAGCTCAACAGTGTGCAACATCTTCCACAAAACAAGCATGCGCCACCTCAGACTGTTGCATTTATAGTGTCTGTTTGAGGTTTTTGCTGCCCTTATTTTATTTTGCATATGTGCAGATGCTGGATAAATTAAGCCCACAGTCTTTTGTCTCTACAAATATTTAAAGAGAAAAAAATACTTTAAATGTATTTACTATAAGAGAGGTGTTGGTTGTGTTGTGTAAATTTGTTTACTTTTTTGATGCTTTATTGATTAAAAAAAAAAAAACAACAACACACAATTAAAACTAAGTACAGCTGATTTGATTAGGTGACAGTGTGGGTGACTGTGGGTTTCACTAGATGTAGGTGTGGATGAAAGAAGAAGGGAATCCTTCAAACAGCTCTGTCCCAGATGTGAGAGAGCTAGAAGTGCGGTTCTCTTTGTCTGTTCAGGCATGTTTCTGAGCATGGCATTAGTTCAGCTTTGAAACTCTTTAACACCTTGCACTCTACACCCCAAGGATAAAATTCCAAAGGGCAGGAAAGCTGGAGTAGTGTACACAATCAGGTGCAACACAGAGTCGTTTGAAAACTTCTCCATTAAACATCGCTGCTGTGTGTTTACAAATGTAAGAAACAAGTCACTACTTTGACAACAAGGAAACTCTCCTGATGGATCAGGTTTGAAAGAGGCGTAAATGAGACTGTGTACCAATGATCTCTAAGACCTTCCAGGCTTCCGGTTTTCTCACACCTGGGGCAGAGCCAGGCGGAGGATGCCCTGGGTCTTTCTTGGTGACGTCATTGAAACACCACCATCCACATCTACTGTACATCTGGGACCCACAGTCACCTGATCATGTTTGCCTGGATGTCTCATATCCTCACAGCTAGTTTATTTATTGCGGTCTTTGTATTTTGTATTTATGTATAGTTCGAGAATTCAAACCAGAATCCTCAGTAGTCCAGTGAGATCATAGATCGCACATACGTACCAAAAATACATTTCTAAGAATAAAAGGACCGAAGAATCCAGACGGTGCAGTAAACAGGTACAAGAAGTACCTCCGAGGCAAGACTTCGATAAGCTGAGACTCAAACATTTGGCCTGAATAAAACAATAAAATACCAGATGCACTGCTCTTTTAACAGAGAACCTGCTTCATGTTGTAGCACAGTGATGCACATTCTTAACTGATGAGACCAAATACTCAGAAGAGGGCTGAAACAAGTTCATTTATTATTCGCAATAAATGGATTAATTCAATAATGTAATCTTATTTAGGAATTATAGTAAATGTCTTTATTTAGTTTCAAAGCAAAAGTAAGCTAGGAAAAACCTCAGATGATATAACGAGCAATAAAAATTTTGTCATTTTTGTGTTTTCGTGGTAAAGTTTGCCGGGAATGCAGAATAATAAAAACATGTTGGGTCACAATTTAACTAGCTATAAATTAGATTATTTCAACAACACTGGAACCTGCTTTTTTCATATTGTGAATTTTTGCCAAGGATGTTGTATACAAAAACTGGCAAAGCACTTATGTGTATACAGTACTGGAAGCTAAACGTCTAAAAACTGGAAAAACTGTAGGGCAGTTCTGCTGCTATTTGGGTGCCCTATGCACGCCCCTCTCCCACTGCATTTAGGTAATTTATTATGATGCTGTTAGAACCCTGAAAATGTATCAATTTCTGATGAGAAAGAGAGAAATTTCTTTTGCTGCGACATTTTGCGTAATAAAATGTCTTAATTCATCTCCTTGTAACTGTAAACACAGATTGACTGAGAGCTTATGAGTTGTAGAACATGTTCCTGCTGTCGAAGCAGTTTCTAGCATCTTTGATTTTGTGCTGTGTGTTAAGAATCATCAGGCACATGCATCTAGACCAGACTTTTCAGCGCGAGGGACAGTGAGTGGATGTGCGTCTCCAGTCATTACCGGCCGGCTCTAAACAGAAGCCTCTAAAGAATCCCTACATTTCGGCGTGCTTTTTTCTTAATTGCCAGCACTCGTGTGGCTCCACGAGCAGCAGACAGGAGGACACTGCTCAGCTTGGTGGTGTTCTTTTGTGTTGTGCAAAAATCTACAGAACATTCTCATCAGTGCCTATAGTTCAAGCTTTGTAATATCTTGTATTCGGGTGACTTTTAATCGCCCAACTAAAACCACAATAATTGTTAGTGGCAGTTTTAACTAAACAGTGTGGACATATTGTCTCATATTTATGCTGATCTCATTTTGTCTTGATAAAATGATGATTGTAATTTGAGATTTACTTTTTAGGGAAGCCCAGCTGAAGGCTTTCCTGCTCCATCTCTGCTGCCCAGATGTTCAGTCTATTTCATGGTCTGGTTAACCACAAGAACCCAAATACACTTCCTCATACGACCCAAAAGATAAGAGGTTGACTAAAACATGACAGACTTCACAAAAACAGGAAACATGTACTGTATTCTTACTCACCTCTTGTGAAAGGTATTTTTGGCCCCATTTTGCAAAGATACAAACGATTTGGGATGTAGAGACATGGAGGAGGCGAAGAAACTGAAGTTGAGCTGTGTGGATCAGATGTGGCATTTACTGACAACATGAAAAATATCTAGCTACAGAAAAATTAGATGATGCAGATTAGTTTTACAGAATATACTAAATGTGGGCATAATTTTAGCTTTGTACGTAAATTTGAAGCTAATTTCCAGCAGAATTCTTTTGACAGGACATCCTCTCTCTCCAGCGCTTCAGTCCAGAACAAATAGATTAAACAAAAATGTGCCAAAATCCCAGTGAACTTGAAAGCAGCACACTTCAGGGACCTTTCTGACACTCGGATATATGAGGTGCTGCAAAGTCAGTGCAGGATCTGCTTTGAACAGATTCACAAAGCCGAGGTTAAATCAGGTCCAAATGAGACAAAGCTACAGGTGAGGGTTCATTGTTTTAAAGTAAAACAAAACGTGTACAGTGTGGAGGGTCTAACACCTGCTTTTATTGATTCGCCAGGATTGTTCCAAACTATTGCATTTAATGTATTTTCGATTGATGGAGATAAACAGGTGGAGAGGTGAGTCCTCTCACAGTAAAAATGTGTCACATCTTTAGGCAAAGCGCCTGTCAAATCAACAGTTTTAAATTTCAAGTTTATGCAGTAGACAATGCAGGGAAGACAATGAAAAGTTGTACAGTGCATCTTTACACTGCAAAAAAGGAAAATCTAATTTAGATAAAATGACTTGAATTAAGCCTATTAATCTTAAAAAACAAATTTTAAGATTTTTTCTCACTTAGTAAGATTATTAGGCTTGTTTAAGATATTCTATCCGGATTTACCTTATCTAAAAATGAAAACTAATTTTAGACAAATTTGTATTTGTTTGAAGCCAAGAGTTGAAACAAGCAATTTCTGTTCAAAACAAGTAGGTTAGTCAAATTTTCTTACTGCACTGGCAGACATTTTTATTCCAATTTAAGCAAAATTGTCTTTTTTTTTTTTTTGTCTTTTTTTTTTTTTTTTTGCAATGTAAATAATTTAGACTCCCAACTTTCTTCTCCCAGTGATGACCATTTTACCTGAAACACTACTGTATTATTTAGAATGTTTTATTATTGTATGTTTAACAAAGATCATTTACAACAGTGTTTCCCAAACAGGGGTACGTGGACCCCAGGGGATACACGTCCATTTGCCTGGGGGTACTTGGGATGATTACAGATTTAACAGTAAGGTAGAATTGCAATTATTGTAATGTAGTTATTTGCATCATATTTTACATGTTAAAAAGCCTTTTTTTGATGTGGAATATATTAAAGCAATAAAATGCAATAGCTAGAAATGAAAATTATTGAGTAGTAAAAATAAAATACACTTAAAGCAAAAACACACGTCATAGGGGTACTCCGTGTGTGAGATCATGATTAGGGGGTACTCAGGATAAAAAAGGTTGGGAACCAAAGATTTACACTAATCTGGTAACAATAAGCTAAAACTAGTTAAAGGAGACCTGTTGTGTTTTTCTATGTATTTAGTAAGAAGCTATCAGTGTAAGATTTTAATGTAACGACACCACCCTCATCGGACTCATCTCTGATGGTGATGAGTCTGTCTACAGGAGGGAGGTAGACCGGCTGGTGTCCTGGTGCAGCAGCAACAACCTGGAGCTCAACGCTCAGAAGACAGTGGAGATGATTGTGGACTTCAGGAAAGTCACAGCCCCCTCACCCCTCCTCGTCCTGACAGACTCCCCCATCACCACTGTGGACTCCATCCACTTCCTCGGCACCACCATCACACAGGACCTGAAGTGGGAGCCGTCCATCAGCTCCCTGATCAAAAAGGCCCAGCAGAGGATGTACTTCCTGCGGCAGCTGAAGAAAGCCAAGCTGCCGGCCCAGATGATGGTGCAGTTTTACACGGCCATCATTGAGTCCATCCTCACCTCCTCCATCACCGTGTGGTACGCTGGAGCCACAGTCAGGGACAGACACAGACTGCAGCGCATTGTGCGCTCCGCTGAGAAGGTGATTGGCTGCAGCCTTCCATCTCTCCAGGACCTGTACGTCTCCAGGACTCGGGGGCGTGCAGGTCGGATAGGAGCCGACCCTTCTCACCCTGGACATAGAATTTTTGAGCCACTCCCCTCGGGCAGGAGGTTACGGTCCATCCAGACCAGAACCTCACGCCACAAGAACAGTTTCTTTCCTTCTGCTGTAGGACTCATGAACACTCCATAAACCTGCGACTATGTTGATCTCCTGCATTGTCACTTTAACAGTTACATCATCACCTGTCTCTTTATTCACTGTATTCATTCGTTCATTTATTCATATGTTAGTATTATCTTACCTCTTGCACTGACAGATTGCACTGTTGTTTTGATTGTTCTGATTAATGTGTATATTTTTATTGCCTAATTTTTATTGGCCTATTTTTGCATGCCCTTATACTTGATTTTATGTATCTTAAATATTTTTACTATATTTGATATTTTTTACTAGATTCTTTATCCTTATTTGTGTTTTCTGTGTTATATGTTGCACATTAGCACCGCAGCAAGTTCCTAGTCTGTGAATTCTGTTTGTTCACTGACAATGGCAATAAAATTCTTTCTGATTCTGATTCTGATTCTGTAACAAGCAGCAGATAAAACATTTGTAAATTTCATTGCTGCAAAGTGCCTATGTGACTATTTTGAACCATAAATGCGTAACTATGAATCTAAATAATTTGACAAATCACAATTAAAAAACAGACAAGTGGGCAGAGATAGGTGGTAGGTGAGGACAGGGATTTTCTGAGCATTCAGCTGCAGGACAATACAAGATAAACATGCAGGAGTCATTCTTAATTAAAAAAAATTTAAGTAAACTTATGATGAGATAAGACGGTTAAAAATAGATTTTTCATAATAGGTCTTCTTTAACATAGATAGAATACAATATAATTTGGGTCATTTAAAAACACTGATCCAGACTATGATTTAATTGATGTGGCAAACTAATTGCTTAATATAAAATGAACCAAAAGTTTTTTACTGTGGAAATAAAACACTTGACCCTACTCTATCAGTGCATTATCAGCAGTGGAAACTTTCAGAAGTATTTCCTTTGAAACAAAGCGTTTTGTCTTTCCAATTATGCTTATTTTATACAAAGAACATGTTTGCTTTAGGCCTTGAGTAATTCCAGAGGGCATTTTACAAAACAAAGCTGGAGGTCAAATCAACCTATAACATTAATCATCTGTTTCAGTTCGACGACCACAAAGGTGAAAAGTCTGGTCCGATGTGGCACAAGAGAAACACGAAGCAGCTTTTCCAAAGGGACGATGTCTAGACACTTCAAATTTAACTTTTACCTTAAAATTCGTACTTTGATTTCTTAGAGGGGTCTTTTTAGGTTTCATTCATTTTATTTGCTTTACCAGTTGAGTCCAAAAGATTAAATTTTTTTTATTTCAGAGTGATTTCAGCTGTAAATAAAAATCATAATTTTACATCTGTTGTTAGTTTGTGGAAAATTTGTATGTATTTGTATATTTAAAGGAAGTAAAAACCGAACTGATGACACATTAGTTTGACTTTTGAATAGAATAACTAACTATTACATCAAGTGCCTTTTAAACATTAACTTTAAAACTGAAAAGTTTCTATGTTTATTTTTTTTTCAATCTCTCAATCATTATAGTTTTGTCCCTGTTTTACGATATGTCATCATTTCTAACCAGAAAGACAAACGATTCAACAAAGGAAACTGGTAAAATGAAATATTATCATCTTAACTGTGTTTTAGTAAAATGACTCATTCAGCATGTCACAGCTCTTAACTGAGAAGACTGATTCAGAGACTGAACTTTTATGAATCACTGAGATGAACAACACACATAGGTATCTGCTTCTTTTAAAACAACTGGTATTTTGGCAAGGTTCTTAATAACACATTAAAAGTGTTAGCTGTGTGTAGTTCACATGAAGGTGCATTGTGTAGCTCAGCTCAGTGGGAAAAAGAGAAACCTTGAGGAGATCACAATGAGTGAGAGATCCACTCGCATGATCAGACTGTAGATATGATCAGGACTAATCATTTGCAGATAGAGCTTAAGTCTGTAAGCCAACATGTGTTGGCAAAGGGAAATGACTCATCAAGCAGGACAAGGACAGCTAATCCAGGAGAGGGGAGGGAGGAGGAGTCCAGGTTCTAAGTATTGTGGGGCATCAAGGGGCCAGACTTAGTCACTAGAGCATCAGCAATTTAACCATTTCTGTTTTCATGACCTGAAAAGTTAACAGTTTGATGTTGAACAGACCTAAAATGAATAATCACTTGCTTATGTAAGGTGTTATGCCTCATGTTGAAAGTTTCACTTTGTTTGAGTCTATTATGTGGCTCTCAGCTCCATATACTGTACGTACTTTTCATGCGTCCCTCAGAGAAAAACATTTGTACAAACAACACTGATGTAGCTTTTACAACAGAAGATTGTGCAGGTGGAATCAATCATAATTACTGCTAAAAAAATACTGATTTATTTTTCTGTGAACAGTCAGATTTACTGTAATTGTGTGTTGCATTTTCTCTCCAAAGAAAGAAATAACTTTTAAAGACACTTTCCAAGCATACTAATACCAGAAGCAATCAATGTTCCCCATCTCCAGGAGACTTTCTATTGTGCTCGTCTTTAAGCTTGACTTTTAATAAAAGTCTTGCCTTCAAATTAAGTCTGAAATATTCACATTATAGTCTATCTGTTTCTTAATTTGGTTAATCCACAACACATGCCTAAAACCTTAACCCTAAGAACAATTTAACAAACTCAAAACTTTAACACAAAGAACAATACAACATTTTAACCCTAAAAATAATTTAACAACATAGCCTGTCCAGCCTACTTACCCAGCCTAACCCTAACCTTAAGAACAGTTCAACAATCTAACCCTAAGAATAGTTCAACAATCTAACCCTAAGAACAGTTCAACAATCTAACCCTAAACCTAAAACAATTCAACAATCTAACCCTAAGAACAGTTCAACAATCTAACCCTAAGAACAGTTCAACAATCTAACCTTAAGAACAGTTCAACAATCTAACCTTAAGAATAGTTCAACAATCTAACCCTAAGAACAGTTCAACAATCTAACCCTAAGATCAGTTCAACAATCTAACCCTAAGAACAGTTCAACAATCTAACCCTAACCCTAAGAACAGTTCAACAACTAACCTTAAGAATAGTTCAACAATCTAACCCTAAGAACAGTTCAACAATCTAACCCTAAGAACAGTTCAACAATCTAACCCTAAAATCAGTTCAACAATCTAACCCTAAGAACAGTTCAACAATCTAACCCTAAGATCAGTTCAACAATCTAACCCTAAGAACAGTTCAACAATCTAACCCTAACCCTAAGAACAGTTCAACAACTAACCTTAAGAATAGTTCAACAATCTAACCCTAAGAACAGTTCAACAATCTAACCCTAAGATCAGTTCAACAATCTAACCCTAAGAACAGTTCAACAATCTAACCCTAACCCTAAGAACAGTTCAACAACTAACCTTAAGAATAGTTCAACAATCTAACCCTAAGAACAGTTCAACAATCTAACCTTAAGAATAGTTCAACAATCTAACCCTAAGAACAGTTCAACAATCTAACCCTAAGAACAGTTCAACAACTAACCTTAAGAATAGTTCAACAATCTAACCCTAAGAACAGTTCAACAATCTAACCCTAAGAACAGTTCAACAACTAACCTTAAGAATAGTTCAACAATCTAACCCTAAGAACAGTTTAACAATCTAACACTAAGAATAGTTCAACAATCTAACCCTAAGAATAGTTCAACAATCTAACCCTAAGAACAGTTCAGTAATCTAACCTAAGAACAGTTCAACAATCTAATCCTAAGAACAGTTCAACAACTAACCTTAAGAACAGTTCAACAATCTAACCTTAAGAAGTTCAAATCTAACCTAAGAACAGTTCAACAATCTAACCCTAAGAACAGTTCAACAATCTAACCTTAAGAATAGTTCAACAATCTAACCTTAAGAACAGTTCAACAATCTAACCTTAAGAACAGTTCAACAATCTAACCTTAAGAATAGTTCAACAATCTAACCCTAAGAACAGTTCAACAATCTAACCCTAAGAACAGTTCAACAATCTAACCTTAAGAATAGTTCAACAATCTAACCCTAAGAACAGTTCAACAATCTAACCTTAAGAATAGTTCAACAATCTAACCTTAAGAACAGTTAAACTATCTAACCTTAACCTTAAGAATAGTTCCACAGCAGTGACCTTAGAGTGCAAGTACGGCAGACTATTCTATTGATACAGCATGTAGGATTTGGCCTCAAAATATAAGACACAGATCTTCACTGCTGCTCATTATTTGCTACATTTTCTTTAAAGATGGAAAGTATGCGGGCATTGAGAGAAAACACAAAGAAAAGACTGTTAAATTCCCTGTTCAAAGACATAAATAAGTTGAGTGCATTGGTGTGGGTCCTCCTCTGTCCTCCCCCCGCCTCCTGTCTCCTCTCTCTCCTCTTTATTCTCTCCATGTGTCACTTACAACTCAATGCAGCTCTCACTCTCACGCTCACACTTTACCCTGCTCCAGGCTGGAACACTGCCCAGGCACCTCTCTGGATACAAGCCCAAAACCAGCTTCTGATCCCGGGCTTCACCTGTGCCTTTTTTGTGGAAACTCGATGGGTCTTTTTATGGAGAACCTCACACGTTTACGTTAGCGCTACTGTATTTGGACTATACAGTGCTTCATTTCCTCTGAGATTTGGAGAGATTTTACATCAAAGTGTGAACTAAAAAGGATTTTTGCAGATTTCCCACCTGGAGGGCAGAATGGAGCTCACCCACTTTTGGATACTGGGGACAATGCTTGTGTTGATTCACCAGCATCAAGGTAAATGTAAGCTTTTTTGTATATTATACCAATTTTTGGAAGAGAATGATGCTTAATGTTTTATAAAGGCATGGTCCAGCAATTGTTGATGATATTATATAAAATTAATCAAATATGTTCCAGTATATACACAGAAATTAATTAACAATTTGAACTATTGATGATCCTAAACATAGCTTAAGTATTAAAAGAGACAAAGCTTATCTCTCAGATGTCTTGGTTTTTTCTTTTGTTTTGTTTTTATGACACTTTTTTGTCGCCACACAGCATTTTTATGCATGTTAGATTTAGTAAAACTTGTGGGATTTCATCTGTTGTATTATTTCTGTTTGGTCTAGCGGGTGTATTTCAAGCTTACTAAATATGACATTAAATAACTAGCTACTTACCAAGCACTCTAGCACCACCTGTTCTGTACGTTTTGAAACTCCGGGCAAATTATTTAGTGGATTCAGAAAGTGAGTCATAGGATCAGATGATGGACAAGAGCCAGTTTTTTACTAATAACATTGCACTTTGACATTAAATATCTAAAAAGTAATATTACATATTTGAACTAAACCCAATAAAAAGATACATTTACACACATAATTAAATACACTTGACCTTCAGGTGAAGACACATGAACAGTCTGTATTTAAACATTGAAAATGGATGTGTGAATCAGGCATCAGTTTGTTTGTTTGTTTTTTATGGTTTATTTAGTTCTCTAAACACAACAATATTTGTTTATCAAACATTTTGTTATGTGAGGGCTTATAAGAATGTTATTTGCATGATGCTGAGTGTGACAGGGCGGAGCAGGATTCAAGTCCACTTCAGCTGCAGCATTCACATAAACTGTTTGTATGGTTGTGGGACCAAAGAGAGATATGAACTTCTGCTTCACAGTGGTTTAATTAAATAAAAAGTTATTGATGTCTGGTTTAGTTACTCTGAACGGAATGTTTGTCAGTTCTCAGAAAATTCCATTTACCAGCTAAATCCACCCACTTGTTGTTATTGATTGATTGATTGATTGATTGATTGATTGATTGATTGATTGCTATTTGCTATTATGCATGTTAGACTTGGCGTTGGCTTTGGCTGTGTGCTTGAGGTTTGTCAATTTGCCATGTGGATGTGGATGTAGAGGTGATTCATAAACTGCTACCTATACAATCGGTATAGGTAGCAGTAAGTCAAGTAAGTCATATTTACT
The DNA here is from genome assembly GCA_038363315.1 of Mugilogobius chulae. Lineage (NCBI taxonomy): Eukaryota > Metazoa > Chordata > Actinopteri > Gobiiformes > Gobiidae > Mugilogobius > Mugilogobius chulae. Next base: position 24,762,641 of record CM076405.1, on the reverse strand, counting down.
CCATAGTAAATATGACTTACTTGACACATTTTGTAAAATTAGCATTTAAACTTAGACAAACGTGTTGTGTGTACAGTTTTGATTTATTTACTTTTAGAATTTTCACTTTTTATTTATCACAACAATTATATACCAAAGTCAGTAGCAAATAATAATAACTGATCGCTTCAAAAAAGAAAAAAAATGCAGTGTCAAATGTGAAATCAAATGTCCAATTGTGAAGCGCAACCCTCTATTTTTCATGTAAGTAAAATCAATTATGAATCCCAGGTTAGAATCAGTCTTGCAGGAGAATACATAAAAATTCTGGTTCCCACATAAACAGACGGTAAGAATAAGTCCATAAAACCCAGACAGTGTAGTACAGTGGTCTTCAAAGCAGCTCTCTTTGCCTGTGGCCACTGGATCAGCGGCTTCACTAAACGGATAATGCACTGGAATCTACCTCCTCTAACTTTACATGCTACGGTCTGAAATAAATCCTCTTTTATTTTGATAAGAATTCTTTAACACTGATGGATATGGTTACGTAATCATCTGGAGGTAATAATACTAACTGTTAACACGAACACCACGCCTTGAAAGAGCTCAGCACACCCCAGACTCACATGTCAAGTTTTGACCAAAGTGTGAAGAACACACACAACTTTACTGATGTCCTCATCTCGCTTGTCTTCATAGATGTTATTGTTCAGTTTTCACTGGTAATTTGTTGTATTTGTTTTTTTTATTGAGCAGGGGTCACCTCTATATCCATTTTGAAAGTGATACCAAATTTTCCAAAACACGTATAGAGACGACTTGTAGTAGAGGTGAACATTTAAACCTGTAATACCTGGTTTTCATGCTGCTAAGCTAAGTATATTTACATTTGTAAACTCCTTCCATACCCTGACATACTAAATAGCCACATACATCAATTTTTTGGTTGTGATTACATCTTAAGAACATACCTACTTGTATGCAGTCAGCAAAGTGAAACTGTTAACATACAAAGCACAACCAATCGGAGCTCCACATTTGACTGCATATCAGAAACTCATGAATCTATCTAAGAGTCGGAGAGAACACAACAATCTACATTTTGGTGGAAAAGACACAAGTTACTTTCTTTAAATTCTGGTACTCAGTTTTAGGTGGGGCAAGATGAACACTTCCTTAAAACATGCAACATCTATGTCTTTGTGCTGTGTGCTTCTTTTACAATATCTATGCTGTCTAATCAGTATCTTGATATTATGCTACACCTGAGGGAAGTAAGTAACTAAGTAATCTTTATTTTTGTAGCACATTTCACAGATTAAAAAAATGCAACTAACTGCATCCACATGAATCTGAAACGGTCTGAAACCACTGCAATACCTGTAACTGACCAGAGTGTGGCGCTATTACACTGAAACCGAAATTCACAAAACTAGAAGAAGACACGAGAAGCACACAGGAAAGTTGTTAACATGTGAACTCAGCAGACATTTCTTTTAAATTTAGCAAACATTCTGAATGAAGATGGATGTAAAACCTGCAGAAGAGACAAAGAAAGTAGATTTACGCTTCAGATGTTTTTGGAAAATCAAGAGTGAAGGATTCTGCTACAAACATTGTGCATACAGGTCAGTACATTATGTTAGTCATTTCATAATAAAATATGAATTCTTAACTCTGGAACCTGGCTTCAGAAATGTTCGTTTTCAAACTCGTAAAACGGCTGCTACTTCGTGTGGATGATGTATGGTTTAGGTCAAATATGTATGGTTTAGTCTCAAACACTTGAGATTGGCTTTGTGTGGATTTGATACAACATTGTGTTTATAGAAAATGTTTCATCTTTGTGGTCAGCTTGTGAAAAGTGGGAACAAATACAATAGTACTGCATTTATATTTTGTGATTCAGAAAGTTTTTTTGCAAGTTTTAGTCAATGAGAGTATGCATGTGTTCAGTGTGAATGGGAAACAAATGTATTTAGAATTTGAAACCATTGGTATTTGCGGTCGGAGTAATCCCACTGCACTCTTCTGTCACAGAGCACTACACTGGTTTATTGAGCATACAAACTAACTAATCCTCTACTCTTTGCTTGTGACACCATCACTGCTCTTGTCTTTTAACACCAGCACACAGCTTACATACTATTAGCGCCACACATGTCGGACTGTTGACGGAGAGTGCTGACTGATATGTAGGCAAGGTAAAGCTGGAATAACAGTCACACTTAAAAAGGTCTGTATTTTATATCATTTTTTATTATGTATTTGTTTGTTTCAGAACCAACCAACGTTATTTTTATAAATGTCAGAATAAGTGTGAGTCAGAACTATATGACTACAAGAGCCCTCCATTGTTATACCGTACATCTGTCTTTAGTCTTGGATAGTTAGGACATCCATCTGACATGTCATTTATAGTTTATGATATAAAAGTGGTGACAGTAAGTATGAGAAAGGTCTTTAAACCTTGATGTTTAGGAGGCAATCAACATCATCAACAATCGATCAGAAGTGGGCTTTTTGATACTTTTTGACAGTAAAATTGTCCACATGTGCTTATAGAACAGTCGGCCTTTCTGAAGATGACCATAACATGCAGAAATGTTACTCATGTTTTGAAAAAAGAAAATCTACGTTTGTTTGAAATGCCAACCTACATTATACTGAGAAGAATGTGGCTGCTAAACAGCTGTTTTTGCCCTGATGTAATGTTTTTTTCAAGTATGTGTAGTTCAAATTGTCAGTTTGCTGTCTAATATTGCTTATTTAAAGTGAAAGATCAAAGCTCACAAATGTTTTTGTACTGTCTAAGCAAGAGAATTTACATTTAGTGAATAATACTGAAAGATCTGACATTCAGGGTGGAATGAGACAGTCCCAAAGAGTCTGTGTTGTCGTTTATAGCTTTACCTTTGAGTCTTGGAACGATTTTGACCTGATGATTGGGCAAGAGGGAACGCATAGTCAGGTGAAAACTAAACAACCGAAGTTAGAAACAAAACCATTCTATTAAGATAAAAAAAGAAAACATTACATGTAACATTACACTAATCCAGTGTAGTTGGGAAAAAACTGTCCTTGAAATATGAGTTCTCCCATTAACTCTATTTTTAGTCACATCTCACAGGGTCTTTGTGTGAACTGTTGAAATTGACCATTAAAAAGCGTAGAAGTGATTTAAGGTTAAGGTTAAGGTGCATTTTATTATCTCCATAGGGAAGTTTGTCCTCTGCGTTTAACTCATCCTTCAATGCCTCTGGGACATCTCCTCAGGAGCAGTGATCGCCGCAGTGCAGCGCTCAGAGACCCATCTCCAGGTCTTCTTGCTATATACGTATATATAGGCTTTGTCAGGACTACCATAGCTGGAGGCTATTACCCTAACATGCATGTTTTGGTTGGTGGAGAGCCAAGAGGAAACCCACCAAGACACAGGAAGAAACATGCAAACTCTGCCTGTTTGATTTATGACAAAACATTCGCTATGTTGTTTGGGGGACATCAGCAGCTTGTATTGACTTCTGCAGACCTTTGCAAACCCTCAGCATGAAAATGCATTATGCCTTTAACAGAAACGTCGTGTCCCAGTCTGGAGAACCAGGGCCAGTCACAACATATACTGCCAGTGTTTTACGTTAGAAGTGGTTTGTGAATTGACAGTTTGATCCCAGCATGAACCATATACTGTGGTTCTGTCCTGAATAAATGAATAGTAAAGTACTTTGAGAAGTTTATAAGGCCCAACATAAAGCATGTTCACAAATGCTTGAAGCCAGTGACAGAGAAAAGATGACACCATAGGACTCTCAATACTGAGAATAAATTCAACTATATATTTCTCTAATACCACTGACCTGTTCATAGACAGTGCAGTTATCCCATTTAAAAACATTTCAGCCAAAAAAGGTGCATGTTGTCTACGATTGTATTTGTCCTGTTCTGGTTCACCACAGTCCAAATGGATTACCCATGATCCTCTGGTGCACTCTCAGATATTGGAACCCTGTGGAGCCGCTCAGACTGGCTCATAACACAGGCAGATTACAGAGAGTGGGCCCGGGTCCAGTCCAGAGCAGTCCATGTTTGTGGAGCCGGGAAGCAGACCCAGAAGCAGCAGCACTGACATTTGCATAAATACCTGCTGCACATGGGAGGCCAGTGAGAGAGGAGATGATTTAGTGTGAATAACAGCCGTGAAACGCAAGGAACAACAGTGGGAAGGACCAGGTCTTCAGAGAGGAATGAGAGCTTAGAGGAGGGTTACATGTCCTCAAGATGAGGGCACTGCCCAGCAACAAGGTCACCAACTGCACTACTTTTTACTCTTTACAGAAAAGTGTTTCTTCTTCTATGTTCCGAACTCAGTTGAACAGGCACCATATGATGGTATGTTTTTATCAAATATTTGTGACAGAGAACATTTGCAATAATTATAAAAATGTTGATATACCTATAGTGTCTCCGCGGTGGCTTTTAGAATATTTGCTCTTATCAGCCTGGTAGCATGAAAAATGTGTCTATCGCACGCATCGTAAATAGTGTGTCATGTCTACATCTTTTCCATTGCTTGCGTGTCTATGACATGTTTTTGCCCCAGTTAATTTCTTTTGTGGACAAAAAGGCGTGTTACTGTTTATGTATATCAGCAATATCTTCCAAAACATCTCATTCAAAACATGTCATTTTTTAAAAAAAAATTGTAATTTCAACACATTTCATTAAGTGTCACCTCAGACATGCCTGAAAAGAAAAATCTGTTGTCATGACATTTCATTTTCATAGTGTGGTATAGGCACACATTTCTTTTTATAAATGGTTCTAATAAATTTAAAGCTATTTAAAGTTCGAGCTGTAAGTTGTACTTACACATCTTAGTTCTTTTGTTAGTGCTTTAGTATCTGAAGAGTTTTCACAGTCTGTACACTTTAAAACCTCGAACAAAAGTAAACTAAACACAACACCCCAGGTATTGTAGGAATTACACATTTTGTATTTGTAGTTATATTGTATTTGAAATTTGGAAAGTGTTGCTCTTGGTCACACTGCTGTGAGCAATAGGCTGTAGTTAGCAGACTTCTACATCTCACTGACTATTGTTAGGTAGTGAAGAACATACAGTAGTTTCAATTGTAAAATGCATTGAGACATTAAAGTGTCTCTTTTCAACAGTGACAGTTGATTTGACTTGTTGATGAAATGATGCTACTGATGATTAAGTTAGACATCTGTTTAAGTGGAGGTTCTCAAAGGAAGCTCACGTCTCAGGTGGAAAAAAGTCTGCTAGCTTGTCTTTTGCCTTTAGCGAGGAAACATTTATCTTAACCTGATGTCACTGTCTGCAATGAGGAAGTCTGGCTCAGATCCAAAATAGATTCTTTTGTGATTAGACCTGGAATCACACAAACAGTGCAACATTTACTGAAAATGCATGTCTGTCATCTTTATTTACTTACGTCTTAAATTTCTTACATATTTTTCAGCCCTGCTCTTTAAACAAATCCCCTTTGTCTGCCACTAATCTTATAATAATTGGATAATTTCATGTACTTTTGCTGGTCCAAAGTAAATAATGTTACGCTTGTGCTTGGACTTTATTTGAATTTAATAAGGTCAAAAGTCTGTTTTGTTAGTTTTATTTGTGATTAATGTGGCAATCACTACAAGCTGTTTGACAAATCACTAATGGTGAGTTATTAATGTGATACAAGTTATATTGTTCTATTCAGTTTAAAATCTCATTATTTTAAATAATTTATTAGGCCCTTTGAGATATTAGTGTATTAACACATTGTCAAAGACCGTTTCAGTTTTTATAAGTGCCTCTGTGTTGTGTTTCTGCTTACAAGTCCGTGTATTGGGTCTGGAATTCTTCTAAATATATTGATATAAAGAGGATTTTGACAATTTGACCAAATTCAAAGGAAGATGGCGTTCATATTTGAAAGTTTGCCTGTTTGTCTCCATAAAGATCCTGTAATTCGTCAGTACAGTATTAGTTTTCAGACTGTGAGACCGTGAGACTTCAGACTTTTTCCACGAGCCTAGCTCTGCAGTACATAGATCAATGCAGCTACATTATAGATTCTTATAAACAAGTGCAGCATCAGTTGTGCAAACATTATTGTATCTCTCTCACTCAAAGTCTCAGTTATAAAGTTTAACTAGGGAATTCTTACAAAAAGTCAACAAACGGTCAAAACACAAACTTGCTTAAGCTTCCTGTCGTCTTGTCAATTCTCCCAGCTCATATTTATTTCCACATCAAGTTGCCATATTATAGACGGATAATTTGTTTGTCAACACCCTGCACGCACAGCCGGAAAGCAGAAAGATCCACGGCTGATTGACACAAGCTGTAGCAGCAACACTAGCCAGCACTGTTGTCAGCTAACTACAAGAGTTTATCACTGTGCAAAAACAAAAGTTATGCTGCTAAATCAACATATGAGATTCATGTGAGGAGACAGACATCTGTCATACCGGTTCATACTTGAAAGCTAGCTCTTGTTCCGTTTTGTTGTTTTTATCAAAGAAGTTTTCCCAGCTAACTAGACAGACAGCATATCTTTCTGTAGATGTCATGCACTGTAGAGCAGAAAGTGACGTCGACCGATAATCCCTCTGTAGTTAACAAACTTAATACAAAATAATCACTTTTTTGTACATACACAACTTGTAAAAACTGTAACTGAGTGATTGCAAGATACATTTAAAGTTACAGGCAAGCAACATCTCTATGGAGACAAACAGATGATGGACTTGAATCCACAGATTCTGCTGAGTTTTACAAAATTTTCTCTCACCATTCTGTCATGCATGTGCAGGGAATCAAAGCCAAATGTACTCTACATCTCAAACCTAAAAAAAAAAAAAAAAAAAAAAACACCTATGCATTTATAGCTCCTGAAAGTAGACACAAAAGACCACCTATTGGAAACCATCACCACAATACTCATTCACTTTCACATCTTGTATACTCATCATATGCTCACTATTTTGTTTGTAACGTGATTGCAAATAATACATAAAAAAGCTGTGTCAGTGGAGGAGGAGCATCACATCAGAGTAACATTTATTCAGAAGTGAAACTAAAGTTGTCTCCAGGAAGCAGTGTGTTGTGTTGCGAGCAGAAAACAATAGAGACAAAGGTAAAGCTCTGATTTTGATCTGTACATTGATAGTTTCTAATTTGTTTTAACTGCCTTTAGTTTCATGCTTACTACAACACAAATGCTTGTTGCTTGTATTTTCATTTTTAAAAACCTATTGTTGCCTCTTTTATAGTTATGGCCAGAGCCAACAGTTTTTGTGAAGAACAGCTTGAGTGCTCCATCTGTACAGATTTCTTCAAAAAGCCAGTGACTCTCCCATGTGGACATAACTTCTGTGAAGGCTGTATCGGGCGCCACTGGGAAGTCAAAAAGCTATGCAAATGCCCACTTTGCAATCATGACTTCAACAAATCCCTGCAGCTCAAGGTGAACACTGTGTTAAGAGATATTGTGGAAAGTTTCACTCAAGTGAGCGACAGTGAAAAGCCAAGCGGCCCAGAGGATGTGTTGTGTGACTGCTGCATTCACGCCACTCGCAGGGCAGTACAAACCTGTCTGGTTTGTCTCACGTCCTTCTGTGAGACACACCTGGAGCCTCATCGCAGAGTGTCCTCTTTAAAGACTCACATGCTCACTGATCCTGTGCCAAAACTGCAGGAGAAGATATGCACAAAGCACAACAGGGTTTTAGAGGAGAGCACCTGTGACCAGCAGGAAAAGGTCTGTGTGTTATGTGCCACTGATGAGAAGAGTCACTGTGAACAAACTGACAACAATGTACAATATGTAAAGATTAAAAACGCAAGGAAAGCAAAGAAACCCAGGAGAAAGCATGCAGCTTCGGAGACAAAACAGACAGAGGACAATGATGAGACTGACAGCTCAGAAAAAGTTCATGTTTGGTACAAAGATGTTCTTTACATCTTTTCTCACCTCCCTGCAGACAGTGCTTCTCTACTGGACGTGTCTACTATGAGGTTCCCATTCCTCCCAACAGCAGCTGTGTAATAGGAGTAGTCAACAGAAAAATGCATGGTAGAATGGGCTTTAATGCAAAAAGTCAATGGCTTGTAAGGCATGATAATTTTTTTAAATGTCGCGCTGGGTGTTTAATATGTGATATCACGTTTCCTGACAAACTTTTACTGTGTGTAGATTACAGGCTGGGTCGAATGTTCCTTGTCAATCCACTGAATGAAATAGTTTTGTTTGGTTTGATTACCTGTAGGTTCAAGGGAGAACTCTTCCTGTTTCAGAATACAGATGATTTAATGAAACATTTACATGGCTGGACACCAGATAAACACACATTTAAAAATGTGCTGGTTGGAATAGTTTGTGGCATGATTTTATTTTATTTTATTTCATACTATCTGAGTTTTTGAAACAATATCTGTTGCATACCAATTTTTTGGAGTACAGTATGACATGAATTTGTTACAGTAATTTCTTTTGTGTTTTATGCAATTTTGTATTAACATGGATCAGTTTGTCAAAAATAAAAATAAAGTTAGATTCGATAAAATCCAATAAGAATCAAGTGACATCCTCTTTGCATGCTACTGGTGTTAGGAGAATACAAATAACGTCAATATCACAGATTAAACATTAATATGAATGAACTTTTTATCTGAAATTTGAACAAGAGAAGAGGCTAAAATAGTTAATGAACCAAAAAAGTCACATATCCACCCAAAGTGCAAAAAAGAAGGGCTCCTTCAAAGATAGATGGATTAATTAGAAACATTCCTGACAATGTGTTTTAACAATGTGTCACAGTTGGGTTTCCTGCTCTGAGCTCTGCCTACTCTGTAATAACAAACAGTGACTGGAAGTGGTTTCTTCCTCAATACCCATAATGCACCATGAGTAGTAGGACTGCCATGTGCTGCAGTTACAGAGAGAGGAGAATACTTTTGGGGCTTGTATTTTATAGTTTTGAAGGCGACTGTTTACCAAAAGACTTTTTTGACTTGTTTTCCCTTTCTTTTTCCTTTGCATTGCATTGTTTATTGTTTAATGCAACAATAAACAATGCAAACTAATCATTAGTCACCACATTGCATATTACATCCAATTACACAATTCACAATTTCTTGACATAATGATTTATGTTCCATTTTCGTGTTTATCAAAAGTGTTCCTGCCTAATAAAGTTTGTAAGAATATAGCTTTAATTGAAAGCTGCACGTGACAGAAGCTACTCATGTGAATGAAACAAACACCTGGAAATTATTTATTGACACACGTTGTTGGAGTAATTATTTATTAAACTACAAGCAGTAAATTATGCAAACAGAAAACCCTCTGGAATTTTTTTTCTAATTAGCTACACCTAATTAGCCTTGCCATTAACTTATTAATACGTCACTCGCCAATCTTGAGGCTGTTTTATTAGACATTATACAATATACTGAGCACAATGGCAGAGATAACTTGGTCAGCCAAATGGATTCTCATGAGAATATTAGTTTGCATTCCGAGTCAATGGGTTAACGCTCCAATCACACTGCAGCAGGGCGCGTTGATGACAGCAAGTAGCACCTGAATCAAACAAAACAAAGATGGCAGCTCCAGTGATTGCATGTTTCTGCTGATATTGATTCTGTTTGGCAAATGCTCTTATTGGACAAGACATTACAATTCGTTGCTGGTTAAGAACAAACTAATGTAAGCACCCTGGTCACACACAGTCAGCTTCAAATATTTAGTTTACTGTCCCAGCTTTTGACAAACACTACAGCAGGGAAAGTTCCAGATGGATAATGTGGAAGCACTCAAATTGGGGGTTGAAGCATTTGCTTTTGGCGTGAGTCAGGTTATGGTAGAGCTGCTTGTACCAGATTCTAGCTTTACAACTAATTTCCATTTGTCGTCCTAGAGGAGAGAGAGGAAGTGCTACTGGACATGTTTTTAGTGCTAGAGGAAACTGCAGACACAGTGAGAACATGTCCACATGAAAAGCCCTGAGGCGCCGACCTGGTCTTCATTCCTCTAATACAAAACAAACTCCATGTAGAAATATACTATTTGTGGACTAATAGACTAATATAAGGCTTGAGTCACTTAGAGTCTGAAATTCTGATGAGGTTATTTCCCATGTTCAATGTGAATTGTACTGCTAGGAGTTTGTGTCAGTGGCGTCACAACCACATTCTAACAGGATAGATTACAACATATATGATTTTTGCAAAAGGAAAAAGGAGGTTGAGGCAGTGATTTGATCCAGTGCAGCACTTCACAACCACATGATTTTTTTTTGTTTGTCCAATTTTTCTCACCTTTAGCAAATTTCAGTAGTTTAGAAAAGCTACACAGATGGAGTGAATTATAAGATTACATTTTTTTACAACTCTCTATTACACCAACCCACTGGCACATCAAAAATTTGCCATATGTGAAGACAGCTTTATTCACAAAGCTTGGGAACATAGAATTAACAACTTATTGGTCATTCTGAGATCACTATTTGTGTTACGCTAGTTATTTCAGAAGCTGCCTTATTTTAAAAAAGCACAGTCTAAGTCATTGTTTCTGAATTCCTTTTGCTGTTCAAGAGGTTATCTGCTGATGTCAGTGGAGCCACGGGGAATGACGTTTTTATGAAGTGAGATGAGAAGCTGCAGACAAGATAATTACCCGCCCTCGGCCAAATTTACACCACACAAACATGATGAGGCCAAAGAGGCTAACAACAACATCAGGCTGATCCTAGGTTTTATAGAGGCAACTCATGAGAAGGATGTGAGCAATTCAGTCACGAGATTTTGTCCTTGGGCAAGACACTTTGGCCAATAAAAGGTGGAGTAGCTGATTTTCACACTGCAAACACGATTTAGGTTTTAAATCTGACAACTTCCTCTCATAAATCCTTCGACACGTGGTTAATATTGACATTTGGTTGCATTTATGGCTTATAAATGTCTTTTTACAAACAACAAAGTGAAACTGGAGTGACCGCCCCAAGTTCAGCCAATCAGAGCGCAGCATTCAGCTCTTGATCAGAACTAAAATTCTTTATTATTCAATTCAGGCAGTACTCAGAGGTCTCATTTTTTCACAAAATGCTGTATTTACAATATACTTTTTAGTGGAAAGCACAAAGTTTACTAATTTACAACTAAAAAAGTTAGCTACCCCACCTTCAAGTGTTGTGTGTTTGTTTATTTGGTTAGGATCAGATTCTAGGGAGTAAAATGGTTTATCCAAGAAATTATGAACGAACTTTAAGTGTCTGAGAAAAGTCTGTATAATATTTATTCACTATCGCAGTCCCAGTTCATTTCAATGGTTCTTATTTATGAATATTAACAAAATCCTGATTCTAATCTTAACCTACCCTAAGCTTCAGCCCTAAACGCACTCATTTTAGTCACTTGATTCCTAAACTTACCCATTTCACCTAAAGAAATCTTGTGTCTTTTTTACGGTTTTTCATATCGTGCTAACTGTACAGCGTAATATAAGTACGCAAAAAAGGCCTCAAATCGCTCAAAATACACCGTTTTTGTGTCGTGGTAAATGAACATCTTCTTGTGATGCTGTGTTGGCAGTATTGCAAGATTGATTATGAAATGAAGAGACTCAGGAATGAAGACTCTCTACCTCAGCCAATTCAAAAGGCCTCCTTCTGTAGTCGGAGCATCAAATTAAGTTCTCTGTCTTGGAATGGTAGTCACAGCCTCTAATTTATTTTATTATGTCTTATGAACTGAACAGAACAGAACAGAACTGAAAGATTTATAGTCATTGTCATAGAGTACCACAAAATTACATTTGGAGTGAGCCCCCAGGGCCGCTGCATCTTTTGCGCGCCGCCACTCGCTCTTCCGAACACGAAATGCAAAGCAAGTATACAAAAAAAACTACACACACATCAACACATAACAAAAACACAGTGCACGTGGTCACGTGATGGTATTTTTTGTAAGGAGTGGGTCGGAGAAAGAAAGGAAAGAGGCAGACAGTGTATGCAGAAAATATTAGCTTGTATATTTTCTCAAAAAACAATGAAAAAATAACTTACTTCCAGTTCAGCATTCAGTCTTCTGTGTTCTTTTTTTACTTGTATGTCGCCGTCTGTGTTTGGGACCAATGGGTCATGTGCTTTTCTGATTGATTATCATCTTGACTCTAATCACAGTCATTTGAAATAGGACATAGAACATTTGTTTGTTTGTTTGTTTGTTTGTTTGTTTGTTTGTTTGTTTGTTTGTTTGTTTGTTTGTTTGTTTTTGCAGCAGCAGCAACAACAACAAGTTTTTACTCTTTTGCCAAAGCTCTCTGAATTGTTCATCATGATTTTTGGAAGCATGTTGGTATGCTAATGACAGCTAGCCACAATGCCAACAACAGCAACAGATGAAATTTGAGGATTTTATGAAACCAATGGCTTTTGTTATTTGATGGAGACAGGACACTGCAGACTTTTCCCTGCATATATACTTGTTTAAGATGTAGTGTTGAGTCACAACTGAGTCTTATTGGAGTGTGGATTTGCATTTATCATTTGGGCTATAACGGGTGAAAACACTGCATTTATAAACTTGAGCTATTGAATCACTTTTTTCTTTATGTCTCTGAGTCTGTACTTGACATATTAGTGTATGAAAACAGTGGCTTATCATGAAGATGAACTGACTTTTTCCCCATGGTGGTACAATCCCTTGAATGCTGACTTTACAGTTCCACACTCGTACAACATTGCAAAATATAGTCTGCTCCTGAACCACAGTCAATCATTAATGAATTCAAATTATCAAGAAAACCAGCAATGTAATAAATTCTCTAAAAATTGACAAGGACGTGGTGTGAGTGATATTTTATTACAATCAGGAGATGTTGAAACCTACAGTATGTATCTTAACGTCTTCCACAGAGTATAGAGTCATATATGCGGTGAAGACAGTGACGAATCACAGCCGTGTTTAGCTAACCCGCTCCTGTAACCTGAGTGACCTGCCCAGGATATTGAGAGGAGGATACTGGGTGATTTGTGATGTTTACACAGAGGCACACAATGAGCATGGATCAGCAGCATGTCATCTGTGTGTCCAATCAATTAGCAGCAGAATGTCGGTCAAATTGTCAGTGTTGATTGGACAATTATAAATATGACTCAGCAGATTATTTAGCTTGAAATGGTTTATATTATTCTAATATTTTGTCTGTGCTATGATGTTCCTCATGCAAAACACACGTGTTTGTAGAGCCTGGCCTCACAGAAATGTGTATCTATGCAATGTAATTTTAACCAGCGTGTCTAATGAGCACGATTTCTATTATTTGTGTGTCTATTTCATGCATTGCTGGCCCTGATGTGTTATTATTTATGAATATGAACAAAATCCTAATCTTAGCCAACTCCTTTAGCTGATTTTTGTAACTTCAGATCTGAGTTTAACCGTTAACCCCAAATAAATTGTCATGTGTCGCCTCAACCAAAACAATAGAAAGCCAAGAAAAGCGTGTCTATTCTTTTCACAGCATGTCTACTCTACAGACAGAAGAAAAAACGTCATTGTGACACATTCACTGCTCAGTGCAAGAATAATGGAGAGTTTTTATAGTCATCAGAACTGAACAAAATGTCAAACTAAAGTAATTAAAAATAATACAAATAAATAAATACAAATACATTATTATTGATGATGGATGGATGGATCGATGGATGGATGGATACGTTACCTTATCAACTGTTTTAGGCTCAATTGGAGTGCCTAATGCTAGAAAACACCTATCATCATCATCATCATCTGCATCATCATCATCATCATCGTCATCATCACCATCACCATCACCATCACCATCACCATCACCATCCATCCATCCTACCATCGTGACATCACAAAGCAAAGCAAAGCATTTTTATTCATACCGCGCATTTCATACCCAAGACAATCCAATGCACCTTACAAACAGGAACAGAGCATTTTGAACTTGGAAGATAATTACTTGTAGATTAATTAATGAATTGAAACACTAGTCTAGGTGTGTTTTCAATGAAGTAACAGCATTCTAATATGGCTTAAAGTCAGCCCAGTCTTCGGAGGAAACGTAGATATACAGGGATTATTGGTCGACGTCACTTTCTGCTTTACTGCGCATGCTCCATGCAGAAAAAGATGCTGTCCAGCCACTTGGCCTGGGAAACTTTGATCAAAGCAACAAAATGGGACGAGAGCAGCTGTTTCTATCACCTCTGAACTGGTGTGTCTGACTCCTGAAGCTTCAGACAGCATTTTTCTCATATTTTTTTCACTCACCTGAATGTAATGTTTATGGGCCATAGGGTCGAATTTCATTCACAAATGTTGATTAAGCAGCATAACTTTAGTTTTCACACAGTGATAAACTTTTGTAGTTAGCTGACAACAGCCCTGGCTCAGCTTGTTGCTACAGCTTGGTCAGTGAGTGGCAGCTCTTTCTGCATATCAGGTGCACGCGCATTGCCCGTGTTGATAAACAAATAATCCCTCCATAAAATGAAATGTCAAAACTTACAATAAGCACATTTTCACACCTTTTTACAATAATATGCTACGAAAAGTCAATATGTAAAATTACCATACATTTTGGTTGAACCCACGTGGCGACAATTTCTTTGGTTGCAACGGGAAAATCGTAACCTACCTCAAGCTCCAGTCCTAACCCCCTAACTTACCCATTTTAGTAAACTGAAACCTAAACTTATCTGTTAAATCTGTTAAACCCAAAGTACATATTTTACATTTTGTTGCATATCTACATTTCCTTCGGAGACTGTGTTGCCTTTACTAATCTTATGTTGTTGTTATTTAAAAAACTCTTTACTGACAAAAACTGTGTGGTATTGGTAAGAAACAACCATGCATGTTCACGTTTCACCAGTCATGTAATTTTCTGGTCATATCTGTTTCATCAGTCAAACTTAAAACTATGCAACAAAGCCCACATGAGTCTGTCCGCTCCTCATCGCTCTGAGGTTAGTCTGAGTTTGGGCTGACAGCACGGCTCCACTCAAATCCTGCTAAGTCTTTATGGAGTGGGAAGTGTCTGTCATCTGTGCAGTAAAGAGACATAACATCTGCCTATCTGTGCATCCGGATGGACTTGTGAGTTAAATGTATGCAGCAGATTCATATACTGGAGATTCTATTACTGCTTTTCTGTTTTAATCAGCCATGTTTGAGTCTTATTATGCTTTATCTTAGGGTTCACCTTGCATCTTTTTAATTTGGGTTCTTCTGACTTTATTGAAAAGCATATATTTAGTTTAGGGCTGCAACAAGTTAATCGGTTAATCACACCAACTAATGTAACAATGAAACAATCACCAGTAATCGAATAAACGTTAACTGGTCTTTCTTTAGGTTCCAAAGATCCCATGAGCTGTAGAAAAACTTCACATTGAACAGAAATTACATGAAAATTGTGTATATTTAGGGTTTTTGATATAAAAACCTGCGCCTATAGTGTGTCATTTTCAATACTAAGGAATAATCTTGAAGCTTGATGCTAATTGAGATACCACTATGATCATTAAAAAAACTCTTTTAACCTCAAATTTGCATACAATAAACCGAGATTTTCGACAAAATGGAAATACTTTCAGGTATGTTGGTTTTCTACTAGCTTTGATAAAGCTTATATTCTACAACTCCACTCCTCAGAAAATATCCAATTTTGTCCTGTTATTTTTTAAGTATCGATGAGTATCAAATTAGTATCTAGTTTCAAGACCAGTTTTAGTATTGTCTATTATCTGATTTTCAATTCTTTTGACAACTCTAAAATCTCCCAGATGTCCTCAGCAACATTATTTGAGCTCAAATTTGGCAAAAATCTTGAATTCAAGTCATTTTTGAGTTCTAAGCAACTAATTGATTAATCGAAAGAATAATTGTTTGACTAATCGATTACTAAAATAATCGTTAGTTGCAGCCCTAATTTAGTTGTTGCTTAACCCAGAAAGTCCAAATAAGAATCAGAATTTTGTTTACAGACAAGTGTGGATGTTCTCCAGCTCTCTTTCTCCACTTATTTCCATTGGACTGAACTTTCACTGGACCGCTGGAGCCCACCACAAGCCTTTTCAGTTCCCAAATAAATAATTACTGTGAGAGCATGTGTGCCAGGATCAAATATGTGAAAGACACGCTCCAGCACAGAAGCTGGAGTTAGATTGAGTGCACTCTGAACCTGGGGTTAGAAACACACAATGGAGATGTTTAAAATAAAGATACAGTGTTTCACTTTTTCTGTTGAAGGGTCCACTACCTGCTTGTCTCAACAGAAAGTAATTATTGTATTATATAACATTATATTTAAATATATAACATTATAATTTTTCCATATAAAAAAAGTAAGGCGATTGTGGGACTCCTAGGTCGGACCATGTCAACATATCACGATCTCTCTGGGTGGAGTTTGCATGTTCTCCCCGTGTCACCGTGGATTTTCTCCTAAACATGCACCACTGTGAATTTTCCCTAGTGAATAAATGACAGAGTGAATGGTTGTCTGTCTAACAACTGCGACGAGTTGGTGGCTGTCCAAGGTGTTCCCCTGCCTAAGGCCCAAAGTCACTGGGATAGGCTCCAGTTTCCCACAACCTCTAATGGAAATGGAATGAAGGAGGTTGAACAATCTAAATACTTTATGAGCCTGATTTATCAAGTCAGGTGCTAAAGTTGCGAGCTATTTATGCAAACGTTAATATTGGAAAATGTACATACAGTATAACATGTCACAAAACAGACATGCACCACCTCAAATTCTACATCTTTAGAGTCTGTGTGAACGAAAAATGTCAGCTACATCACAATTTGCTCACCCTAACCTGTTTGCAAATGCTTGATAAACAAACAGCAGAAAGTCCCCAACAGAAGAGCTGTAACTAAACATGTTTACCAAAGAATTTGACCTTTTTAAAGCAAGCCATTTCACTTGTAGTTCAACATTGATTTTAGATTAACTGACGTGTGTTAAGTTTCATATTAAGTTTATAAGTCTTTGTACTGTAAGTGTTTGTTTGTTGTTTGTTTGTTTGTTTGTTTGTTTGTTTGTTTGTTTGTTTGTTTGTTTGTTTGTTTGTTTGTTTTGCCAAACAAGATTTTTTTTTCCAAATCCAGTTTAATGACATCTGACATCTGTCAACCCAATTAGTGAGACATTAGCTCCAGGTACACACTGGACTCTTAATACATAATAAATAGGTGTTTGTTTTTCCTCTCTCTCCTGCCAACATGCACCTTATGTTTTCTCCATCAGACAAAAATGTTAAATGTAATATTTCTTTAATATGAGTGAGTCTGGGTACGATGCCTTCTTGTTCCATGTCAAATCAACAAACGATGTGCGATAAGAGCACTGTTGTAAGTCATGGTGCATTTTAATATGTATCGCTCAAGTTGTTATAAAAATAGCAGAAAGAGAGAGAGAGAACACTTGCCTTTACCTCTTTACCTCCCAGTGCTCCTATATTTAGTGAAACGCTTGTTCATGTGAGCACCAGAGAGAGTCAAGTCCATGTAAGGCTATAGGTTCTGAACAATGCTGTGACGATAAATATGGCAAATCCCTCTGTAGCCCTTTCCTGTCAAACAGGCTTTTCAAACTGGATCAAAGATTTAAACCAAAGCTTTCAGTATGTGTGCACAGACATGGGAAAATCAATACAGATTTGCCTTTAGAGATTCACTGATTCATAAAATGTCTCGATAAAAAGGTCCATTGGCAGGTTTAAATGAGTGTTGAAGTACATGCTATTCCTCTGGCATGCAGCTCCCAGAGTTGTGCCGGACTTGTTCTTGAGGTTTCCATGTTGTGAGCTGTCTTGGACTATTGTCTTGATTCTGACTGTGGTCTGGACACAGCAGTGAAAGCCGAGATGAGGAAAAACTGAGGTTTGGAGGATCTTTGTTACATAATAAATCAAGTTACAAGGTTTCCATTCTGCGAGAAAGTAAAACTGGAAAGAAAGCCAGTACATTCAAATCAGTGTTTTCTTGTTAAAGGGCTAGGTCAATGAGTTAAATATATAATAGAAAAGAACGTAGTCATGGTAACCTATGGCAACACATGTCAAGTCCCAGCAGCCATGTTGTGCTGGAGGTTTCAACTAAAGAACTTATAAAAACTAACAGGAAGCAGAACTTTTAAATGACATTTTCTCCTTAATAAATATTAGCTTTTTTATTGTAGTAGTAGTTGTTTTGGATATTGCTTTTGATGAGAACTTAAAGTGGGAGTGCCTGTTTTCACACAGCAAAACTGCTCGCAAATTCTTTGTCACATTGAGTTTTGGCTGAAATTGTGGCTAAAGAACATCTTTTTACAAACAGCTGTGAAAGTGAAACTGAAAGTGGAGATGACCACCCAGGCAGAGCCAGTCAGAGTGCCGTTTTAGGCTATCTATGAGAAGTAAAAGAATATGTTCTCCACTTTTTGGTGAAAAAGCCAAAGCTTACCAATTGTCAATAAATAAATAAACAAAAATAATAAACAAATAATAATAATAGATATCCCTGCTTTAGGACACTCTTATGCTGCGTTCACACCGGACAGCTTATTTGCGTCTAAATTCGCCAAAACGCGCGTGAAAATTCGCCGGTTATTTATGCTGTTGACGCCTCAATAAGCTTCTAAGCTGCTCTGACGCGCGTCAAGGCTTTGGTGGACAAAAAGACACTTTTAACGCCCCAAAGCGCTTCCAGCTCTCGCTTGTTTACAGGCTTTGTTTTGCTCGTAGACAGACCACGTTGAGAGAGATAAGGAGAGAGAGAGAAAGAGGCTTGTTGCATTTATAAAACGGAGCTTACCCAATCACACAACTTTCTCCTCCCCCAGTGTCTTTTTGCTGTATCCGTCCTCCTCGGCTCCTCCCGTTGTACAGCAGGTTTAAACACGGCACCGGGCATTTTTAATACATCCACGTGAGCAGGGCTTAATTTGAGCCGGAACAAGCCGGAATAAGATCCGGGAACTCTCGTGGGGCATTCCGGCATCAGTTTTGTCTGCTCCGGTAACGCTTTCTTTTTGTCTTTCTTCTACGAGACGCGGCTCTGCTCCTCTCCCGTCTCTCATCTCATTCACAGTGAACAGTGAACAGGCTTATTTGTGGGGGAAACGGAGTCAGACTGTAATTGGTTAAAAGCGGAACTGACAGGAAATTTGACCAATCAGAAGCAGCGCAGGCGGGTTTAAGACTTTTCATTGGTTCCAGGCGAGCCCCGCTCTTGTATCTCCTTCTAAAACAGGAAATATGCGTCTAAGTGGATTTTGTGAATATTTGTTGTTATTTGCGACCCGTTTTGATGGATTAAAGGCAGCGGGAGTGTCACGTGTGTTTGGAGTGTACGAGGCGATAAAGAGGTGAGAACCAGCGCGGATACAGCGGTCACAGTTTCTTGTAAGTGCAACTAACTTTACTGTGTTACTTTAATGTGTATTTTAGCGTCACGTTTGATGTGTGAGACCCGTGTAAAGGCTGTTATTGACCAGTGTCTGTGTGTAAAGGCTGTTTGTGACCCGTGTCTGCCGTGTAAAAGCTGTTTGTCCTGCATTGTTGTTGTGAGTGACTTTTGGAGAGTCAGATATGATGCCGAAGGCAGCTGAGATGCAGGAGGAGGAGCGTGTGGGAGGGCAACTTGTTGCTGTGGATCAGATTTAGCTTCAGGTGCGCTGATTTCTGTCAGAATGAATGAAAATCTCTGTGTGATGTGTAAAAAAAACATGTAACACAGACATAATTACTTTTATATCATTTAACATCGAGTAGGATGGACAGTTTGGTTGTATTTTAGCATTTCTAAGCCTCTATGTTCACTTATTGTGTGCGCTCCGGTAAAGGTTCGACCTTGTCTGGAGCCCGGTCCAAAACCCACATTTTGTTCCGGCAACGTTTGAGTTACAAATTAAGCACTGCACGTGAGGCGTTGTAAGTCCAGATCATGTCCCGTGTTTGCCGTGTCTCCAGATTTTCAAAACAACGAACGGCCAAGTCTTTGAAAAAGCCCCCCAAACAAGCCACCTTTCGTTAAAAAAGTTACTAAAAGACTTCAGTAAACAGTCGTCCTTTCCCCTTGGTGTGACAGGGGAACAACATGTCATGTGTACGGGAGTGGAGTCTCTGATTGGCTGACGCTGGCTTCCAACGCGTCTGAAGATGGATTTTCCCAACTTCTGCGGCGGCCGCAGCTTCGGGCGAATTTGCGGCCGCCGCAGCTTCCAGCTTCTAATCCGCAAGACGCCGCGTTTTCAGAAGCCAAAACGTGCGTCAACTGACGCCCCAGACGTCAATACGCGCGGAAAATTCGCTTGAACGCTCAAGACGCAGGTTTACATTGACTTAACATTGAAAATAGAAGCAAATACGCCAAGACGCTGTCCGGTCTGAACGCAGCATTAGATAGTGGCCTATTTACGAAAATTCACTGTTTTTGAAAAAAAAATCCAAAAGAGAAAAACAAATAAATGAAATGTACCATAACCATACTGCACACGCTAAAAGTAAACTTGTCTAGACTAGCTGATTTATTCAGGTCATATGGTGGGCAAATTTTAATAACATAGGTTCCACAAGGTAACTTTACAAATCTTACACATTTTTTTTAGTGACTTGACCCTATACATTTTTGTATTATGACAAAAAATGCATTAAAACATTATACATTTTCTTTATCTGTGGTAAAATATTATAAGCCTTTTCACCATATTCTGGCCCGCCCACTTTTTTTTCTTTGCAGTAGACTTTCTGTTTAGCTGCATTTATTTGTTGGGTTTATTATATCTATTTAAGACTGCCCCAAGAGACAGACAATCATGTTAAACAGGAAGCGTACTGCCAAGAAAAGTGGGCAGGGCAGAAAAAGGTGAACAGAATCCTGTAATATCATGTGAAAACCACCTATTACCTGCATAATTCTGTACTCATTTCAAATCATCTTCATTTTCATCTTTCCATTCCCAGGTGAAAGCAGCTCCTCACCAGGCCCCAGCACGGAGCAGGGCCCCTTGACGCAGCTCCACCACACGGCCCACCGTCGAGAGAAACGCTGCTCGTGTGAGAATCAGAAAGACAAGGAGTGTATTTTCTTCTGCCACATTGGCATCGTCTGGGTCAACACGCCGAGGTGAGCCGCCTTCAAGCCAAAAAATCTTTTCAATATTTTCTAATCACGCTATGACTGATGTTTTCAATGCAACTGGACCCTCCGTGTGACTGAATGTGATGAGATTTATAGTCGATAAGGTGAGCTTCAGATGCACAGAAAGAGTTTTGTCGCTGAAGAATGAGTTAATCAGCACATATTTAAATAAAGATAAAGTGACGAAAGTATAAACTGGACAGAGATCATAGTTGGGTAGATAGGCATGGATTACGTCTCCTTATCAGATCAAAAAACACAAATCAGGACTAAATATGTTATGACAGGCTACAAGTCAAGCAGGAGAATACTCTGACGTCTTGTTCTGGAGAAGTAGAGTTTCATAAAGACTGAGGCAGGTGGGTAAAAACTGGCGGTTTGTAATACGGCCTTGAACAAAGTATTTTAAGACTGCATTAATTGAGATCTAGACAAGACTGAAACTTAAGTAGGTCGAGACCGAGGTGAGACCAACACTGCAGTCAATCAAGACCAAATTAAGACCATTTTTGTAATTTCATTCAATTATCGGTGTCTGCATTGCTTATTGTGCAGTTCATGATGCAATACTGTGCCTGGGACAGGTGTCCTTGCTCCTGGTGCAACTTTAGCAAAGCGCGATGCTAATGAAAGGTGCTCTCGGTGTCCAAGACAAGACAGAGTCCAAGAAAGAGTCCAAGACAGAGTTTCAAGCACCCTCGAGATCAAGCTAAGACCGAATATGCTCAAGTCTGAGACAAGACCAAGACCGGTCTTGTTAGATATAAGTTAGATAGAAATTTATCTAACTTAAATTTTTTATGCAACATATCCTTCAAATCAAAATATCTCATGCAGTTGTTTCCCCTGAAGCCATTTTACAACCCAGTACGATGTTTCCCAAAACAGCACCAAATTACAATGCTACATTCAATTACGTCATCAAATGGGGGACTCACCAAATGAGAATATTCTAAGTCTCAATATTCAAAGTTTGTCGCAAGGTTAACGCAAACCCAGACGTTCAATTGTTTAGTTTCTCCAATTGACCTATATCGTATATGCATGTTTTGTAATCCAACTTGTTACACCATCTCCACAGTTAAAGAGCTTTGAATGTGTTTTGGAAAAACAAAAGACCGTAGAAAATGAAATACATTGTGTAAAGAAAATGATTTTGTGTTCCTAGGAGCACTTCTTGTGTGGCACATACACACATCCAATCATTTTAATTAAGCTCAATTAGCCTGACTGATGCACTGCAGTTGCTTGTTACACCGTCATGTTTCTTGTTGTGCCAAGCTAAATGTTTGATGTAAAAGGCAGAAACAAAAACAAAACATGTACAGTGTGATCCAGTTGCAACCCCCAACATTACTTTAAGCAGAAATTCTTTAATCTTTTGTTTGATCACATTTCGTAGAAAAAAAAACTAATTCATCAAGGCCACCAATTTATTTAGGTAATTAGTTTTTGAACTTTTATATACCAGGAAAGTCCCATTAAGAATGGAATCTCTTTTTCAGTGATTTCCTGGGGGAGGCACTACTGCAGATGTTTTTGGTGGTAGGGGAAACCGGAGCTCCCAGAGGAAACCTACACAGACACGAGGAGAATAATTCAATATAGAAAAGATCCAAAGGCCTACTTGCTATGAGGCCAGAGAGAGCGACTGTGCCACCGTGTCACTCTGTAGGAATCTACATCTACATTTGAAAAGTGTCAAACCTTTTTGTGACCCCCAAGGGGATCCTGACCCCCAGGTTGAGAACCACAGAAAAAAGAGTCTGTAGAATACATTTGGAAGCTACAACAGATAGGTAACAGTTTTGCCTCAGTGACCTCGGTTTTGTGTTGATTCCTTCTTTTCCTAAAGTGTAATTTAGCCTAAAAGTCAGACATGTGTAACTGTTTCTCCCTCAGAGTACAATAAATGTTACGATGCCACAGCAGTTCTATTTCCACACCAGTCAGAGCAAGGATACAACTTAAATAATGTTCGGCTTGTAAACCACAATGTGACAGGCTTTATTATTCTTTCAACAATACCAGAGACACGATTTACAATAGGCATTAAAACTGTGGTTCAAACCCACTGTAATTATTATTAATGATACACAACTGTGTCTGCTTTGTTTTTCTTGGCTTCAAGTAGTATCCAAGACTATACAAATACATGTTAAAGATCTGGTTTACTTATACATTTTCAAGCAAGAAGTATTAAATACTGACAAAAAAAACTTTTATTCTGTGTAACAGTATCATACTGTGTGAGCTAACAAAATATTAACATTTGACCTCCACCTGGGGTTAGATTTTGGATTGTTTTGCGTCATATGCAATCAAACAACGGCAGAAAAACATTTATTGTAATCCTTCATTAAATAGAAGCAAATCTCTCAAATGGGCTTCATGGCTTTTTGTTCAAATATATAGATAATATGTTCATGTGATTTTTGAGTTTTTTGTTTCACTATTGGTAGTAATTAAGTTAATTTAGTCTCATGAGCAGGAGTGAGGAGTGAGCACTCAGATGTGGGCATTTTAATTGTAAAGCAGCCAGCCTTTAACGAACTGTAATTTACACTGTCTTTATCCTGGATTTTCCCCCAAACCTCACCTTCACTACATTAACAGGAACTAAAGGGTAAAACCACAAACATTTCAGAGCCGTGTGGTCACTGTCTGATTGGCCTGTTGCCAGTTAGAGGATAAACACATGTAATTAACCAAAAGTACACAAACAAAAATATCTCACTTTAAAAATAGACACATTTTGAGGTTTTAATACTATCTTCAGTGTTGCCTAATGATACAATTGCTACTTGAAATGTATAATTCGGTGTACTTATCTGACGGGAATAGGTTTCTTTAAATTGTCAGTTTAGTCTAAAAATAATTTAACATAAAGATGCTTAAAAAGCGTTGAGTGGAAGTGGTTGTTGTGAGTAATCTCCACTAATGAAGCTTTTGTGGTGATTTGAGCTTAAAATATCTGGTAAGTGTGGATGGTAAAGGATGTAAATGTGAATGTAGAGACTGAAATAGACAGACATAGCACTACACTTAAGAGACACAGAAGTTTAGGGTAAAAAGAAAGACATTGGGATTACAGTAAGAAAGGTGTTGCATGTTGTGCATGTTTGTAATGAGTACGGGAGCCTTTCCATGGTAGTTTTCTCGTTTGTTTTTTATTTCAAACTGTGCACTAATCAGTCTTTAGAATACACAAATAGGCAAAATTAATTGATTTTAAAATACTAAAAATTAATGGCCAAGCTCCATTTTTATTGTAAAACAGCTTCGTTTGTAGGCAGAGGTAGATAGAGGAGTGATTGAATGTCCTCATATCAAGAGCGTCCTGTGTTTCATTCCTGAGTTTAGATCAGTTGGTTTATGGTTGCCTGTAGGGTTAGGGTTATGGTTATGGCCAAGGCTTATGCTTAGAGCTAGGGTTAGGGTTAGGGGCTAGGGTTAGGTTTTGGTATACCCCCTGGTTTTGCCCCACCTACTTTACTTGGTAATGCACTTCCGTTACATTCAGTTACATTAGCCACAATCATTTAATTTTGTAATGATCACACACTCATTATTTATCTTATTTGAAAACTTCTGATTTTAGTCGCTTTATGAACTATTTATTCACCATCTATTTGAGATCTAATGAGATATGTATATGAGATCAAGAATGATAAGCTAACATGTTGGCTACCTTAACAGCTAAACAGGAAAAAGAAAAAAAAAGGTGAATAGTGTTAGAGTTAAAGATCTAACACATATCGTATATGGTTAGGGGCTAGTCTAGGCTAACACTCTTACTTAACAAAAACTCCCAAACCTTTGTTTGTAGAGTGTATCTTTTTCTCACCTTATCTGCAAAATCCTGATCCTAAACTAACCTGCCTCAAGCCCCACACCTAAACTTATCCATTTTAGTAACTTGATGCCTAAACTTACCCTTTTCACCTAAAGAAAACGTCCTCACATGGCTTCAACCAAAACTCGTGTGTTTTTACACTGTGAAATCCCGTTTCTTTTTTAGACTTTTTCATTTTGTGATAAATGAACAGTGTAACTTAAGTACCCAAAAAAGGCGTGAAATCTGTTTTTGTATTATGGTAAATGTGCGCTTTCTTGTGGGACTGTGTTTGTGCTTAAGAGAGCATACCTTCAACATTTAGTTACCGTGTGTGAAATGAAAATATTAACTAGAACAAAAGGTCAAAGTAAACTTAAACTATTGAATCCTATTCCTGTTCGTACCAATGTCAATATGCAGTATGTCCTAAAAATGACCTCATCACCTAACTAACATAATGAGTGGTTCTGTTCCTCTGTAAACACTGTACATTTGACCAGTTCAGTGTCTTTCAGAGCCAGCCAACACATCAGACTGACCATCTCCACTCTGAGCTCATAAATGAAACCACAACCACACAAATATTTAAGATAAGATAAGATAAGATATCCTTTATTTGTCCCACAATGGGGAAATTCCAGTGTTGCAACGCACATTTTAAGAACAGCAGGGAAAATAGAAACATGCAATCAAATAAGATAATAGAAATAAAATATACTTAAAATATATATAAAGATACAATAATTAAAAGACTATTATTTACAATAAATGTTTGCTATGGCACAGTGCAGGATATGACAGGATAAATAGATAAAGTGGCATCAGTATATAGTATATAGTATTATGTACAATATATGACTATGATTATGTACAACTGCAGCAGATGAACAGAATAATAACCAGTAATAAATATGAGGTAAAAGTATGACGATGTTTATGTACAGAGCAGCATTTAAGGAGGTGTAAATAGAGGTGAATAAATAATAGCAGATAAAGTGACGTGAGTGAGTTGTACCAGAGATGTTTCCATGGTAACACAGTATTGCACAAGATTAAATGTGATGATGTCCAGAGTTAACAGTGTTCGTTGTACAGTCTGACAGCAGCAGGAAGGAAGGACCTGCGGAACCGTTCCTTCACACAACGAGGGTGAATCAGTCTGTCACTGAAGCTGCTCTCCAGAGCAGACAGGGCGTCCTGCAGGGGGTGAGACTCATGGTCCAGCATAGATGTGAATCTAGCCAGGACCCTCCTGTCTCCCACCTCCCGCACTGAGTCCAGAGGACAGCCCAGGACGGAGCTGGACTTCTTGATGACCTTGTCCAGCTTCTTCCTCTCCCTCTCTGTGATGCTGCTGCTCCAGCAGACCACACCGTACAGGATGGCAGATGCCACCACTGAGTCGTAGAAGGTCCTCAGGAGTGGCCCCCTCACTCCAAAAGACCTGAGTCTTCTCAGAAGGTAGAGCCTGCTCTGGCCTTTCCTGTACAGTGCATCAGTGTTGTGAGTCCAGTCCAGTTTATTGTTCAGATGAACACCCAGGTACTTGTATGAGTCCACTCTCTCAATGTCCCTTCCCTGGATGTTCACTGGTGGCGGGGCAAAGGAGTGGCGTCTGCGAAAGTCCACCACCATCTCCTTGGTCTTCCCAGCGTTAAGGAGAAGATGGTTCTGCTGACACCAGTCCACAAAGTCCTGTGTTAGTCCTCTGTACTCTGCATCGTCGTCGTCCGTGATGAGTCCGATGATAGCAGAGTCGTCAGAGAACTTCTGCAGGACGCAGCTGTCCGTGTTGTGTCTGAAGTCTGCAGTGTAGAGGGTGAAGAGAAAGGGCGCGAGGACGGTGCCCTGCGGCGCCCCCACACTGCAGGTCAGAAGGTCAGACACACAGTCTCGGGCTCTCACAAACTGGGGCCTGTTTGTGAGGTAGTCCAGGATCCACTCTGCCAGGTCACAGTCCACACCGGCCGTCTCCAGCTTGTCCCTCAGGAGCAGGGGCTGGATGGTGTTGAAGGCACTGGAGAAGTCAAAAAATAGAATCCTCACAGCGCAGCCGGGCTTCTCCAGGTGGGACAGAGAGCGATGCAGCAGGAAGATGACGGCGTCCTCCACTCCGATGCCAGGTCGATACGCGAACTGCAGCGGATCCAATGCTGAGCTCACGGTGGAGCGAAGGTGGCCCAGGACCAGTCTCTCCAGTGTCTTCATCAGGTGGGATGTAAGAGCCACCGGCCTGAAGCTGCTGAGGTCTTTGGCGTGCGGTGTCTTAGGCACAGGTACCACGCAGGAGGTCTTCCAGAGCTGTGGTACCACCCTCAGCTTCAGGCTCATGTTGAAGACATGCTCCATAACTCCACACAGTTCATCTGCGCAGGACTTCAGGAGCCTGGGGCTGATGCAGTCTGGTCCAGCTGCCTTCCTGATTTTAATTTTCTTCAGCTCTCTCCTCACCTGGGCTGCTGTGACAGACAGAGCTGGGGCAGGGGTGGTGCGGTGGGGGGATGGGTAAGTCCATGTGTAGTGGTGAGCTGGGCTGAGGCAGAGGTGTGAAGAGTTGGTGTGGGCCTTTGTCCAGGCGTGGAGGAGAGGGCATGCAGCTGTGTGGGGGAGGGGTGGGTCTTTGATCAAACCTCAGGAAGTGAGAGTTGAGTTCATTGACCCACTGCTGGTCCCCCTCCGTCTGGACAGGGGGGGGCTTAAAGCCAGATATGTGTTTTAGGCTCCTCCACACCCCTGCGATATTCTGGTTCTGCAGCTGCTGTTCCATTCTCCTCCGATACGCAGCCTTGGCCCGCCTGATCTTCCTCCTCAGCTTCTTCTGTGCAGTCCTCAGCCCTTCCTTGTTCCCTGACTTGAAAGCCCTCTTCTTCTCCTTCAGAAGGGCTTTAATGTCAGGGTTAATCCAGGGCTTGTTGTTTGAGAAGCACCGCACCGTCCGGGAGGGCACAGTGTTCTCAAAACAAAAGTTTATGTAGTCCGTGATGCACTCTGTCATGGCGTTGATGTCCTCACCGTGTGGGTCACAGAGCTCCGTCCAGACAGTAGTGTCAAAGCAGTCTCTTAAGATAATGACAAAGCTTGTCTTTGTCATTATCTTCTGCTTTTATTCCAAATACACAGCAGACCACTTTCAACATAAGCGCCCGCAGACTATTGTTTCAAATGGGCAGCGTGCCTTTGAAAATGTATGTAAATTTGAATGTGTCTACTGAACGTTTGTGGTGCAGGCACTTTTGAGAGAAGAAATAAAAAAACAAACAGCAGAGTTTTAACCCTTTAGTAGCATCAAAATTCCATGTGATCTGCTTCAATCTTCGATTCAATTACTAGCCTCATGACGTCCTTGATTCAAACATCATTTACAGTGATGAAGGTGTGCAAACCGGAAGAGTTTTTGAGCTGAAGCCTATAAAGATGAGAAAAACAGACATGGTCAGACAGTAGCAGGAGAACAGTGCAGAGATGAAAGAAACATTTTATTACCACTTACACAAGAAATGAGAGCCAGATGGCAGCCATTTTAAAACAGGACCAAAACAGGACCTTGTGTGTCTGCTGAAGCCTCAAGATGATCTGTGACTGAACTAACACATATGGCAAAGGTCTGAAGATTTATAAATAGTATTTTTAGTGTTTTTTAAATTTATTTTTAGCGTTTACAGACTTCAAAAAGAAAACTCCACCCTTCATAGCAACCCTTGTTTACAATATGATTTTTGCTCATTCATTCAATTGTTGGTGATTAGAGCCTATCTCAGTGACTTTGGGCCTTAGTCGGAAGAACACCAAGGACAGTGGCCAACCTGTCGCAGGGTTAACATTAGACAGACAAACAGACAATTATTATATGGATGCAGTAGGGGACTTTACAGTGTTGAAAATTGGAAGGACCGTTCAATGATCCCATTTTGTATCTTTTTTTGCCGTTACCATTAGCATGTTATGAATAAGATGGTTATGAATAATCCAAAAAGAACTGGTACATGGAACATGGAGGGGAACGCTCTGCCCCTCCATGTTCGATCCGCTCCTACCGTAGAGTGTTTTAAGTCTCGTCTTAAGACCCACTTTTACTCTCTGGCTTTTAACACCGCGTGAGTTGTGTGGTCCTCTGTGCATTTTTATTTATTTTTTTATTTTTTTATATATATATTTTTTAAACTATATATTTATTTGCTCTTATTGGATTTTACTGGTTTTATTTTTTGTAAATTAGTAAAATGTATTGAGCACCTATTCTTTTTTATCGTTTACTTTTATGATTGTCATTCTGTGTGTGTACAGCACTTTGGAAACTGTTTGTTTGTAAAATGTGCTATATAAATAAAGTGGATTGGATTGGATTGGTACAAACCCATCAAAATCCCATAATTCCATCACAGATCTGGAACACCAAACCTGCCCAAATGAAAATTATCATGTTTAACTCAATCAAGCAATGTCTAGGGAGGGATGCACCAATGCAGCTTTTTCAGTTCCGATTCTGATTCCGATACTTTGGCTTTAAGTATCTACTGATACCCGATATCAACCGATACCAATGTAAGGGCTGAAACTGCTTTTCTTTCTTATTAAAACATACTGGACATTTTGTCAGTTTGTGTTATGTAACTGTTGTTACATAGCAAGCCACAACTTAACAACTTAATCTGAAGGGTTAGGGTTAGGGTTAGTCTCTGAAATTAGTCTCATTATTTCCAAATAAAGGCACAACTATTTGAAATCGGCTGAAACGATAACGTGGAGCTGATATATGATCCAGCAAAATTTCCTGGATCGGCACGGATATCAGATCCACGTATCAGATCGTCTTAGTCTTAACTACAGCCAATAAAGTCAATATTATTATCTTTTCCAAATATGATTACAATCTATTGTTTATCATCAATATTTTAAGTGTTTGTGTAAATAATGATGAAATGCACTTTAAGTGCTTGTGTTACTGTTGGACCAGGTCTGTAAATGATCTCTGAGATGATGGCCTTTGAATGTGGTATCAGTTGCTCTTATGACGGCAAATACTGTATGTTAAATGATCTGTCCTTTTCAAATGAACTTCACCATTTATTTGTATGTGAATAAACATTCAATATGGCTTAAAAGTTCTGTGTAACTTTTTGTAAAACAGAAAGTTACAACGATACTTTGGAACATTGTGTGTTACGTAATAATGTGAAAGAGTGAAGCTAAAAGAACATTTTTCCATAAAAATCAAGACGCTCAAAGTAAAGACACAGATTTGTACTATTAGCTTAGTGCATAAAAACCATCTTGCTTTTATTCAAGTCTATTTGATCAAAAAGTGACATAGTACAGTTTTAAATCTCAGAATCGTGTTTGTAGAAACAAGCAGAGACAGAGCATTTTGTATTTATGCTTGTCTTTGCTATTCAACCAGGAAGTAACATTACACATTTCATCAACGGTTCGTAACTGAGGGAAAACTAAATGTTCAGTAAAGTTTCAAATCTAATCATATGTCTTGGTCTGTGTCCATATGTAAAAGCTTTCCTGTGCTGCTGTTGAACCTCCGATCATCCGTTACACTGATAGATTGACTGAACATGTTTTATCAAAGTTAGAGCATGTTGCCATGTCAAAGGTGTAAATATTTCACTTATTTCTCCATTTTCTCAGGCACAATCTTCAAAAGTCTTTTTCTTCTTTCATTTCCAAAGGTTCAGCCACACGCTGGTTTGCACAGTTTAATCTCAGAGAGTATCCATGGGGTTGGATAGCTGACGCTGAACGTTTCTTCTGTCTGTTTCAGCCAACTTGTCCCATATGGGTTCGGATCGGTGCGGCTGAGGAGGGATTTAAGCCGATGTCTGTGCAAACACAAACTGGACCGAGAGTGTGAGAGGTTCTGCTCTGACAGACCCACCGCAGAGTAAGTGATACAGAAATGTTTTTGTTTTTATTGGTAATGACAGTGTGGTTCTGTTGCACACCTAAGAATCCAATAATACTTTGAGAAGACATAGATGTAATACTGTATGTAGTTTTGTGAATTTTTGCATCATGTCTCAAATGAAATCTTTCCAAACAAAACATACTTTATGTACTTAAATCATCAAACTTTGTATTCTTTGAACAATATTCTATATTCTGTTGTGAATTGGTATTCCTAAACCTTACCCTATGCGCTAGTAACCATGATGTCATCAACTGCCAGTCTCAGTGGAGATATGGCAGTGTTCATCCTTGACTTCAGGAAGATTTAAATCTAGTTTTTGGCAATATGTAGCTACTAGCAAGTAGAAAAAGGTTTTATTGTGGAGGGGATTTCACAGAGTCATAAAGCGCTTAACAGTGAGACCTCCCTCCCCACTCAGTGATAGTAAGTCAGCTAGGCAGAAGTAATTTGTCCAGGCCATGCTAGAGTCAAACCCGTGACCTTCTTGCTGTGAGGCAAGAGTAATATCCACTCTGCCAGAGTTGCCATGGCAATGATAGATACAGTGGGCATCGGAGGCCACGATCACTAACGGACCTCCGAAGGGGAAACTTAACATTAACAATGAATCAGACAGCTTTATCACTCACTGCTCAACAACTACAACAGCAAATGTGAACTTCAGGAAATATTTTGGGTCAAATGTGAATACGAAGACATGGAGAAGAATAAAGTGATCCAGCAATTTTTATTTCTTTTAACATCAACCTGCCAGGGGGTCTGCAGATGGAAATTAGCCCTAGGCTATAATCTGGCATATTTACATTCGTCTGAATGTTCATTAATGTGCATTGTTCCCCCCTTTCAGACTTAAACTTAAACTGTTAACTCCAAATAAAACCTGCCCAAAAATGGGTATAATAAACATGCAAGAAAAGGCAGAAGCATTCATTCATGAATTCTTATAGATCTTTAACCATGAAATTCCCCCACAGCAAGCAATGCCCCAAATATGACACATTGCCAACAATATGTCTCTACTTCAGTAACTTTCAAACATATCATACTAAGGAATAATATTTGACTTTCCACGTACCACCACAGTTAATAATCTCAGATATTACTAGGCCAAAAGCAGATGACACTAGAGACAATGGATAAGATATTTAAATGAGGACAATGTCAGTTCTTTTTTGAATTCTTTGGCACTTGTCTATTGAATCAATTACACCAGTTTCACTGTAATCTACATTGTCCTTTCTTGTTAACACTAGTTTAATGTCATTCTGAACAAGGCCTGTTCTGTTAACACGACTGTCTCTTGTTACAGAGACGACCTCAGTGTGGATAAAACGACGACGACCTCATCGCACCGCAATGCATTCTGGGAGAAACGGAACCGACACGCTCTGAAGCCTCACACCTGAACACGGCACACCTGTGAACATGAAAACAAGTCCTTCACACAGAGGACTCTTTGTATAAATGTAGAGAGAAAAGTAACCAATCATATGCTTTGTATAATTGTATTTAAATGTTTTGAGTCTGATTGTGTTGGTCTTTACAAGTGATGAGTCATGTCATATTTCTCATCGGCTTTAACATAAAATTATAAGTTACAATAAGTTTGGAAGCAACTTCAATTTCGATGAATAAGCTATGAACAAACCATAGATAAATGCTCAGACGAAATGCACGAATAAAGAAAAAAATTCTGATATGTTTTTGATGATGGATAATATAAGGAATTTCATACATTACAGAAGTCTTTTCGAACTATGTTTGTGCCTGAATGAAACTGTAACTTAGACTCAAAGCAAACATATTTCTATATTAAACTCCACAATGAAATTTAGCATGTCATTTATATTTAAACGGGATTTGTCTGCCAATATTAACTTCAGCTGGATAAACCATATCTCCTATAATATATTTGAAATATCCCTCAAACTGTTTGTAAATATTGTAGATTCTTCTGGTCAGTCCTTATTTATATCCAGCACCTTTCCTTCAGTCTGATAAATAAGATTTAGGTGTGGCTATTTAAACAATATATTATATCTTCTGTACAAATATATTATTGTGGCTTAAAGGATGGAAAAGGGTTTGAAAACTTTGAAAATTGTTTGCAGCGAGCGAATCGAAAGGCCAGAATAACGCCACTGAGCTATAAACAAACACCACGGTTGTATAATAGAAATAATAATATTACAATAACAGCCACGATGTCTGAAGAAACAAAGTGTGAACTTATGACAGACCTGACTGAACGTGCATTATTATGTTGCGCTAACAACTAAAATATATTATATTTATATTTATAATGTATAATCACAAAACATCCATTCAATGTGTTCCTTTTAGTTTGGCAATAACGGCTTCATAGAATTAGGAAAATGAGATAAACATGATTAAAGTAAACACAGAACAATTCTGAGGTATTTACTCTAAAGATGCAATATGTAACTTTTGGGCAAAGGTGGGTAGAACTCAGTTAGGCCTAGATCGACTTGGTTACTTTTACGTGAGTAACTTTTTGGATATATTGTACTTCTCAAAGTACTTCTCAAGCTGTAAACTAGATGAGTAACATTTAGTTTGTAACAGTATTCTTATTTCAGTCAAAGGATTTGTGCATTTTTGTTTCACATATAATTGTTGTTGTTGGTGTGGTGTTGTTGTTGTTTGTTTGTTTGTTTGTTTGTTTGTTTGTTTTTGTTTTTTCATACTTTAAATTTTGTATTTTCTTTGAAAATACAAAATTTAATTTTTTTTTTTTTGTATTTTTTTGTCTTTGTTTTGTTTTTAAGATAAGTTCAGTTCAATAAGATCAGTTTCACATTTAAAACTCTTCTTTGGGCAAATTTCTTGGACCACTTTATCATAGTTTTACTTATTTAGAAGTAACTTCACAGTGACTTGAGTACAATGTTTTTTTCAGCACAATGGTTGAGGGACAAGAAAGTCATTTTTAATCAGTTGTGATCAAGTTCAGAATCAGAATGTGTCCAGCAATGAATAAAATCAAATTTATTTTTGTAGAGCTCAAAACTACCAGAACAGTCTTCTCTGAAGACTTTCCAAGATTGTTAATTTAGCAAACATCAATGTTAGAAAATCAAACTATGAAACAGTTAGTAGTCAAACCCAAACAGAAGCATAGAAAATCAGAGACAGTCATTGGTCAAGAATGTCGAAGCAGATTGTACAGTAAACATGATAATGGATAATTGTCCCAGAGAATCCCCTGTCCTTTCCAGCCAAAAAAAAAGAAAGAAAGTATTGTGGATTTCTGAAATACACCTTTAAGAATAAAACACAGAAAGTTTGTCTCAATTTAAGTATACAAGTTTATTATAAAAAGTATAAAGAAGTGTGCACAAAAAAGCCCTATGCTGTCCCTCCAGGTCCCATCTGTCCCTACTTTAAACATCGGTAGCACTTTAAAAGACCTCCACGGTACCTACCAGTTAAGTACCGTGTCAGTTACTAGTAACTAACAGTGACACTTACTAATACTTACTCTGGTACTTACTGTGGTACTTACACTGGTACCTAGAGTGGTACTTTGAGTGGTACTTGTACCAGCAGTTACTGGTACATACCACTGGTACTTACTGTGGTATTTACACTGGTACTTACACTGGTACCTACAGTGGTACTTGCACCAGCATTTACTGGTACATACCACTGGTAGTTACTGGTACTTACTGTGGTACTTACACTGGTACCTACAGTGGTACTTTGAGTGGTACTTGTACCAGCAGTTACTGGTACATACCACTGGTAGTTACTGTGGTACTTACTGCGGTACTTACACTGGTACTTACACTGGTACTTACACTGGTACCTATAGTGGTACTTGTACCAGCAGTTACTGGTACATAACACTGATAGTTACTGGTACTTACTGTGGTACTTACTGTAGTACTTACACTGGTACTTAAGGTGGTACTTGTGTCAGCAGTGACTGGTAATTACAGTGGTAACTATTAGTACACTTACCACTTTTAATAATTTGTGGCACACACATATGTTTCAGTGGTGGTATTATTGGTACTAAATTAAAAAAGTAGAGCTTATAAATTATGAATAACAACAAAATGCAAATGTTAAAAAAGCACCAAGGTCTTTATTTATGTCACAACAATATTGCGTATTGACAAATACCAAAGTAATTATTTGTTTCAGTAAACAAAACAACAGAAAACAATTTACAACAATCTTAGTTCCAACATTTATTGATAAATACCATGATACATAATGGTAAATAGTGGTACTACAATGGTACTTAATACAGTAGTTGACAGTCAACTACTAGTAACAACGGGACCTGTTCTAAAGTGACACATACTGGTACTTGAGTGGTACTTACTACAGTAGTTGACCGTCAACTACTAGTAACAACGGGACCTGTTCTAAAGTGACACATACTGGTACTTCAGTGGTACTTACTACAGTAGTTGACAGTTAAGTACTAGTAACAATGGGACCTGTTCTAAAGTGACACATACTGGTACTTCAGTGGTACTTACTACAGTAGTTGACTGTCAACTACTGTAGTAAGTACCACTGAAGTTGCCCCACTGTGGCACCTGAGGTTCTTCTGTGGTCTCCCATCCGAGTACTGCCCAGGCCCAACCCTGATTAGCTTCTAAAATCTGACGGGATCAGGCTTTGGCATGCTGGTATGGCCATGACCATACCAGCATGCCAATACTGGTGGTAAAAGTACCACTGTAGGTAGCAGTGTAAGTACCACAGTAAGTACCACAGTAAGTACCAGTTACTACCAGTGGTATGTACCAGTAACTGCTGGTACAAGTACCACTCAAAGTACCACTGTAGGTACCAGTGTAAGTACCACAGTAAGTACCACAGTAAGTACCAGTAACTACCAGTGGTATGTACCAGTAACTGCTGGTACAAGTACCACTCAAAGTACCACTGTAGGTACCAGTGTAAGTACCACAGTAAGTACCAGTAACTACCAGTGGTATGAACCAGCAACTGCTGGTACAAGTACCAGTCAAAGTACCACTGTAGATACCAGTGTAAGTACCACAGTAAGTACCACAGTAACTACCAGTGGTATGTACCAGTAACTGCTGGTACAAGTACCACTCAAAGTACCACTCTAGGTACCAGTGTAAGTACCACAGTAAGTACCAGAGTAAGTACTAGTAAGTGTCACTATTAGTTACTAGTAACTAACACGGTACTTAACTGGTAGGAACCGTGGAGGTCTTTTAAAGTGCTACCTAAACATCAATATGTCACAGACATATTTAAAGGCAGAAAGGAGGCGTAAAGCCCCGCACAGCGATGGTGAAAACAGGACATGAAGATTATAATCCCTAAAGCCACACACATATCATAAACAGTTATCAAAAACAGTTCAGCATAAGCATCAATATTATCAAAGTGACTCAAGGCTGGGTGGTTTATGTCAGAACATCCTGAACTCACTCTAATATGACTGTCTAACACATGTCAATGTATTAGATGAATTAACCTTAGCATCAGAGAATTAACTTTAGCATTAAAGATATTAAAGATTTCTATAACAAAAGAAAACAACAAACAAACAAAAAACAAAGAAAACAAGAAAAACAGTTGGAAAAAGAGAAACTTCGAGGAGAGGTTCACTCTCATAGACGAACATTCTGTAGATGCATGAATAAACACACTTAAAAACTAACTGTTTGTCTCTGCATTTACCCAGAAATGTTACATAGTGCACCTATATGTCAATGCTTGTGTTTTTGGGAAGGAAATAAAGTTTTTAAGCTTAAAACGGATGCTTGCATGTCATTTGTCATGCTGACATATGAGTTTATATGCTGCATTAACTCTATGTACAAAGTAGTAATTAGGTTTTTGGAAAACTCAGCGCTGTACTCATGACTGTATAAACTAAAGTAGAAAGAAATCAGTTTGGATTCTCAAGAATAAAGTCCAGTTGTTATATTTACTGAGTTCAGTTTCAAATTAACAGGTTAAGAGATCAAATTAGTACTGGAATTTGAACAACTGCACCCAAAACATATACTGTATGTAGTATATCTATTCTAACTGCCTTTTAATGCAACATTTATTCAATGTGAAATCAAAGCAGTGCAGTCATATCTGGGTCCCATGGATGTATGACTATTATTCCACTGTTTCAAGTCACATAATTTAAATAAAGGTCATGAACTCCAAGTCGTCGCCCATTCTTTTTGAACTATCTGCAGCTTTGACAGCAGATAGATCAAACTGTGTCGAATCCTGGCATTTACCATGACAAATGAACAGGCTCTGATCTTTCTCTGCTCTGTGCATGGTGCATTTGTAAGGAAACCTACAACAGAACTGTTAGTAGACAGAGATTATAAACAAGTACAAGTTGTATACAGTATTTATGATGTCTTAATCTTTTATGATTTTGAAAGTGAGGTTAAAATAAAATATATTTCCAAACTAAACTGAACATAACAAGTGCAACATTTTTCTCCCATTCGTGAGCTGAACTTAAAGGTTGAATGCACTGTTAAAAATATGATGTAAGTATAATTACTGCCTTAAAGCTCTATGTTGATTAAAGTCGTGTGTGAGTTTCTTATTCTCTCTCTTCTCTCTCACTTCTCTCTTCATTTCTCTCTCCCTCTTTCCTCTCTTCTTTCACTGTCTCTCTCACTCTTGTTCTCTCTCACCCCTTTTTCTCTCTCTTCTCTCTTTCTTCTCCCTGTCCTTGTCTCTCTCATCCTCTTTTCTTTTTCTCCTCTCTTTTCTCTCTCACCCCCTCTCTCTCATCCCTTTCTTTCTCTCCTTTTCTTCACTTCTCTTTTTCACCTAACTTAAAAATCTAAGTTGAAAAGTTGTACTCACATTATCAAGTTATATCAACATGAAGATTTAAGGTAACTGGTCTTAGGATTTTTTACAGTGTGGGCTGTTGAAAAAAGGACAAATATTTTTTGTCAATTTTGGTCGAAAACAATTGTATAGATTTAAAACCGCCTTGTACTTACGAAAGAATCATAAACTGTGGACACAGTGAGGCCTGTAAAATATAGCCTAATAGAAAAGGGATACTTCTTTCTTTATTGGCCTATTAACCTGTCAATCAAATTCACTATGGCTCAGTCAGCAGAGGAGGACGTGGCTCTGGGCAGAGAAACACATGCATCATTAGTTTATTCATAACTCTGTCAAAACGTGTTAGTGAGCACTTCTCCTTTGCCGAGATTATCCCTCCCACCTCTCATGTGACTTATGAAGAAGCTCATCAGACAGTTTGAATGTTACACAGGTTGGCCACAATAAAAGGACTGAAATGCTCATCTTAATGTCACAGATGTTCTAAACTTTGATTGTGCATATAACCTCTGCCGTGCATTGAACATTCATTTGTTTGTCTCCAAGAAGATATATTTTAAACTCTCAAACTTGAACTTTGACCCTGTGTTATGGGGTTAAATGAAACAGCGGTGAGTCTCTCAAACAGAATTCAAACATTCTGACTCATAAATTAAAGCAGCGGTGCGTAACATTTGGAATGTCAGAGGCAAAGTAGTGACATCTGAATATACAGTCAAGCAGGTGCAGCTCGCTTCATCTGAAACATTGCAGGACTCTAGGATATTATTCATTCGTTTTAAAGTCACTTGTCAGGTCTCTGGAGAGGGGAGATAAGCCAGTGCAATAAAAACACGCCTAATGGACTAAATGCCTTTTTATGTCGTGTGTTAAATCTTATACAAGCTTAAATGACAGAGGAGAAATGAAGGAAAGGTGAGGGAACGACTTCACACCTTCAGATCCTCCGAGTCATAAAACACATCGTTTTCTAAAGCTGTGGGCACATACCATCCTGACATCTCACTCTTCATAAATCTTATGAATGCTCAGCAGGATGAAAGCGACCAAAAAGGTCATACAGGGGGAAATTGTATAAAGATTATATAATATATAACTTGTACTTGTAAAGCTTGATAAATATTAAAGCATAATAAGAACAATAATAGTTTTTAGTATTTAGCTACATTACAAACACAAAAAGAGTTCACAGCAGAATTCACTCTGTTAGCTCATCCACTTCTTTATTCTTTAATTATCAACTATCTATGTTGTCGGCTCTGAAAATCTAAATTACAGAATAGACAGATTATGATTTAAAGCAACTTACCAGTAATTTGATGTTATAAACGTTTAGAGAAGTAAACATGCATTTGCAGTTGATTACATTTTGAGTTATGTAGTTCCATTCCAAATGTTCACCTTATAAACCTTGAAGATGTGATGGCAGACATTATCACTGTAGGCCTAGTACATTTAAACAAATATGTTAAAGTGGATTTCAAACTCAATACTATTTTATACTCGTGTGGACAACCTTCAGGGACCCCTCAAGGGAGCTCCACTCCAAAGGAACATTCTCTGCACTCTACCAAAAGGTCAGGCATCCAACCAACCTGAAGGTAAATGTACTAATAACTGTGTCCTTCAACGAGCTGTTTCTTTTGTAAATAAACGAACATACGTTATTGAGTTTTTCCCGCCTTGGTAACAGCACCATCTAGTGAACACTTTTGTAAATTACATGTTTCAGTGTCTACACATCAAAACTTTTTCTTCAATTCATTTAGCCACCAGGAGACATACTGTAATTCAGCGTACTCTCGGGGGCACCTCCAAGCATAAAAACTGTAGGTAGTCCAGAGCCTGACATATACGTATATCCTGAGCATCCTCAAAGTGCTCTACAATCTAGTATCTACTCACCCAGTGTCCGCAGTGGCACCTGGTGTTCCAGCAGTCTCCCATCCAAGTATTGACCAGGCCGTAACTTGCTTAGCTTCTGAGATCTGACGGGATCAGGCTTTGACAAGCAGGAGTAGATTGTTGTTGTGTCCTTGGACAAAACAGTTAAGCCACACTGCCTCAGTGTCTGCGTACACTGGGTGAGTGGATGTAAAGCTCTTTGAGTGCCTGGAAAGGTAGAAAAGTGCTATATAAATAGACCATTTAAATTTAACAAGTGCCAACTACAATAATCAGTTGCACTTTACGGTGTTGTTATGTGCGCTACTCAGTCTTGACCAGTCCCTGGAAAAGAAATCTGTGACTGTTCCGGTTCTTACAAGAAAAATGGTTGGGGACCACTGTCC
This sequence comes from Mugilogobius chulae, assembly GCA_038363315.1. NCBI lineage: Eukaryota > Metazoa > Chordata > Actinopteri > Gobiiformes > Gobiidae > Mugilogobius > Mugilogobius chulae. Next base: position 24,722,589 of record CM076405.1, on the reverse strand, counting down.
TACTGGACATGTTTTTAATGGTAACTAAACTGCTCATATAAAGGTTCCAATTCCGGGATTATTTTGCTGTGAGACCAGAGTGCCAACCACTGTGCCACCATGTAAGCTTCTATTCAAGATTTATATTATATTTTATTAACTTCATCCTAGTTTAGTTAGGATTAAAGTACTTCTTGCTTGGTCATAAATAATGACATCATGCGAGGAGATCACCCTGCAACCATGTTATAAACATAACAGTCTATTTAAATTTGACATATAAAAATAGTATCAATACACTTTGTGTTTGCAGGGTCAACAAAATGTGTTCATTGTGAGGGGAAAAAAGGATTCCTGTGATGTCATCCATTTTGAATTCTGCTTTACTTCCTGGTGTTTTAAACATGTTTCAAACTCTTCTTCTTGATTCAAATAAAACTATAATTTACAATGGGTAAGAATAAGTTTAAATTCTACATTGGCTTTACACACTTTCTCTGAAGCGTTCTGATTTCTGGCTCGGAGCAGAACTTCAGCAGCAGTGTCTTGTTGCCAGCTCTTTTCCAGTAAGTCTCCTCAGCAAACCGCACATAAAGCTCCGAGTGGATGGGCTAAAATAACACGCTCCGCATCCCTCCAAAACTAGTGTAATTACAGAAAAACTCCCTCCGCGCGATCCTGTGAGCGTGTTTTATGACTGGTGCTGACAGACTTTGAAGATGTTGTTGTGACAGCTCTTTCCGGGCAGCCAATCAGAAGACACAGCGTTTCTTTGTGCTCAGCGTCAGAGAGGGAGAAGTCAAGACGAGAATATGCTCCCAATTTGTGTCTCATTCAAGATTCTAACATCAACAAGTGGTTAAAGGTGCAGTGTGTGACAAACAGGGCTCCAGTCATTTTTGCTTTACTTACCAAAACTTTCATTATTATTTTTTTTCATATAGTTTGATTTATTTTTATTTAGTTTTTACTTTTATTCATCTGTATAATAAATCATGTATTTTTGTTTGCTTGCTTTACTGTACTTTACTTATTGATATTTCTTTCTTCATAACTCTTTTTATAATGAATATGACGATGTATAAATAACAAAACAATGAAGAAATGTTAAAGTAAAATCTTATTTTACTTTATTTAATTTACCTATTTACTTTTGCTTACTGTGCTAATTTTATGTCTGTTTTCCCTTTTTTTCTTACTTAATTTAGCGTTACTTTTCCGCATTACTTTATCGATTACTGAACGAAAGAAAGAATACAAATGCTGGTTGGATCACAACACAAAGCAATTGTGCGTTCTTTTATCTTTTATTTTTTTATTCATTCATGTTTTTAAATAATCACTTTTCAGGATTAGAGTTAGACAGCTGGACTACATGACATTTTTTGTTATGAAATAGTAAACTGTCTTTTCCACCAAAAAGTACGGTAGCACTTTAAAAGACCTCCACAGTACCTACCAGGTAAGTACCGTGTCAGTTACTAGTAACTAACAGTGACACTTACTAGTACTTACTCTGGTACTTACTGTGGTACTTACACTGGTACCTAGAGTGGTACTTTGAGTGGTACTTGTACCAGCAGTTACTGGTACATACCACTGGTAGTTACTGGTACTTACTGTGGTACTTACACTGGTACCTACGGTGGTACTTTGAGTGGTACTTGTACCAGCAGTTACTGGTACATACAACTGGTACTTACTGTGGTACTTACACTGGTACCTACGGTGGTACTTTGAGTGGTACTTGTACCAGCAGTTACTGGTACATACAACTGGTACTTACTGTGGTACTTACACTGGTACTTACTGTGGTACTTACTGTGGTACTTACACTGGTACCTAGAGTGGTACTTTGAGTGGTACTTGTACCAGCAGTTACTGGTACATACCACTGGTACTTACACTGGTACCTAGAGTGGTACTTTGAGTGGTACTTGTACCAGCAGTTACTGGTACATACCACTGGTAGTTACTGGTACTTACTGTGGTACTTACACTGGTACCTACAGTGGTACTTGTACCAGCAGTTACTGGTACATAACACTGATAGTTACTGGTACTTACTGTGGTACTTACATTGGTACTTACGCTGGTACTTAAGGTGGTACTTGTGTCAGCAGTGACTGGTACTTACAGTGGTAACTATTAGTACACAGGGTTCCTGCACACCTTCTAGAACAAAATTTAAGACTTTTTAAGACCTTGCATAGCAAAATTTAAGACCACGAGCACTTTAAAAACATTATTTTTTTGACAATAAATGAATATCTTGCACACACATATGCTTCAGTGGTGGTATTATTGGTACTAAATATAAAAGTAGAGCTTATAAATTATGAATAACAACAAAATGCAAATGTAAAAAAAACATCAATTTGTTTCAATAAACAAAACAACAGAAAACAGTTTACAACAATCTTAGCTTAATTCCAACATTTATAGACAAATACCATGATACATAATGGTAAATAGTGGTACTACAATGGTACTTACTACAGTAGTTGACAGTTAACTACTGGTAACAACGGGACCTGTTCTAAAGTGACACATACTGGTATTTGAGTGGTACTTACTACAGTAGTTGACAGTCAACTACTAGTAACAACGGGACCTGTTCTAAAGTGACACATACTGGTACTTGAGTGGTACTTACTATAGTAGTTGACCATCAACTACTAGTAACAACGGGACCTGTTCTAAAGTGACACATACTGGTACTTCAGTGGTACTTACTACAGTAGTTGACAGTCAACTACTAGTAACAACGGGACCTGTTCTAAAGTGACACATACTGGTACTTGAGTGGTACTTACTATAGTAGTTGACTGTCAACTACTGTAGTAGTTGACAGTCAACTACTAACCCACACGAGGTACCAAGTTGGAGAAGTGTGTGTTAGTGGTGGGGATAAACTCACTCCCCTCAGGTATAAGATCTGACTGGAAAACTGGGCTGAGGGGAGCGTTCCCTTTAGCTCAATGAGTTTGTCGGTCGATCGCCCCGCAGGAAACCCGGGTTCAACTCCCACTCAGGGCATGTGCAAGACCCTACCGGTCACACTAGTAGTTGACTGTCAACTACTGTAGTAAGTACCACTCAAGTACCAGTATGTGTCACTTTAGAACAGGTCCCGTTGTTACTAGTACTTAACTGTCAACTACTGTAGTAAGTACCACTAAAGTACCTGTATGTGTCATTTTAGAACAGGTCCCGTTGTTACTAGTAGTTGACGGTGAACTACTATAGTACGTACCACCCAAGTACCAGTATGTGTCACTTTAGAACAGATCCCGTTGTTATTAGTAGTTGACTGTCAACTACTGTAGTAAGTACCACTGAAGTACCCGTATGTGTCACTTTAGAACAGGTCCCGTTGTTACTAGTAGTTGACTGTCAACTACTGTAGTAAGTACCACTCAAATACCAGTATGTGTCACTTTAGGACAGGTCCCGTTGTTACCAGTAGTTAACTGTCAACTACTGTAATAAGTACCATTGTAGTACCACTATTTACCATTATGTATTTTGGTATTTGTCAATAAATGTTGGAATTAAGCTGAGATTGTTGTAAATTGTTTTCTGTTGTTTTGTTTACTGAAACAAATAATTACTTTGGTATTTGTCAATACCCAATATTGTTGTGACATAAATAAAGACCTTGGTGCTTTTTTAACATTTGCATTTTGTTGTTATTCATAATTTATAAGCTCTACTTTTTTAATTTAGTACCAATAATACCACCACTGAAACATATGTGTGTGCCACAAATTATTAAAAGTGGTAAGTGCATTAATAGTTACCACTGTAAGTACCAGTCACTGCTGACACAAGTACCACCTTAAGTACCAGTGTAAGTACTACAGTAAGTACCACAGTAAGTACCAGTAACTATCAGTGTTATGTACCAGTAACTACTGGTACAAGTACCACTGTAGGTACCAGTGTAAGTACAAGTGTAAGTACCACAGTAAGTACCAGTAATTACCAGTGGTATGTACCAGTAACTGCTGGTACAAGTACCACTCAAAGTACCACCGTAGGTACCAGTGTAAGTACCACAGTAAGTACCAGTAACTACCAGTGGTATGTACCAGTAACTGCTGGTACAAGTACCACTCTAGGTACCACTGTAAGTACCACAGTAAGTACCAGAGTAAGTACTAGTAAGTGTCACTGTTAATTACTAGTAACTGACACGGTACTTAACTGGTAGGTACTGTGGAGGTGCTACCGGTATAAGATGTGACCGGCAAACTGGGCTGAGGGGAGCGTTCCCTTTAGCTCAATGAGTTTGTCGGTCGACAGCCCCGCAGGAGACCCGGGTTCAACTCCCACTCAGGGCATGTGCAAGACCCTACTGGTCACACTAGTAGTTGACTGTCAACTACTGTAGTAAGTACCACTCAAGTACCAGTATGTGTCACTTTAGAACAGGTCCCGTTGTTACTAGTAGTTGACTGTCAACTACTGTAGTAAGTACCACTGAAGTACCAGTATGTGTCACTTTAGAACAGGTCCCGTTGTTACTAGTAGTTGACTGTCAACTACTGTAGTAAGTACCACTAAGTACCAGTATGTGTCACTTTAGAACAGGTCCCGTTGTTAATAGTAGTTGACTGTCAACTACTGTAGTAAGTACCACTCAAGTACCAGTATGTGTCACTTTAGAACAGGTCCCGTTGTTACTAGTAGTTGACTGTCAACTACTGTAGTAAGTACCACTCAAATACCAGTATGTGTCACTTTAGAACAGGTCCCGTTGTTACTAGTAGTTGACTGTCAACTACTGTAGTAAGTACCACTGAAGTACCAGTATGTGTCACTTTAGAACAGGTCCCGTTGTTACTAGTAGTTGACTGTCAACTACTGTAGTAAGTACCACTAAAGTACCAGTATGTGTCACTTTAGAACAGGTCCCGTTGTTAATAGTAGTTGACTGTCAACTACTGTAGTAAGTACCACTCAAGTACCAGTATGTGTCACTTTAGAACAGGTCCCGTTGTTACTAGTAGTTGACTGTCAACTACTGTAGTAAGTACCACTCAAATACCAGTATGTGTCACTTTAGAACAGGTCCCGTTGTTACCAGTAGTTAACTGTCAACTACTGTAGTAAGTACCATTGTAGTACCACTATTTACCATTATGTATCATGGTATTTGTCTATAAATGTTGGAATTAAGCTAAGATTGTTGTAAACTGTTTTCTGTTGTTTTGTTTACTGAAACAAATTGATGTTTTTTTAACATTTGCATTTTGTTGTTATTCATAATTTATAAGCTCTACTTTATTATTTAGTACCAATAATACCACCACTGAAACATATGTGTGTGCAAGATATTCATTTTTTGTCAAAAAAATAATGTTTTTAAACGTGCACGTGGTCCTAAATTTTGCTACGCAAGGTCTTAAAAAGTCTTAAGTTTTGTTCTAGAAGGTGTGCAGGAACCCTGTGTACTAATAGTTACCACTGTAAGTACCAGTCACTGCTGACACAAGTACCACCTTAAGTACCAGCGTAAGTACCAATGTAAGTACCACAGTAAGTACCAGTAACTATCAGTGTTATGTACCAGTAACTGCTGGTACAAGTACCACTGTAGGTACCAGTGTAAGTACCAATGTAAGTACCACAGTAAGTACCAGTAACTATCAGTGTTATGTACCAGTAACTGCTGGTACAAGTACCACTGTTGGTACCAGTGTAAGTACCAGTGTAAGTACCACAGTAAGTACCAGTAACTACCAGTGGTATGTACCAGTAACTGCTGGTACAAGTACCACTCAAAGTACCAGTGTAAGTACCACAGTAAGTACCAGTAACTACCAGTGGTATGTACCAGTAACTGCTGGTACAAGTACCACTCAAAGTACCACTCTAGGTACCAGTGTAAGTACCACAGTAAGTACCACAGTAAGTACCAGTGGTATGTACCAGTAACTGCTGGTACAAGTACCACTCAAAGTACCACTCTAGGTACCAGTGTAAGTACCACAGTAAGTACCACAGTAACTACCAGTGGTATGTACCAGTAACTGCTGGCACAAGTACCACTCAAAGTACCACTCTAGGTACCAGTGTAAGTACCACAGTAAGTACCACAGTAAGTACTAGTAAGTGTCACTGTTAGTTACTAGTAACTGACACGGTACTTAACTGGTAGGTACCGTGGAGGTCTTTTAAAGTGCTACCAAAAGTACATTGTAAGCTAACCACTTTGGGACAAATTAGACTGTACCACATCTATCTCATTTATTTCTCATAGAGAGCTGAGCGTGGTGCTCTGATTGGCTGTCAGTAAAAAGCTGTTCTTAAAGCTGAAGTACCACAAAATCATAAATGGATCATTAAATCAGTCCAACTAGCTCCTAGCTCTGACTAATCTTTTGGCAGATAATTGTTAATATTCACATTAAGTTTTAGCTTCATCCTTTTCTTTGAACAGAAAACTGAATTGAAGCTGAATTGCTCAGCCAATCAGAACACTGATTTCAGCCATTTCTGAAAAATTTACAAAAAAGTTTATGATTAGATTTCAACTGTACACATGGTTCTGATCTGTTTAAATCAGATTTTATTGTTTGATTAATGTTTTAATTACTAACTGTTTTTATATAATGTACCTTTGTTTATCTGCCTTTGTTTGTAAAACGTCTTTGAGTGTCCAGACAGAAAAGCGCTATAAATAAATTGTATTCTAAATGTATTATTATTATTTTTGTCACAAAATGCTACTTTTGCAGTATATTCCTTGGTAGAAAATGATAAAAAAAAAAAAAAACATATATCAGACAATATCAACATTTCACAATCTCTCTGTGTGGAGTTTGCATGTTCTCTCCGTGTCACTGTGGGTTTTCTCCTGGGACTCTGGTTTCCTCCCACTTCCCAAAACATGCATGCTTAGGTCAATTGGGCATCACTGTGAACTTCCGCTAGTGAATGAATGTGAAAGTGAATTGGCTACTTCCCAGGATGTTCCCCTAAGGCCCAAAGTCACTGGGATAAGCTCCAGTAACAAGCAAATGAATGAATACATTTGCAAATTAAATGTTAGGTATACCGCTTTTGGATTATGGATATATGGTAATTATTGAAAGATTTGTAAGAGTGAGGACCTATAGTTGGGCAGATTTAAACACTTACTTTACATTTGCAGCATTTAGCACACATTTAACTGATAATGTTGTGATTCTCTCCTAATGTTTGTATCTTCATGTTCTGGTGCATGTTGCTCCATACGTTTACATGGATTGTGTCTGGCTGATTATTGGTGCACACAGCCTTGGCGCAGTCACAGCCACAAACTGTTCAGGCTTTAAAACAGTAAATCTGTCTGCGCTGTCAGACCCACACAGCTCCCGACGCACAACTTACCACCACTGACACCTGCTGCTGAGGATTGTGGGTAAAACCAGGCTATAAAGTCTCAATCAGGCCCTAGAGCAGAGAAGACGGGGACAATAAATCAACAACATTAATGCAGTGAGCCCAAGGTTAAGTCGACCACAAACTTCAGAAAACTTCAAGATTAGACTAAACTTTGTGATATCTGTGTGGTGAGTTTTCCTTATTAAGGATGAAAATTAACTTCAGAATTTTTAGTTCACTCAAAGTTGCAATTTGATCGATCCTTTTTTGGCCTGTTTTCACCTGCCTGCTTGCCCCGCCCACATCCCTGTACATAGAGATTATAAACACTACTGACATTTTATAAAAAGAGTAAAATGTCAGTATTTTTTTAGCCGACTTATTTAGCCTTAAAGTGACATTGTGTAACTTTCTAAAATGGCATAGAAATATAAAACAACATATTATTATAAAAAGAATACTTTTTAAATGGCTACATGGCGATTTTGAACCTTACATGTTTAACAATCAGAATATTTTGATTAAATACAAACAAGTAGGATCTGGGGATAGATGGTACAATATACAGTAAGATTACTCAAATCTGTCTGAGTGAATCCAAATCTAACTTTGAGAATCATGAAAGAATATTGTTATACCATGATTTAAAACTCATCTTTTGAAATAAATTTTTTGATTTATAACCAGTAAAGATCAGTGTAGTCCTATATGGCAAGGGTAGCACCTATTGTACATGTTTATATGTTTTCAGTGGTACAGGAAACCGGAGAACCTGGAGGAGGCATAAGTAGACATCAGAACATTCAAACTCCACAAAACGACCCTGTGCTGCCAGGGTTCGAACCCAGGACCTTCTGTTGATTGTTTTTTGATGAACCTTTTTTGATGAACCTTTACATGCTTCATAAGTAAAGTTGGGCTTGCATGATAGTACATGATAAACGCTGCACTCTGTGAAAAATGAGAATACTGAGTATTGTCGGAACTGAATGATAAAGTAGTTTAGTTCTTATAAGCAGCAAAAAGCAGCGCTCTGATTGGTTGAGATTGGGTGGTCCTCTACTATTTCACTGTTGTTTATAAAAAGCAACCACAAATGTTATAAATGTTATTAAATACATGTTGTTATTATCGATGTGTCAAAGGATGTATAAGAGATAATGTCAGATTTAAAAGCTAAATGATGTTAGCAGTGTAAAAATCAGTTACCCCACTTTTAAAGAGTAACTACTGTCACATTAACTAGTAGCAGAAGTTTCTTTTCTGGTCTGGCCATATAGTTTGAGATCAGCTTAGTTCTTCTGCAGACTTAGTTAAGTAGTTAACATAACAGAAGCTCTGTTAGTAGTAGTAATAGCAGCAGTAGTTGTACTCAATCTGTGTGAAAGTCGGAAACATGGGGCTCAGCTGTGGCCACATTACGGATGGGGATGTTCCCGTAAACAACCGCTAAACGTGCAGCAGTAAACAACTTCTCCAGGCCATCACATCTGTTCACCATTAGACCTTTTCTGCCCCGCATCTGCAGCTACAAGACTCACTCTCCCAAAACATGAATGACTCACTAATTACACCTGTTTTTAGACTGATCCTGAGCCCAGAAGATTCAGCACTTTTCAACCTCACAGGAGGCTTTTGAAGGGCATGTTTTGTCCGGATTTTTAGATGTGGTTTGGTAGTTTTTGATGAGGCGTATGTCCCATAGAGGAGCCATTCAGTGGTCTTCCAGGAAACAGAAGCAAAACAGAGCGTTTCTGAGCATCTCTTGTTCACTGTATTAGAGGGCTGTATGTGTGTGTGTTACAGGGTTCAGTCTATAGGGGGCACTGTCTTACTGTGGCTCAATGTATAGTCTTTTCAATGGTGAGTTTTTCCTTTGCCTAATTACAGCAGAAACAAAGCAATTAGACCACACGTACTGGAAATGACTGGAAACTGGAGATGCCATTGTCACGATTTCAATTTTTATCAATTATCGCTGGACAAAATATCTTTATTTAGAAATTATTCATGATTTCGACCAAATTTGATTCTCATAAAAAACATGTCACTTTTGCTAATGTTTGTGACCATTTTTATGAACTTTCCTAATGAAAGTAACATTCCAGTATGACAAGAAGTTTCTTTAGTTTAAATTTTGATTGAATTAAAAACTAATACTGTATATACGTGTAGCTTGAGAGACAGAATTTTGCTTCTTTGGCCATGTTTAGGAATTTACTTTCCACTATAGCAAAAAACAAAAACAATGTGCATTTATCTGGCGGTATAACATGTGCATCTGTGCAAAATATGGGTAGTTTTGTCAGTAAATCTATCTGCTTCCAGAACTGTAAATGATATTTTGCTTGTCACCAGAGGTGACAAAAGTACTAAAGTTCACTATTTAAGTAACAGTACAGTTACTTGACTGAAAAATGAAAGTAACAAAGTATACAGTAAAATGATAAAGTTATTGTTAGCCTCATAGTGTAAAATGGGCTTTAAAGGGAGACACTTTCAAATGGGCGATTGTTAGAAAATAGGCAGCTTTGTGGATTTTTTAATTGTTTAACTGGAAAAAAGTCTTGATATAAGACATCACCAGATCTGCACCACCTTTAAAAGGAAAAAAACTGTTGGTGGATTTAAAAAAGTAACTAGCTAGGGAGTACAATGTATAGATATTTTGAGAAAAATGTAAGTAAGTAAAAGTAAAAAGTTGCCAGATTTTGAATACTCAAGTAAAGAACCGATAATTAAAAAAACTAAAGTACAGTACTTGAGTAAAAATACTTAGTTACTTGCCATCACTGCTTGTCACTAGTTTCAATAGAGTGAATAATTATTGATTATTGTTATTCTTTTGTTCTTACGATTATATTGTGATTTCAGTCATAAGAAGATTAACCTCATTATCTTGACATCTCTAATGCAAAGCTAAAAAAACAAGATTTAAGAAATTGTCTTGCTTCCTTGAATTCAAAATGTTGAAGTTGGCAGATTTGCATCATGTCATCAATAATCTTAATTGTACCAGCGTCTTGACTCATTTTGGTCTGTTATTAGCTGACATATTTGGAATTAAACATAGATCCCTCTCTTCACCTTTACAACAAAAGATGTAATTTTAGCCCGGCTCCTGCTGTTGGCTGCTCTTTGTGAAATGTCTCATATCAGACGAGAGAAACGAGGTCCTTTTTTTAAGTTATTCATCCTCATTTTTAATCTTGGAGCTAAAAATGGACTTGTGTTTACTCCTGTGAACAGACGCCTCGATGGCACATTCTCACTGATTGTGGCTCATAGAATCTGTTGGAACTTACACAATGGGTTTTATTACAACAAAGAAAATGAATGTGTAGAAGTCTTAAGGCTAATAAATTAAATTACCTTCTATCTTTGTTTATATGACAGTCAGCTTTTCAAAATATATAGAAGGATTAGGTTAACTGTGTTTTTCTGTGTTTTTTCACTCACCTGAATGTCACGTGTATGAGTTGTAAAGATGAATTTCATTCACAAATGTTGATTTAGCAGCACAACTTTAGGTTTCACACAGTAACAAACTCTTTTAGTTAGCTGACAACAGCGCTGACTTGTTGCTGCTACAGCTTAATCAGCCATGACTCTTTCTGCATTCTGGTTCCTATGTCGATAAACAAATATTCCCTCTATCGTTTACAACTTGTGAGTCATAACAACTTACTGTGGTGAAAACTCACATACAACATGAGTTTAAATAATTTAAGCTTTAAAGTGAATCTAAACCCTAACCTGCTGTTAATCCAACCACACTGCTGCTCTCCTCTCCAAGCATCACCTTTGCCCTTTTCTCAACGCTTTTCAATTAGTTTTTTGTGTTTGAGGTGGAGTTTAGGTGGTGAGCTTCACTTTTGGGTTAAAAAGTTAAATACAGCCAAGACTAGGCTTCGCTTGCACATACTTTTTGGAGATGTCCAGACATTACATATTGGACAAAAATATTTGATATGACGTCAAAGGTCTATCAATCACAGCTTTGCCCTGACCCTGTGCTTGCCCTATTTGGTGTACCCTCTGTTACCGCTTTTCTATTTCATGAACAAAAATCTTTTGTCAAATTTGTAACATTGTTAGCTAGAAGAAGTTAAATTTGAAACAAAAAAATGCACCAACTTACAAAAACCTATTATACGATCTAATGAAACATGTCCAACTGGAAAAAATTGAATTTGAACTGATCATTTTCACTCGACATGGGATGCATTTTTAGAGTACTTTTAAAATAATATGTGTAGATCCCACTTCTCCCTTTTTTATTTATTTTTATTATTTATTATCATTTTCATTGTTCTATTTCATTATTTAAACTATGTTTTCCCTTTATTATTGTATTTATTATTTATGATAAGTATTGTTTTTCGATTCCTGTTTGTTTGTTTGTTTGTTTGTTTGTTTGTTTGTTTGTTTGCTTTTCCTGTTTTGTGTAAATATTGAAAACCCATCAAAAAAATATTTAAAAAGAAAAAAAGTTAAACATTGAGCAGGAGTGGGCAATAATTTTTTTTACCAAGGGACAAAGTTAAATTCATACAAGTACTGTAATGAAAGGCCAGACTAGAATCATTGGTATAACAAATTCTCATTATTGCAAGTAAATTTCTGCAAACATCTGCTATTTAATCTAATTTTTGTCAATTTATTGTGTAATTTATTGACAACTCAAATGCTCTGTGGATTAAAAAGAAAAAAAGAAACAACTGAAAATTAAAGAAGAAAACTTATTCTCAAAAACATGATTGAAACAGCCAGAGGGCCAAATCAGCTCCCGGGCCGCAGTTTGCTCAGGTCTGGTCTACAGCATTAGAAGGTAACATATATTAGCATTTTGATGCAGTTTCCCAAAACTTAAAACATGTACAATAGATTAAGACTCCAGGTCCAAATTTAGAAGCTTTCTCAGATCTGATCAGAATAATATTTTTACTCATAATGTCATCCTGTTTTCTCGCTTCAATCAAGACTATAGTAATGGTTCAAATAGTGTGCAAAAACTAGAACTCTAACAACTTTTTTTTTTCTTTTCAACTGACTGTTTGCGATGGTAAAATCTATATACATCTGCTAATTTGCTGTTTTACAGGCAGTAGTTCATTGTCTGAAGTCACGCAACTGATTCTTAAGCAGAGTGCATTATGGGAAAGCTCTCATATTTGGTCAAGTATCACCCATTGGCATTTGGCTCCAGTTAAAGAGCTGTATTCTGGTCTGTGGTGAGCGTGCGCGAGGGAACACCCCGTTTTGTAATCCGCTCACAGATAAGATGGGTTTTTGTGTGTCATCTTCCTGGCAGTGGACGCACTATTTACTGTAGCTGTGACTTATAGTTATGTAATTGTCCACCAATTTGTCACCACAAAAACGTAATCTCATAAACTAAAACTGCATGCTTCATAATTTTTCCACTTTCTTGTGGTGGCTTGAAGCTTTGGGACTTACCAGACACAGACTTCCCTCTTCTCAGACACTTCCTCCAATGGTCAGCAGTTCCAAAGTGAAGAATACAATAGTGTCCCCATAGGATGAGTCTGTGGAGTCCAATTAGACAATTACAACATAGCTGAGAAGTGCCTTTAGATCCCGCAGAGGTTCATAGTGTGGACTAATTTTGTAGAAATGAGCCGTGTGGAGAGGTCCTAGCTGGAGCCAATCAGGTCCAACGTTTTAACTCAGAAGAGACATCAAGATGTAACTTAAACCAAACACAAGTCTAAAGGTCAAAAGCGTCAAGAATCAGATACTTATTAATGGTGGGATGGCCACATTTGACGCCCAGGCCACAGATTTGTCTGGTATACATTTATCTGAAAATAGAGATTATAGAGGCTTTGCCTGAAATTGTCCAGTGTCTGGCGTTAAAAGTAGGCTATATGTAGCATTTGAGCATTGTGGCACGTAAACACATTCATTGAGAGAAGATAATGGCACATATTGTTCTTCGTAAATGTTGCACAGTCCACCGGTAACCTTTTGTTTGGAGTTTTTTCCAAGTAAAGACAAATCCAGCAACTGTTTTCTGTTTTTCTATGATGCACATTCAATCACCCAGAGCCACACCCACTACTTTACTGGACCAATAAGTTTCTTAGGAATATATGTTTGGATTGACAGGTTAACAAACCAATAGAAAATGAGACCTTCTAAATTTCTATTGCTCAATGTTTGATGGCCTCAGCATGTCCACTGTTAATACTTTTATTATTCTTTTTCTGCTTAAGGCTATAATCAATCTTAACAACTACTGTATGTTCGACTAAGTTTGACAACAGACATTTTCTTTTAAATTCAGTAAACTGTTCTCATAGATTCCCAAAAGCAGTCCAAGAAAGGGGGCCATTTTTTTTTTTTTAAACACTCGACTAAAATAATCTAAAATTCAAATGGAAACTGTTTCTGAACCCTTTGGAGCACAAACATTTGGCTGGACTGTGATGCTGAGGCTCTTTAGTTTTGGCCTCTGATGTCTGGCTGACTCTAGTTTTAAGTGAGAAGAAGCTCTGGACAGAACATCAGGTTTTAAAGTCCGGCTCAACTTTTTTTTTTTTTTTTTTGTAAATCTAAGAATCAGTAGAGCACGAGTCACTAGACAGAATGACACTACTGTATTGGTATATTTTGGGTTTTGATATTTCCTCTTCAAAAGCTGAAGCTATTTTCATAAAAAATAGTTTTAGGGTACTGTATTAACTAAAAAAAAAGTTTAGGCTGAGCTCATTAAAAAGTCCTATTAAATTTTGGAGAATTTTGGAGGTATTTTTTTAATTTGTAAGTTTGGAGTAAAAATTGGTTCGGATTTATCTCAGAATGGTTGATTTGATTGTAAGAGGATTCCAATATGATTTTTCTATAAAATGTCAGGGAGCTTGAGAGATGTTTTTTTTAGATGGTAAGCAAAATTAATTAATTAAGAACATGTGGAAGGGATACATCATAAGGGGTTAAATGGTTTCCCTCAGGTGATCCACTCTAGTTTCACACTGCTATCTGAAAAAGTTGTTGTTTATAGGTCATAGTTTGCAGTAAAAAATGAATTAACCATGTACTAAGGATATATGAGTTAGTTGGACAAATATACATTTTAGGTATCCCAGCTTTAATTAAATGATAATGGCGCTGTCGAACAATGCAAACACAGATAAAGCCATTTCAAAATGATACAAATATCTCTAGATCTACCTCCCGAGGGAACATCTCCGACTCTCCTCCAAACTTGAGATAAAAGTGGTTCCTCTCTCTCATCAGGACCAAAATAAACCCTTTGATCACAAACAAGGACTCACCGACGACTCACAGACAGCAGGACAGAGAGAACGTAATCTGTCACAACCCAGTTCAGTCAAAACCAACAAGAATAAAATAAAAACAGGAACATGTAGACAGTTAGACATATGTGGGACGAGCCTCTGACACGGGCCACTGTAAAATTAGCACAGTTTGACAATAAAAAGAGGTTTGACGGATGATAAAGTTAAGGAGGAACATGCTGAAGACATCCCAAGTGACCTGAATTAAAGCAGAGATTTGAATGAGGGAGTGATTGGAGCGTTTTAGCAGATTTCAAAGCTGTTTGCCGGTCTATTTTTGCATTTTGTTCAAAGATAGTTTTATGCATTCAGGAGTTGTGTAGTTCTGAATGTGACTGCTTTTTATTGGGGTTGTTCCTTTTTTGAGGTGTCCACAGTGATTCCTCTGCCTGCACCCTAAAACTATCATCTATCTCTCAACAACTCATGTCATGTCTTCTTATTACGCCATAAATCTACTTTTGCTGCCTGCAGTTGAAGTTTATTTGCTCGTATCGATCACTAAAGAAAAGGACATGGAGGTTTTCAAGATCTGATATCTTGATGATAAGATATGTATAATTTGTAATGCACCTGGTAAAATGTGAGCAGATCAACTCCAACGATCATGACACTGCAAAAGTTTACTTAAAAGGTTGAGTTCACTGTATTTTTTCCACCTTTGTGCCTTGTAAGGTGGAAAAGCGCTATATAAATAGAGGCCATTTACCATTCTGTCAGGATGTTTCAGTTTTTTTCCCCATCAACTTTACCTTCATATTTCTCCCTGTGTCTGGGTGAGTTTCCTTTGGGTACTACGGTTTCCCCCACCCAACAAAACATGCACATTTGAGAATATCCTCCAGCTACAGTAGTCCTGATCAAGCCTAGGAATAAGAAGTGGAGATGGATCCCCGAGCATTACACTGTGGTACTTATTTCTAGGTGTACCACAAAAAGCTTGTTCTTCGGAGACCTTACTAGACTCTAATCCATCACTCTTTAATCCTGTTGAGGAAAAAGAGGAGAGTGGTAAAATGTTACTGTGGATGGGCTGCATAAATAGCCAGGCTGGCGCCACCCAGTGTCTCTATCAAATTCACTTTACTCTAGCAACTAGGTCAGGTATCACAGAGCTGCAAATGGTTCCCCAAAAGCAGAGGGTCCGGTCATCCATTCACCGAACAGGAGCGAAGCAGTGTGTTGGCCAGAACCAACCAGAGTTGAGATAGCAGAATATGCATGTTCTCCTTCAATCTCATGTCAAATACTAACTTAGAATGTGATATTTTTCCCTTTTAGTTCGTAAGTTTACCTCACAAAAACTGGACTTCAAAACAATCAAAAAGCGACTGGTTAAAGCAGAAATTTCCCTGCCCACTGTGGAGCATCAAATGTGTTCCCTTAGTAATTACTCATTCTATTGCTCAGCCATTCTCATTATAAACAAGGAGAATACTAAAAATTTCAGTCCTACTCTTCCTAAAATATCTATCCTCAACATCACATGCTCAAGGTTTGAAAATATGAGGGTAATGAAGTTGTTCTGAATGCTTTTACTCTTACTGCCAAAGTTAGCAAACATAAAAAACCTTGGTGCTTTTACTGCTGATACTTGTGTTGTGAATGGTTCATAGATGGGTTTAAAAGACATAGGCCTGGACACGAGGATAAATTTGTATTCATATTTATTTGAAAACAACAATCCATTGTCCACTTGTACTGCGACTCCTCACTCAGACATGATACAGACACCGTCACAGAGTTACCCTTAAACGCACACCACCTTTTTTTGTCCTTTTTCTTACGCTCGTCATTTCTATACAATGACTTGTGCTTTGATATTTCTGAGAGATTTAAAGACATCATTGTTGTCATGATAAGTTTAGTACATAACAGGAAATAGAAAAAACATTTTCATAAGAAGTAGTAGAGGATATATTGGTTTGAATACACACCAACAATACAGAGAAATGCACCCAAGTGTCCACAAACTCCCACTAACTCCTGATTCAAGGGTTTAACTAATGTTGCCTTGCAACAAGAACACTCCCTGCCGCCAGCAGAGTTCACAGAAATATTGCTTAGCTACAAAATGGATGCTGAGGAGAGAGAGCTGAAGCGAGAATGTACAGAAGGATTAGTCAGACTGTTAGGACCGAGCGCTTTAATGTACAAGAGAAAAGAATGAGCCAGAGGAGAGTAAGGTGCTTTTTGGCTTCAGAGTTTGATGAATAGATCTGAATTTGTCCATTTTACCTTTGTCCTTGTTCTTCTGCTTGTATTGTAATCCTAAAATCGCTTTATTCACTACAAAAGTAAAAAACTAAACTTGTTCTAGAATCTTTTAGTTTCTGGTTTGTGTAGTCATGAGAAACTCTACTTACTAAGTTTTAAAAAGATTAATATACAACAGCTCCACCATCAACAATCTGCATTTCAGTCACATTCAAAACTCTAACCGTATCAACAGCTTGACATCAGTTTAATAGTGATTGACCATCGATAATGATGCTTTGTTTCTTTAAGTAAGTTTTACATTCAGTAAAATAGTAACATTCTTTGGCACCTTTTAATTTGGTTACAATAACTTACTTGGTAAGAGAGATTTGTTTTTACCCGCTGCAGCTTTGGTAACTGAAAACAAAAATGTGTCAATACAAGGTTTTTGTATTGTCATTTCCAATTCACACACATCTAATTGTTCTTCATTGTTTGATTATAACTGAGATTTTAAGAGTACATTAGAAAGAGAAAGTTAAACAAGGACACAAGGTTACATTCTTTTACATTTTGAAAAGTTCTGAATTAGGAACTGATTCATAACTATTCACCAAAAAAATTATTTGAGAAAGTTTGATGGTTAATTTACATGGACTGGAATGTTTCTGCATCAGACTGTTATTGTTTTGACGGAGAGTGACGTGTGCTAAATGCCACGGTGCATTCACTTAATGCTTAATGCAGACTCCTAAAACAAGAATCCATCGCACAGAAGAAAAAAGCATAGTAAAGAGCAGCGGAAATGTACAAGCCAAACTACGTCAATGTGAATGTCTCTAATGTTAAGTGCACATAGATAGAGAATAGATAGGTTTATATATCGTATTTATATGCTGGGTAACATACTTCTATGTGTATAAGCGTCTACGTCAGCCACACAGACGCATTTCAAAAGATCCAAACCAACACGCTCCCATGTAGAGGTGTTCGGTGCTTCTGTACTGATGCTGACAGAGAACTAGGTCCTGCTCAAAATAAATAAGAAATATTTCACAGAGTTTTTAAAGCTGGAGTACTCAACTTTTTTCTTTTTTCATTTGTAGATTCTGTTTTCCTCGAGATGATTCATTCCACTCTCTCTATTCCACAATTTCCAAACTTAAAAAAAAAAAAAAAAAAAGGCTGTGTGAGTTACAACATTTTTGATTTAGATTAGCTCTGATTGGCTCGGTGGAGGATGGTAAGCCTGCTTCACTTTTTTGTCAGAAAAAAACGTTTTAAATCTGTGATAGTGGACAAAAAAATTGATGCATGTAAAACTAGCTCCAAAGGGTTTGTGGGAGCAAACGCACTTCCTTATCTATTTCCTTAGTATACTGATTGGAAATTAGGTATCCCAGCTTTAATTTTAAAACATTTCGTCAAGAAATTCAGCCATTTTCAGATCTAATCGAAATAAATACCTGGATGTAACTGTACAATAAATATCTATTGATAAGAAACTGAAAAATATACATGGATAGCAAAACTCATTTGAATTGATTGATTTGAGTAGATTTGACTTGCAAAAATGAACTACAAATTACTAAGAGAACAAGATATTTTGTAGTCATTCAAGACTATTTTTTTTAAGTGCAAACATTTGTTGTTTTCATTATTTTAAGTACAAAAAGCCTTGTGTCATTGTCAAGTCAAAACTGCTTACATATTGTTATTCAAGCTGCAATAACTTACCTAGATATAACTTTTTGCTGATACATATTTGCTAATCTCTGGGGCAAAACCTGCTTCAGCATCAGTACAGAAAACCATCACACATCTCTACATAACTGCAAACGTGTTGGTCTCACACATAAAGCCATTTTACAGTGTACATATCCTCGCTCTAACTAAAGCCATAGCAAAAACCCATGCTTTACATAGAAAAGGCATCCACGACATTTAAGAAAAAAATGTACAATTTATGAAACATGGTAACAATAATAAATAGTATTATAGAATTGCTGCTGTACACAAAAAAGCCATTTTTAAATTTCACTCTTATAAAAATATGTTTTAGTGCAACCGTACGTAATAGTAATATCCGTAACTTCACATCGCTTGTTTAAGGTGACTAAAAAGAACAAAAATCACATGACAGAAATAAAAGATGAGATATAAGGACATGGGGGGAATCGCATTAATACAAAGCTGATAGACTGTATATCATATTTACAATTACCTTCCTGGTTTGCTGCTTATAAGAAATAAGCAAGAAAAACACAAAATAATGAAAAAGGCACGCACGTATTTTTGAATTTTTCGTACCTCCCGACCGACCTTTTAGTCCGAGCGTCGATCGATTTAAAAGTCTTTTAAATTATAAAGCCCCAGACATGCTTTTTACATACGAGACTATTAAGATAATGCATGTGCAAAAAGTGTCACTGAAAGTTGCACTGAATCCCTTCGATTTAAGGTTAAGAAGCCGTTTCTTTGCTTCCTTTTGTGCTTTTGTCCGAGGAGGGGCAAGGAGTTGGCGACTGGTTAAAGTGCAATGGCAATGGAGTATTTTGCAATTTCGCTTCGTCCGAGGTTTTCTCCGAGTCGATGCGGAGAGACGAGAAGTTGTCAGTGAAAGTTTGAATGCCCTCCTCCGGTTCTGCGGGACGCGGTGGGTCTTGCAGCGGTTGTGGGGAAGGAGAGACGTTTCGGTGGAGGTGAGGGGGAGTGGAGGAGTCGCCCTGGTTGGAGTCCTCGGAGGTGCTCTTCTGAAAGCTGATGACGCGGGGGGATGTGGCGGAGGGGTCGTGTTGGGGCAGGGGAGATGTGACTGAAACTGGGACGGAGTGGACCATCTGGATGCCGCCGATGGGGATCATGGGGAATGGAGAGCGCACCTGAAGGAAAAGAGAATTCTGTAAATGTTGTGTTGTATATATATATCTAACTAATGCTACTATATACGCAGGGTTGGACCATTCATAAAAAAATCGAGAGATCGAGATCAAATTGAACCAAATCGTCAATTATTTGGTTGTGGGTTTTGAATCAAAGATCGAAATCCAATCTTTTGTCAATAAAAATGTGTAGTTTGGAGCAAAAGTCAAACTTTGAGGTAGAATATTGATATATAGTTCCAAAAAAAAAAAAAAAAAAAAAAAAAAGTGTTACAAAATTTATGTTAAATCTTTTTGTTTTGTTTATGTTCATCAATGGCATTTTTTATTTGGTTTTGAAAAGTTTAAGAAAAATCAAATCGAAAATTGAGATTAATATGCGAAAAAAAAAAATCTTGATTATATTTTTTCCCAGATCGCTCAGCCCTGTATACACGGTAAGTTTTTTTTTAATTAGTCTAGCTTGAATAATTGACTGTGAGCCAAAATGTGCTGTGCTTCATTTTCGAGTGTAGGGAAAATTGGGGCACTTCAAAAACAAAACTATGACCCAAGAAGAACATGCAAACTCAAGCAATGCAAATAATAATCTTTTAGGGATAAGAAAAGAGAAAGAATCACTTAGGTGCTGCGTCTTTGAAATCAGACTCAAATAAAGGATTTGAGAGTTTTGTTTTTGATTTTACAATCAATCAACCTCTACCATGGAGTGTTAATTAAAAAAAGGTGAAAGAAATTGGAGCTACACATTTTTGAAGTAATAACAGTAATAATTGCTAATCACAATTTGCATTTCAAATGAAAAAATCAATGTTGAAGGAGAAGCTCCGCACACCCGAGGGGCGACAGGTGCGTAAGAACGTGTAGAACTTGTAGAAAAAAGAAAATCCCGCACACCGTCTCACTCTTTTTTGCAAAAATATTTTTGCAAAAAAGAGTGAGACGGTGTGCGGGATTTTCTTTTTTCTACAAATGAAAAAATCAAGCCATGATTAGCTGTCATTAGAAACAATCCTCTGATTAAGCTACCTCTATTTATTATTGACTTTGTGTTTCAATAGGGGATAAAAAAAACATTTTCGATTGGTGCTAAAGTCCTCACATTAAAAGGTGTTTATTTTTATTCAAAAAAAGCAGGACATGAATATCTCACCTGTAACTGTGAGTGCAGAGGAAGGTGGCTGTATAGGACTTGATGAGGAGGACTTCCTCTGCTTCCATCTGGAGAAGATGAGCCCAAGTGATCCTGCCAGGACAAAAGAAAAATGTATTATCATCACAGGCACTTTGACTAGTCACAATAACCCCAGTTATAGCAATGTACCCTATTAAACATGTTCAACACAAACAAAAGTCATTTTTAATGTTAACACAACTTACTTCTAAACATAGAAATACAGTACT
The DNA here is from genome assembly GCA_038363315.1 of Mugilogobius chulae. NCBI lineage: Eukaryota > Metazoa > Chordata > Actinopteri > Gobiiformes > Gobiidae > Mugilogobius > Mugilogobius chulae. The sequence goes on along the minus strand of CM076405.1, from coordinate 24,701,426 downwards.
GATACATGTGTGTGTGTGGGTGTGTTCAGTTTATTAAATCAAAAGTTAGAAGTCAAACAAAGTGAATTATTGGCACAACTTTATAAGCACTTACACAATGTACTATGTGTCTTACCGTCTCCATGTCGGCGCTGGCTCGTGTCTGACCCAAGAGTCCAGACTGGAGACCTGCCCTCAGGCTCCGAGATCCACTCTGCTGGCTGCCAGACAAAACCAACAATAGAATGTAACAACTTTACTCTTAAATCACATTTTAAATATGAGATAGGACTAAGTGATATGTAGAGCTATGCGGAAGAAGTACAAGGACAAAGAAATTTAAAAAATAAGTCTGTTTTGAAATCATTCTGCATTTTAGAATTAAAAACCTCAAAGACTTACACAATTTGTAAGCTATTCAAGCTCAATATATTACTCACACTACTCTCCAGATTGTTTTAAATGTCTGCAAGAGAAGAAAAATTACTGTTTTCTTACCTTTGGTGCAGGAGGTGTTGGTGCTGTAGCCCTCTTCTTGGGGACAGTGGTCTAATCAGCCCCCTGTGGCGCCCTCTAGGAGACAGATCCCTTTTAAAATCTCTGTTTCCTCCTGGAGAAGTGGGTCTGGACAGCGGAGACAGCAACGACATGTGTCCTCTCCTGGGGGACAAATCTCTTCGATAACTCCCTCCTCCGATATCCCGTTTGGGCGAAATGTGGCGTAACGGTGAAATATCTCGACGGGGAGACAAGTGTCCGGATCTGGGAGAGAGCTCTCGATGTGGGGACAAATACCGCCGACCTGAGGGGGAAGAGGAGGGGGAGTTCGGTGAAGGACATCCGGAGGTGTCCAAGCCTGGCGAGGACAGGCGAGACGGGGTGCAAAGGTCTGAAGATGATATGGAGAGCTCCTCGTCTAAAGATGGCGGGACAAGGAGCCTATTCCCAGACGTCCCGCGCAGGAATTGCTCCTTAGAATCAATGGGGTGCTGTGTTTGTGGAGTGATCTGAATGCTCGGGACCGTCGTGAAGTATCCGAAAAGAGACGGAGGCGGTTTGGAGGAGTGTCCCAGGATGTCCGGGGACACAGAGTGATGATGCGGGGACAGCTGCGGGGCCACAGAGGTGATGGACATAGCAGGCAGGCCGTACGGTTGGGGGCTGGTGGAGCGCGAGTGAGTTTTGGGAGTGGAGTCTCCGTCGTAATCGTCCTCCTCGTCCTCCTCATCTTCGTCCAGGTCCTCGCCGTCTGAGTCATCCGCGTCGGAGAACTGGTGCGGCTCCATGGATGAACGTTTTTCCGAGCGCTGGCCCTCTTCAAGTACATCTGGAAGACCAAAAATAAAAGCATGTTTTAGCTACGATTAAAGGCAATGTAAAAGTCTAAAACACATGATATTTTACAGTGAACTAGTCCAAAAGTATTCCTCTTTTTCTTACGTATTTTGAGTGTCCTAATTAGTCACTGCGATGAGTTGCGATGAGAGCCTTCCACAAGTTTCAGAAATTGCAAAATACACTTTTAAACTACATTAAAAAAAGTGCGTCTACCCAGAATAAAATAACAAAAACAATCACTTTTTGCCCATTACAGCTATAACAAAGTGTATATAAAACTTTGTTTGCAATATCCTGTCCTTGTCTAATAATAGACTTGCTTATCACTGTTTTTAGTCTGATCTAGGGGGTATTCCATGAAGCGAGCTAAAGCCAAAGCCTGGCTTATTTGGCCAATCTAGGCTTATGAAATCTCCATTTCCGTTCCACTAACGCTGCTAACCAGAGGTGACGCTGAGTTGCCGCAGTAACAAGTGCACAGACATAAACCTGGTCGGGACCAGGCTAACTGTCAAGATTATTTTAGCTTTGTCTCAAAAAACGTTTAAAAAACACTTAAATCACATGTTTATCCTCACACACTTCCACAACTGTGTGAAATCTCTGTCTGTCCCAACACAACTTATAAAGTCACTTTTTATTTACTTTTATTTACTTGGCATTGGCACCAAAGAGCCGCTCTGACCGTTTCTTTTCATCCTTTTTTGAGCCGCTTTCGCTGTGGAGAGACGCGTTTGTAAGAGCAAACGTCACATTGGCCACATATTTAACTGGAAAATTAACTTGTAGGTTACTCCTACGTGCATCTAACCTACGTAAGATCTCCCACAGACATGCAGCTATTTCTCTTAAGGATGAAGCAATGAAAGCATGACTAAAGTATGAGAACAAGCCGTGGAGTCGTGCTGCTGCTTTTACGCTCAAAAGCGCTTCATCGCATCTCCTTTCCTCGTCTCTCCTCACACCACGGACACACATCCTCTGCTCTGATTGGTCAGTTCTGGTTGTGAAGACTTACGCTCAGGTTACGCTACAACTTTGTGACAACTTTACGCACCGGGACTAGTTCCACATGCGGAGTGGAAAACTGTGCATTGCATTAAAAAACGATGAGCCTACTAGTCACAAATACGATGATAAATCCTCTGGATCTCCGCCTCGTCTTTCTCCAGCAGTGTACAGGAGGGGAGGGGCTGCCTCTCGCTCCCCGCATCAGAATAAACCACTATAACTGAAAACTTTTGCGATGCAAATCAAACTATAGTCCGTGTGCACTTTGGCTCCTCTCGTGTTTCAGTCAGATCATGTAAAATAAGCGTTTTTCTCTCTCATTCTCAGTGATGTCTTCGCTCCATTGATCTGGCCTCGTCACATTCAGCGGGAGCGCGCTCACAGCCCAGATTAATCTTCAAGCTTGAATTAGCGTTGTTCAGACCCAGGCTTATTTCTTTCATGGAACAACTTGAGGCTTAAGTTGGAGATGAAGCTAGTTTCAGCTCAGGATTTTAGGATAAGCCTAGACTTGTTAAGCCACTTTCATGGAATACCCCCCTAGTTACAGTTACAATCCTGACATAGCTCAACTCGCTCTTTTCTTTGAAAGTTGTGAAAAGCTCTTCAAAGCACATTGTAAGGAATAATTAGAAGGTTAAGACAAGTGATCAAAACATGTGTAATGCTGCAAAAATTAACTAGCTCTGTTTGTTAAAGACTTTTAAGGCAACAGCAAAAACTGTATCACATTTCTTTCTTCATTGATCAACCATGATTTTGTGTTCAACAAAAACATATTTAAAAAGGTCTATCTTTATCTGTTGGCTGTGAACATCTTTCCTAAAAAAAAAATCCCATTGGCTAACTATGGTCCAGCTACAGTTAAGAGTGAAGGAACCTCTATAGTATCAACAGGAAAACCTAACCTCCGGACAACACTAACAGTAGAGTAGACCAATCAAATGAGAATAATACAATGTCAAGTTATATCATCTTAGCCTAAATCATGTAAAGTAAAAAGTGAAAGAAGTGTTTAAAGTGAACCCCAAACATAAAGAAACCACATTCCCACCATTTCACAGCCATAAAACACCAACACAATGGACCAAAGCAGTTAAATTCACTTGAGGTTTTCTACGGAGAGGACTGAAGCCAAGAGCATTTACAGTAGCTGCATTAGTGCTGGCAACGGACCAATCGGAACGCTTCTCTCAGACACACAACCGTAAAAGTGTCTGTGATTGGTTGTAAAAGCTTGTGTAGGAGAAAAGAGCTGAGAGTGGATTTTTAAGGCAATTTTTAGACTCACATTCAACAGAAAAATGGTTGCTGCGATGTTAGTAAATCAATTTATAGGTCAGTTCTGTGGAGAGAATCCGTGTACATTCATATTTCAAATGTTTTGCAAAAGGAGTAAACATAATTAAATTGATAAGTTTAGGAACATAAACTTAACATAAACATAATTTTACACTTCTGAACTTGAACTGCTACAGTAAAGCTGAAACTGTTGAGCTGAAAATGACTGCTAACAATAAGAGCAATTTGAAAATACAATTCTTTTATGTTTTGCTACTCTATATAATCAAAGTTTCATTTTGAACATTGTTTTTTGGAGTGCTGTACTTGAAAACGCCATTAATTGTTTTACACAATACTGTATATAGGTTGGATTTTGTGAATTACAAGACTGATTTTACTAAGCGGAAAAGTAAAAATGGGCATTGTGAATAAAATTTTAATTTCAATGTATTTTTTTTTTTGCAGGAAAAAAAAAAAACATTTGTTTTTTTTGTCAGATATATATTGTGATACGTATTGTATCGAAGGAATTACATGATCTGGGTTAATGTTTCGTTTTGTAACCCTTTTATATTGGAAGGCTTTTGATAATGCCCACCCCATAAATATTGTTAAAATGCAGGTTTTTGTTTTTCTGAGGTCTTGTTATTCATAGACATGATCAGATATTACGTGTTTAAATTTATTTTTATTATATTTTGGCAAAGTGTAATTTATTTAATATGAAAAACTATCTGGGAGTAGGTTACAACATCACATCACAATAAAAACTACCAGTAAATGTAATTTCTAAAGCTATAACTAAGCACTGAATTTAACATTGAGCCCCCAATTTTAAATCCCGTCCACACAGGCGTTTATCTGACCACATTTATTTACATGTGTGACTCAGCCCCAGTCTCTCCTCTGAACCATTCTCTGTGGGTTTGGGTTCAATTAAACAGTGTGCCAGCTTTCACCCCGGGGGTCACGAGTAAAAGTTAAAAACAGAGGCTGATGGTAAATGTTGTGTAACTGAGGATTTTTACAGTGGGCACCTGTTTGTGAACCAGAACAGCTATTTAGTCATTTAGAAGAGAATGTTTTGTATTTTGTTAGAGACAGGGCTTGACTGTTTGAACTTAACAAAAAAGTTAGCATTTTTGTTTTGTATTTAAAAAGAAATTTAAATATTTTTTTACTTGTGTGTACCTTCATGTCCTTAAACTTTTAAAGGGACTGTTAATGTAGTATAACTGTAGTAATGTATAATACTTGTTGGTCTCTATGGAGATGTGTTTGCTTTGCCAAATAATTCCAGAGCATAGCATAAAACTTTCTCATCCAATTTAGAAGTTACACCAATGAAATGAAAGAAAATGACTTTAAGCAATAAAAACACCTGTAATAGCGCTTTCCCCAGTTTCTAAAAATAGATTGTGATGTCACGCTGCAAAGCATTGTGGGTGCAATTCAGGAACAAACAAACGCGAGTGCGGCGTGGTTGCATGTGAGCAAAGGTGGTTCGAAAACAGTTATTTTCACAATTAACAACCAAATTCTGATGAAACGAGGAGGCACAAAACACTGCTGTTGGGGACTATGCACATCGGACTCGAGATATCCCGAGCGGCTGCCAGTGGGAACCGTTTTCATCCTGTTTCTGCAACAACATGACACAGTGGGAAAGAGGTAAAGATGGAGAAAGCAAGACGATGGCAGTATTTATGTGGTCGGGCAGATTTCCAAAGTGTGGAGAGGATAACTAGCAACACGTACATTTGTGTGCTGCACTTTGACGGTGGGAAAGGCCCTAGATCGAGGCTGACTAACCAGGACTAGCAACGCTAACAGACTGTTAGCTCTCGAAGAAGCAGCGGTGCAAGAGAAGGACCGACCCCAACAAAACGTCCCAACCAAACAGCCTGCCCACCCAAGCCTGGAAGGAAACGGCTTTTAACAGAGAAAAGCCTAAACGAAAGCACATTGTTACCATTAGAACATTAGACTAGTGAGGTAACGTGAGTGTCTGAGGACAAGCCGCCTGAATGTGACTTTGAGTCATCCAGGACTGTAGACAAAGCTACGCAAACAATCTACTAGTGATTTAAGCTACGAAATGGAAAATTATTGTAATATTTAGCTGTCTCTGTGGCTTTGTTTGTCATAATTCTTTCACAAATGTAAGTAATTACAGCTACTGCACAAGCTAACCTCCAAACTAAGACTATAAGTCATAATTTTAAGTTTATTAACACAAAATGTTGTACCACATAAGATATAAAGTTGTCCTGTGAAGTTTAATATTCGCAAATTCCAGTTTTCAAGAGTGTATGCGTTCCCGTGAGGAGGGGCTGCATTTTTCGGCATAACACCTGTTTGTTTGTCTGAATTAGTGACGTCAATTGTAAAGCGTGCTATTGAATAATTGTATTATTGTTCAATACTGGAATAGTCCAGACAAAAGTAGGTGGCACACACTTACCAGAAAAGTTACATAATGCATCTTCGTAGAAAACCTATTGTATTTATGTGTGCTATTTAGTTCTTATTTATGACACACACAGATGATTCTGTAATTTTTTGGACATTTAAATGACTGTCACAGGTTAAAACAACTTCATTAAAACCAAGTCAGTATTCTTTGGAAGTGAAACCCTCGCACCTACAAAAAGCTGCAGTTTACCATAGCAACCAGTGGCATTTGTACCAAAATGGCATTGCTACGAGTCAGAATCCTACTTGTCCATTGTTTAACAAAATGAAATTGTTGAATAATGTAAGTGCAGAGCAGTGGGCATGTTATAGGGACTGGGATTGAAACTGGAAATTACTTAAGTAATGAAGCTGTGTCTTTAGAATAACAAAACATCACTTAGATTTAAATGAATCACTCTATACAATTCTAAGTAATTAAGTTAGGTGGGTTAAAAGCTCCTAAAATAGTCTTTTCTGTAGTCTTCTTGGTTATGTCACAAACAGGGTTTTCATATAAGTGGAGGTACTTTTCCATAGTCTTTTTATTCTACATACAATAGTTCAATGTTCAGGCTACATCTTATTAGCACAAAGGAAGTACTGGAACAGTGTTGTCATTATTTTAGAAAGATAAAAGTATATTGTGTTTGATCAAGAGGATTGGGCTTTAGGTTTTCCAGGGCCAAACAAAGCAATCTTTTTTTCTTCTTTGAACAATCATTGCTCTTAATAATGCTTAACTGGTCTTTGGATTTAAATGTTTTTAATTTAAAGGGCTTTCTACATTAGTTGTGTGACCATAAAGGCTGGTTGATTGATTAAGTGACTGTGACCCGTTTCTTACCTCCTTCATCGCCCTCTGTGTCCTCCACTGACGACATGGACACTCCCAGCTCCAGACACTTCTTCATGTGGGCCTTTGACTTCATGTGTTTAGTCAGATTTCCTACAGAAACAACCACAATTTAAACATTTTTCACAACACAAAGTTAAGAACAGAGACATGAGGCTGTAATTCTTTAGTCGTTTAGTCGATTAATCATTGATGGAGTCTAAGTCGACCAAACTTGTATGGCTAATTCTTTTATATAGATTAAAAGGATTTGTACAGAACAGCAACTGTCGCATCTACGTTTTTTTTAATTAACACACTGTTACCTAATCATTTTCTGTATACATTTTTACATGAACTCTTTTGTATTTTAGTCAGTTTTGAGCATAGTTTGAGTCAGAGAAAGGGTCAGATTAATACATACTTTTAAAGTATATTTTATACAATTTCCAATTTGATTTCGATACCAAGGAATAGTCTTGATTTTTTGACACCATTTTTGATACTACAATCATTCAGGGTGCTCTTCTAAAAGGGCACTATGTAACCTTTTTACCAAAAAAAGACTGCAATAAAATCATGCTTTTGTTATTTAGATTTCTTCGTTGCAAAATGTGTGTCTTTACTTTGAGAGAGCCACAGGATGAACTGTTATTTGAGAGGTTATCCTAGAGGGGCTTCCTCCTGTTTGCTTCCATGGAAAAGCAAATCTTGTAGCTGTATTTTTCGTATTAAGGCATGTAACATGTTTATCTCCATTAAAATTTCGCAAAACATGGTTTAACTATCTCTACTGACCTGTGTAATTTACATTTAATTTCCAGAAAGTTACACAAAGTCAAAACAGTCTAAATTTAAATAAATACATCTTATAAAGACATTCTCTTTTAAACTAGTTTTGAAAAATATCACATTTTATTATTAATATTTCAATACTAAATTTCAAAATGAAATACTGATTAGAATGTCCTTTTTAATACTTTTGACAACTATAGTTTTAACCTTCAGAGCATTTGCAGTGCCCCCTTTTTACCTGATTAATCAGTTGATGGTACATGTTTTTAGTCGACCGAGAATTTTTTTGGTCAACTACAGATAAAACAGATCCACATAAGGAACTCGTTAGTAGATAGAATGATTCAAACTACAAAAATAACCTTCTTTCAAACAAGTTCTAATTATACTAAGATGATTAAACAAGCAAAGAAATAGAAAAGGGTGAATACAGAAGCTGGTTTTCTTGAACATCAGAACTCTTAGGTCGATGAGTAGGGTGCACTCCAACCAGACACACGGATGTTTTATTCATTAGTGAATGCGGATCTGAATACACGGTTGCGAAATATGGGGCATTCAATTGTATTACATTTGCACACAAAAAAAAAAAACACCCAGAAAAAAAAGATTAAAATAGCTGTGTTTTTTCAGGGTTACGAGAAGCGGAGGTGTTGACACAGCTCATAAAAGTGCTGATGCCGGTGCTGTTTTTACTTTTATAATCGCTCATATTGCGCCGCGGTGATTGAGAAGCTAATTAAGTCTGTGATGTCATGCTTTGTCACATGGGAAAATCACAACAAGGCAATTTGCAAACGTCATATTTGAATAGGGGCATTGATCACGTTTGACTGTGCCCTTTTGTCCTCAGGGGTTACCATGGCGAACCAGTCACGTTCTGATTGGCCAGACGTCAGATGCGCTTCTTGTTCTTGTAATTTGCAATATTACTGTGACTGTGGCATGTAATTAGGGTAAGATATCTCTCCACGTGACACAACAACGATTACGTGACACACCTTTTGCTTATTTGTGTACATTTGGACGTGTCAAAATATTGCACGGGTAATTGTTTGGGATTTAGTTCATTCTTAAAACACAACATGCAAGATATACAAGTATAATAATGATATATCTATAGTCTTCTATAGTCTTTTAATCCATTAATTGACTGATGACGTCTTGGTCAATCAAAATTTGTAATAGTTGACTAATTAGAGGATTTCTGCAGCGATAGAGGTCAAATTTAAGACCGTTTTAAGACATTCAAAACACACTGAAAAAATAGTCCTCAAGACAAGCTAAAATTGCTTGATTCTACGCATTTTGACTGATTTAACCTCAATTTATTATAGAGGCATAGATTATTTTTGAACTGATTTCAATTTTTTTTTCTTGTTTTAAGCCAAATTCTCTTATAATCAGTTAAAAATGTTTTGAAACCAGTGAAATATTCTACATGACATTTAAATAGTATCCAGTTAAAACAGCTCAAATCTGGATTAAAATTCTCATTCCAAGTCATTTTAAGAAATATATCATTTTTGAAGTGATAGAATTTAATACTATTTGCAAGTTGTAACCTACACTATTTCACAAAGCTGCTTCTTTCCTAGCGGGCTACTTAAGATATAATTTAATATTTTGCTACAATTATGAAAAACCCAATGAAAAACAAAATAACGGAAACTACACAGAAACCAAACACTCCATCAAGTTAAGATGTATTATTGAGAATATCATTGAGAAATTCCCAAAAGCTGCAGCAGTGTAACATCACAGGAAACCAAACTTGCTTCATTAAAAATGTATGATCTGTGCAATCATTTTTAAGACCTACAACGGCAAATTTAAGACATTTTAAGAACTTAAATGCAAGGTTTTGTATTTAAGACTTTTATTATTCTTGCTAAGACCTGCCAGAAACCCTATAATTAATGTATTTAGCTTATAAAAATTGAGCAGTAACAAAAAGTAGTAAAGTAGTTGAAGATTTGGTCTAATCTGCATCTTTAAATGGTCAGATCAAAAGATAAATCATTTTCTGCACCCTCTTTTTAGTTGAGTGATTGGTTGATAGGACATGTCTATAGCCCTAATACACAGGTGCATTAATGTGCCTCCAGTTCAAGAAAGAAGCTGAATGGCTGCTTTTGTAAACAAATTAAGCAAAGGAAAGGAGGAGTGGACACATGACAGGGATTTACAGAGCAATGGTGCCTTGAATGCAAAACAGAAAACATTACTTGGAGTGATTTATTTATGAGGAGAAACTAGTATAACAATTAAAAGTTCTTTGGTATTGCACACAATTTCCACTTGGGAAAAAAAAGTGCTAATGTTACTGTCAGTCTTTTTTTCTGTAAATAGCAATAAGAGCAACTATCACATAAGAATATTTAACAAATTCAAATGATCTGGATGTATGACCAGACACTACACTGAGCCAATGCAAATCCCAATGCAAAGCTGAGAGATTTCCCCCTCATATATATTCTATTCCATGATTTTGGAATATAATAAAGCTTTGTATGTCTCACTAAAAACTAATAAAATGACTTTCAGTATTAATTCAAGGACCATAAACCAAACAGACTTTTACAGCCATTAAACACAAATAATAGAAAACATGAATCATCTAAAAATTGAACTCTCCAAACCACACGCTTTTACAGACAACTGGCTGCAGCCTCTCAGAAAATAAAAACATTATTAGAAATGACTTCATTTTGGTTCATATTTGATTAAATAATGAGCCTTCATTTCACTGTATAAATAGCACAAGCCATAGCTGCAGATATTGGAGTTAAAACAAAACTAATTGTTGAGTTTGTCTTTTACTCATCTTTGAAAAGATGTATAAAATGATTCTACCAAATTGTGATCTGTTAAGTTTGTGTCGTACCTTTAGTCTTAAAGGCGAAGTTGCAGTATTTGCAGACGTAAGGCCGGACGTCCGTGTGCGTGCGGATGTGTTTCTTTAACATACTGGGCTTTTTACATCGGATTCCACATTCCTCACAGATGTACTTCCCTCGGCCGCGCCCGCGAACGTACACATAGTCCTCGTTAGATTTGTACCTGCAACAAAAAGCCGCACAGATGAGTTTTTCAATGATATAAACGACTTTAAAGCGAACCCTGGCTATAATAATCACATGTTTACTCTAAAAGACTTATAATATCATCACATACATAAATACAGGACAAAAACCTTGGAAGTATTTGTTGTTTTATCAAAATAGTGTTTTAAAGAAATGACATGGAGGCTGCCATTTTGCTGTGGTTTTGACATAAAATAGGTAGCAGGCATTAGCAGGTAGCTAAGCAACATAAATTCCTCAGTTAAACTTTTTCAGTTTGAGGCTAAATACAGGAAGACAATGTGGAATCTAGTGACACTGAAGATAATCAAGAGAAAGAGGCAAAAACTGGAAACACAATTTTATGTCATCAACCAAAATGGCGGCGCCCAGTGGCTTGAAAACAACATAAAAATTATGATTTTATTAAGCAGTTATATATTTGTTTGTAATTTATTTTAGTAAACATGACCAGTACTAGCATTTTAGCCATATTTATCTTCATAGTCAGGTTTTCCTTTAAAGTCAAATATAAAATTTAAAGTCGTTTTGTGTCATTTTAAATATGCAATGTGTTCTTTCTAACAAGTTTGAAAAGAAAAAAAAAACATAAAAAATAAAACTTAGTTACAATAAAATAATAACTGAATAGTCCTTTAAAATATACACCGGTAGATCCAAAACCAGAACAATGACAGACTATCTTTCATGTTGTACTATGGTGGCTCAAGAAGAACATACTGTTTGCATCACATCACACCAAGTTTAAAATCTGGCAACACTGATCTTGTTGCCACAGTACACAATTAATTTTCAAGTAAAATGAGGACAACTTTCAGCTACTGACAAATCTTACTTTTGTTATTTATTGGGGCAACACCTCACTCAAGTCATCTGATCTAACTGATTGATTGATTGATTAATATAAGAGTATGATTTAAGAAAGGCAATTAATGACCTCATTTCTATCAGTGAGTGGCAATTTATGAAAAATACTTGCAACGTAGCAATATTTTTTTTTCTGTTGAAGCAGGACCTTCTTTTCTCTACTCCAGTGTTCTTTTTGGCATTCTTTAGTGACAGAGAACCTAATATCTCACCTAAACCCTCTATTTCATCCACCCAACTAGACGAAAAGCCACACATAAATTCTGCTCCATATCTTTTTAAAACATTAATGTCAGAAGAGGATTAAAACGTTTGGACTGTGTTCGGACCACCGCTGCAGTTAAATTTCAAGCATCTCTAACCACAAAGTAAGAATGCATCCAGACATTCATTCATTTGGTAAAACTTTGAAAACGGTGGGCTGGTGCCATTTCCTGTTCTGTCTGCTGCTATGAGGTCAAGTATCATATTTTTTCAAATTGATCTAAATGAAAACTAAACTACAGCCTGCTCCAACCAAGAAAGTGGGAAATACCTCCAACTGGAGATGTTTACACAGCTGTGGCCAGGTCTGAAAATGAATTATGATTATTTTAGCATTTTATTGTATTTTTTCACAGTGGAAGGTGATAAAGTAAAACAGACTCAAATTACACCAAAAGATTTGAAGAGGATTTTATAAACCCCAGTTGGCATGCATTGCTCAGTAATTAGAATAACCATTGTATTTGAATGCTTCCACACATAAAAAAGCATTCAAATAACAGGGTTGTACATAGTGTGCTGGTGTAATTAAAAGGACACTCTGTTACTTTTCTTGTGGAAAGTTTGGCATGCTGTTTGGTTGTCATTTTGAGAAGCTCACAGATTCAAGCAACATAAACAGAAGAAATAGATTAATTGCAAAGTTTAATATAAGGTTTTAAAGCTGCTCGATTATAGAAAAAAAATGCTATTCACAAATCAATTATTCTAGCCTTTATTTGCACAGTAAGCACGAAGAAATATAACACCTATGATCTAAACTAGCTAAAGTTAACAATCACATTTAGTAAGAAAGTAAGTAATCTTTATTTTGTATAGCGCATTTCACAGACACAGTCACAAAGCGCTTCACAGTGAGATGAACCCCTCCCCTCCCCTCAGTGACAGTAAGCTGCCCTGGGGCAACTCAGCAGAGGCGATTCACCTAACACCTGGCGCCTCAACCTCCGACTACCACCAAGTGTTCCCTAACATGCATGTTATCAGTTGGTGGGGAAACCGGAGTGCCCGGAGGAAACCACTCAGACACGGGGAGGAACATGCAAACTCCACACAGAAAGGTCCGGGCCTGAGCGGGAATCGAACCCGCGACCTTCTTGCTGTAAGGCCAGAGTGCTATTCGCTCTGCCACTCAATTAAACATTTAAAATAATGAATGAATGATGTCCTCCAAAGTGCCTCCCTTACACAGTGGTTAGGGCAGCTCTGGGGCAGCTAAGCAGAAGCGATTCACTTAAACACCCACCTCTGACCACCACAAAGCTTCCCTAACCTGCATGTTATTGGTCGGTGGGGAAACAGGAGTGCCCGGACGATATCCACCCAGAAATGGGAAGAAACATGCAAACTCCACACAGAAATTAATATTATGAATAATAAAGTAGAACGTAGCTAGGTAAGGTAAGGTATACTTTATTCTTCCCGTAGGGAAATTTGTCCTCTGCATTTGACCCATCGTTCTATGCCTCGTGATCGCCGCAGTGCAGCGCTCAGGGACCCATCTCCAGATGTTGTTGCTAGGCTTGGTCAGGACTACACTAGCTGGAGGATATTACCCTAACATGCACGTTATTGGTTGATGGGGAAACCGGAGTGCCCAGAGGAAACCCACCCAGACACGAGGAGAAACATGCAAACTCCACACAGAAAGGCCCGGGCCGTGCGGGAATCGAACCCGCGACCTTCTTGCTGTGAGGCAAGAGCGCTAACCACTCTGCCACCGTGCCGAGAGCAGTGTTTCTCAAACTATGGTACCAAACTACGTGTACCACTGGTGTTAAGCGAGCTGCCTCTGATGGTACTGCCCTCATCAGTGTCAGTATGTTTTATTTAGAAATAAAACTGTTCATGGTTTACCCTTTAATGGCTTAATTATTAGGAAATACCTTATATATAGTGTATCCTTGTTTTAGACCTATTTTAGTCTGATATTAGGGAACATTCAAAACAAAGTAAAGTTGGGGTATGTAACTTTTTTAGATCTAAATGAGTAAACTTTGTGTTTGTGTCCACTAAAAAAGTATGATAAATTCAGCACTTTGTGAAAAATATACACCTCTGTGTACTGTCTGAATTGAATAAAAAAGACACTTTTAAATCTCATCGGGAGCCGAATGCAGTTCTCTGATTGGCTTGCTTGGGTGGTCCACTCCAGTTTCACTTTGTTGTGTGTAAAGAGACGTTTATTATCTGTAATTGCAACCAAAAATGAATACATGCCGATATTAACCTCGTGTCAAAGGATTTATGAGGAAGCTGTCAGATTTAAAACTTAAATTGTGTTATCAGTGTGAAAATCATCCACCCCATCATTAAGATACATTCCTGGAGCCTCCACCATAAAAGTTACAATGAGCACAAGACTGAGAACCAAAATATAAATAATACACACTGCAAACATAGACTTTAGAAGAAAAATAAACTAGAAACAGGTGAAATGATATCTTATGATAACAATTTACTTATCAAGTAACCTGGACAAATAAAAATATATTCCTTTTCATAAAACTAGCTAAATTACTTCTAAAACACTTCTAAGCAAATCACACACCAAATAAACAATAAAGCACGATTACAAAGGTAAGGTAAAGTAGTATTCAACTTCATTTATTTATTAATTTTTATTTAACCAGGAAGGTTCCACTGAGATGAGAAAACTCTTGAGAAAGAGATGTGTTTTTTATTAAATGAACTAGGCTCACTGACTTCAAGACTAACTAAGAAAAAAAAAGCTAATATTTTGGGGGAATCTGTGTCTAAATAATTGTGACACATTCAGCTATGTATTTCAACAGAAGCCAATTGGCATACACTAGATGTTTCCCTGGAACTTGACTGGTTCACAACCTCGAATGTTATGTCTGCTTCCATATAACATTCACCTTCATAAAAGTCACGTGCATAAATATGTCTGATAGATTTCCCTTCAGGTCTGCAGCAGCCTCAGATCCAGAGTTCCCAGTGCGTCCTGAGGAGGATGACTTCACTGTCTGCTGCCTTTAATAACTGCCTATGGGATGTGCGGCTGGCCTTTGCATGTTACTCTGTCTGCTTTATTCACCATCCTTGGACTTCTGCTATAAAACATAGTGATACTCAGAAACGTAACCACTAAACAGGCTTGTACTTTTAACCACCTCATACTGGATTTACTGTGTTTCACTCAAAATGGTTTTATAAGCTGTTTCTGTCTGCATCCACTAAATTTCAAACTCCATTCTTGAAACTCAATACAGAAACCATGTATAAATATAGTTTGTTTAGAAAAATGTGGTTCTTTACTACTTCTGAAAAACGTTAAAGACAAATCTAACACTAAAACTATTCCTGTATTGATAATATTTCTTTGGTGTAGAAAATATTAGTTTTTAATTTATACAAGTTGAATACAAAAGTGATTTATCGTGATACTACAGTCGCCATGAAGGGCAAAACATGCACACAAATGCAAAAGCACAGAGTGACAGTCACTCTTTTGTTGTTCGTGTTATATTACAATTTTGCTTAGGACACTTGAAGCAGATACAAAATTCCAATAAATACATTTGTGGATTGGTTAACTCAAAGTGGATTTTATTTTCCTGAAGACACACCTGGCAATGCATTATGTGACGCCAGTTTTCCCCAGTTTCTAAAGCATGTATAAAGACTTACCCTCCTTCAAAGATCTTGATTCGGGTCGGCTCTATGGTGGGCGGTTTGATGGGCACCTCCTTCTCTCCCTGATCATCTTTGGACCGGTCCCAGGAAACAACTCCTTTCATCTTCTTTCCAAATTTACTCACATCGACAGGCATCAACTCGGGTTTCAACTGGGTAAACAGATAGCAAAACATAATAATTAAGATAATGTAACTAGTGTGAAAATACATGGTCTTCTTCTGTTGATGCCTAATATATACAGATCACACCAAAGAAATTACTCTTACTATTATAGCAGCTGTAAGTGGACATGAATTTAAGTGTTTAGGCAGCAGGGAAATGTTTTGTGGGTAATCTATCAAAGAAACAGTCTAAAGAAGCACATGAATTGAGCCTGACAAAGTCTATAGTAAAATTATCTTGTAATAACACCTCTAAAATTAATTTAATTTTGCAAAGGTCTGTGTTTAACAGAAGTGAGCAAATAAAATTATGTGGGCATATAATATGCACCTGGCAGATAATAATGTTAGTCTAGAATTCAGATCAGTCATTCAAAGCAAGACAAATTTAACAGATTTAAAGGTACACTATGCAGTTTTTCTGGTGTGGAATATTTTAGGCTAACGTTACAAACCAAGTACCTACCCAGTAATTTAATATTTGGCTGTGAAGTCTGACTTTCACCAAATCAAAAGTCAAACTAAAGTAGGCACTAACTAAAGTCCAAAGTGGGTTAAAAAGAGACTAAATCATGTCTAAAACAATAGTAAACCACAGACAAGGCTGTTTTGAAGGATGCTTAGCAAAGGACAAAAACATGAATAGATTTGTCTCTAAATAAAACAATTATTCAACACAGATGACTTCACATACCACCAGAGGCAGGTTTAGTACCCCCAGTGGTATGCGTACTACAGTTTGAGGAACAATGTTCTAGACAAAGAAACAACTCCATAAAAACAAGCAGCTTGTGAACATCTCACAATTAAAAGTTACATAGTAAACATTTCACAATGTTGTTAGTTAAAAAATACCTGATCAAATCGTAGCTTCCAGGCGAGAGAAGAGACCAGCTTCCCGGAGCTTGGAGGCGACAGGGCTGCAGTGGTGAAGATCCAGTCTGAGTATGTCGTTTGTTTGGAACGGAGCAGAGCTAGCGCCACTTTCGTGGTAAGATTCAGAGGGTTGGGATTGTAGGAACTGACACACCAAGAGCTATAGACAGAGTTGCGCTCGCTAACTGGATTACTGTTTGGTTTGGTGTAATTCAAAAAGCACCAGCTAACTTTACTAAGAGTTCTTAAGCTTGGGAACTGGAAAAACTGCTGGGCATCGGCTGTATCTGTCACTAGCAAAGTCTGTCCAGGTTGTCCAATGTTTTGGTTTGCAGGAAGCTGGACTTGCATGCTGACAGGAGATTTAGCACCACTGGATTTCTTGGGGCTATCGATATCCTCTCCCTCATTGGACGCCATTGACTGTGGGCTAGGATTGGATACGTCAACATCAAGATCTTCCGGTGAATCTCTACCACAAGTTTTAGGGGAACGTACAGTAACAATTTGCAAAGGCGGGGTAAAACTTTCAGCTCGAGGCAAATCGGGAGGTTGCGGTACAGAAGATCTAACAGGGATGGAAATTTTGGTAGACACGTCAGTTAAAGGAGGAGACTGGGACATCCTTTCTGATTCATCGATTTCTTCACTTGATTGGTTGTAATGTTTAGCTTTGCTTTCTGTACCACTCAACTCCACAGCACTCATCTCTTTCACAATTTGCCCAAACATTCTTTCTTCTTTGACCCGCTTTTGATGCTTTGTTTGAAAGAACAACTCCAAAGAACTAGTCGGCGATAGCATACGCTTACCTCCAACAGCTGAACTAGATGCATCTGTTGTAGAAATTGTCCCTGATGTTAGCGAGAGAGGAATTCCTGTGTTAAGACATGCTAAATTTGGGGACTTTCTTAATGCAGAAAGATCAGTTTGTCCAAGGAAGTGCGCTAAGTTAAATCCAGTACCGCTAATACCGCCAGAAATTCCTCCTGAAGACGGCTTGATTGCAACAGGTGGAGGTATGGTGTCAGCAACTTTAATTAGAGGTCCACTGTCCTGTGAGGGTACTAACTGGCTAACACTGGTGTACATAACACTACCAAACGATGGCACATTGGTGTGTACGCGAACAGGAACTAACATACCAGGTAGAGAAGCTTGTGGGTTTGCATTTTGAGTTGCAAATACTGGCTGGATCTGTTGCAAAAGCATTGAATTGTTACTGGAGGTGGACTGGCTAGCCTTAGATGCAAAGCTAGGCTGGGAAAGTGGAGAACTACGAGATGAAAAGCTCACAGGATACATTTGGGATGTTTCCACTTTTGCATCCAGAGGCGGCTGATCATGGATTGAATGTTTATGAGTGGGATGACCAGGAGAGCGAATGTGGAATTTCTGAAGTTGCTGTTGTGCTTGAATGGCCAGCTGATGTCTAGGTATCTGTCCAGCATCTTGGTTCAGGTATAGACCTTGTTGTGGGAAGGGTATAAACTGTGGGCCGCTTGGATATGTGATGATTTCTTTGTTCATGACATCTTGATGTTCTCCCTCTGAGGAAGATCCTTGGGTCTGTAGGCGGTAGTGCTGAGGCCTGGGAATAACAGAGAAAAGGACTTACTAAATGAATGCAGTGTTTTGTGGAGTATTCAGTTTTAGGTTAACACAAATAGGTTTTAGGTTGTGTCATCCACACATTTTAAATCTTTTTTTTGTTCTAATGTTCATTATTTAATGAAACCCATATATTAAATGTATGTATTGTGATATGCAAACTAAAGACACAAATCTGCTAAAAGAACAAACACTTAATGATCGATGTCTTTGGTTCAGTGTAACAGTTTCAATAAACTGAGTAAACTTGACTTTCATTTTCCATTACCTGGCATGAAGAGGTTCATCCTGCAGACTGTCCTCACTGATGCTCTGTTGGAGTATGTACTGGGCATGCTGCTGGTGAGGATGTGGGCCTTTGCACAAAAAATATCAGTTTATTTAAAACACTACGCATTTGAAAATTAGGAATTGGAGTGACGCAGAGCTTACCTCTTTTGCTCCTCATGACATCACTACAAGGGGCAGCGGACCAGGACCCGTGTTCTTCCTGTTTAATCACCATCTCATTTGATGACTCTTGGACAACTGCTTCCGGATAGACACTCAGTGAAGCCTGCAAATGCACAGTCAATCCATTAAAACAGTTGTTGCATATGAAGTCCCACAAGCGTCTAAACCTTAAAGTTTTCTGTAGATATAATAGGTTGCATATTTTGTAGTTGACTCAAATTAAATACATTTATAGTACGTTTATTGTATTTACCTGTCGGACCAGAAATCCTCTTCTTCTCTCCTTCATGGCAGAAGCGCTGGAGTAAACCTCTCCTTGTCGTGAAGAGGACAAACTTCCATAATCGAAAGACTTGCTTCTCATTTCCGGTAACTCTGAAGGTAAAGTGCACGGAGCCTGCTCTGAAGAAGACCTCCTCATCTCTCTCTGTTGGTGGTGGCTGGAATGACCACTGCCAGGTACTGTCAGAAACTCGGATTGCTTAGGTCCACTAACATTGGCCATCGAGTCATCCTGGTTAAGACGAAAATAAATAAATAAATAAAAATGATTTTGTACACTTACACAGTACCCTTTTCTTGCAGATTTGGTGCGTTCTTAAATCATACCTGTTTGGTTGGCGACATCGACTTGATCGCTTCTTCCTTATCAAACGACATTGAGAACGATGAGGAGTGGGACAAGTTGCTCTCTTGGCTTGGGCTCCTGGATAGGCTGGTGCAGGTGGACTCGAAACTGGACTCCCCTGACGAGTGCTCCATATCGGCCAACCTCAACCTCTTCTTTTTTGGTGGTAGCTTCTCGGCTGGCATTTGGGACAATGTATCGCTCCTTTGTGGCAACTGGGGTTGTGGTTTTTCAGCTTCCTTAAACGCAGGCATTTCCGAGTCTTTTTCTGGCTTATCTGGCTCTTCTGTCACCCTGATTTCTGGAACTTGAATGTTAGGTTGGCGGACTAACTTGTGGGGTATATGATAAGGTTGTCCAGGAGAAGGCGCTGCCGACGACGACGAATGTGAAGCTAAGTCACTATCACTTTGCACCTGTTGCTCCATACTTTCTGTCCTGAACAAAGCCGATTCTGGACTTAAAGCATCTTCATAAATTTCATTGTCCGATTGTTCTGAGTATTGGCTAACTAGAGACCTTTCTTGATATGGTAGCTGATCAAAAGATTCTGACTTTTCAAAAGAATTTGGCCTGCTAAGTGAATTGGTATGCTGGATAACAGATATAACATTCCCAGCTGCTTTCCGACTTTCCGACTCAGTAAAAAGTGCAATGTCTTCGGAGCACATACTGGCACATGTGTCAAAGCTATCGGATTGGCTGTGGAAAGAGCCTTTTCCAGTTGGGGTACTTCTTGCACCATCAAGACTACCTTTAAATTCATAATCTACCGCCATTTCAACGGAACCGCTGCAGCTACTGTCGCAATGTCCTGGACTATCTTCTTCATCACCAACACTTGTAACCTTTCTTCGCTTTCTTGTCGCTAAATCTGACAAGCTAGCTTTGGTACCTTGCAAGCCAACCATTTTTCCACCCAGTGCTTCCCCAACATGAGCTTCGGTGCCTGAATGTTCAAATGCTTTTTGTCTCCTGAGTATTCGAAGTGCCGAGGGATAAAACACCTCATCTGGGGTCATCATTTCATCAACAGATTGGCTGCCTCGAATTCCAGGAGGGACACTAAGGTTTGGTGGTGACGGAGTTGGCATTGAGTTGCTTCTAGTGAGGTGACTTGATTCAGAAGGAGGTTCAAGCAGTCCAGTGCTGCTTTGACAAGGTCCAGTCAGGTATTGCTTTGGGTCTCCAGATACACCCACATCACCTCTAAAACATATATCTTCAGTTAACTTCACCATGTCAATAATAGCACCTTTTTGCTTTAAGCTAGCTAAAGTGTTGGGGTCAGCACCAGCCATTCCTACTGTTATGGACTGTCTGGATCGAGAATTTGGACGATAGTACCATGTCCTACCAAACATTATCTCCTCATAGGTTTTGACATTCGTATTTGGTGGGCTAATTTGCTGTTCTGCACTTTCAGAACGGGAAAAGTACCCTGAGTCCGTACTGCCTTTGCTATGTGGGCTTAAAAGGTTAAGCGATTGAGTTGCAGGATCTGAATCAAGACTTTTCTTCTCTTGTAATCTCTTGGCTAGACACCTTTTGATGTTAGTGGGGTCATCTAGGGAGTGCACTCGTCCCCCTGCTTGAGAACCCAGCATGTGGTGTGAGGCTTTGATGTCCTGGAAAGGGGGGCACTCCATTCCCGGAGGAGGAACAGCTCCAGGTTTGGGAACTATCAGGATAGGCACTTGCATCGCTCCCATGGATGGCTCTTCAGCCGAGTCTGCATAGGCGGGTTCCACACCACCTAAGAGAATCACAGAAAATTATTTATCGACAATAATCAAACAATAAACCAAAAGATACAAGAAGACAATACTATTAAATACAGGAAGAAAATGTACGCGAACCTATTCTTAAGTGTTTTGTAACTCTAAAATGAGAATACTGCTTTTAAAAATGTCATTAAAATGTGTACAGAAAGTAAAGAAAAAACATTCTGCCACTTTGCATAGCACATCCAATAATCACATAATAACCAGTATTTTCAGAGTTTTAATTATTCAAGTTTACCTGTATTTTTTCCAGCCTCGAATGATATATGAGGTACAGGGCTGTCTTTGTCCATCAGCATCGTGGCTCCTTCCACAACCTCCTCGTCCGTGTCTGTGCTCTGCTCTCCATCTGAGTGCACCTCTGCTTCCCCTGAAGGAGATGCCTGGTCCAACTCTCCAACCCGAGCTGCGGTCAACTCCGAAAATGGCACCAGACCTGCTTTAATGGCGTGAGCATGGGACTTGCGATGCTTGTAAAGGTTGCTTTTAGTTTTAAACGAGAATCCACATGGCACACATGGGTAGGGTCGTTCTCCTGTGTGCGACCGGATATGCTTTTTTAACACGCTTGGTTTAGCGCAAGCCCGTCCGCAATAGTGACATATATACTTCCCAGGCTTTTTTGGCTTCTGGTCTTTCTTGCCATGACTTTCCTCTAAGGAATCAGATTGAGAATACTGCCCAAAAGAACTGGGTAAACTTGGTGATTTCTGCCTTGGAAAACGTCCTGCTCCAGATGCATGTGGTTGCGTATGCCCTGGATGCCCAAATAAGTCATCCGAAGGGAGCTGCCCAGCAAAGGGCCAAGCATGAGGCTCAAGTCCTGGCTGTGGCTTGGCTCCTGACAAGAATCGCTGCTCTGTTTGTGGATGTTGTGGATATTGTTGACCCATTTGGTAGGTATATCCCCTCGGAAATCCTTGCCCATATGGTCCTTGCAATTCTTGCCCTTGAGCTCTCATTGTGGGCTGTCCCGGTAGCATTTTCCCAGTATTTCCTATCATTCCATATTTTTGACGTGGCACAGATCCACTGGTAGCACCACTAGGTACGCTCTCCCTGCTTTTAGCTTCTGGGTCGGCAAAAGTGCTTCTTTTGGTGGATGTGGGTTCTGATGCCCACTTCCTTTGCAAAGTTGCCTTGTCCTTCATTGCATCTTTGCTTTGGCATTTCTGCCCACCACTGGAAGCAGACTCCTGAGCTTCCATTGTGTAATGCTCTTTCTTAGGTTTGAAAGGGAGAGGGTTTGGGGAGATGTAGATAGTTAAAAAGTCCCAAAGCTCATCAACTTCATAGCTTAAAGTTTTGGGGCTAAAGCCGAGTTCAACTCAGGTCCATTGTTTTACCGGACCACAAAAGGGGATGAGCCAAAACACAGGAACATTAAATGACGACATTAGCAATGTAGCTCTCTGACTGTGCGATTGTAAACATGATGGTTTCTCCAGTCCTTACACAGCCAAAGTGTGTAAATGATCTGTGAAAAAAACAAACAATTGTATCAATTTGAGGGTCAATTTCAGTCATGTTAAATTATTTTGCAATAAATATTTCTAAAATGCTTACCTTTTATATGTAGCGCAAGCAGATCCACGTTTGGTAGAGTCAGAAGTAATTCAGCTTGTTCAACAGGAAATCTGTGAGAAGGGGAAAAAAAACAATTATAGCATATAATTTTGGCACAGCAAAAATGTAAGCAGAATGCAGAAGAAGAAAGAATGTTGTGTGACAAATACTAAAATAGAATATCACTGGATGTTCATTAACAACATGTGCCTGTACTTTGCAGGGTTGTCAGAGCTGTTTATGTGTACTAAGACCAACATTATTCATCAGGGACCAACAACACAAGTTACAAATCAGGGGTTGTCACTTAGAATAGCCTTCATCCCAACACTTTATTTCATATGATGGGTCTAACAAACATCTGCCAACATAAGACTGTGTAAAAGGTATAATACAGATGCCATTACATCCAGGGTTATTTCTCTCTCCCATCTGTGCTGTTTTCTGCCCATTTCCTCCTCGCGCCCTCCTTCCCTTCACTCAATGACTCACTGGTGCAATGCAAACCCACGCTGTTCCTAAAAAGACACAAAGGCTTAAAAATAGCACCGGGGGGAAGTGACGTTCGCCAGTCATAATGTGTGGAGGCGGGCGAAGAGGCCAAGGCACCGAGCAAGAGGCAAGAATCTGTGTTAAAGCTCGCACCCGGCCTTCCTTCCTCTGCGGTTGTTGTTGTTGTCATTTTTTTCTTATCATGATGTATATAGCAACATAAAGAATTATATAGGACAAGCACTTAACAGAATTAACTGGAAAAGTTTTGGTTTGTGCAGTGGTGCAATAATCTAAGTATGTATAAATTCATGTATTGGTGTATCAGAGTACATAAACTTATACTAACAAGTGCTAGTGTTATGGTACAAGGTTAAGGGTAGGCAAAATCATTATTTTCCCGAAGCTATATGATGATTTTTTATTTATTGATTATTGTCATCCAGCTCTAGTACAAGGTAGTAAAATTGACGAAATGATTTGTCAAGTGACAGAGTAGCATTGTTCTAGTAAAACCAAATAAAACTAAACATTGATTACAACACATTAGTTCTAGTTTTAGTTAAGGCAACGATTGTTCGCTTTCAACAACAAGACATCTAATCTTCTGAAATTACCCAAGGAAAACCAGAAACAAGCAGCTACAAACAAGATGAACAATAGCCTTTTGAACATACTGTACAATAGATTGAATGTGCAGTTTCTAAATCCAACTTTTGCAGAAGAAGTATGTGAACAAAAGCAGAGTACTTTGCAGAGGTGGCATCTGCTAGTGCCGCAGTGCTAACAAACTCTTGTATGTTTCCACAGCGTAACGTCTCAGGGACCACAGAACACCTGGGAGAGGAAGAGGCCAGGCAGATAACACTACGCAGCTGCTGAGAGTGCACATTTACGCCGCGTATTTCCTCACTGCACTTTGTAAAAATAGCCCTGTGTCGCTCGCACAAACCCATTGCAACACGGTTAAGCAGGTCCTGGTGACGTCTCAGGCCCAACGTGAGAGCTAAAAATAACCACACAGCAAAACAGTGCGCATTCTTCACAGCAGGGAAATTAACTTTGGCCCATTTCAACCATACATCTGATGCAAAGCTAGCCAAGGACAAAGAAGTTTGGTGTCAAAAGCACAGAACTTTGAACAGTTACAAATGATGCTTAAATATGCTCATATTGTTTAATCTATATAACTGTACATGTGTATTCTCAAAAAAACGTGTATCACAATATTCTTTCGTCATATCACAGATTTGATTTGATAATGTTTGCTTACTATTCATATTTGCAAATTAAGTTACAATAATAAAGTGTAAAATCTTTCAGAATGTTCACAACATATTGTAATTGTCTATATCAACTAATATTTCAGTCTAACAACTGAGTAAAAAAGTAAATTTATGATGAATAATAAGATAAAGAAATTTGCCGTAATGCTTTGGACAGATACAGAGAAACATATCTTGCTGCTAAGTTTAGATGGAATCAACACAGTATTGGAACAGTTCAGGAACAGAAGAACTCACTAAGGTCAGAAATGTTTAGGCAGTTTGTTCTATTTACTACAGAGTTTTACGCAATCCACCTTTAAACTGGTTGGCGTTTGTTTTGTAACAGCAGGTCTGTATAGCACTGAGTGGGAGACTGTTATGGTGAATGGCTTACATAAAGCAGTATTTATATACCTGCTCTACTTCCTGTGGTAAGAGAGACAAGCCTCGGGCTGTGCGTGAAATTGGGGAGGCCGGGTTTGTTTAAGGGGCGGGGTTTGCAGATTTGGGGGGCAGACAGAAAAAACATTAAATTTCTTTTTCAATACACTGAGGAGCAGAAAGGGATGCATATTGGAAGTCTAAATCAAAACTTCTAAACTTACTTTTAGAGATTTTTTTTTTTTAATTAACACTAAAAATGATCTTTACATGAATGTTGCTGTTGAAATCCACACTCCTCTTTCTCTCACTTCATGCTTCGTTATGGCCATGTATTTATTTATTTGACTAGCAGTGCAACTATATATATTTATGATTTGTATTAACAGTATGATTATGTTCAGATATCACATTTAATCTATGACCTATGTGAGAACAAACTGAAATAATAATAATAATCACATGTTTTTACAGATTTATACATGGTTATTTTTATGAAAATATTATATAATATTGCAGTGTTAATTTCGTTGACGAAAACTATGACGAAATTTTTTCGTCAACGAAGGTTTTTTACAGACGAAAACGAGACGAAAACTAAATAAAAATGACATCAAAATGACTAAAAGATGACGATAAAGGCCGACATTTTCGTCAACGAAAAAAAGACGAGACGAAAACAAAATCTGACGAAAGAAAGTCGGGAGGAGAGATGAAGTGAGTGGAACTTGCGGCCGCTGTCAGAGCCAATCACAGCGCGTATTGTTTCGCGTGTTGCTGCCTAACACCGCTCTCTCCCCCTCTCCCTCCCTCCTCTACCTGGCGCTGTGCGTCTTTGCTTCTTTTTGTGCTCTGTATCTCACCTGTCCCTTCAGTAACTGCTGCCGTGGAACTAATGACCCACACCCAGCCTGTGCTTTAAAACACTAAAATAAACCATGGCCAAAGTGTTAAAGGCGTTAAACGAGAGGAAGACTTCCTCTCTCCCTGGAATTAATAAGTCAAGTCATTAAGAGCTAATACGGCGAAATGAAACAGTGATGGAACAATTTTGAATCCACATATCTACTCTACACAGTCTAAGCTTTTAGTGAGTTTTTATTTTTTGACAATCCGCCTTATATTGCCAAAGTTATGGGTAAAACAGCTGATGAAATAATGGGCCTACCTCTGCAAGTTCCGTAGCGGAGTTAACAACGGCGATGCGCGGTGCATTTCTTGGAAAAGAAACGTTGAAAGCAACACAATAAACGTGTCCAGGTATCCAGCAACAAAAAGTTTTAAAGGCATATTTTTTGTCTGTGGCTTAATTTACAGAGCACAGACGAGCTGCGCGAAAAAATCTGTCTGCAAACCTGCAGGCAACAGTTTCAGGGCCGCAGTGTGAGGCTGCAATTCACAGGCAAGGAGTCTGTCTGCAAACCTGCAGGCTGCAGTCACGAGCACCTGCAGTGTACAGGTGCACAAACATCGATCTCTGACTTCGACGTCGCAAATACATGAACAAATAACATCTAATGTGCAATTGGTATTTGTGTTTGATTAAGCAGTGTGAAATGTTTGCAAATTCCAATCTCAGTTCAAAGAAGACCAATTTAAAAAGTCACAATATACCAGTGAAAAGCTTTTAGTTGACTAAATCGATTTAGATTTTAGTCGACTAAAATTGCATGACATTTTAGTCGACTAAAACGTGACTAAAACTAGGACGGATCAGATGACTAAAACTAGACTAAAATGGAAAGTAAATTTAGTCGGAAGACTAAGACTAAAACTAAATTAAAATCTTTCGCCAAAATTAACACTGTAATATTGAGTTGCTTATGGAGAAAACTATGGTACTTCAAAATTGCAGTTTTCACAATTTACTATGTGTCTTCAATTTCACATTTTGAATTTGATTATAAGAAATAGCTGATTCAAGTTTTCAGTAAAGTCTATAAGAATTTGGAAGCCCTCAGACCGTAAACCCCACTAACCAACGCCATTTGTAAAGTAAATCTACCTGACTAACAAAGCTAACAAAATCTACACTTAGAGCTAAAATTGTATACACTGTTTTGCCACTTCTCCAAACTGAGAACGTGCAGACAATTATCTAGTGTCAAGAACTACTATGTCTGGGTTTTCTAGAATGCAAGGAAACCCTATGTTATATATTTAGTTCATTGTTAAAACTCAGACAGCCACAAGATTAGCACCTAGACCATTCTGCAGCCAGGAGCATTCAAGACACTGCAGCTGACCACGGCTAAAATTATGCAACATGTGTATTCTGTTTAAAACGGCATTGCCTAAGTTGTTTTAAAGTATAGTATTTGGATAAACAATTGGAATCTTTACAGAAACCTTAAGATAAAATATACTGTTTGCTATGACAGCTGTCAAGTGCTTCTCTCTGGACTTGTTAGCATAAGAATAATTTTATCACACGGCCACATTTAAATACAGCTTAGCTAGTAGAAGCACTTTTTAAAGTTAAAGTGATACTGTGTAACTTTCTGGGAACCGAAAATCACCTCTATGAATAAATGAATAAATAGAAATAGAAAAAAAAAGTGAAATCACAATATTTTGGAACATTCTTAATTGACATAGCTATGTTTTATGACATACTAAGAAAAAATATAGTCAATGGAACTACATTTCTATGGAATCACTACATATAACCAATAACATGCAGGGTAGAGAAAACTTAGGAGTGGTTAAAGGTTGAGGCGCCAGGTGTTTAGGCTGCCCCAGGGCTGCTGCTATCAATGAGTGAGGAAGGGTTGCTGTGTACAGCATTTTGGAAGACAGTCTGTGTAAATGTGCTTTATAAATAAACCATTTTATATAAGGGTCAGTTTTAGAGAAATGCACCCAGTAAGGAGACACACTTCTCATTTAATTTAGAGCAGAAGTGCATCAAACTGGCGGCCTTGGGGCAAAATGCGGCCCCTTAGATGATTTATGTGGCCACCAGGATGATTCTGATTAGTTTTGATAATGGCCCGCCAGTTAACTGCACAGTTTACTATATGTTCTTAAATGTTCTTATTGTTTTTAGCGTACTGTTTACAACCCTAGTGTCTGTACAACCTCTAAATACACATACACTTTGTTCAGTCTAACCCTAGTTACCCTCTTTTATTGACTCTGATTCTGAGTTTGAGATCCCTGATTTAGAGCAACAAAAACATCATACTGAAGAAAAAATAAGAAAAACAGCGACAAAAAACATGATATTATCAAAGTTTTTTTCTTGGCTAAAAGTTACATGGTGGGCCTTTAATTTGTTTAAACTTATTTTATGAGGCTACATATAGTAAGTCTCACAAAAAGTAAAGTTATGAGTCCTTATGGTTGAAAACACATACAGTAACAGCACATTGCAAAAAAAACCTTGTAGAGATTAAAATCTTTGTATTTGTCCTTTTAAGATGTCCTTTTGTACTGTTGGAAAGTAACTAAATATATGTATTTTTGAGCTCTGTAATCTTGTACAATCAGTCTTTAATTTGATGTAATATTTAGAACTATTGTATGTTGTGTTTTCATACCATGATAACAAAAGTATTCAGAATGCAGCCTATTGGACCATGTAACAGAATATGCTATCAACACATTTGTGTGTATTGAATATTCTGTAACTAAATACAATTTAACAGTTTCTTTCCCAACACTTCACTTTACCATATTACACTGATAGTTGACGTAGCTTTCTGGATCGAGTTGACACGGTAGTTATTGGTTTCGCTCATATCCTTTTACTATTGTCCTTTCCCTGTGGGTTACAGAGATATTTGTTTGATAAGTGCGAGCCCAGACGTCTGCAGTGGAGGCCAGTCCTAAATGAGCTCACTGGGGTGCCTCAGACCGACATACGAGCTTCAAATTCCTCCAGGACCAAAACAAACACGAAGCTATTTCTGCCCGTTTCTGATACTGTGTCTGTCCCTCTGCTGCGTGCGTGGACAGTAATGGATTTCTAATAATAAAACTACAAGCAGAAAAGACAAAATGACAACTTATAATGTATGAAATTTAGCTGGACTTAAAGACATATGAAGATGATTTTGCTTTGACTTGAGAATGTTTTACAGAATGGCTCTAAACTTAGATACTATCTCCATGGAGACAAGCATATAGCATTATCAGGTGAAGGTAAAAGTCAGATTTAAAGAGAGGCAAGCAGTTCACTATTATAAAGCTTATTTTTCAAGACATTTTGATCTATTAAAATAAACATCTTTAAACAACCTACATGATTATGGTAAACTTGCTTTCAAAAACACACAAACTATAACTTAGGTCTAATGGGAAAAAAATCCTTTTGTACTTATCTTGCAACATTTTAGCTATTTGCCAATTTTGTGCTCTCAAGAATCATTAGTTATACTGTCAGCTGCTTACGGTGACTAATATCTATCCAACTTGCCTTTTTTGCAGTGAGATTGAGGCCTTGTAAACTCTAGCTGAAGAGAATGTGTTTTTGTGTATAAAGTGCTGCTGGTGTCAGAGTTGGCCCTGAGTGGTGTTTGGCTCCGAGCGGCTGATAAAATGTTTTCTGTTACTTCCCCAGCGCCCTGCTCCTGCCCCAGCCCACAGTTTCACTTCAAGATTACAACACGGCTCTCAGTGCAACACAACCCACTTTGGAAACAGAGACCGGAGGAAAAAAATTTTAAACTATGAAAAGATTTCTAGGATATTAACGAGGATATTATATTATAACCTTTGTGCAGCAGGTTGCAAGCTGGCCTAATGCATCCTGAACAACCAAATTATTAACCACGATATGTTTTGAAGCGTTTTTCACAACTTTCAGAACTCCAAGCAGGTTTTAGTATACCTGAAAAGCTAACATCATCATCAACAACAAGCATGCTAGCTGGGTTTCGGATAGGGCTGGGCGATCAGGGAAAAAATACAATCACGATTTTTTATCTCAATTTTTGATTCGATTTTGTTTAACCTTTTCATAAACAAACGAAAAACGTAATTTACGAACATAAACAAAACAAAAAACTTTTAATACAGTTTATAATCCATTTATTAGGTTTTTTTTTTTAAACTCTGAATCAGTACTCTGTCTTCAAGTTTGACTTTTTCTCCACACAACACAATTTTACTGACGAAAGATTGGTTTTAGATCTTTCGATTCAAAACCTATTACTAAATAATTGACAATTCGGTTCGATTTGATCTCTTGATTTTTCGATTACTGGCCCAGCCATAGTTTTGGAGAAAAAAAATGATCTATTATTAGACATAGACAGCAACTTAATTAACACCTAAATAGATGCTTTATACTACAGTTTTATTTTCTTTTTACGACAAAAAGTATAGTCGGAGGATCTTTAAGAAATCAAAATTCAGGCAGTAGTAGCGCAAACATCTAAATGCATTTGTGTCCCTGTTTTAGTAGTATAATTTCTTTGTTTCTTTGTTCAAAAAGCAAAGCAATGTTGAAAAGCTGACACGACAGTTTTAAATCAAAATTAAATTTAGTTTTCCAATTTTAGACTCAACGGGAATACTTCGTCGTAACCTCACTAATGTTAATCATTTTGAAGCATAATGGATCTTGCTACATTTGGCATGCTCTCAAATTTAAGTACTGGCACTCTCAAAACGTCCTCTAAAGCCAGTGCACGGTTAACGTTTTTCACAAGAACATGGACAGATTCCCACAAACCAAACTACTGTTCTCAAAAAAGACCTGCTTCATTATGGTCCAGGTTGGTCCAAAACAGAGCCAATTTAACACAGTTGCCAGTTCCCCTCCTCTTTCTCTCACTCTGCGCTACGTTATGGCGAAATATAAAGTGGTTAATCACTGAATGGAAAGCATTAGTAACATGTTTGAATAATTTAGGCCCAGTCTGACCACCCAAAGTAGCAGCACACTCCATGGACAGCGCAGAAACTCGAAGCGGGCCATTGTTAACAGCGGATTGGGCATAAACAAAGAAGTGTGTATGGGTAATATGAAGCCAGCTGGCAGGACTCTTATCTGGCTACAATGGACCGTTCCTTCACCTCCACGGTTTAACTAGCCACTATAACCTGGAACTATTCAAGCTTGAGACCAAATATAACTTGTGGTTTTTCTAATGGAAGTTTTGGTCTTTTGCAATAAACTAAAGTGATTTTAAATAATTTTAAATAGGCAAACAAACAGCATACACAAGATATATCTCATAATAATAACCTATATAATAATCATAACCTATATAATTATCATAGGTCTCAAACAGATACTACAGAACTGTTGCAAGTTTAACCTTGAAGCAAAACAATTTAAGTGTCCATAAAGGACTTATAAGGACTACAAAGATCTCTGACTATAATTGAATATAGCCTATGAATAACAGTTTAGGGCTAAAGGAGCTGAATTTGGCAAGTTAGGTAACTGTCATTTTATTAACAGTTGCTAGATTGTTAGATTCAGGATGCATCTTTTTATAGTAGAATTTGGTTCAGTGTTCACAATTGAAATGCATCCGGGAGTCTTATCGCAAGAGAAGACTGAAACATGAACGGCAAAACTATTACAAGATTCACATGTCTTTCAGAACATTGCTGTAGAAATCTAAGCTACAAAGTTTTATACAGCACATGAAGAAATTAGTTTATTTTAGTTGTCAATATTCATACAGAGAAACAATAACTGTGTATTACATACTTTGCAGCGGAAATGTTGTTACTAGAATAATCATGATTTGGCAGTTATGAATATTCAAAACTGTGATTTAGGTACCGAGGGATAGTTTGAAGAGCATGTTTGGACTAAGACCAAGACACCAAGAGACCAACACAATACTACTACAGTAGAAGCATGTTGCTTTTACAGTGCCCTTGAGCAAAGCAGTAAAGTGTGTGTAGAAGCGGCAGCCTGCGGCCGGCAGCAGGGGACTGTGGTTAAAACCAGGAAGAGCTCAGCGGGAATGCAGAAAGGATTGGTGTTTTCAGAAATACAACCCATGTGCCTTCTACGCCAGGAATCAAGAAAATACAGCTCAAATAGTTAGGCCAGGTTTTTGTTGTTGTTGTTTTTTTGGCCAGAGCAAAAGTCAACCTTGATAGTGAATAGTGAGGCTTTGGCCAGTGCCTAGCTAAAGGTTCTGGTTTCTGAAAGTTGTGAAAAGCGCTTACAAACTTGCCGTGATTATTCAGTATGAACTGAAGCTTAGAACATATTAGATAAGTGAGCAAAAACAGCAGCAGTGCATTTAAAAAGAGCAAACTTGCGTATACATCTAAATACTCACAGGCATTTAAAATAGTCAAGAAGAAGGATAAATGGATTTGTAGACTGATCCTTCGGGTCTGGAAGCTGTCAGAGCCTGTTAGATTGTTGTCCAAGGCTTCAAAGTGCCGACTGCTCATTTTGAAGACACAATGTTTTATTTTAATTTAGCCGGCTCTGTCACTCATTTGTATTTTCTTTCTTTCTTTCTGTTTTTTTAGCGACACAGCTGAGCCCAGACCGAGGAGGCTGAGAATAAGTCAGTGTGAGAAACGAGTCTATCAAGAGCAGTGTCAGTGGGCTGGAAAAATAATGGAAATACAATGATGAATGACTGTGGGCTGGAAAGGATTTCACTCAAACTATAGCTTTATGATTAGAGGGGCAAAACATTCAAACTATAGTGGCCTTAGAGGGTCAGAATAGCACTAGAGATGGGAAATGATGTGCCCTTTTGCCAGGTATTTAACTCCTTTTAAAACATTTAGCCAAAGATATGGACTGTATTATGATGATAATGAATTAAATATGGAATAAGTGTAAAGCAAAAATAAAATTACAGGCTTAATTTCAGAAGTACAGGCGTTAACACATTTAAAACACTGTGTGAACCAGACAGACACAGCGGGGATTAAACTATTCTAATACAAAGGCAGTGAGCGCTATTCTATTTCTGTCTCCCTCTGCTCCTTACATTTGTCCCACTAACATTCACATTAACGGAGGAGGCTTCTGTCGGTGGCTTACCTCCGCCTCCTGCCACATGCACTTGCCTCATTGACGCTGTTTAGACGCAGCAAGAGCAAAAAAGCGCAGCGTAGGGTCAAAGTTGACATGGCAAAGAGTAATTAAAAGAGGAATCAATAATGGGGAACACGTACGATTCTGATGGATTGTTAAAAACAGAACGGTTCTCAATTTTTTTTTAAAGTCACATAAATCATTGCACACACAGAAATAAATTGTTCATAGACTTGCATTGCCTTGATTGACTGCTACTGCAATTACCAGGAGCACACACAGTCTTTCACAGCTCTGATGAACTCTGTTGA
Source organism: Mugilogobius chulae (assembly GCA_038363315.1). Lineage (NCBI taxonomy): Eukaryota > Metazoa > Chordata > Actinopteri > Gobiiformes > Gobiidae > Mugilogobius > Mugilogobius chulae. Next base: position 24,668,344 of record CM076405.1, on the reverse strand, counting down.
ACCATTGTCGCTGGTGACAGTAGAGCGAGGTGGAGCACTAAAAGTCAGTCATAGTGCCTCTAAATGTGAGACAAGAGAATATTTTAGCACAATCATAGTTTCTAGAGATAGTTTAGGTAATTTAATTTCTAATTCTGTCTAGTTTTAGACTTGCTGGTAAAAAGTTTCATAAGTGCTTGTTTCCATGGAGATGCTACAGTCTTTATACAGAGCTATTCCTCCTTCAAGGCGCACACTTTACACCTGATCCATTCATACACTGGTGTACGCAGACACTGAGGGCAAGGCAGGTTAAGCGTCCTGCCCAAGGAACGGGGATCGAATCACCAACCTGTGACTCAGTAGATCTAAACACTCAACTAAGGATGTTTATGCTGACATTGGGACTCAAACGGTAAATCTTTGAAACAAAAATGAGCGCTCAACTACACTACAATTACAATACGCATTAAACTTCTTCAATTGCTACATTACGCATGCTTTTTAATCAAAAGTATTACTTTTAAAATCTGATTTTTTTTCCTGTTAGCAAAGTCACCTGTCCACAGATCTGACCAGGAACTTGTCCTGTTGGAGTCACCTGTTTGTTTCTGTGCAAAAAGCAATTTTGTTACAAAATTATAGGCAAAGCGTCATCAAAAAAGAAATGTCAAGGTTTGATTTGGCATGGCAAAGATAAGTTCAGACAATTAATTAACTGACTGCATTATTGATTTTGCAGTCTTACTAATTGTTTTGTTTTTGTAGTGTTATTTTCAAAGAATGCTTTTTAAGGACCGTCATTTTCCTTCCCAGGGACTACCGCTGAAAATTAGCACTTCTTAGGGGTAATCCACGGCCCCTATCTCAAAAATAAACAACTAATCTTAAGCATAAACATACAATTTATGACCCTGTGATGATCTGCCATTCGATACAGTAACTCTACAGTCAATCTTTTTTTTTTCTTTCTATCTATTTATCTAATTACCTATCTGTCTAAATTCTATAAGGTTTAAGTCATGTCATGAAGCTCTGGATGTTCTGGATCCAGGTGGTGCAGATTTAGAGAGTGTTTGTGGGAGGAAGAGGTGGTGGTGGAGGAGGAGGAGGAGGACAGGAGCACAGTCAAGGTTACACTGTGTTAGAGAAGCATAAAAAGGAAATATAGAGGAGAGGAATAAAAGGTGTACTCTCTATAAATACACATGTCTGTGCGTCATTCAGTTACTTTTCCATTCACCCCACATCAAAAACACAACTGTACACACACATACTGTAAATGTACTGTATTTCTGCCAGGCAATGGTTTCTAATTACTGGCATCCCTCTAACATTATCCACTGTATCCCTTTCTCTCGCACTGAGTATGTGTTACTTAGTATAGACATTTGTGCAGAATGACAGCCAAAAAATCATGTTATGACAATATATTGTGGAGCTGCACACTGCATAACAAAAACAAAGGACTTTGCAACTACAAAATGAAAGTAGACAGAGACAGACAACTCAAGCTGTATTTGTTGGCCTAAATGAGTAGTAATAAGTCAATAGAGTAAGTCACGGATAGATAGATTGAAAGAATTGAAACTATTCTATTCTGGCATTTTGTATAGTACAGCAATATGACCAAAAATGGTCTGTTTTACTAAATGTAAAGTTGTGATATCTTGACATTTTTTCTGAATAGTCAGACTACATTTTGTCAACACAAATGTGCTAAAACCTATCTTTAAACCTTTTGTTTATGTTTCATATGTCGCATATTGTGGAGTGTGATGGAAAGATCTATTTCCCACATATGTCAAAAAGCCAATCCCCATGATTTTGAAATTGGGAAATTTTAATATGGCATATCTTACAATCGAGTACTGTCCAAAGATTATTCACTTAATAAATACCGGTGACATTTCAAGTCACAATAATATAAAAACAAAACATTTGTTTTTAATCTGGCTGTTTATGACAATTTTCATTTATCCTTCAGAAAGTCTGAATTTATTGATTTGTAAACATATTCGTCAAAAGTATTAAACTTAAATGGTTGTCGTTGGTCGTTACTGTTTTCTCTCACTATTAATAATAGTAAAATGCTTGGTTGTGACATGCATGTAAGTTTTTTTTATTAACTATCTGCATTCAAAACTGTCTTCCTCAATTATTTTTACGATATGTATATTCACTTTATTCTTTGCACAATCTCTCCATCTGACAGCTCTAACAGAAGATAACAAACATGAATCCTTAATTCAATAATCCTCATTGTGAACAAGGACAATAACTCTCCAGCTGTCTGTTCTTTCACTACTTCACAACTTATGGTCATTTGGGAATAACATTTTTAAAAGTACCTTATGAATAATAAGTTATATGACCTTTGAAGAAAGTTAGCAGACAAATTGGATTCTTGACAATGTTCTGACTTGGCTATTCAGTGTAATAAGCACTTACAAAATGTGTTACAATGAGAATGCTGACTTGCCATTATGAGAACAAAAAGCGATAAAGCTAATTTTCTGATAAAAGCGGAGGAAAGGGAAATTAACATTGGCTAACACTTACAGGAAGACATTGAGGGGTTCCTTTTGGATAAACATGGAGGTCTTAAAGAGGTGACCCCGCCAAAACTCAGGCTGGTTTTAATTCAAGCGATGTGTTTTGAATTTGTAATGTGCTTTTAATTTGTGGAAATGTTGTAATTGTGTGAGTGTTTTCACGCTTGGAGACTCTGGAGTTCAGTTCGACAGTCTTTGGAGGTGAGGTCATTTTTGTCTGTTTCAGCGCTGGCCAATGTACACAACTATCCCAATCCTTATGTTATGTTTCCACCATATTAGTTTGGAAAATTGCTGTATTTTTTACATTTAGGACATTTCATTGTTAAGTCGCTGCAGCTTTATGACTTAACTTTATTGCTTTTTAAATGTATTTTTCTGTGGTTTCAATTATAATGTTCTTTTAGGACTTAAACCAAACAAAATTTGATGTTTATATTATTTTCCATGAAACAATGTGCATGTCATTTAGTTTAAAACAGTCACAGTTCATGTTAGATGTAATGGAGGTAGTTCGTATTTGTTTTTATTACAGCCTAAAACAATATTTCTATTTTAACTACTCATGCAAAGACTGTATTGGCTCAATATGCAACAACATGTTTCTGCTGCTTCTTTGTGATCCATCTGTCACTCACGTCACTATGGAAACCAGCCTATTCACCTTATCTCGTCTCCTCCACTTTTCATGAGATTGCACTTCCTGTTTAACTCTGTTAAGGTAGTTAATATGCTAGCTTGTCTGTTTCGTGGGACAATCTAAAATAGATTTAATGACAGTTAACATAAACCTGGTGACTGAATGCAACTAAACAGGAAGTCCACAGCCAACACAAGTGAGTGGATTAGAATATGGTGAATAGGAGTGGAAGTAGGACAGTGTATGTGTATCTAAACTCAATTACCAAACAGTATATTATCTAATGGTAGGACAATATCAAATTTATCAGCAACGATTTTGGTCAAACATCTATAGTTTTTTTGAATATATATTGGTAACAGTCATACCAATACTATATATTGACAATATTCAATATTTTTTGTCTTTGCGTGCTCATGTGTTCGTCTCAGATTTTCCTTAGTGAATTTGATTAGCCTTTTTTAGACAGTCATGCCATAACTTATGATAGATATGCTTGGTAATGAATATAATTTTTTCTAAAGTGCAACATCAACTTTACTTTACCAAAATTTTTGCAATCTTAAAATGTAAACACGCTGGGATATTTAGTTTCAAACATTTTACATCAGTCCGCGTGTTTTGTACATTTACCTAAAGCATTACGAGTCTTTAAATTATTCATTACAATATGTGACAAAGCGTTATCAAAACATTTAAAAAACAAGTCATGCTTTGTCTGCATTCTATAGTCAGGTGCTAACAGCATAAACAGACATTACTGGATTTTAGTGGACTATTATTAAACGTAGATTGGAGACTAATATCAATCAATAAATAAAAATATTGAAGTTTTTATCATTTAAAAATTAGTTATAGGCCTTTAAGTTGGATTATTATTACTTTCTATAGATTAAATAATTATTGGTTTTAGCTAATATGAGTGTTCAACCATATCAGCCAATAATAGGAGATTGGAGTCAGCTACAAATATACACATTGCACTAACCTTATCGGACTACATAAGTATATAAGAGTTGCAGATGAGAGACAAAGAGGCAGCTACTTAAATGATGGAGCCCATTAAGATGACTACGAGCCTCAGGCAACAGATCTAAATTTCCACAGTACCAGTAAAAGGTTAATTATATATAAACATTCCTATTGATGAGAAGTGACTGCCAAAACATCTCCAATCTCAACTTTCCACTTTTCCACAAAGGCTCCTTCAAGCCCAGTTGCGTCACATAATTGTACATTTACATCAGCTCTCTGCAGTCTCCGAAAAAAAAAAAAAAAAAGCATCTACGGGAAGAAAAGACGCTTTAGACCCACTCAATGTATATACGTGTTATTTCCCATTGCTCAGAATGGGGTGACTCTTGCACAGCTGTGACTATTTGACCAGCGAGCATCCATTTGACCGAGAGAGCGGCAGAAACGCGGAGGAAAAACATGTTGTGAACGGGAAGGAGGTTGGTGTGAATCGCCAGTGGAACAGCAGAAGGAAAGAGTCATATTTTCCATAGGGCCGGCCTTGAAACCATTACAAGCTGCTCTGTTTCTTTGGAGCTGGTGGAGTTTGCGATTCATTAGATTTTCCACAACAGTGTGCAGAACGCCCCGGGACGCAGCGATGGACAGGGGAAGGGTGAGCCTCGTTAAGAGCAGGTTTTGTGGATGGACAGGAGGAGGTTTACAAGAAAGTTTACGAGACTGCACTAAAACTCAACTGCGATTAAAAAATATATACATTAGGTTGATAGGAATTATGTAACTCAATGATGCTTTGTATTAAGAATTATGCATAAATGTAACATACAAACTGAGGCCACAGCTGGGAAATACGCCAAAAAGTGATTAAAATATGCATCTTACAATCTCAATTATTGATTGTAAAAAAAAACAACAAACTAGATCGTTCATGCCTTTTCCATTGCCAAATCATATTCAAAACAGATTAAAAGAATTTGTTTTTTAAGCAGATTTTTTTTGGTACAAACCTCAACTAATACATTTATAAACATTTTTGAACACATTTCTGTTGGACTGACTTAAAGGTGCATTGTGCATAAGGTGAAAAGTCATCTACACAATTCAGTAGAAACAGAAAGTTCAAACTATACTTTGGGACTTTTGGGACCCCTCGGGGGGGTCGCGAAGCAAAATCTGGGGGTTGCGGGATGATTTCAACATGTCATTTTACATTTATGACTTGGTATTTAATCAGATTTTTAAACTAAAATCAATATGTTTGAGAGAATTTGAATCATGTAAAGTAATACACTACTAAAATAAAAAAAGTTATACCCAATTTCACTGGATTTGTAACTTGAAATTGTGACAAATGTCTGTATTACTTTGCTGTGGGCGTCGTGAGTTGGTTGTATGGTTATTTTGGGGGTCCTGGTCCAAAAAGTTTGGGAAACCCTGAGCTAAAAAAGCTAAGCTTTTCTGCAGAAACAGATGTGTTTGGTCCCTCCTCCAAGCCAAATTATCGAATCATTTGTGGCCATGCAAGCCCGCTCAAGTAAAAACTCATATTTTTTTTATAATTATTTAGTGTAACATAGAAAAAAAGCATTTATTCATGTTTATTTTTGGCCAAAAAGTTGTGCTGTGCACCTTTAATATATTTTGTATATTGTTATCAAATTATGCACACCAAACAGTACAGAGATAATCGCCCAGCGCTAACTAGGGCTCAACTGTTAACAGTTTTTGGATCAATACCTTTACCAATATAATGGGGGCTATCGAGTGACCCTATAGGAGCGGCTAGCCTTATACACATGCATGTTCACTATTTATTATGCATGAATGTCGGCCATTAACACCTCTCTTTGCAGCTCATTAACAGATCAATTTGCGTCCAGCCGTAGTCACTTTACAGTAGCCAATGTGTGAGAGGACAGGCCATGTTTAGGTGTGGTAGCATTTCACAAGCTAAGTGCTAACCAAAGTGAAAGAAGAGTATGCAAAAGACACCGCTTATATGAGCTACTTCTCTGATCCCAATTCTTCACAAGTCAGGAGGAGCCACTGCTGCAACGCACAAACAAACGAATGAATAGTTTATAATATATCCAATATGTCAAGATTTAGGTAATAGTTGATACTGTAGTTTGCCGAAGTCTGTGATAAAACAAATTTATGTCCTATTGAATCAAGTGTTAAGGTGGAGCCTATGTACGTTTAGGTTTGTAACTGGGTTGCCAAAGAGCATAGGAAAGCCTTTGATACAAAATGACTAAACTGAATTTCAACAGGAAGTCATAGGAATCACTGCAAAATACATTAAATAAATTGTACCAAAAACATGCTGCTATATACAGTATTAGTTAGCAAAAATCTTCAAATTCAACTGCTGACAGACAAACTATGAAACTCCAAATATTTGGATAGCTTTACTCACACACTGACACGCATCAATGCAGAAAACTATCTCAGTTTACTATTGAAAATGTAATCTTAAAATGTTGCCGGTCTGATAAGAAGCTAAAACAATGTAATTTTTGAATGTTCATCTCTTCACCACAACACTTTTAGCTTCATCGCTCCAAGCTCCAGTTCAACCCTTAATGACGCAAACCTCAAACCGGCCCACGCTGTTTCGTTTTCATCCAGCACCTTTCTCCAAAACACTATCCGAGTTTAGCTCATGGCAGCCCATTGTGAACACTTTATGCAACATCTTTCACCTTTTTCTATGAATGATGCTCGGAGTGGGAGCTTCCTGCCCACAACTGCGCTGCTAAAAGTTTGGAGTCAAAACCGGGTCACTTTCAGACTATTTTCAGTTTTGACAAAGGAGAGTGCAGAGAGACTCGCAGCCCAAACTTATGTAAGCTGCTTTCTTTTCATCTCCATCTCTCCAGCGCTGTTAGGTTGAAAATAAAAACGCCTGGAGGTTGGTTGATCGGTTGCTGCTGACATCCCAGGAATGAGTGAAAATCTAAAAGGGCCTTTTTTGCCCAACATTGCATCAGAATCTGCACAAGCCTCGCAACGAGACCAATAATAGCATTCGCACTTTGTATGAGGTAATTAGCACAGCGCCAACGCCATATGAATGTTGTTATGTTATGCTGGTGTAATGTAAATGCTGTAGCGACACAGTTGGAAGGAGAGCAGGTAATTGAGAAAAAAATCAACTTGCAGCCAGAACTTTTCAAAATTATGCAAAGCAATGAAAAAAAATGTTTGATTAGGATTGAAAATATTAGGCATGTGACAATAACAATATTTGATATTTACAGGAAGTAACATTTTGACCTCGTTAGACATTTTTGTTACAAATTCATAACAAATTCAACCCACAACAAGTCTACTGAGCACTGGGTTTGTAACTGACATGGAAAAAGAGAAAATCAAGTCAACAGTTGTAGCAAAGCAGATAAACAACAAGAGGGCGATCTTGCCCCTTTAAGACTTCCCGCTTAGACCGGTTAAGACAGTTATTCCTCTGTTGGCCTCTAGTGCGCTCTCTCCAAGAGCTACGCCGTGAGTGAAGCAGGTGTGGTGCCCGCCAGATGTGTGGGGTACAATTTCATTCAGTGAACGGCCTAGACGTGTCATGTCTGTGACACGTGAGCAGTGCATTAATATCACAGCAAAAGTTACTACAAGAGCTTCAGTTTGGGAAAAAGTGTAATAATAGAAATGTATTTGGTAAAAGTCTATTCAAATGACAAACTTTAACAACTTTGTCTAAAAAAACGTATTTTCTTTTACATAAAGCCTGTTGACTTAATATAAAAAAGACTTAGATTATAGAGTGAACATGAGACAGTGTTAAGTGTGAATGCAGCTCTCCCCACGACAGAGCAGAGAGATAAAGCAGGAGAGCACGGTGCTGCGTGAGGTCCGGCCCCTTCAGCGCTTTTTGGGTCAGCGCGGGTCGCGGCCACGCGCACCAGGCCGCTGGACGTTTCTGACCAGAGGCTGTCAATTTTACGGCGGTGACCACTGTGAGTGAGCACGAGGAAGAGCGCGGAACCGTTTGGCACAGTCTGGACCAGAGCCCCGCGCTGTGCTTTACCTGGACCACGGCGCGCATCCAGAGAACCGACCCGAGGTGGACACAACCCTGCGCTCGTCTGTACAGGGGCTGCAGACGCGGTCACACACGAAAGACCCTCCGCTCGCATCACACCGGGACCGGGAGCCTGCTTACCGGCAGTTGTCTCATTCAAAAGGATTATAACGAGGACACGCCGCTGCTTTTTCATAAACTTTTCACGCACGGATCAAGATTCTCAGGTAGGTCTTACCACGAGCATCGGATCATTTTTATTATAAGTTTAGGTCGACACAACATTGTATTGTTAAAACATATAGAACAAACTTATTGAAGCCAAGTCTGACTAAAAAGTGAATCCATTTTATTTTACAAATATATTGCCTAATTCAATAACTGCATTTAACGTGGCTGTTTCTAACTAGGCTACATAACTGACAAAATTAGAATTGATGGCAAAATATGATTATTATTATTATTTCTTATTTCCAGTGAACTTCTTGCACTGCTCCACGGTTATGTTGTGCAGGTTCACTGATTGAACTGGCATCAGACAAAGCAGAGCAGCCGTGCCACGAGCTGGAGCTGCTCTCTGGAGCTCATAGCGGCCAACACAGAGAACTCTTTGCGCTTTGCGCTTAAGTATAAGACCGGCAGGGGCAAAATCGCCCGGATAGACTTTAGCTTCTCTCATATTTATCAGACATTGAAATCACACACAGTTAAACTTATTACCTTTTTCTTATTTAAAAAAAAGTTGTTTTTGAGTTAGTTTGTTGCAGTTAAATTGTCCTAAATCATCAACTGTTGCTACGACAACAAAGAAATACATTAAAGAAATGCCACTCACTCTAAAGTGGCTAAGCGATTTTGGAATAAAATGATGTCAGAGCATAACCTCTATACCGATACTATTGAAAAATTGTAAATATTAAACAATACAAAAAAACAATCAAACATCTATTGTAAATAAACTAAACTTCTCCTCGCCCCAAAACTAAAACTAGTATTATAACTTGACCAAAATACAGTTATTTAGTTGAAAATCACAGCATTTTTGTGTATGATTGTGGTATCAAAGCAGCTGAAACAACCCAAATAATTACGCAAATGGCTTTCAACCCCTTCTGTTGATTAAAATTGAACAATGTAAAAATTTCAAGCGCCAAACGCATTGTATTTCGTTCAATATTGTTAATTTCATTTGTTTATGGCATGTTTGGACCTTCTTTCACATACTGTGTCATAATGTCAAAATTATATCTTGAAATTATGTACCCCAGTTACGTGCCTTATTCAACTTTCATCTTTTTCAACGACAACACTGGATTAAATGTTTTTAAAAAGACTAACTGGTTGAAACAGCCTGCTATAACATGTCCTAGCCTTTATATCATGCATGCTTAGGGCTTGGTTTATTCCTAGTGCATTGGGGGCGTTTGGTGAATGATTCTGAGTTGACACCCATTGGAGTCGCCCACGGGTGCTGCGTTGGGGCGAGCAGAAGTTTGGTGGGCGTGCTGTTCGGTGTCTGTCCTGCGCTGCAGCGATATGACTAACATCTCACACCAAAATGATTCTGAGCTGCACAGATGGCTTTAGGAGAGGAAGGAGGAGAGAAATACTGTTACAAACACTGCAAGTATCAAGCGAAACAAGGAAGAGAACGGGACGAAAACAGGTCTAAGCACAACAAGTATAAGCTAGCTAAATCAACTACAGTTTAAGCCAGAACTAAATATGTTCAAACAGCATCTGCACTATAAACTGAAACATGCCAACACCTGGAATCAAAGCGTGGCTTAACAAGACTTAACTGAGATCAAACTGGGATTAGATAAAACCCCAAATGATAGCAAGGTGGATTAAAACGGAAACATGCACTGTAGTTTATTCAGCTAAAAACTGCTGACAAATGTTCATTTTTCCCACCTGTTTTTCTGGCCATTCTCAGTTTGGTAGTTTGAGTCTGTCCTGTAAGAAAGCACAACAAATGGAAGATAATTAGAATACATATTAATTTGACACAAATAAATGTACAATGAAAAACTGCTGTCACATGTAAATCTGAAAGAATGAAATAAAAAGTGAATGCCAAGTGTAAGGATGAAATAGATTACACTACCAGCCCAAACACAACCTCCCAAAATACCAAAATACTGTACTGTAAAAAAAAACAGCAGGTCAGGGTGGTCTATTATGGCTTTTTCTTATGTATTAATAGGCCTTTTCCCACTGGATTTTTCATTTTTTTTCAGGTGCTTTCAGTCAGACCAGGAACCTTTTGGTGACACAATCATATTTACACCACTGACTTTGTTTAGAATTTAGACAAATGTCCCTTTTCCTCGATAAAAATTACTTAAAAGCAGTGACTCTCTGAATAAATGTCTAAATACTATTATGAGGAAAAACAGTAAATAATTGTGTTATATTGCTTAGTGTTGTTTTTATCTTTTATACATCATAGTTTGTATATCATTTTATGTAGAAGGGAAAAAAATGTTTTTCTAACACCAACAAATGACATGTTTAATTGTTCCAGGCTAAACAGAGGATAATGTTAAAGCTTTTTGCCCCACTTTTAGAAACTGTTGCTGTGTGAACACAAACATGGGGCCAGGGTAGTCCCTCTGACTAAACAGGGGCTAAAGGGATGTAAGAACTTCATTAGTTCTTGGTACGCTCATGTGGGAAAACGCTTAATGACGCCCACTCATCAAAAGCCACACCCACTCCCCATGAGTCTCATTTTCTGTTCTCATTCTTTGTTCACACAAACGAAGAAACTAGATCTAGGAGTAAACAGTGACAGTGGACAACAATTTTAAACAAAACGATTTATTACATGAGCCAAAGTTCTTATTGTTAAAAGATTTTTTGTTTGTTTGCAAACAACAAAATGAGGGATTACACTAGAGACTGACCGATGATTAAATGAACTCTGATGTACTGCATTATTATTATAAACATATAAAAAGTGAAGTCACATTTTGTGCAGTGTCTTCTTCTCACTAAAGTCGCAAGACAAAGATTCATACTGTAAGTTGGTCCAAAAAAAAAAAGGCCAGTGCTGCAGATTTCAGTGTCTTGTTTACATGACCATAAATTTACACATCGCAGTTTGGACATTTATAATAAAGTAGAAAGTTTGTCACTCTGCAGGAGACAAGAAAACAATCAAATCTATTCAAATGAAGTCATAAAGTGAAGTTTTCTCCTGCTCTCTTCTACACTGCTGTGTCTGTTTTTATGGCCGGTTCACTTGTTTCCAGTGAATTCCTGAAAACACAGTTGGAAGCAGAATTGGAAGCATTTGGAGTTAGCTCACTGTTGGCAGAAGATTTCACAGGCTTAAGAGTGGACCAGAGCTGAACTGAAGAATCCCAACAAATCCACTAAGAAGATGAGACATTATTACCAGACTTTCAACCACAAAACATTCATCTCATAATAAAATAAGTTGGTTAGACTTTCATGGTTGACACTCAATGTTTATTCCAGGTATGATTCACTATTAAGGAAAATGCATTACTCTTATGGAACCACAATCAAACACATAAAAGATAGAAGTAGATCTTTGTAGCAGCTGCCCTGAGGCAAACTGACAGAGGAGTGGCTTTAGTTCAGATGTCGATTGATGGAATAAAAAGGAGCCATGTTGCTAGAAGAACTTTTAAAACAGCTTTGCAAGAAAAAAACTACTGCTGGAAATGGAATGACCAGTCACTCCAAAAACTCTCGCTATCTCAATGTGTCTCAACAACTGAAATCATAATTATTCAAGCGATTATTTGGTTGATCTTTAGTGTCCGTTAAATGCAGAGAGTGAAAAGACAAAATTAAATACTTGAGAAATCTCACTGAATAAGCTTAAGTGTAAAGGCTTTTCCACTAACATGTGCAGTTACAATCACACCTTTGAGTTTATAATCACTTTTACTTGATTACACTTTTTTTAATAGACTCAAAACTCATAATTAAGGCTGCAACAACTTAATCAATTGATCGCAACTAATCAATTATTTAAACAATCGTCAACTAATTTAGTAATCGAATAATCGGTAACTGTGTTTTAGGTTTGACAGCATGACCTGAGCTGAGAAAACCTCAGACTGACCAACAATGATTATGATGAGCAAAGAAAATTATATACATTTGTTGTTTTTATGATGCAAACACTAATTTCTACACCTCCAGAATGTTCTTAAACATTGTGGCACTGGAAATAATACAGACTTAAATAAGTTTATCTAAAAAAGTGCTTAAATGAAGTAAACTGTATTTTGTTTTAGGCATAATTTGACTTTCTTACACTAAGATTTGTTAATAGAACAAGCAAGATTTGATGTCAAAAACTACATATTTTACATCTTGTTCCATCAACAAATCATAATTTAAAACAGCCAAAACTGCCAAAACCAACTCCAAACAAGATTGAAATTTCTCAGCTCAAATTTGGCAAAATTCTTGTGTTGAAGCAACTCACGTTCTAAACTACTAATCAATTAATAGAAAGAATAATCGTCCAACTAATTGATTAGCAAAATAATCGTTAGCTGCAGCCCTCATAATTAATATTGAAGTCTGATTAATAGCACATCTTGAAATTCCAATAAAAATAATTTACAAATAAATCATTTAGTTGACTAAAGCACCATTTACGATCGAACGCTTACCTCTCTGCTCCTGTCATCATCCATTATAACAATGCCACTTACGCATTAAAACAGAATTCTCTGCCAGTGGTAAATGGTTTCTATTTATACAGGGCTTTCCACCTTTCAGGGCACTCAAAGAGCTTTATATCAAGGAACCACTCACCCATTCACAGTGTGTACACAGACGCTGGTGCACAGAAGAAGTGTCTTGCCCAAATATAAAATGGCAAAACTTTCTCAAGGATCAGACGAGGAGCCTTTAAACACACTGAGCTACTGCAGTCTTTTTTGATTTTTAGACGGTTTTATGGACAAAGCAAGAATTCAAGTTGTGTAAAGCAGGGGTTTCAAGACTTTTCAGACTGCGACCCTAGGGCTGCAACTAACAATTATTTTGCTAATTGATGAGTTGGGAGATTATTCTTTCAATTAATCGATTAGAACGCAAAAGTGACTTGTGTACAAGATTTCTGGCAATTTTGAGCTGAGGTCACATTGCTTGAGGACGTCCTGGAGATGTAGATTTTAAGTTTGTCAAAAGTATTCGAAAGTCTGATACTAATCAATACTAAGACTGTTATCAAAACTAGATACTCCTTTGAACAAGTATTGATAAAAATACCACACACTAAGTTCAGAATCTATTTTTTTTTAAAAAAAGCATAAAATGTACCCAATTTTCATGTAATTTCCTTTAAACCTGAAACTTTTCAACAGCTCATAGATGTTTGGAACTTGTATAAAGATCAGTTAACAATTATTCCATTAGTAAATTAGTTGGCAATAATTTAATAATCGATTAGTTGCGATTAATCGATTAACTTGTTGCAGCTCTATGGGACCCCCAAAATAACTATGCCAGTCACTCTCAACCCCCATAGCAAATTAAAATAGATGTTTGTGATAAAGTCAAGTTGCAAAATTGGGCTTAATTGTATTTATTTTATAAGTTTACAGCATTATACAGTATTACCCAAATTCTCTCTCTATAATATATATAATACAGATTAATAATATTTGCAAAAGTACATCGAGAATTCATCTTGCAACTCACAGATTTTGCGCCCTTCAATGTATTTGTTAGTGTATATTGTCAAAACAAACCTTTTCTATTCTACTTCTAACATAATCCATCTCACTCATCACAGCAGAAGCCCTTTCACTATTTAAATCTTACGAGAGGCACTTGAAGGCAGCATCAGTCCAACGCTGTCTCCCTGAACACATCGCTCTTCCATTCAGCTTCCTGCACATAAATATTTGATCAGCCCATTAGGGAGCGAGGTGATGTTAACTCACGCACACACCACAGGGCCGTAGTGCTGTTGTAATGGAGCTAGCCCCTGGAGCTAACTGTGGCTAATTAAGACCGTGAAACAGCTTTAACGAGTTTAGAAGCTTCGTAAGGCGGGGAAGTGATTAATTAACAGTCGAGCTAGAGAGTTCGTTAACGTGATTAATTTATACAAGACAGTTTGACTTTAAATAGGGGCAAAGGTGAGAAATGGGAAGAGTACAGGACATGTGCGAGAACAAGGGAGAACATGGTGGGAAGTCATTTTTTAGAAAAGTCATTTTGGTCAAGAACAAGAATAGTTAACTTAATTTGAAAGTTGTCAAACTGGACAGACTTTGAAACAGTTGGGACAATTCAACTCAAAGCTTAGACGTTTCTCTGTCTGTCTCATGTTAGTTACAACTGTTTTAGTGTACTTCGACAATCTTTTCAATCTAAAATATAATCAAACAGACATTCTTGACAAAGCTCAGCACCTTTTCATGAGCCAAATTAAACTCCTTGGAGGGCTGAGTTTGGCCCCCGAGACCCACTTTAGGCACAACAACTGGTCAAAAAATCTGTGCTTCTTTTAAGATTTATGGATCTAATGACTTGCAGAAATCAAGAGATTATAAAGATGAGAAATATTTTATTGCAAAGTACTAGTGCTGTGATCGACTTAATAAACTCTTGATCAACTAAAAACGTGTCCCATCGACCGATTAATCGACTAAAAAGGGGGCGTGCCAAATGATCTGAAGCTAAGCAGTTTTCTTTGCTCTGACAATTTTCTAACTAAAACGGTGCTCAAAAAACTGTTCATCAAGAACAATAATTTATATACAAATGAAGCTTACTCACTTACTTACTGTAAAGAAAATTAATAGGAAACATGTTTTTCAAAAAAGGCAGATTAGACCAATGATTCAGTCCCAAATCTTCAGCTAATTCCCTACTTTTCTTTGCTGTTTGTTACCCAATCTTATGTGTTAAATAAAGGAATTAGTCGACTAAGACAATTTTGGTCGACTAAGACTCTATCGACCGATTAATCGACTAAACGACTAAATGATTACAGCCCTACAAAGAACAAATAAGTATCATTACATAATTCCACAGCATCTATTTGTGGTTTGTATAGAATAGTCTTCTTTGAACTTTCTCAGTTAGTATCTTGTTATAACATTTAATTACATCCCCATATACATAATTCCATATACAGTATTTTGCACTCTAAACCACATTCATCAACCAACAAGAAAACAACAAACATGACTCCCACAATACTCTCTCATTCACAGATGGTGTCTTATTGCACAGGTAGTAAATGTCTAAATGAATCTTTAGACTTTTGATAAAATCAGATGTTAAGAGCTAGAGGCTGAACACAGGCTCCATGTAAATCAAATGCTTATCTGCTCCACTGTAAACGATCTGGGTTACATCACAGACACTTGAGTGAGGTAAACACGCAGAGATCCAGCAGGAGTCACGGAGGAAAAGCTGATGTCAGAGAGGTTTGTTTGGCTGTGAGAGCAGCAGGTGTGTGTGACAGCACTTCTGCTCCTCTGACGCCGCTTTCCTTCATCTCAGCGATCCACACGCCACACTAACTGGGATGTAAAGAAGAATCAGAGCTCTATGCACTTCCTCCTTATAACCTCAACGCTAAACCACTCAAACAACTCTCAAAACAAACATATTATATTTAAAGGAATCATAGAAGAATATCAACGACATAGATCTATTTATTGTATTTTGTCATTGTTCTCCTAATTTTAGATAAAACAAGCAAAAACACAAAAAAAACAACATAACAGAAATTACAAATGGTCTTTATATAGTGTTTTCCACCTTTCAAGGCACTCAAAAAGCTTTACAATCAAGAATGTAGTTTAAGGTGTGTTGGAGGTGTGTAAAATATCAAATTTTAGATAATATTGAGATTGTTGTTTTGAAGATATCCAAAAACTGATTATCGAGTATAATGTTAATAGTAAAAATGCTACAATATAAACTGTTTAACAACGTAAAAGAAGAAAGTTACATTGTGAACTTTCAAATAAGGG
Organism: Mugilogobius chulae; assembly: GCA_038363315.1. Taxonomy (NCBI): domain Eukaryota; kingdom Metazoa; phylum Chordata; class Actinopteri; order Gobiiformes; family Gobiidae; genus Mugilogobius; species Mugilogobius chulae. Next base: position 24,652,162 of record CM076405.1, on the reverse strand, counting down.
TAGAAATTTGAGATTTTTGTCAATTATTCACCTATTTGGGTCTTCATAGACTGAAAATTGTATTTGTATCTGACTTTTTATACACAACAATTTTTCTTAGATGCATATTTTTCTTTGCAAATAGTTATTTAATTTAAAATAAAAGCCTGAGGTCGACTTCAGCTTTATTAGTTTGATCATCACACTTCAAGTAATACATAAAAATACATGTTTGAACATTTTCCTTTTGGTTTGGCATCAAATTGTCAGAATATCGTTATCAGGATAAATTAAAAAAAATTCCAGATATCTACTTTTATCAATATCGCCCAGCCCTAAGTGTGAAATTTGTACATACAGTCTAAAATAATGTGGTTGAAAAATAATCAAACCAACTTCCCATAACTAAAATCCCAGATTGAATAGCTGTAATTAGCAATTCTTTTGGAAGTTTCAGTTCATGTCATTCAGTCTTATAAAATCGTCATTCTCAACCTGATTAATTTGTGTCCACAAGGGTTTTTATGGCGTTCCAATTGCTTCTATAAAGTACTTTATTACTCTGATATAACTTTACTGAGCAAAAAGTAATAATATTTTCTTTTATGCAGCCACAGGTAGAAGAGGAATGTTTATAGTCCTAATTTATCATCAGTGGAAATTGGAGAGACATTGTGTTGTGAATCACGTCTATAAAATCCTATGAGAAGTTAATATTTCTTCATTTTCAGACCTTTTCAACTCCACAACCCATATCCTCACTGTAAAATAAATTTGTCTTTGCTTTCAACATCGATTTGGTCTACCTCCTGACCAATATTTTTACCTTCCTTGTTGTATTATTTTTCATTGTTTATGTAAATTGTACTGTACAGTACTTAAATCCCTCAGCATCCTGGTTGTTTTGGGTCGAGATTCTTCCCCTCCCACCAGCTCATTGCTAACACATGCTAACAGGCTTCACATGCGTCCGCCCGTTCACACATGACACAGTGACGGCAGCGCACACATGTTCACAGATCTGAGGGAGTCTCCTACGTGAACATGTAGACTGACATTAACATATCCAGGCGTATTCACGTGTAGAGTTTAATAGTCTAAGTAATCTGTCAGCTGATTAGAACCTTTGAGCATATATTCAGTATAAATATAGTTTCAGTTAGTGCGGTGAGTCTCATGTGAATGTGATGTCACTCAGGAGATGAGTTAGGGAAGTTGTGAATAACCTTTACCACTGCTGCTGTGAGGAGAGTGTAACTACAAATATGAAGAAAGAAAAGTGAGCATTATGTATCAAAACAAGTTAATACAGTAGATTAAGCGCTACAAATTGATTATTTAAAAAACTCTAACTAATTTAGTATTCGAATAATCATTAGATCGTTTTCATACTACAATTTTAAATTACTATTGCATTATTTCAGATTCAATTTCAATACCAAGGACAATACTACAACTGATTAAAAATGCTGGTATTTGAACACAAAGTAATAGTTTTTTTGGTTGTTTCAAATTTGTGTTTTGTTTATGTTCTAGTATTTGTAGTAGATCATTATAAAACTGTTCAGAAAATCTCTTAAAGTATTTTTTTTAGTACCAATACTTGCTCAAATGAGAATATAAATTTTAACAAACAGCATTTTTGATAATTTTGTTTTTTGTTTATAAAGGTTTCAAAACATGTTTGAGCTGAGAATTGAACAGGCAGTGATGATGACAGGTGTGGATTGTAAGTGTTTTGGAAATTTGCACATCTAGAACGTTCATTTGTGATGCTACTTCAGCTCAAAATGATTAATTGAAAATGTTTTTGGAAAGTATTCTGGACTTTATTTTATTTTCCAGTTGGAAACGTAAGACTCAGAGGATCACAGTGTAAAATGAACTGGTTCGAAACAAATGTTGAATATTTTAAATTCTAGATTTGGTGTAAGTTACTCAAGTAAAAAAAAAAGGATGACCAGACATGATCTTTCATCCATAAATAATGACCTAATAATGACAAAAGACAAAGTTATTATTATTTTAACATGTATTTACTTTCTTACTTTAGAGATGGATTATGATTCTCAAGCCTCAAATATTTGGAAGCGCATTAAAGTTCTCAAAGTGTAATTTTTTTCCCCACCCTTTGTATTACATTACACTAATGATACTGTATGAACTTAAAGGCAAAATATGCTTGTGACGCAATTATCTTAAAGGACAACTATTATGCATTTTTTGTGTTGTGCACCTTCACTTTGGAATCTCATGCACCAGAACCAGATAAAAAGTCTAGTAAAGTCACACATACTGTAGGCTGTCTGTGTTTCCTACATCAAAAATTGATTTAGAGCTATATTTACTGTCTCCAAAGAAAATCTTGCCTGATATGCTAATGCTGCAGAAATGCTCAATTCAAGTGTGAACGATTCATAGACTTAAAAACTCAGAGATGTATCTACAGATCACTCAGATCAGTGTTTTTGGAAGAACTAAAAATATGTCCCAAACAAAACTTCAGCGGTATTTTCTATAAGGAAACAACATTACAATGAGATTAAAAACTCAATAGAGTTGATTTTGCATTATACGTGCCCTTTCAGTCCAAAAAAGATGCTGAAAACCTCTTTTCTTTGTTATTGTAAAACTGCGATAAGTGCATTGGTTAGCTAATTCAAAAACTATACAGTTACCTTCGATGTTTTAGCAATTGAACGAGATTTGCTGTCTTTTCTTGTTAGTGTGATGTATTGCCCTAACCCCAAGAAATTAAGATACATTTTAGGCTCAATTCTATGGCAAAGTTTAAGATGATGATTACGTTTAAGACTTCATTTGCTTCTCAATAACACTTTAATCAAAAACTGGAGGCCAAGACCAGCGAGCATTAGCATCATGTCTGCGTGTGGTTTGAACGTAGACAGAATGATGCTGATCCTATACCACTAATCTCTCTGGTTTTCACGGCAACCAGACTTTCCATTCTGAAAGAGCTTTTGACTCAACAACAGTGGCGGACACAGTTCATTGTGACCTTTTCATATCCTCAAAAAGAACTCTGCATTTAGAACAAATTCAAGGAGAAGTTCAATCTTGAGAAATTCTTAGGAAGTCAGATGGATTATTTTTAAACAGAAGCAAGTTTCAAAATGATAAATATCCACAGACGCACGTAAAAGTGAAGGGAAAAAAAAAGCTTAACCTTGTGCTAAACATCAGAAAATGTTTAGGTATTAGAGACAAAAATGATACTGTAAACTGGTATAGAAAACAAAGTTTGGAGGGCCAAACTGACATTTAGAACAAGTTAAATTGAGCCCCAAAACATTTATTCTGCCTATGGTTGTCGAAAGTATTGAAAATCAGATATTGATATTGACAATAGATGCTCATTTGTGCAAGAATCGATGCTGAAAAAAAAAAAAAAACATTAAAAGAAAAAAATAAATCTAATCCCAATCCTAAATTATCGCTTTTCTGCAGAAAAATAAGAACTAGAATAAGACCATGCGTAAGAAATCATTTTGTTTTAAAAATGTCATTGACCTAAAAAAGTAAATTTTTACAAATTCCTCTATGGTAATAAAATTGGCTTCGAGAATCAAATTTGATTTTTAGCATCCAAATCAAGTTTGACTTTTTGTATCTAATCTTTAGTACTAATCCAGGGCTAGAAACACAATAGGAAACAGCAAAATAGTAGCTAGTGATAGTGGCTTAAAAAAGTAGGTTTTCAAAAGTCAGAGAAAGCATTTAAGTTTAAGTGTCATAATAAACAAATGACCAAAGTAACACATTTATAGGTTCTAAAAATGTATTTGATATAATTTATTAAATGAAACTAAGTCTGTTTTGCCAACTGTGTATGATAATATAATATAAGTACAGACAGTAATAGATGCCATTAAAAGTTTAAAAGGATAAGGCTTAACTTAAAAATGCAAGTACAATTTCTGCCTTAAAGTTTTATGTCAATTAAACTCATGTTTATGAGTTATCTGTTATTTTATCTTTCTCTTTTTCCTCCCCTCTCTCTGTGTCTCCTCTTTCTCTGTCACGCATGTTTTCTATAACTTCAAAGTCTAAGTTGAAAACTTTTGACTCACTCACATTGTTAAGTTATCAGCACAAAGATTTAAGTGAATTTAACTATGACTTTTTACAGTGCATTTATGAAATCATGTATTTGTTTGTATTCAGGAGAAACATAGTTTGCTTTAGCCTGTCTAAATCTAATTTAGGAAGCTTTTATTCTCCGAAAGCTTAGAGTGCTAGCATGCAAGGCTGTTAGCTTTACTGTGAGTGTGAAAGTTGCTCAGCTAATGAAAGTGCTTCTAAGCTCATCATGGTGAATAATTGGGAATGCATTAGGCAAGTGGACTGCTTTAAAAAACAAGCTTAAAAGCAAATAATTCAATTGTTTATGTTTTTAAGACCGAAAAAAATCAAGTCCAACACCTTTAGATCCAGTAGAGAAAAGTTAGTGGCCGATGCTAATGCTAAGTTATTCCAGCCATCTTGAATTTAAAGGGAAACTGTTTTTGAAATCACGTCCATCACTTATTCATCTGTCACTGTTGTGTTTCCAAAGCAATAAAGCCTAACAACCCCAGCGTCTGTGTGTGTATTAGACCGTTGATGAATTTCCCATCAGCCCCTCTGTTACCCTGCCCATTTCCCAGAATGCAACAGTGACTCACTTGTCCAAGTCAGCTGTTTCACCCACACTCATCAAAGACTGCAGGGAGGTTTGCAGAATACGCAATTTTCCGTGTCATTTTTGAATATCCTAAGCACTTTATCCAGAAATACATCCATCACTTGGGGACGTGGTGTGGCAAAAAGTCTCAGTTTGGTAAGATCTCATGCGAAAGCAGCTACTTACAGGCAGTTCGACAAGTCACTCCCACCCCAGCTAACCCACTTTTTCTCTTATCCACATTAAATCATATAATCCCAAATAAATAGTTTGTTAGCCAATATAAAACATAGGAATACACCCTACTTTTAGGCGTCTTGTGCCATTTACAACTTCAGGGAAGTGTGACCTTCAGTAACGTGTAATGTCTGTGTCAGATCCAGGCTTTTAACATGTTAGAAGGAACTTTCACACCGCCAATCAGAGCAGCCAAACAGTGCTAGGCTCCGCAGCCTTGTGATGACAGACACACGTTTATAAACTAATTTAATAACCTTAAGTGCAACTGAGAGACAAATCATCTCTGTAAAATGTCCACGTGTCTGTAGTTCAATTTATTTACTTTGTAGGAGTTTTTAAAATGAGTAAGGTTTCAATTGATCACGCTTTATCACGATTGTTCGTAGATGTGTCGGTATTTGAACAAATAACTGCATCAGGGAAAATTCTGAAATATTATGACAATTTCCCCACAAAGAAGATTGTCAATAGAATGACCACCTTGATTTCTATTACCCAGTCCTACTAGACACTTTCACCAAAGAATAGAAGACATTCTGTTACATTTATAATTTTACTTGTTTGTATGAAATGGTCAGAAGTTTGTGGCTTGTTTATTATTAACAAAATCATTAGTGTTTATTTATTATTAACAAAGTCATTAGTAAACAGCCTTTGCAGTTGACCACAAATGACTCATCTCCGCGTCTTTACTTCTCCTTTAATAGTAATATTTCGGGAACAGAAAGTCGGGCACTTAGAGTACACGTCACTGATTTGCTAATTTCAAGTTCCCGTGGAGGCAGACTTACTGTAAAACTATCATCATCTGTTACCGGACAGGATTCGTGTGTTTGTGATTCCGTGACCACTGCCGCATCTTGACCTTTGGGGTTAATCTAAACGTTTAAACTGCTTTAATATCCATGACCATGACCTTTACCCATAATGCACTGGGTGTCATCATGTGTGTAAGCAATATTTTGAAGGATAATGCTGCTTAATATTCAGTGGAGATGCATAGTAACAGACAATACTTCTTGATATTATATATTTTAACCCTATACAGTCAGAATACGACTTTATCACTATTCTTGTGAACTTATTTTCTTGTTTTTGAGGAAAGGATGGTCAGTCAAATTTTAGACTGCATCATGAGTCATCAACTTTTCTCACCCTTATAGTTCCCAAGCCTGCTTCTTTATGGTGACATTGGGCTATGAATTTTGAAGGTTGTGTTTTTTGGGCTGCACTTTCAAGTCATAAAAGAGGTGGATTTTTGCTATTTTCAGGTCTGATTTTAAATATAATGGACTTTTAAACATATTTTCATGTCTAAAAGTCATTATTAATGTTAAAAATGGCCAGAAACTTATTTTGTGGAGACATACAATGTTCTAATTAAATTATATTTTGTTTATTTATTTATTTATTTATTTATTTTTTATTTTTTATTTTTTTTTTTTTTTTAAGGGTTGAGGTCATTTGTTTTGATTTAGACATTGACCGTGGCCATACCTGCTTGTCAAAGCCTGATCCCGTCAGATCTCAGAAGCTAAGCAAGAAAGGGCCTGGTTAGTACTTGGATGGGAGACTGTTAGAACACCAGGTGCCACAGTGGGACGACAGGAGTGGATTGTCGTTGTGTCCTTGGGCAAGACACTTAACCCACACTGCCTCAGTGTCTGCATACACTGGGTGAGTGGATGCTAGATTGTAAAGCGCTTTGAGTGCCTGGAAAGGTAGAAAAGCGCTATATAAATAGACATTTTTTACCGTTAAGAAGGAACTTTCGATAAAAAAGCAGATGATTAAATTGACCTCAAAAGCAATTTGAAAATAGACAGTTTACAAGAATTGTGATCAAATCGAAATCGTAATCTGCCTCCAAGAAAATGGTGATATACATTTTTATTTGCATCGTTTATAGTACTTTAGGCTTCCGATTTATTTTAGTAATTTTATAGACATTTCACTTTTTCCAAACAATAAAACCTCAACTACTAAGTAAAGATATTTTGTACATTGCAAATGTGTTTTGAATTAACTTATACGTTACCGTAATACACTAAAAATATCGACACGATTCAAATTTCACTGTTATTGGTTACATTTGGCTCAAAAGCTCCAGCCTATGTGGCTGATCATCAGAGAAATATGAGAAAAAAAATGAATTTACACAGACAACTGCATTAAATAGACAAATATAAATCAGTGTGACAATTACATAAAAAAAGCAGACATGAGCAGGGATGAGCTCACATTTTGATTTTATCACATCTTGCATTGTCTATGAACAGAAAATAGGATCAACTTCTTCAAATTAACGTCATTTGTTTGTATGTATAAGAAAGAACTGTGCAGATAGATGTTTTGGAAATATACAGTTAAATTATTAGACTCCAGGAGGCTGAGAAAGACCAAAGAGGAGATTTCTGGATCCAGGTTGTATAATTTGTTACAGTGAGAGACAAACGACAAACTTGCAGCAAATGTGAAACTTTTTAACAGACGACTTTTGTTTTGAAACTTGGAATTTCCCAAACACGCACGAAGGAGTCATTGCGTGCCACTTCTTCAACAACCTTTTTTCAACTGTTCCTTTGGATGTTAATATTTAGACCTAATGTTTTGCTATTGATGTGCGTCGTAACAAGATCCAGACATTTGCTTTTTTATTGCCACTCATCCAAATCAGTGCATCCAGTTAATATTTTCAACTCAGCTGTTTTGCACCTGTTTCAAAGCTTGCGTGAATATTTAACATTGTCCACATGCAAATATGAGTCACAACAAAGGACCTAAGCCTTGTGCGATCCTGTTATTGCACGAGACGATTTGAAGAAAAGAAAAGAAAAGAACTGCAGGAGGATCATTTCACTGTTGAGATCCATCGATAAACTGTGGTGTCCCATAATTGAAGAATGTTTAAACAGTTTGACAGTGGTGAAATTTGTAACATTCAAACAAACTTTTACATCACAACAGAGCAAAAACAAGACCTAGAATGACGTCAAGTGACAGGAGGACTGCAAAGCTACCGCAAATCTTAGTCTAAACAACTTTTTAAATACAGAATCTGACTAAGGTGGTGAAATAAAATCGCTTAGAGTTAGTCTTAGTGAACATACTTTTTAGCAGTGTAGCAAAAAGAACTGTAAATGGTTTTAAAATTATTTAAAATTTGAATTGTGTTATTGTGGAAGGCACCATAACTCTAACCATAGATTTCAAAATGATGAGAAATTACATTTTGAATTATAGTAGTATAGTATTATATAATAACAGGAAGCTCAAATTCAGTTTTTACTTTGCCTGAAATATTACGCACTGCTTAACAGTTACGGACAATGAAACTTTGCAGCTAAAAAAGACAAAATCACTATTTTGTTGCTTATATGAAAGGACCTGCTTATGCTTATTTCCATGAAAATGTTGCTCAATTGGCTATAATATTGCACAGTTATTTCCCAAAGTATGGATTATGCAGGTGACTTTTCACTTCCATTAAGATGCACAGTGTAACTTTAGATTTCAGTTTAGAAAGAGACAAACAGGTAATGCTACTGGCTCCAGTTACTGTTGAGAGGCAAGGCCACCAATACAATATCTAGTTCTGAATGATATTGACAAAAATTTTAATAGGCCCTTGCACGGAACGTCAGCTGGCTTGTTTATATTCAAAATAGCTAACTTCTGTACTTATGAGCATTTCCTGTTAGCATCAGCATTAAGACACAAACACGTCTCTTTTTAAACACACAAGTGTCCTACAGTGAAATATTCTTCTGGTTTGTAAAGTCTTTAACATATTTTCTGTAACATTCAACGCAACGCACTGTCACTGTCTGATCTTTGGAGTATTTATTCGTTTTAAACTGGTGTAATGAAAACCTCATAGAAATTAATTGAACAAGAAATGCTTGCAAATACAGAAGTTCGCTATTTTGAATATAAACAAGCCAACTGAAAAATATTAAACATAATCAGCCCAATACTGGTGTGAACAGTAAAACTATAGGTCTTTGCACAAAATGTAGACATCAATGCTAAGCTAACGTCACATACTGAGAGATACACAACAAAATGGAAAGGAGAAAAATCTTTACTTTTGCATACTGCGATATCAATTCTATCAATAAATCATGCAGCTTTACCGATAACCCTAATTAAACAAATTCGAAGACTGAAGAGGAATATTTCTCCAAAGAGATGAGGAGTAGTTGGAAAACCGAGATTTTGAAAAGTTGCACATGGTACCTTTGAAATGTAGATTTAGTCTCATAATAGCAATAGTTATGATTTTATGTAAAAGGCTGATACAACTAGTGTTTTTGCCTGAGATTATTTGACGACAGAACAAGCACTCATATCAGAGAAAACATTTTATGAATGAATAGTTACTTTTGAAACAGACCGAAGCAATAATTGTAATCACAGCTAAAATCAGATTAATTGCTCTTCCCAGCTCATATGCTTTTGAGTAGTGAGTCATATGCTATTGAGCAGTGAAAACCCTAGAGATCTCATTTATCCACGCTGTCTGTGGCAGCTGCAGCAATCTCCTGTGCTGTGAGAGGGACAGAGGGAGGCCTGACCGGAGCAGAGAGCCAAGACTGAGGAGGTCAACAAACGGCTATTTATATCTCTGCACTGAAAGCCCTGCACACACACACACAAACTCAGAGGCGCTGCTGGCACATTCAGGAAAGACTGTCCAAATGTAATACTAGGGATGATTAAAACTCCCAAGGCAAATCACAAGAAATTCAGATTACATCTCTATAAGGTGGACACATATTTGTCCTTCAGATCAGCTTAATTTTACTTTCTAATCATAAAATATGTTAAAACAAACTGGGTGGATTTAATTATGTATACACTAGGGCTGAATTTTTATACTAAGAAACAGACTATATTCTTGATTAAGCCTAGTTATGAACATTGAACTACAATTATTATATAAAATGCTCTCTTTATGGCAGATTTCAACATAACAGACTTCAGCAGAAAATATAATCAACGTTTTGGTTTTAAGCTAGTTTTGATCAAACTATTCTAAAACTTATCAGACTTGCTAAGTGTATTTTCTTTTTATTATTACTTGTTCAGATGAGTATCTAGTTTTTATTTCAGTTTTTCAGTGTCAGTTTTCAGCTTTAGTGTTGACTTTCAGATACTTTTGACAACCCTAAAATCTACATCTCCAGAACGTCCTCAAGCAACATTAACTCAGATCAAATTGGCAAAAAAAAAAGGTATTAAAGTAACTTTTGTGTTCTAAACAACTAATCGATTAATCGAAAGAATAGAGGTCATGCACTGACATTATTTTCTTTGGAAAATGCTTAGCAACATTTAGAATGAGTGGCAAATCTTCATGCAAAACAAAATGTATTTCTTTGTTGTCGTGACAACCACTCGTCAGCTACAAGCTTGTCTGCAAACAACAGTTGATGATTTAGGACATTTTAACTGCAACAAACAGACTCAAAAAACATGTTTTAAGAAGAAAGAAGTAATAAGTTCAACTGTGTGTGTCTGTGATAAATGTGAGAGAAGCTAAAGTCTTGTTGTTTATCTGCTTTGCTACAACTGTTGACTTGATTTTCTCTTTTAACATGTCAGTTACAAACCCAGCGCTCAGTAGACTTGAAGTGGGTTAAATTTGTTATCGGACTGTAGTGTTTGTCTGGTTTTAGCTGTTTATTGAGCTCTTACGGGAGAAAATATCCTTTCTCACCATTGACTTTTCATTTCTTGCCACTCAGCAGTCACATTTAGAATGCTGTGATGTCACCTGCATAACCTCTTTAATTGCCCAACTAATCGATTACCAAAATAATCGTTAAATGCAGCCTTAGTATGCACTAATAGATAAGGTGCATTCTTTTCAACTTCAACTTTCACACAGAAACCAAGAAAAGCCAAGCCAAAAGTTATGTAACAGAGCATGTGAGGTCAGAAAAGTGGCATAGAAGCTAGGGATGTTTACAATTGACTTTGATGAGTGTGCAAAGCAAACCAGACAGACCTGACTGGGTTTGGCCGATTCACAACACAGAAACTGGGAGGAAACCCCGGCAACAAATAAGATATTAGCAACCGCAGTAATCCAGGTATCACTTCAAATACTCATTCAATTTAATATGACAGACGGATATGTGTAAAATGTGGCACTACAATGCTCAGGGTTGGTTTGACATGTGATACAGGATACAATGAGGATTAAAACATGTTATTGCAAGATGTTAGGAGGTATTTCAAAATGTGTGAGTCTTACCAGGTTGGTTGGTTTGCACGTGCTCAGTTTGGTTTTAGCAGAAGCGTTGGTTCAAGAGGACGATCTGCAAAAAGAAAAAGAGCAAGAAAAAATTTAGTTATCTAATTGGGATTACAGTAGACTTGAACCCATATTTAAAGATAAGTTTGATCATTAATCAACAGGGACTAGAACAGAACCAAGACAAGATCATATCAAAATTAAAATGTTTTTTTTTTCTGTAAGGTTTTTTTTTTTCTCTGTAAGGTCTGCAATCACCTTTTTTTGGAAATGATTTTGTTTTGCTTACAAAATTGTACACAGTGTGGCTTTAGACTTTGATATATGTATGTGTGATTTGTGCTCACATGTCAAAAGACAAGTGTAAAATGTAACACAAAAAAATAAATAAATGAATCATAATATTACTCTCTATTTAAGGTGCAATTGTTTTAAAAATGCAGTAGTAGACAGAAATTGACGAGTTCTTCATCATCAGGGAAAAATGCTTATCCCAAAATGATGACAAAGTTTGTGTTTCTCTTCAGAAAGAGTATTGCAAAAGAAGAAGAAAAAAAAAGTCAAACTTCTGCACATTGTTTTCATTTAACCAAAAAACTTTTGATGTTTTCAGGTTTCTAAGAAAGAGCCATATGAGTCACTCTATGACTCTTTGGGATAATAAATGATTCATTTTCCATTTGAGAACTGTGTTGTTGTGCTCATAGTGGCCATAAAATCCAAACATGTGAGAATAGTGGTCTGCCAAAGTGTTTGTGAGGTTTAGAGATGAGTTACAAAAGCTTAAATACACACTTTTGTTTGCTTCACTTGTAGGTGTTCAGGTAAGGCTGGGATAATATTAATTAAAAAAAAATATATGTATATTTTTTGGGGTGAATCTCAATGACAATATTTGGACAATATTCTGTCACACTGTGCTCAAATTAGTTGTTCTGGAAAAACGACAACCTTTAATAAACTAATAAGTTTAAAACTGACTGAATGACGTAGTGTTTAATGAGACATTTTATCCTGTTTTCAAAAACCCTTGCTTGATGTACAACTTCTTATACAGTATACATTTAAACTTGCGTTTTCTTTAAGAAAGTACAGCATCACTTATTTCATTTTCATTGTAAATTACCTCTTTTGCAGCACGTTTTGAAAGCATGATACGCGATATTCAATTTTTGTATATCTTAAACATTCACAATATTATTTAAAATTCAATATGTACTGCCCAGCTCTGTGTCCAGGTGTGCACCCTTATCGAGATGTTCATTCCTTGTTTAAAAAGTTAATGCTAGCTACTCTGGTTATTATTTCTTATTTTTAAATTACTGTTTCTAGCCCTCAGCCTAGCCCCAATTATAAACTTAGCTGTAGAAGTGTGCCTAAACCAAATTACCAATCTCAACAAAGTCCCATCTCAACACCACAGCGGCTTTAGGTATCAAGTCTTTAATAGTGATGAGACAAGAGCTGGAGGAGAGGTGTTTGTGCATCCTCCACATGGTGCAGCCCAGACCTCAAACAGCAGCTGCACAAAAGCACCAGGCTGCACTAGTTCAGAGCATCCCACATGTTGTAATGCAAAACTGCAAAACACAGACACTGCAAGGAAGTGAACTGCACCGTTTGGAAGCACTGACAGGTTAAGCCCACTTTTGCAACTTTAAACTTATTAAAACAAACGAAAGACGATGAGCAACTTCAGCACTTAAATTCTCTTCAAATATTATCTAACTGTCCAAATTCACTGTTGTTTTGGCTAAAGCTCATTTTCTCCCATGCCACGGCTATCTCCATATCTGAACTTCCCTCTCGTTGGCCAGTTGCCGGCTAAATCGTGAGTAAAAATGGCCGGGGAACTCTGTTTGACACATCCGGAGACCACTTCCTGTTTACTTCCTGGTGTGTCCGGCGGCCTCCCTCAGAAAAACAGAAACACGCTATTCTTAAAGAGACAGTGGACAGAAATAACTCAATGCGTTATCTGTCTCTATTGTTTTATAAGAATACCTCGAGATATGCGCAAGTCCTGTTGTGGAAGGAGGTAGATAATCAAGATTTTTCATTCACCGCAGAGAACAAAATGAGTTTGGGAGAGTTTTATCCCAAAAACTGTGTTGTTCAAATATAAATAGCAACTTAACACTGATATAGAAAAGATCACAAATGAATAAAAATCACTATTTGTGTTTCTCATGAGTCACATAAACACAGTGAGAAACCGTGCATGAATGGAACGATGCTTGACGCAAACAGGAACATAGGAAACATAGGAAATTGCTTGTTTTGAAGGTTTTCCGAGTCTCTGCGGGGATAATACTTTGACACAGTCTTTCTGACACGTTTGATTTAATGAAGTTAAACTACAGCAGCTCCAAACGACATTATGACACAAGCTGTTGTCTCTGCCTCACCGTGCCTGTAAAATTTAGGTTAAAATATGACTTTAAACTTTAAATACACAAGAGTGTGTTGTAGATGATGTAAGGCTTTGACACAAAGGAAACGTCTTTTCTAAAATGGGGCATTCCTTTGAAGTGAAGCATATTGAATGTATAATGTATAAAGTATATTTAGGTGTAGCTCCAATTTAAGAACTTGTACTGTGTGTTATTATTCATATAAGTAGTATTATCCATAATGTCAAAATGAGTAACAGAGACGTAACAATAGCAAATACTACAACGGGCTTAAACTAATTTGTCTCAACCACAAGTAAAATCAAGTGTTGGGTCAGAATCAGCAAGGGAGGGAAAAGTTAATTGTTTCAATATCCAGCTAAAAGGGCTCATCATTATTTTGAATAGTTCAAATGGAAAAATAGCAACAAAACCACACATAAAACAAATCCATATCAAACCATAAGGAATTTTAAAAACATGGTAAAAAATTAAATCCAGGCTTAAAGAGAACATATTTTGTAACTGTGCTTTATATTTTTCTATGTTCCTGATTTATTGATAGTTGACTCTCGATACTAATTTTGACATTGCGATCAATTCAAAATGCAGTTTATTAATACTGACATTTAAACACAATAGTTTTTGTTTTTTAAAACTATGATCTTGTAATAATTGTTTGTAAAACTGTTCAGAAAAGGCCCAATTGTGCTCTGTTTAAGTAATTTCCTTAGCATTAGCAGAAAGAGCTCCTCTCCATCTGTTTACATGGGGAAACTTCTTTGAATTAAACAACGAAACAGGTAGACAGCTACAGGTATGAACCGGTCTGACAGACGTCTGTCTCCTGAAGCTTGAGATGTTTTTCTCTGGGTTTTTTCACTCACCTGAATGTAACTTTTAAGGGTCCTAGATCGAATTTCATTCACATATGTTAATTTAGCAGCATAACTTTTGTTTTCACACAGTGATAAACTCTTGTAGTTAGCTGACAACGGAGCTTTTTCGACTTGTTTCCGCTGTTTGAGTCTATGAGCGGAGGGTCTTTCTACAGGCGGGGTGTGCGCATGTCGCCCGTGTTGATAAACAAAAAATCTCTCTATTTGATTGCAAACATTTTTAAATTTTGGATTAGTTTATATTTCTAAGCCTTTTTAGATCACTGTTGTGAATTGCAATGAACAAAACATATGCATCTTCTAATTTAATGCTTACATTTGTACAAAGCAGCATAACATATCTCCTTGAAAGGTGCACTGTGTAACTTTTTGACCAAAAATAGTCTCAAAGAAAAGCTCATTGTCATTTGGATTTCTTTGTTGCATTAAACAAATGATAAAAATCTGCGACTTAATGTAGAATAGGCTTGTATGGACACGAATGGAACATTATTTCATTTGGAGGAGGGCCTTCGTATGTTTTCATTGAAACCTGGTTACTTTAGCTGCATTTTGTAACATTATAGTATAACACATAATCATGTCCATTCAGAATGGTAAATGCTAAATCGTCTGGACCGAAGGGACGCTGAATAAGTTTAACAGAAAGGATAAGTTTAGGAAAAAGGGTTAGGGTAATGGGTAAGGTTAGGTTAAAAGGTTTGGGTAAAGGTTCAGATAAAACAGTTTAGGTCTGTCTAGCAACAGTAATAAACTCATTTCTATTGCTACTGAACTGAGTAGTTGACTTTTCACATGCAGAAAGTTAGACAGTGCACCTTTAAATAACCAATTTAATATTATATAACACTCGGTCATCAGTACACTTGTGCTGAACCAGGACTGAGCGAGGACCGAGTGACCCAGCAGAGCATCTTTCTTTAATTGCTTGGTTCTTTGGTTGCGATTGGTTCGGTCTGACCTCATCTGTGTTGATCTGTGGCCACTTCAAACAAACACAAGAACATCTGCTCCCAGAGTTAAACAGAAAGCCAGACTTTTCTCTTGAACTCAGAGCTCAAAGCGTGAGTAGAGAATAAGATCAGTGCGTATTTGGGTTCTGCTGACTCAGAGCGGAAAGAATGAATGAAAAAGAAGAGAGAGAGAGAGAGGGAAAAAGAAAGAGAGATGCAGCAAGGTCAAAGATTCAAATGATGCACAGCTGGTGAAATGGCTCCCAGCCCAGAGTTTACCACCAGACATTGTGCTTTTCACTCAACAACAGAGGCTAGTACTACAACTGCAAATACTGTACTTCTAAATGACTACTATTACAATACCAGTACTTCTGCTAACTGTGGCTTTAAAATGGTGATTTTGATTTTATTTCTAGTAACTGTGCAAGCCTAATGAGAAGCTAAACTACAACCAAATGCTCCACACAACCTAAAACGAATATTGTAATGGTAGGATAGAAGTAACCCAAGGTCAACAGAGAAATGCTTCAGAAAAAGCATAATATATTTGCCCTCTCAGAAATCAAATCTGATCATATTTTTTTTGTTTTAAGATCTTATGTTTTGATTAGTTCTGGGTGATATGGCAAAAAAGTTATATCACGATTTTTCATGGAGCCAGATCACAATTTTGATTTTATCACGATTCATGTGTATTTTTAATTTGTTTTGTTTGCCTTTGAGGTAAAAACATGTATCTGATTTTTCAGAAAGTTCCCTGTCAATGGCTAAATCCAGCTGTCATAAAAAGTTTAAAAATAATCGATTAATTGGAACATTGTGTGTTGCCACAAAAGTATAAATTATTTTGGCATATTTTAATATTTTTTCTAACATTAACAACTGCTTTTAAGCAAGAAAATAAGCTAAAAATCTATGTTTCAGTCGCAATGGATATATTTTTGTAAATTCAACTCTTTTATGACTTTAATTTGCTGCCTAAGAAACACAACCTTCAAAATTTATAAGAGACTTTGGAAAAAGTTTGTGGGAAATCATGATATGCCCTAGTTTTGATATTACCTTATGTGACTTTTTGGTGAAATGTGAAACTTAATAAAACCTCCTTTGTTGAGATTATGACTTGATAGTTAACTTGTTCATTTCCAAACTGATACAAAACAGTATTTGAGTGAGTCTGTCAGCTACAATTTGGAACATTTGCTGATTTTGTTTTGTAATTTTAGGACTAGAAATAAATTCACACTGCAGTAAAAAAGCTTTGATCTGAATATGAACTGAATCTCAAGCATTTCCCAATGTTTGTCAACAATTCAACAACATCATCTTTAAAAAAAATGCTTACACAGATTGTTTTGTTTGTATTGTCAATTACCCAAAAAATTGCAACATCTGCCTATTTAGATTTACTGCATTTACTACCAATAAATTGTGCAACCGTAGTCTAGTCAAGAACTGGTTTAGGTTTGTTTATTTTGGCATATTTGGGGTGGACTCCCCGGCGTTTGTCACCTGTCTGTGTTCCAAAGCCACACGAGGACAACACACTGTGGCAATAATCACAGCCTTTTTTCCAAAGTGGAAATTCCAGCTCACACCAGGAACGACCGAGCAGACACAAAGGGCTGTGGAATATTCCCGGAGTCAGTTTCCATACACACAATGGACTATAGGAACTGGCACAGATTTCAGATCTTTCCTAATTGTTATCATTTCTCGTAAGTCTTTTAAAATGCTACGGTTATAAGTTGGCTTCAAAAGTGGCATTGTGAGTGGCATTTGATCTAAACAAGAATAAAGACTATAAATACAAAACTAGAATTTCTAAACTCTCTCTTAACCAGACACTGAATTCAAGCTAAATATTTAAAAAACTGCTAATTTTAGTTCACTGTGCAAAGAAAAAAAAAAGGTGCATCAAGAGAACCATAGTGGCATCATAAACATTAATTAATTTTCCATTTGTCATATTGTATTTTGCAAGACTAGATAAGACCTGATCCAAACAATAAAAGAACATTACTTGACTATAAACACCATCAAATATTAAAAAACAGCCAAAGAATGAATGGTTTCTTTCTGCCTCTCTTCACACACCCACACACACAAGCAGGTTGAGATTTGAGCCTCTCGAAACCAGCGCACACACCGAGACCGCAGAGGAATTTCCTAAGTTCATATAAAAGTGATAATGGGATGTGTCCCGGCGGGAGCGGAAAATCAGAGGTGACTTACGAGCACCGCATTCCTGACTCTGACACGGACAAATCCAGTCAGTGAGCCGAAATTTACCAGGGATAAAACTATTGGGTCAGCAAGTTCTTTTTTTATATAATCATCATAAATTCAGTATGGTCTTATTTGCTGAGGGCCATTGTCGAAAACACTTATAAAGCAGACTGTTCAAAGTAGGGCTGGGCGATATGGGAAAAAATATAATCACGATTTTTTTCTCATATCGATCGATCTCGATTTTCGATTCGATTTAGCCTAATCTTTTCAAAAACAAATGAAAAATGCCATTCATGAACATTAACAAAACTAAAACTTTTATTATGTCCCATTTATTAGATTTTTTTTTATGCTATATATCATTATTCTGTCTCTAAGATTGACTTTTACTCCAAACTACACATTTTTATTGACAAAAGTTTGGTTTTCGATCTTTCGATTCAAAACCCACCACCAAATAATTGACGATTCGTTTCGATTCGATCTCGATGTCTCGATTTTTCGATTAATGGCACAGCCCTAGTTCAAAGTGTATTTTTGATTTGATTGTGATATAGCTGAAGGGTTCATTCACACTTATTGTTTAGTTGGTCCTAGTGATGCCTTTGCAAACCTGATGTGGACTTGGTTTGGGCAGTTTCTTGTCCTTAGAAATTTCTGATTGCTGTGGAGAATGTGCAAATGTGAGTGGACCATATGTTTAGTTAGATTATTTTAAAGGCAATGTAGCTGATTTTTACTGTCTTGAAAATGTAAATAAAATATTTATTTAGATGTGTCCATCACTTATCTAATACATTCTGAGATAATTCTTCACCATGATGAGCTGAGAACTTTTGACAACTTTCAGAGGCTAGCACAAGCTAACAGAAAAGCTAACAGAAACTAGAAGTGCTAAAAACAACAACCAGCGCCTCATTTAGTAGTCCAAGTGCTAAACTGTGAGCATAAACTGAAAAAACTAAAACGATAAAATAAAATATGGGTTATTTGCATGTGCTGCAAAACCGACTTGCACATCAGATTTTACATTCATAGTGTCTATGTGAGACACAAATGTGAGTTGTATCAGATTTTTATTCCCCTTAACTTATTTTGCACTTGAGCAAATACTTGATAAATGAGCACCCAAGTTGCTTTCAGGGAACGAATACTAGACAGAACTATGCAAACTAATTTCCACTTGAGTAAATGCTTTTACAATTGGTGCAAAGCTCATTTTAAGTTTTCCATTTAAAACTGTTAACAGAGTCTTTTAGCAGACCAAGGCTACATAATGATCACATAAGATATATGTCAATAAATGGCAAGCAAATAGGCTTTGTGCACGAAATGTCAGGAGACTTGTTTATATTCAAAACAGCTAAAATTCGTACCAATGAGTATTTCCTGTTAGCATTAGCATTTAGACACAAACACAAATAACAGACGGATGTCTTTTGATGAAGTATTCTTCTGTCATCAATCATCAATTTCACTCATCAAATTTTAAGCTATTGATGTGCTTTTTAGACTGAAAAGAACCACGCTGTGGATCTGAGTTAGAACACAGCTGACTAGCCCGCGAATTCTTAACATTTGAATTTTTTAATGGCACTTTACAATGGGACAATTTACTTCCGAAGCCAGGGCGATCTTTCCCTGTTGAGCTCCACTGACGTTCCATGCACAGAGTCTTTTCATTACACCAAGAGTAATACAATTTTACACTTTCCTAAAAGGATCAGAACTATTTTAGTCACATTATGTGTTGTTACTGATAAGATTTTTGTGGTTTATTGTATTTTATTGCTCTTAGCTGTAAGTGAGCTTTAGAAATAAACTTTGACATTGGCGTTGGCAACTACTGCGATAGCCAGGGCAGTCATGTGTCTTTCAGTTTATCCTTCAACATGAATAAATAATGCATGGTATTGTAGCGCTACATGGAGCTACATCTAAAAGCGCTCTATATTCAGCATCCAGGAATGTACATCTCATTCATTGCCTTTTAAAGTGGAACAGGCCAAGGACTAGTGTGCCAATAGAAAAGAGCAGTTCTTCATAATGTTCATTATCTGTGTTCTCAAAGAATCGGACAAAAGATACATCCGAATTAGCATCAGAAAGCAAGGGTTGACTGCAAGCTCTAAAGTCAAGTTACTAAAATAAAAGGAATCTACCTTGTTTATGCTATAAAACCCACTGATGTGAGTGATCACCATCTTTCACCATGTCTATTTTTGATGATATCTTACCACACTCCTCTCTCTCTCCACCATCTGCCTCTATATATTTTCCTATTGAAGGTCCGTGTAGAAGCTGCCAGACGCCGGAGGGTACACTGCCCCCTACTGGCTCGCCCTGGCTCTGTTCAGCGGACAGAAGGAGCAGGGCTTATTCCCACAGAGAGACCCCGATGCCCAAACACAATCCATGCGAGCACTGCACCTGTCCCGCTGTCAGAAAGCCCAAGGTTCTCAGGGTTTTTAATTAATCTGTTTCCAGGACGTTTCAAGGACTTTTAGTATTAATAGACTACATTGGAATTGTCAATGGACGATATGATCAATGACATAGGTTATCGCCTTTTTTGACTACTCAATAATGATAACCCCCAAGGCCCAAACCATAATAGTTATTGATGCGCTAATGGACAAACAGATTTGAAGGACTCTGAAGCAATTTCTCCAAGCTGGTTCTATAAAAAGTTTGAAGACAAGCCAGCTGCGTATAATTGAAGAATTTATTACCAAATCATTGGGCAAAACACTCACATCATCTTCTCCTATCACGTGTGAGGCAGGGAGACACTAAAACTTGCTAACACATTTAACTAACTGCAATTTCAGTCAGTCAAAAGACCTTTTCAAAAAGTTCCTCATACTACATTTTGTGGTACAGAATATCTCAAATGATGTCTCTATAGTATACATTTATATCTGTCCAACTACTTTCCAGCCTTCATAAATCCTTCGGCACATGGTTAGTATCCTCATGCATTCATCTTTGGCTGCAATTGTGGCTAAAGAGCATCACTTTAACAGACAGCAAAATGAAACTAGAGTGGACCACCCAAGAGAAGCCAATCTCTGCGTGGCTTTTGGCTATGATAAAAATAATTTATTATTCAATTCAGACACAGTAAACAGTGATCCATTTTAGTGAAAGAAGTACTGTATTTACAACAAACTTTTCGGTGTAAAAGATAAACTAACATGTCACTAAAAACGAAAACGCTAAACAGTGTATTTATAGTTTAAATGGCATTGCCTACTCCTCTGAGTCATTTTTTGGGCAATTTCAGCGCAAACTGAACAAACGAGCGAGTTTCAAGTCGAAATAAACTCATTACAAAGGCTTAATATGTGACATCAGCATTGATTTGTCCACTCAAAACTGTGTGCTGATCACAAATACCTGCTGTCAAACCAATCACACAACTGCTCTCCATCCTCAGCCCCTCCGTTCACCGTTTCCTAATGCTTTTTCAGCTGAACACTTTGTTTTAAATGGAAGTGGGAAGAGTTTAGATGGTTAGCTTCACTTTAACGTTATCTAGCTTACATGTATTAAACAACAAGTTTATTATTTGTAAGAAAGGCATTGAAAAACATGTATTTTTTACTGATCAAAGCCTGATTTCATAGAGATATATTGTTTCACTGCAGAATACACTTGACCAACAAACAGCTGGGTGACCTTCAACTAGAAATAAACATAATTTCAAAAGAAATATCAGTAATACAATAATAATACATCCATAAAAGCCCAACCCAATTGCAAATCCTAACAGAGCCGTGGCCTGGTGCTATCGAGACAGATGGTCTTCAGTCAGTGTTAGTTTTAGGGCGTAGGAAGTGTCTTTACTCGAGCCTTTTCCATGTCCACATTGTCAGATTCTCAGACAGTGAAGTGTGCTGGCCCGGAGCACGTGAGGCTGAGTGGGCGAACCCTGTGTCTACACAACACTAATACAGAACTGCTCTGGGATTATATTATATCCCTCTGAAAGTAGGTTAGGGGAGATCTGGAAGTCAAGTTAAATTCTGACTTTTTTTGGATGGATTTTTGATCTGATTCCAGTTTGAAGTTTATGGGGTTATACTTGAAACTTAACCGTCTAGCCCGAAACTGCTCAGATGGAACTGCTGTGAATAACACCTGGAACAATATTTGGTTTCAGAACAACATCGGTAAAGATTTAGTGGAATATAGTAATTGTCTAACCTCGGATAAACTGTTTTAAACCATTGCGGTGGCTTAATGGGTTGTTGTAGGACAAAACAACTCCCCGCTGCGCCATTTCTGCACCAAAACAACACTTGCAAGTATGTGCAAAATCAACCGCATTTCACTGAAGTTTTGGGTCTAACAAGACAGCTACACTTCATCACTGGAGAAAAATAAAAAGTCAGCAAAAGCTTAATGTCTTGCTTTTTGAGATGACAGGACAGAGAAGAGCAGAGGATATGCAGGAGTCAAATGAACTTGTAAGTATTTGCAAGCATGCTTTACATCGAAAAGGGAAACGCCGCAGAGGAAAATTAGGCTAAAACAACAAGACCCGGTTAGTGACATTCTTGACAGCTAAAAACACAGACACTCACTTATCCAACTGTCCAGCAATAAAAGATGCCCTAACAAAAAAAAGATGTATACTTTGAACAGCAGCACTTAAATTAGGTGCACCATTGATTTTGCAAGATGAGCGAAAAACCTTTAACAAAAATGAATGGGTGTTTTTTAAAGATCCCTATACAAGACTAGTATTTTTCAAACAAATAACTAGATAGGATACAGAGAAGTGCCTCTTTTTAGATATACTGTTATATGATTTCTGGGAGAGAAGTGAATGGATCGCACGGCAAACGCACAGGATTCACTGCAACTACCAGAATACAAGAATAACAAATATACATTCTTAACACTGAGTCACCTGTCTGTTAGCAAAAGTAGGAGGTGTTCACATGACTGCAGAATGAGTCAACACACACATACCGCTAAAAAATAATACATGCAGTATCCAATTATCAGTGGCAAAAAGCGATGATTAAACCTGTTGCAATCTTAGCCAATGCACTGCGGGCTATCCGAGGTGTCAAATGAGTACAAAATCACAGGACTCTCCTAATATGAGAGAAGGAAGTTCAGCATTCAACATTTGCAAATTCTTTTAATATGTTGAAAAATGGGTCTATATCAAGTCTATAGGTTTTTTACAGGGAGGTATTGTATGTATCTTTCTCCCTTTTTTCATAATGTTTTTTAACTTGTTCCACATTGTTCCAGAGTGCAACAGCAGCATTAAACTTTCCCTCTGTCCATATGCTGCATAGATATTTTTTAAGTATGCACAGTATTAATATCGTAAAATCCTAAAGTAACTATTGCCAATTTTGTTCAATAGAAAATGAACTGTGATATTAAGACGTTTGACACCTTTCAAATGCAAAGATAGATGTAGATTACCATTTGATGGTCTACAAAATGAATGTATCTAGGCTGTCTTCAAAATAAACTCAAGCATAAGACTATAACAATTTGTGGATAGGCTACATTGTTATTTTAACACTTATTGTATATAATGTTTTTTCATTTGTAGGTTTGTATTTTTGGTCCACCTGAACTGCAATAAATCTAAATCCATTTTCAATGTATTACCTTGTTTGAACAGTGCGTTGCAACACTGGAATGTCCCCATTGTCTGACCAGTAAACGCAATCTTATCTCATAACTCGTTGAAGTAGCATTACTGCACAAGCCATAATGCTATTCCTCTTGTATTTCTCTAAGCCTGTTGCCAGCTATCTTTGCAAAACTACCTCCAAATCCACCGAAAAGAAAGATAATCAGCCGCGAACTAAACTATTCCAAAAAAAAAAAAAAAAAAACATAATAGGCTACAATATCAGTGAGCGATTCCCATTGAAGAGCCTTATGTCACACTGTCATTGACGGCTGTTCCATCGCCACGACAACAAGAGGACATCCCCTCTGCCTGCTCGCTCGCCTGGCTGCAGAGCACAACACACATACACCAAACGCACACGAGAGGACAGCGCACAACAGGAACCGAAAGCACAGCACAAGTCAAGTCTTTTGCATAGGGCGTAAGAGCGCACAACACGTTCAGAAACAAAACACAGCTTGATCAGTTGTTGACCGACTAACCTGCCCAAGTGTATCCGTCCAGTTCAGATCTTGCCATGTCCGAAAACAATCAGTATCCGTGCGCTAAAAAACAACAAGTGGATCCAAAAAGGCGTCAAGTTTTAAAGTGCCGTAAATGTTCCAGCGCTGTTCTCCGTCAGCCGCACTGCTTTCCTTCCTTCCTTCCTCCCTCGCTGGTTTCCTCACCCCTCGCCGGAGTGTTTACATGGGTCTGGTGGCGCGGTCAGAGGCAGTCCGGTGATAGGTGAGCGGTGTGTGCGCGCGACTGTATGAGAGAGAAATGAGAGGAGTGAGAGAGCGAGGCAGAGAGAGAGAGAGAAAGAGAGAGAGAGAGAGAGAGAGAGAGAGAGAGAGAGAGAGGGAGCCCAGAGGAGTAAAGCCCAAGCGTGACGCACGGCCAGAAATAGACAGGAGGGGCCAAGGCAAGGGGAGACGCATGCGCAACGAGGAGGGAACTTTTGCAGCGACGTAAATGAGACTATCCTGCACTGAAGGCTTTAAAATATGTTCTGCTGCTGCACTTTTATCATTTTAACAGTTATTATAAGTGCTCAATTTGATTGTATTTGTATACTAATAGTGTTTTAATCTATTATAGGGTTGTTGCTAAAAATAAAATAACAATGCATGTGATTTTAATCAAGAAGATGACAGTCAAACCTATGGGGAAGTGATTTGGAGGAACAGTTTTTGTAATAAATGCCAAAGATGAACATATATTTTGCTTATGCTTAGAAAACTTATGTTGAAACTAGCCTTAAAATTGATTATTAAGGAAAAAATGTGCATCAGTTTTCTCGCCACGTTGCCAAGTTCAAGCAGATATACTATCAAAAGCCTAATCAAAACTAGATACTCATTAGTGTTGTCTAAAAAGCTTATTTCTGTCTGTACCTTACATTCAAAAATTTGGTTTGACATTTGCAGAGTCAATCGTTTTCTGTGTGCAGTGGATTAGATGAAATAATCTGACATTAAATGCGAAGTTCCATGCTCACTCATTTTAGTTTTAGATGAGTTGGAAGTAAATAACAACAACAAAAGCTTTCCTTTAAAGTAAAACAACAAAAATAGATTGCAGTATCAGCCCTTTCCCTCGGCCTCTTTAATCCAGCTCATAGCGTATAAAGTTTACGTCAGTCACTGTTGTTTTGCTGTTATACAAGTGTGTGTGCTCTGGATATCCCAGCTCTGAGATCAATAACAAATGTAGCTCACACATCAAATCAATACCTGTCTGTCACTAGGCCGCGCTGGACACACAAACAAACTAAGTCAACACTAGATTTGCTCATGACACTCACACATGTGCTTCACTTACACCGCCATAACCAGAACTATAAAAGCATGAAATGATGGTGACATTTGACCACATGACACAGACTCACTGCACAGGCCCAGCTGCAGTAAAAGGATCTGACGTCATGAGTCATTTTGAGGGTAAACTGTCTTTTATCAACAATACTGTGTGTGCTTTGAGACCAGTTTTGACAAGTTTTGCTTAGTATAGTGTTTACTGAGCGCATACAAATCTGGAGGGCTGCAGTCAACCAAGGATATTCTGTATTGACTGAAATCAAGTTTTGTTGACAGATTAGTCGACTAAAAGGGGGCATGGCTAAAGACAATTAAATATTTCAATCTGTGATCTGATGAAAATGCACCTATTTATGCAGAAATAGTGTTCAAAAAAATCTTTCTACAAACTTTTTATAGTTGACAAACAACATTTTGGTTGACTGAGACACAACTGATCGAACAATCAACTAAAGCTTTACAAATCTGCTGTAAAAAAAAATAACCCATAGATAGTCGCAGGCAGCATTTTTGAAATTTGTCTTTCTTATTAAATGAAGCAATAAATAGCAGTACATTTCAGTGACCCTTACCTTTTTGTTGTTTACACTGAATAGATTATACCCTAAATCTGTATAATCTAAAAGTCTACTTTCCAACAACACATCAAGATGCTTGTCAGAAACATGTTTTCTAAAACCATTCGAATAATTACACAGCTCTACCAGATGATAGCATAAAATATGATAATAAAGGTTAAAATGGAACCATGATAAAAACATGTTGTACCTTAAAGGGTCTATACTCAATTTTCTACATTAAAATAGCATAAAATCAATTTCCCCCAAGCACGGAGATCTTGTTAATGTATCTATTCAGGTGGAACTTAGTCCGCAATGTCCTGACTGTGTTAAATAATGTCCTATTAGTTCACCAAACTCCACTAAGTTTGTCAGTTGTTGCTGTTAGCATTACGGCTAACTCCCATTAGCATACTAAAACATCACACTCATAACAGCTGCGGAAAAAATCTTTAAAAACATATCGTGATGAACAATTCAGAATGTATTAAGTTGGTAAATATGTTTGCTTACATTATTAAGGAAGCAAAAACAAGTATAGTACCATTCATCTAACAAAAGTGAACTTGTTGTACAGAATTAAGCAGACGAACTCACTCAAGTCAATGTAATAAGCTGTCGATTAGAGAGTAATTTAGAAAAGTATTTGAAATGTTTTTTCTTCAAACTACTCTCTAGTTAAATTAATAGTCTAATTGCCATAGCACCAAACACAATAAGAGACTTTGAAGTGTTACGAGACAAATCATAATGAATCATTGATGTCTTTAAGGTGCATTATGGTCGGTCACGGCTGGTTTCTACAGAGATGCCATTGCTTTTCCTGGAAGTTTCACACTATGACACGGCACATTTCTTGCATATTTTCAATTAGTGCTTCCTTAAAATACCTTTAAAAACATGCAATGATTAAAATATGCTTTGATCATGTTTGTATGTGTCGTCTTTGCAAAAGAACTGGCTTGTTGTTACGTAACCTGGAAGATAAATATGTTTACTGTGGAACATATCAGGCAAAATAGTGTCACATGACCAGAAAAGTGACACAGATTATCTTTAAATTAACTTACATAAACAATACTTTTTGCCCTCCTTCTGTTGTGTTGCATAAACATAGCGCGAGGCAGTGTATCTACAGTGGTTTATAAAGTAAGAATAAGTGCATCTATATTTAGCTTGAAGGCCCAACAGTGCATAATTCATATGCATGTGATAATAAATAAAACATGGTGTATACATCGCTGTTCACCCAAGCTCACGGCATGGACTGCTGAGGTTTGCAAAGGCTCTCTCCCACTCTGCAAACAAAGATGGACTCTGGGTGAAATATAATGGGCAGCTAAGTATATACAGCATAAAGTGAGACGTGCAACACCTTGAGCAAAAAAACAAGTTTGAGATGCTTGATTCAGACGGAACAATGTTATGCAAAATTTACTTCTTATTACTTTATTCTGACTTAAAGATAAAAAAAATATAAGATGCTCTTCATAAAATCTCTATATTTGCTCTGGATTCTGGATTTTCAACCCGTGTGTGCCTCGCCTTAATATGTTGTCAGGTGTGTCTTAGATTAACGCTTTTATTTTGTTTTTTATTATTCTGTTTGCTTAATATTATTTAATTTTATTGTATTTGTATTTATTTATTGACTGAGTGAGTGTCATGAGCAAGTATATTGACCAAATAATAAAGCAAAACCATAACCCTTACCAAGTTGAAAAAACAGTGTCACAAACATTATAAAACCAATATATTAACCACATTTAGTTAGATGGTAGGGCTGCAACAATTTAATTGATTAATCACAGCTAATTGATTATTCCAGGAAAACTAACCAATCATCATCATTATCATAAAACCCATTTAAATAAGATAACACTTTATGATTTCAGAACATATTATCTTCAGTTTACTTGCTAAGCAAAATGACCTGTCAGTGGTATACTTTTTGTACTAAAAATAAGAAAACACATCTTGTTCTCCTTAAAAAATAACTCTTAAGGTGAAGTAAGGAAAGAAATTGCATGCCACCTGCATAAAAAAAAGAATCGAATAAATTGACTTTACAGAATCTGCTCAAACCCAGATAATACCGGTCTAAACTTCGCAGTGTTGGTCAAATTTCTTAAAAACGTGACATTGACCAACCTTTTACAACATTCAATTAATTAAAGAAATAATCAACAGGATAATCAGTTCCCGAATAATTGTCCTTGTAAATAGTGATTTGGTTAGTCTTTTAGTGGTGTGCTATAGAAACATGCACCAGAATTCAGAAAAAGTTGCCATTATGACCACTCTTTACATTCATAAATCGCTTTAGCCAGCCTTGATTTCTGCATTTGTAAAAGAACCACAGCCGCTTTTATACTGAGAGTTGCTGCTGTCGTATTGTACTTTCTTCTGCCTGTCTGACATTTATTTGTTGCTCACTTTAATGCGTTTTGTCATCGCGTGTGTCTAAAAATGTGTGTGGCCTTTTACAAATTGCTCGAACTTGGAAATAGCTGCTTGAGTTGCCGCTGTCCTCAAAATAATTGCACAAATAGGCAAGTTAAAGGTGAATTGAGTAACTTTTCAGGTAGTGTCTGCCACCTGCTGCATCTCTACAATGGATTTAGACATCGATCTATGACTTTTAGTTTTGTCGGTTCAGTTCCATAGAATCTGTTCAGCCAATATCGTAGGTCAAATTTTTTAAAACTACAAAACATACAAACTACGACCTATTTGCAAGTCAAGATCTACTGCTGCTTCTTTTGCAGACGACTTAAGATATATATATTTTTTATTTTGCTACAACTATGAAATAATGCAATTAATACAGCAACCGACCATCCCATCATCAACCAAAAGCAGTAGACCAATAGTTCTATATTATTGAAATTTTTCAGACATAAAAAGCTGCTGTAGTGTGAAATAGATCAGGAAATCCGACAGAAATTGCTTCATAAAACATTTTAAGAAATGTGCAAACATTATTAAGACCTACAATGGCAAATTTAAGACCTTAATTAAAACTTTTCTAGTTAAGGCTCTTTGAAACTTTTCAAGACCTGACAGAAATCCTGATTTAACTGAACGGTCCAGGCAGAGTAAGCTATTAACTGATTTACAGTATATATTGTCCCATAGCATCTCATAATCTGAGAAAATTCACTCACAAATGTTTTAGTTGTTACTTGCACTATACATAACTGTTCAATTTCTTATGTTCCGAGAAGAAAAATAAATCCATTTCAGTCTATACCCCGGTTATTGGTTGAAATCAAGTATCAGACGATAAATAAAGGCAAATTATTAAAAGCGGCACTTGAACTGAAAAAAGCGAATCTGTAAATTGTTAATAAATGCAGTAAGAATTCATGTTTTAGCTGTATTTTTGACCAATACACCTGGGTCACAATAAACTAGATGTCCAATAAAATATGTGATTTTATGATTTGGAAAAGCTATGACAACTACAGTTAAGTTATAGAGCACTTATAATACATACTGTTCAGGTAAAAATCTGTTTGCAATGTTCCGTCTAATAATGTACTTTTTTCACTAATATCCAGAACGCGCATTTGTTTATGTTGTTATCACTTCAGCAAACTTCTAGTAGCTTACTGACACAGATTTCAAAAAGTTGCAAAATAGTGTGTCAAAAGACAAAGTAATGAACAATTTGACGACTCGAAAATGCATTACGGGGAGCGGTCAAAACTTGTGGACGTTTTTACACTTTTAAACAACCGGGTTAAAGGTTTTTCTTCCCACTTCTGGTCGTGCCACAGAAAGCTGCCTGCTGAACACAAATCCTCGTCCCCTTCGTACACTGTATTTTTGGCTGCTGTGGAAGGTTCTTGTTTGGACATGACCAGCTTCAGTTAAGATGACTCTGAACTTACCCTGTCCCTGTTTGAACTGTAAATACTTTTACAATCACAACGGGTCAGGGAAATGTGAACCAGCACTTCGTAGGGGGAAAGTTCAGTTCAGTGGGAACACAAAGGCTGCATTTATGTTGGTATAATGTCCTATATAGTTTAGGACTCCACAAGTAGGCTCATGCATATGATACTTATCCGATACTAGATCTTAGAACATATTTGGTCTGAAATAAGCTCCTAGAATAGCACTTAAAATATTCTGTGAACAGATTGCAGAAAAAAACATTTGAAATTAGAACTACAAGTTTATAGCAACAAATAAGTTAACAAAAGATAACTCAGATTAAACAGCAATGTCAAAGAAAAAAGGCAGTTTTTGTTTTTGAAACTTAGTTTTTATAGTTAATGCTGATACAGATTATTTTAAGTTTAAACAAAGCAATAGCCTATAGGTTATGTAAATATTTTTTGTTTGTAGTTTGAGCCTACTTTTATTATTTTCACAAATCATAAATTAAAATGACAAAAAAACACTCAGACATTAGTGTTTACTGTTTAGGCATTTTTTTTTTTGCAGCTTAACACCAAAACATTAAGCTTTATAGTGATGTTTTCAAAACAATTAAATAATTATTCAAATGAATGAGCACTCATCTAATCAGTCCACCAAACATTATTTAGCCCTATTTAAAAATAAAGTACATCACATTGTAGTCACAATTGCAATATTTGACTACAAAAAAATAACATTGGATTAAATGTTTGTTCAAAATTGTCTAGTCCTAGATCAGATTTAGAAATTAGAATTTTTTTTGCCATATAAAATATGAAAATCAACAAATGATATAATGTATATTTATTTAAACTAAACTGATACAATAAAGACATGCAAAAAATATGGCTTAAAATACGATCCTTTCTTACATCTATTCTACCATTTCTGACATTATTTGAGGTTTATGGGACAAAACGCTCATTCAGAGGCAGAGGATCCATCTGTCTATGAACATTACATAACATTTTAAGACTTCTTTTATAGTTATTCCTGGCAGAACATATCCCAGAGTTAATGAGGGGTCACATAGAGATTGGGAAGCCCCTGCTTTCTATTCTGGCCCGCTTGGCCCTGACTCTGTTCTACACCCGGGTTAATGTTTGTATGGTGCAAGGGGGTATTTGGGGGGTTATTGTAGTGTCCCAGGAGGCGACAGGTGCCACGCCACTCGACACCGCGCTCCGAACCGCGCTGAAAGAAGGGCAACAGAAGAGCAGTGTGAGGAGATGAGTTCGGACAGAGAGATGAGAGAGAATATCCCAGGGGGCAAACGGGACGTCCCATACAGGAATAGAACATCAAGTAGTGGTAGTAACAGCCTTTTACGCAAGAGCTTTCATAATCAGCACTCATCCAAGACAAAGTAAAAGTATTTGGATGTTTTCTGTATCTAAGTGACCCTTGCATCAGAGGGGCCAGACATTTGGTCAATAAAGGTGTCACAAATATGTATTATTATGATTTGCTTATGCTTTATTGAAACTGTTGCTTACTCAAAACATTGCTGAGGTTGACAAAAGGTGATGGGAGTGGGAAACTGTTTTTGTTTGATCACAGAGCTGCATTGAAGGGAATTATTATGAATCACAATATGGCGGTATGCCCAAAAAGCAGTTTGTCACAGAAATGACATCATGCTTAAATGTGTATCACCGTATTGTTCAGCTCCACGTCTGACGGAACCTTTATTGCACATTTATTCAAGCTGAATCTGCAGTGTTGGATTTGTATTGCACTCACATAGATGTTATCCAGTTTGAGTAGAAAAACTTGCATAAAAGTATCCTCATGCGACAATTTGGGCAAATACGTCTGAAGGACTGAGAGCTACCAACTAAAAAAATATGATCTAAGCAGTCCATAGTCAAAAGCAGAGATAAAGAAAAAAAAATCTTTTGGAGACCTTAAAGTTTACTTTTTATGATGAATAATTTTATACTAAAAAAGACTTACACATTTTGAACTGTGATAATAAAAACACAGTTTAAATTTCGTCACAACATAGAACTTTCTTTAATACCCATTTGATAAAGTTATACTTTAAGGGAATGGTCTTCAGTTCAAGTGACTGATGTGTCTCCAGGGTTCACCTGGACCTGACTGTGATGTGTCTCAGAGTTCACCTGGACTTGACTGTGATGTGTCTCAGAGTTCACCTGGACTTGACTGTGATGTGTCTCAGAGTTCACCTGGACCTGACTGTGATGTGTCTCCAGAGTTCACTCGGACTTGACTGTGATGGGTCTCCAGAGTTCACCTGGACTTGACTGTGATGTGTCTATGGAGTTCACCTGGACATGACTGTGATGGGTCTCCAGAGTTCACCTGGACTTGACTGTGATGTGTCTATGGAGTTCACCTGGACATGACTGTGATGGGTCTCCAGAGTTCACCTGGACCTGACTGTGATGTGTGTTTTGACAGACGTCCCAGAAGCACTAAATGATGGGTCAAATGCAGAAAATGAGAAGGTTTTTATGTAACATAAAAATAACTAATGTAATGTAAAATGACCAACGTGTCTATAAACCAGTTCTGATATAGATCAAACTTTCAGAAACTCAGAAAACATTGTTTGACTTCCTTATTCTTTTCTTTTTAGTTTTAATATTTGTATTATTTAGGCCTCTTTTGATATTGTATCTAGTCACTTTTTTGTAAATTAATCTATAATCTTTTTCAAACAATTCACCAACTTAATAAAATATAGTCTTGATTCTAATCCACATAAAAGCTTCTGACCTATGCCTTCTAATTAATTAAAAACTTGATATTTTGCTGCTCGGTTGCGTCACTCTTGTCCTTTAAAAATGTCATGTTTATGATATTTCTGCTGAGTTCAGTGTTTTGGGTTTGGTCGTGTTAATGAACAGAGCTTTTGGGGTTAGTCTGAGTTCATTCTGACATTTAGAAATATGACGTTTGAGATCCCACCGCTGTGAAACAAAGTGTGAGCTGAACTTCCCCGGTCACCAATTAGGATTACATGAGAAGAAGAGAAAGAGTGCAGAAAGTACGATTAAAATGACAAAAATACTACAGTAGGTGGCAGGAATCAGTTGTTTTTACTTAACATGGAAACTTGTTTTGATTAACTGCAGTTTACAGTCTCTGCAAAGACATTGATACAAAATACATTTTCAGCTTAATTTTTGTGCATTTTTGTGTATTCTTCAATCTATGTGTTAACCAGTAAATCCTTTTTTAACTGGTATATAAGTTAATCGAGTGTTGACGTATTTGAATAATCAATTAACTTGTGGCAGCCCTAAAATGCAAACGCTTTTCCAATAAATTTCAATTTTGTTGGCAATGTTCTTCGTACAATTCCTGACATCTTGAAAGTTCCTAGAAGCCGTATTGGAAGCCACAGCATGAATTAGTGTATGAAGTCTCTAAGCTGCGTAATTGCCTCCAGTTGTTCTATCTATTCCTATCCCGGTCTGTGTCCGGGCCCGTCCCGTAAAGCCCTGGGTATTCAGGGCTGTCCCAAAGGAGCGCTGTACTATGTGAGCACTATGGAGAATCCTCTTTGGTCCTTCAGGCACCGGGAATGTCCAGGATAGAGTTACAATCATAAACTGAATGAACTAGAGCAAGAGAGAGAGGAGAAAACGGAGACAAGAAACTGTATCTGTAAAACAAGTTAATAACAGTTTTTGCAGCAAGACAAATTCAGTCTTTGTCATTGAAACAACTTCTAATTAGAGTAGCCAAGTCCACCTCTTTATAGCAACTTTAGGCTTCTTTTTGTGTAAAGTCTATGCCATTTTTGGTCGTCACGGGTTGCGTTTTTGGAGCATTTGCTCCAGAGCAGCCCGTAAAACAAATTATTCTCAGCAGTTTTTCAAGTTTGAGGCACCAAATATACCCACTAATGACTGAAATGTGGACTTTTAGAGTGTTTTATGTAGGGCTGTACTCGACGTATCGATATCGGGATATATCATGATGAACTTGGCAAAACGTATATCAATACAGGGAGGTGTATCGTATCGGGATACTTAAACTCGTAAAAATGTTATACTTCTGACCCTGGACTGCTGCTTTAAGGCTGAGGCTGTTGAGGTGAAAGGGACTTAACCATATACTTTTATCAAACATGAAAAACAATATGAAAATACACATTTTCTGCATTTTGTTATTCTACATTACATTCTTAACATTGATTTTAAGGAGTCCTGCACTCAAAAGCATGTTGACAATATTTTTACAGGTTATTATAAAATACTTTTCTATAGTTTATTTTTCTTTCTACAAATTTATCTTTATGTTTAGTATGGAGGGAATTGTATCGTGATATACAAGTATCGGGATACATATCGTATCGTGACTCCTAGCTGTATCGGAATACTTATTGTATCGGAAGGTTCTTGGCAATACCCAGCCCTAGTTTCATGTTTTAAAGTCTTTATTCATGCTAAAAAATACAATTAAAACTATGTAAATGATTTAACACTCGTTCTGCAGTGATATACAGTGTTTAATTCATTGTTATTTTAATGACTTCCTTACTGACAAGCTGCGGTCGCTTAATTTCGGGCTTTTTTTTCCAAAGTTTTGTAGTTTTTTAAATTCTGGCAAAACTGTCCTGATCTTGTTTCATTGACAAACCAAGTATCAACACTTTTGACAGCACTAATGGCAAATCATCCAAATCTAGCTATACCAGATACTATCTCTGACAGTTTCATAGAGATGAGACACCAGGCAGGCACAAGTTTTGGCTGCTGCCTGCTGTCCTGCGTCTGTGCCAGCCCTGATGTGTGAGAGTGTGCCAGCCTCCAGCGGTCGCTAACTTAACTCATTACTCCCTCGTTTATCTCGTTAGCTGCGGATTGATCCTTCGGAGGCCAGCTGCACGTCATCACCAGCCCCCGCTAATCAATACTAACAACCGGGGGACGAGTTTAAGTGTTACGCAACCTCATTATCTTGCCAGCGCCACTGCAGGAGGGGAGATTACAGCGTGACACCCCAAAGTCAGCAGAAGGGCAGAGCTTCCTGTTACGGGCAGGAAGTGGATTCAGATACAGGGTTTTGCTGGTTATCAGATGGTCAGCTGCTGTTATACTGTGTGGAAATAGATACAAGATCATACCTAGGAGCCAATGCTAATGCAGGGGTCTGAGAATGTATGGACAGAAGAGACCCCCCTGGACAGTATATGTGACACAGCGATATATGAGCGCTCAAGGGGGCGCATAAATAATGAAAAACACCAGAGAGTAATATATAGGCAATGACAAGTTATAAGAAATGATTCAGATAACATCAATAAAGAAATCTACAAAGGATTGTCGGTTTACGTTGCACATGCATACACTAACTTATCTACGTTTTTCAGAGAGAAAGGCACATATTAATACTTGCAATGACTTTTTGCACAATAAACATGACTTTTTTATTTTAACTTAAATGCAGCCATACCTCAAAAACAGGAACGAAAACCTTGCATGTATTGTTTGAGGTTAGTACCACTTTTGCCCAAAAGAAGTGAAAGCATTTTAACACAGCTTTATATCAATCTGGTCACCACATTTTATTATTGCTCCTCAGGGACAGCAGATGGAAACTGGCTGTTTGGCTGTAATCTGGTACAGATCATCTCTGTTTTATGAGCATAATGTCTCTTATACATCGCCCCTTCGAAAAAAGACTAAACTTAACATACATCATCTGAATGCGGGTGGGCATGATGGCAGATTGACTAGCTAATCAGGGACACGCTTTGTCTGTCTGTATCAAAACATGGCCACTTATAAAGAAAATATACATAAAATAAATATCACAGAGACTGAAGAACACAGTGGATTTCTTAGGAGTCAGTGAACGAAGTACAAATCTCTTTTAATAACAAGTAAGAGAAGTATGCTATTGTTTTAAAAGATAAGTGATACGTTTATTTACCCTTTAAGCGCCAAAGTAGCAATTCTGCACCAAGTCAGTTCAGGCTCTCTGTCTTCAGACTTAGTTTAGTCTTTATTTGTCAGGGACCATGTACAAAATTCATTAATCTTAATAAAAGAAGAGATGAACTGCACCAGATTTAGCTACTGCTACTTTCCATCTGCAGTCCTTTTTAGTTTAGTTTACTTCAGACTTTCGTTTCTGTTGAGTGTCAGAAGCATGAAAAATACCAAATTCAACTAAGTCCCAATGGCCTTTTCAAATAATACAAAGAAATATCAGTTCAAATTCTTCACGTGACAGTTTTAAGACTTTATAATTACAGAATTGTGTTTCAACTGAAAAACTCTGGTGCCTAAACGGTTAACTAACATTTTTTTTAAAGAAGATTATCATTCATTATAGCACATCTCCATAATAAATTCTTTAAGGTTGCTGAACACAAGGCCTGTAGTCAACTATGGAAACTCTTGATGGACTAGAAACAAGGCCAGTCAATTGATTGGGCGACTAAAACATTTGGCAAAAGCTATAAAGAATCAATAAAACCATGCATTCATTCTTCATGCAAAAAGTACTAGTAAACAATGTGATAATCAGTGGTGATGTATCATATCAATTCTTACAATATAAACTCAACTAATATAAATGTTGGCCAACTAAGACTCCCTAAGCCAATTTTGGGCAACTGAGGACCTACAACGAAAAACTAGCAGTGAAATTTTACTTTTGCAAAGTAAAAAAAAATCACATGAACAAAACAAAATTCTTGCTTTAGAATATCTTGAGATCAATGACACAAAGAAATAATTGTGTTAAACATTGCAATCTAGTCTGAGACAGCAAAATCTTTAGTCAGAAATGATTTGAGGTACTATTTGAGGTAGTTACATTCGAGTAAGTCAGTACAGTATAAGTACAGTTGAATCCACCAGTGAGCCTGCTTGCTGCATGGCTGCTAGTGTCACACAGAGCTTGTTCCTCCTCTGCTGATGCTTAGGGAGTGCACCGCGAGGCCAGGCCCTGTTTAAATCTCTCTATGTTGTATACACACATCATCTTTTTGCATCAGCATAGCACCATCAGCATCAAATATGCATCGAATTACATAAGACAGAAGAGTTACGTAAGTGTACTCTGCCCCACGGAGCGTCAGAGTGCGCTCACGCTGAGAAATAACGAAGCCATCCTTAAAACCAGGGCTACAACACAAGCACCGCATCAGAGGAGGAGCAGGAGCTAAAAATAACCAGCCAAATTTCATCTAATTATGTAACTACTGCAGAAATGTACATGAAACATGGATGGACCAGAGGAATTATGCTGGATACATATGACAGAGCTGTTTTACAGTTATGATGAGAAGAAACTTGTCAAAATCAGCATCTTATTCTTCGACTGGTGGACAAACTCTTGACCCAGTTTGTCAATTCTGTTCCAAACAGTCTCAATGAACAAAGAAATATGTTGATTAAATGAGTGTATGTATAATTGACAAGTGTTTCCATTTGGAGTAGCGGCTGATTGGAATCTATCCCATTGACTTTGGGCTTTAACCCTGGGACAGTGGCCAACTCATGGCACAGTTAATAGAGACACAGACAATCATTCAGTTTCTCATTTGGGGAAAGTACAGTGTTGCCAATTGACCTGTGTGTTTTGAATCAGGGAAGAAGACGGAAGTACCAGGTAAGAACCAACAAGATTTTGGCAATCAACATTGTTGACTTTTTTCATATGTTCCCTTTCTAGAAGAAAGGCTCAAAATACAATTTCTATACCCTATAGAAATATATTTTATTTTACCATAGCAACATTGGGCCTCTAGTTTTTTCCATGCCATTGAACTCTGCGGCTTTTATACCGACGCAGCTAAATGACAGATTCTCATTGACTTCTCATTGACTATAAAAAATGCAGTTTATAAATGTACTTTAAAAAAAAAAAAAGTATCTAGCTCTAGGCTAGCTAACTTTTTTAGTTGTAAATGAGCAAACTTTGTGCTTTCCATTAAAAAGTATAAAAAAAATGCAGCCCATTATGAAAAAATTAAACTGTCTGGGTACTGTCTGAATTGAGTTATAAAGAATTTTAGTTCTCGTCAGGAGCCGAATGCATTCGAAAGATTTATGAAAGGAAGATTTAAAACCTAAATCTCGTTTGCAGTGTAAAAATCACCCCACCTTTAACTTATACAAGACACATTTTTAAAGAAGTGGCTCTCAATTGGAACTAAACTGAGTAAAAAATAATAATGTATTGCTCAGCCCTATGTTAAAAACAAATCTGCTCATGGACCTACACATCATTCTTTAAGTTTATTTATTAATATTTTTTTAAATGATTTTACATTGACAATCTTTTATGCACCGACAATATTCACGGTCGGCCTCTCTTTACATGACTTTATGTTCGCAAACCCAGATCACAGCCTCAGACGGTTAGTGAGTTAGATCCAGGTTTGTGGACATGTGGGCTGCTCTGTTTAACATCAGCTGGAATCACCACTGACAGCTCCAAGCCCAAGTCTGTCCAACTCAAATGAACTCAGGAACGGAGCGTGCAAAAGCAGGCCAACCTCAAGACATTTACTGTGGAAGAGGAAGTCATTAGAGGATTAGGACGTGAACTTTAAACTCTGCAGGAGATTAATTACTTTTTAACTGGTGTGAATGAAGATTCTATAAGACGATACTTATAGTTGTGAAACGAGATCATCACTGCCTGGCTAAGTCTACAGGATTTGCTTTAAAAAATAAATCTTTCTGGACAATTTCAGATGGCTGTCATTACCAAGTGCATTGACCAATCAGAGACAAGAATGTTAGGAATGAAAATAACTGCTCATGTACAGAACATTTGGGAAAAAATACATCCAGCTTTGACTCAAAAAATATTTTCTATAATTCTCTCTATAGAGTTTTTTAACCTAATATATTGTCAACAAAATAAACCAATAATTTGAACTTGGTTTTAGCATTTTTTTCAGACTAATTAAGCACCAAATGTGTGTTATTTTGTCATTTTTAACATACTGCATGATAAAAAAAAAAACTGTAAGAGTTACCTAATTGACAGCTATAAAGTTAAGATGAAACAAAAGAAAGTCAAAGATATGATTTAAGGATGTAGAAAAAGATAATGAGAGGGATTAAGTATTAAACACCATACTGTACATCTATTCAAAGCTTTTCTTACATAAATGTTAAGTAAACGGCTTTATATTTCAAGGTAAATCCACTGCACAACTCATCTTTCCACGCTACAACGTTCCTGACTTGTGTTCTTTGAAGCTAACCGTAAATCCCAGTACTTTGAATGACAAGACGTGCAAGGTGCTAGCCAGCTGTGCTAGCCTTAAGCCATAAGACCCGGAGAAAGTGAGAAGCTAGCGCGAGGCTAATCAGTCTTAATGCCAGATGCAGAGAGACGGCTAGCATCTCATTTTTAGCGCTACAGGGACAAGCCCAATCCTCCCTTCACCCAAATATGTCACAATATGCACGAGATTATAGAGAGAACGGGGTATTTGGAGAGCGTTTCAGATTTAGGCAATGTTTTGGAGAGGAATCCTTGTAATCTGCCCTACAATCAAACTGTTATATAATGTCAGAAACTGTAGATTCTTACTTGAGAAATTATGTAATCAAACAGTATTCAATTATAAATATAAATCACCTTAATCATGAAGAGGAGACTGGCGCCATCATTATCTGTAGCTCTTGTTTGAATTTGCATACGCCTGCCAAGCGCTTACTTGGCTGATTGTACTTTAGTTTTCCTTTTTTAATTCATTGTTGTTGTAATGTGGTTTACTTTTCGTCTATATCTGTAAAAAGCACTATTTAAATAAATTTTTCCATTTCAAGGAGCATAAAAAACGCTTTGAAAAGGCATAGTTGACTTGTCATGAACACTAAAGATTTTGCACAAATCAATAGTTTAAATTAATCAATAGATAGTTTAATAGAGAGTATTTTTATCATTTGAAAATATTAGCAGAATAAACAACAAGCAGTTATTGACCAGAGCGAGTTTAGTGGTCATGGAAAAACGAACTAGCAATACCAAGCACAATACGCTCTATTCCTAGAAGTTCGGGCACTGCAGCTTAATTTTATTAGTCTACCTGCTTTAACAATATATATAACCATATATAACCTAAATAAATAATTTGATTTTAATGTTATTTAACCAGAAATAGAAGTAATTGGGCTGGGCAATTACAGAGTGATATGCAAAAAAAAACAAAAAAGTGATATGTCTGTTTACATGGGGAAACTTTCTTCGAATAAAACAGCGAAACGGGACAAGAGCTAGCTGTTTGAATCGGGTATGAACTGGTCTGACAGACGTCTGTCTCCTGAAGCTTGAGACAGTGTTCTTTCTTGCCGTTTTTTCACTCACCTGAATGTAACTTTTAAGGGTCAAATTTCATTCACAAATGTTGATTTAGTAGCATAACTTGTTTTCTCACAGTGATAAACTTTTGTAGTTAGCTGACAACGGTGCTGTTTGTTTCTATGAGCAGCGTTTTTTTCTGCAGGTTGGGTACACTCACATTGCCTGTGTTGATAAACAAAAAATCCCTCTATATATTATATTTGCATGCACTGCAACTGATTTTCCTCTCAACGTGACAAAGACAGACACAGAATGACTTTGACAAAAGAGACATAAAGACTGTGGAGGCTCTGCAGAGGCTAAAACACTAATACTGACAAAAACAAAACATGACAAGCAAAAGCAGAACTTACAGTTACTATTTACATAACCTAGTAAGTATAATGTAAAAGCCACAGGTAAATACTCTTGTTGTCCTCTACTCAGCAGCATTCAGAGGTAAAAGTAGGCAAGACTAAGCTGAAAAAAGACAACCAGTGTTAAGTTGGCTAGTTCACAAAGCCACATTGTAGAATTTAGCTTGAGGAAGTGTCTGGGGAGAATGAAGTCATATGTTTCAGTTGCTATCTATACACTAGTCTAAACTGGCCCAAAACTGGCCAGAGCACAAATGAAAAACTCTGCCTTTAGAACACATGTCTAGTTAAAATGAGGCCTATACCTATTCCATATGATAAATGACAAAATGGAAAAACTAATAGTCTCTCCACTTAACCAATCTCAGTCATGCAAACGTGAGTCAGTGTCCTCAAATAACTGCTCTCCTCATCCTCAGCTCCACTTCCTCTTCCTCCTTAGGTCATGTGATCCTTCTGGGGTTCATATGATGTGAAGAATCACCACTGCAACAGTCGCAGACAAAATCCTCTCTGAAAGAATCTACCGCTTTTCAACGTCACCTTTGGCCTAAAGAAAGAGACCGATTATGACTGAAAATTTAGCAGCTGCCACCATCTACTGACTCCTTTGCTCTGCCTGCTGATTTTATAATCCATGAATCACATGCTGGTAAGAATCTTCTTGTGTAACAGTATATTGTGATGGAAAGACATCGTGGTATTAACTCATTCAGTTCTTAATTAGTCATCGCCTCCCACACTAACAGCTGAAGGAGCTACTTCAAAACAATGCATTGTAAGCATGCCACAATAAATGCTGTATACACGTTTTCCTTGTACCTTTTTCCTTATAGTTGACAAGATAAGATAAGCTTTATTTGTCCCACAATGGGGAAATTCCATTGCATGAGCACAAAAATAATTCAATTCAAGTCATTCAATTTCTACCGCCTGTTTGTAGGTCGCGGAGAACTGGAGCCTATTCCAGTGACTTTGGGCCTTAGGCAGGGAATACTCTGGAAGGTAGAGAAATAAAATATATAACTTGAATAAGACTTCCTCCAAACTAGGGATAGGACGATATTAAAATTTACACTCACGATTATTGTGACCAAAGTAATCGCAATTAACAATATCATCACAATCTTTACTAAACGTAAAAGTGTACAGTTTAAACGTATAGTGTGGAGTAATAAAACGTTTATTACTGCACACTATGCATGTGTTTGTACAACTACTTATTGTATTTTGGTCGAAGTGGAATCAACAATGATTCAAAGTGAACAAATGTGAACACAATGTTAAGCAAAAATCATTAACTTTGTGTCTGTAATTAACTCTGAATAGACACATAATTGTGATTATCATCATGTGCAATTATCACGATTATCACGATTAATGATAATATCGTATATTGTCCCATCTCTACTCCAAACAAGAGTATATTTATGCATTGAATAGAGTGATAGAGGAAATGAATATGATGCTTCTGTGAATAAATTGTGAACAATTCACAGGCATTTCCTAATATCTAAGACAACAAACCTCAACTAAGATGCTTCTTTACATGTTTAAGAGGTCATTCTTGGATTTTATAAATATTCCTGAGTCAATACTATGATCCAACTATTGATACTAGGACACTTTAGAAGCTATTTCGTCAATACTATCTACCCTTATGACTTTTGTAAACAAGACACAATTCTGTGTTTTCCCCTATAAAATTTCTATCTGATAAATGTTGACACTGTTGTTGTCTTGTTTGTGCAGAAGTCTCATTCTCGGTGGTCATTTAAGGCTGCAGCAGCACAGATCCAGAGCAGAGTTGGGTGAGATGGAGTGGACAGAATACAGTATGTTTCTCAGTTTGAAGCAGGAAGCCTCCGACAGCGAGCCACCTGTTCGTTTTGGCAAAGACCCTCATCAAACGACTGGCAACGGTGAGGGGAGGGCCGTGGGGACCGGAGCTGACAGGGGAACACTGCCATTTTGGGTTACATTCAGTTACAAAGGACAACAAATTACATGTTCTATTCTTGTCTCTATCTCTACTTCCCAAGGGCTACTGCTGCCAAAACTGATACATGTATATCGGCTGCAATAGGGAAGATCAGAATGGTCTAAAATTGAATCATTTACTATAGTTAATCTCTTCACATGTTACTTCTTTCATCATGTAGCCTCTGCAGAGCTTTCACAGTCTGTTTACCTTGCTCTTGTTTAATTCTTTAGAGAAATCAGATATTGGTAGGAAGTAATCACAATCTGTCTCAATCGCAAGTAAAAAAAAACAGCCTTAATGTGTGAACAAATATATCGCAATATTCTAAACTTAAACTTTTTCACATATGCAACAAGTTAATCAATAAATCACAACTAATTTAGTAATTGAATAATCGTTAACTGGTCTTTGATAGGTTCCAAAAATCCAGTGATCGCCGATTACCAAAATAATTGTTAGATGCAGTCCAAGCCCAGTCTTCATCTGCACACAACACATAGTTCTTTGTGATCAGATCACTTGTGCAAACAGTGTAATAAATATACTCTATTATTGCATCAAATGACTTGAAACATTATATTTGCCTGCCTGTCACAACAAGATGTCAAACATAAAAGGGTTCAATACTTGACACCATATTTATAATAAAACACTGTCTTTGGGCAACAGACTTTAGCTTTAAACTCTAAATATTTGTAATATTTCAATAGGGTCTAACAGCCTGATGTAGATACAAAAATAAATTGAAAACCAAAGTCAAATTTTGTCTTTTTGTTAGTTTCTAATTGTTTAATTAATTGATTTGTTTCAGTGGTGTGTATCTATTTTCAACATAGCTTTAGCCACAATAAGTATTTAGGTTTTGATATTTTTGACATTTTCTGCCTTGTTTAATATGTTGTCCATGTGCTTCTTTCATAGTCATCTTTATTTTAGTTTCTATATTTTTGTAAGAAGGTGAAAATCAAATCTTCAAAAAACATATGCAGCCTTTATTTCTAATTATTTTGTGTATATCCTAATTTGTAGAGTAATAAAAGACTTCATTCAAATCAACACTAAAAGTCCAATCCGTTCTTCATGGCTGAACATTTCAATTATCCAAGCTTATCTTCTTGTTTACAGGAAGAAACGACAGTTGAATGAATCTTAAAAGAACAGATCTATGTGGAGATATGACAAGGACAAGAGTGCAGTCATCACAAAGGAGGAGGAGGAGGTTTGGGCACATGTGACCTTCATTCATTCATGTTTCTGCTCCCACTGACATCCTGTGCAGTGACAGGCTTCAGCAGCTTCACTCTTAGTCATTCACTGCCTTTTCTTGACTGAGCTTTTATTGTACAGTAACGTTCAGAATACACGTGTGGCTAAATGTTTGTATATGCCTTGTATTCTCAATCACAGTTACTCAGATGTGACAGTAGCATGAATGATGAATCGAAGGCCATTGATCATGTGGACAGCTCACAAACATCAACAGTATGATCGTTTTCTGTTCATCTCTTCATAATAGTAGCTTTACTTACATGTGAGGTGAACATGCAAAGCTAGAAATTGAATCTAGAGCGAGATACAGTATATCAGCATGAACTTTAGCGTTGGCATTTAGACACAAAAGCATATTTTTATAAACAAATGTAGGTCCTTTGGTGAAGTTTTCTCCTGATTAGTATTTAACAACTCACAACTAGTGAAAAACCCATAGAAATTAGCTAAAGAGCAAATAAATATATTGGTAAGATGTAGCATTTTTGAAAATAAACAAGCCAATTGTGCTGAGTCAGTTGAATCATAATTATTGGCATATGACTGATGGCCTATTATAATCTTGTCTAAACATTATCACTAGAAAAGTATAAATATTTAAATGAAATATTATTGTTTTCATTTCCACCTAAGAACTTCTTTTGTGAGAACAACTGCTAACTATTCAGCAAATACTGTAGTATAAATAAGGTTTAGTTCGTTTAGTTAGGGCTGTAGTTGACAAAAGACACATGTCCCATTGACAGATCAAACAACTAAAAAGGGGGCATAGCAAAAGCTCTGGAACTCTGGAACTATCTGGAAAAGCATCACCCTAATGTGACCCAATCTGTGCTTGAAAAACTAAAAAATGGAGCTTACGCAAAAAACAATTTATACAGAAAATGAATAGTAAACAGTGCACTTATGTCTATAAGGGCAGTTTAGACTTAGATTGTACTGACCGATAGCAGACTAAGCAACAAAAGGACAACAGCTCTAGTTAGATAATTAATAAAAACTGTCAAATGTTTCATAGAGGCGCCTCATTGCATCCCATAAAAGCTGAAATTTTTAGCAATTGCTGAAAGAAGTATCTTTCTGATATTTTTGTTTTGTAAAAGTAGCTCTGTGGAGAAAATTGTTGGAAATCCTTGCTAGATTAGCATCTGATT
The DNA here is from genome assembly GCA_038363315.1 of Mugilogobius chulae. Lineage (NCBI taxonomy): Eukaryota > Metazoa > Chordata > Actinopteri > Gobiiformes > Gobiidae > Mugilogobius > Mugilogobius chulae. The sequence goes on along the minus strand of CM076405.1, from coordinate 24,607,477 downwards.
TTTGGTACTTTTTATAACCATAGCGTAAGGCAGATTAGACAAACAAAACAAAGCATCTTATTTCCTTTTGTTGGATTTACTGTTAGAACAAACTTTTTCTGTTGTGACAGTAATTGTTTATACAACTCACCGAACACATTTTTGCCATTGATTGACTGACTGAATGGTTGATTGATGATATTCCCACTAAATCAACAAAACCTTTCAGAGGTGTATCAACAATGACAAGGCACAGCAAGTCTAGGGTTGATATTTGGGCAGGTTTTACGATTATGCTATATCACAGTATCAGCTGAGAGCAGGAGCTACAGTATGAAACCACAATAGTCCATTATAAACAGCTGTTCAAACAGGAAGTGCCCATCTCCCCAAGTTTTGCATGAGGATGTAAAACCATCTCTCCTCTCGATGGCCCAACTGTTTTTCATCACATTTGAATGGGCAAACACAGAAGCCATGGAGCTGGGCACAAACCAGGAAGTAAGGTTCAAGCAGGCAACGCTCGTACCCCATCACGTAGCTCAATTCATAGTCTGTTATCTTTTACAAGTACAATACAAGATTTGATTACCAGGCGACATAAGACTTGCATTTAAAAAAATACTACAAAAGTTTGTTATTTTCATAGTGATGGTTGCAAGAGAAACAATCAGGAAGTAGTCTACTGTAGTTGGAGATGGTTTTATGATTACATTTTACAGTTCTTTGTCTGAATGTTGCAAAGGAAAACTAGAATATGCAAAAAATAAGTGTATAAGTCTTTGTCCACTTAAACAGAACTGCATGTTTTGTAGCCTATGATATTAATGCTACTTGCACAAAATCAAAATATGTCTTAGTTTTATAGCCTTGAACTTAGACTTTAGGTTAGTCTCTTAAATTAACTTCATAAAACCTATAAAACATTTGTACAAAAACACAAAATAAAGAAAGAACACAGCAGCAGATTAAAATCACAGCCAATTGACTTCATTGTCTCTATTCTCTTTGAGTCGCCACTTAACCTCACATATTCAATTTATTTTTAGCCCGGCATCACATTAGCAGTCACAAAAAAACATGTTGATTTAACGGAGAGAAGGAACAGATACAGAAGCGCATGTCTTAAGATCCTGCAGATATGTATCTACAATGAGGACAGGGGACTACAGGGAGATTGTGTTGGCATAGTAACTCTATAAAATCAGGAAGTAAAGAGCCCAAACTAAGTGACATCTCCAGGCAACAATCATACCTGATAATGCCATTCAAATCATAATCAGATACGGAGACACACTCACTTATGTCTACGTACCACGCTCACACACACACACAGAGGAAAGCCAAAATGAGCGGCAGGAGCCATGGCAACAAGACATAATACAATTACTGCTCGGCTAATGGAGTTTTTAAGGGTGCACTCAATTATCAGGACTTTTCCACGTTACTATGGAGACTACATCAGTGTGCGGAAAATGCACGGCCTTAATATTGTAAGGCTACTATTCATCTTAGGGGGTTGCCAGTGCAAATGCTGGTTCTTTGTCTAGATTTCAGAGCATTGATGAATTCATGGCATATTCTGTAAGGAATTTGTACAGCGTAAAATTGTGTTACATTTTATGAAGGTTATTTTTTACATTTTCTATTATTTATAAAGCATATCTCACCTTTTCTGAGCCTCTAATGAGTTTATTCAACTTTCAAAAACCATCATAGTAAAGCTAACAACTACAGCATGCTATTGGTACACTTCTTCATTTTTGGAGAATAAAACTCGAGACAAGTAGTCGTATATAAAAAGTGATTTAAAGATTTTAATCTTGTTATAATGGCCTCCTTTCATCATTCGTTTACTCAAAATTATATTTGAATTGATTCATGCATGTTTGAGTAGTCTTATATTCTTCTTTGGCTTGAGCTCAACTGCTCAGAAAATCTCTGTTCTCACCTACCACCTATCCCCTCCCACTTGTCTGTGTTTACTTGTTATAAGTCAAAATTATAATACTCAAAATGAAGTATATATGGTTCAAAACTGTGCCATAGCCACTTCCCAACAGTAATTATTAGTTGTTTAAAAGCCGTTGCTTCTCACAGTTAATTTTTAAAATGAAGAGGCGGGGCTTATCAGTTCTGCAGTTTTAAACAGGAAGTCATTTCCGCTGTTTCTATTTTCAAGCTGTTTTAGATCAACTTTGTGTTTTACAATGAACAAAAGATAAATTACTGATCTGCATATGTTCTAGTTTCTTACTAAATAGTTGGAAAAACACCTTCTGCTTTAAATAATATAAATACAGGAATATTAAACATTTCACCAATGTTAAAGCCGCACTAAGTTACATTTCAGGAGGATTGTCCCTCATCCGCTTGTCTTGTTTATTTAGCAATAAACGGATTTATCTCCATGGCAACAGGTCAGACCTATAGACAACCATGCCCAAAGAAGAATACATGTTTTCAATATTTTTGAGCAATACACACACCCACAGTTTAATAAATGCTTGTTATACAGCATGCATTTACTATACTAAGGCTGCTTAGTTTGAGGAAAATACCTGTGTTTTTATTTAGGTTTTCCAATTTGATTTTGAAAACCTTGGTTAGTTAGATCAATTAGTTCAAGCTTAATGTTTCAAATGTGTCCAGGATCTATACAGTAGGACTGAAATTGTCCAGGCAAACTACGGTTATACAAAAATAACATGCATTTCAAAATGTTTTTGAATAAATCTAACCTAAAAAAAAAAAATTGTCTCATTATGATATTCATAAAGTCACCTGTCAATAATCTTGCAGCTTTATACTGTACTTGAACATAGAGATAGATAGAGTAATAACATCTCCATGGAGACAAACAGCTGGCTGACCACCCACTGGAAAGGTTGCACAGTGCACTTTTAACCTGTGAGTCTGAGTGGGTAGAGATATTTGCACTCTCTGCTCTTGACAACTTAGTTCAGTGATTTTCAAGGATATGCTCAAAATAATTTGCTCTTTATATTCAAGTCTGTGTGGCTATATAGTATATTGCTCAAAAGTGAAGGCTACTCAAGTCACTTCCTCTGATTTAAAACACAATTTATTTTCTTTATTTTGTGCACTTGTGCCGTCTGTGTCTGTGCCTAGTTTCCATGGCAGCCTCCCACTCTCTGTCCACTGTCTGCGGCTGAGATTTCATTCATTCACACACAATTCACACATACAACAGGCTAATGGAGGATATATTTACACCCTGTTTTATTGTTCATTTGAATCAAGGCTGTAGAATATTTTAATTGAATATAGTACTATTAACTTTTAGAAACATTTACGGAGAAATTAATTAAGAGTCTCTTGCACATGTGATCATAATAGTCCAAAAATAAATACCGGTAAGGGTGTGGTCTTGTTTGCACATAAACCACATAAAAAGACATTTTAACTAGGACTAAACTTAGATAAAACTTGGAACCAACCAGTGTAAATGTAGGCATACGTTAAAGCAGCACAATCCTAATGAAAAAAAACATTTAATTTGACAAAAAGTCAGCTTAAGTTTGCGCATTCTCATGTACTGAATCTCTCCACATCCTGCAAAACGTAAGTACACAAATTGTGTCGTTCACACCTTGGAGTCACAGTCACACCTTTCTCTAATGAAGAGCTTGTTGGTTACCACAGCAACAGCAGCACTCACAAATGAAGACAGGACGTAAAATAAATCCGACGGGCAACATGATTCACATTGTAACAAAACAATAAATAAGCCAAAAGCAATCAGTAACTTCACTAAAACTAAAGACAGGAAACTAAATTAAAATGTGTTGCTAAACTTTTCACCACAGGGGAGAAGAGGTTTAAATTACAAAAAAAAAAACTCTTACAACAGTTTACATGTTTTGATCACTTACCTAATACATTGCTAGGCTCATAATTCTTCATAACAATGATCTTAAAAGTGTTTTTCTACATTTTCAGAAGCCAATGTGAGGCTAACTACAGCTAACTCAGGCTAATAAAGCAATAACAAGCACACATTCTTTGTTTTAGGGAACAACATGCTCTATTATTAGAAGTAGACGTGACATTGCAAAATAATTTTAACACAAAAGATACCTTTGCAATATTAATGTACTCCTGCATACTTATACATACAGGTGTTACCAATACAAAGTCACTTGAATGACGTTTGGGTCTTACCTGGTTCAAAGATGTTGCTTTTCTAGTCCACAAACTTCACTCTGGCCCCTGAAGAAGAGAAATAATGTCAGCATAAATAGTACAAAGATGGAAACAAAGTCACTGAAGCATAAAAATGTGTTTGCATATAGTCCCACAATGGCATCAGTAAAAGAAAAAAACTTCACCATATTAAACAGTTTATTCACAATCACAATTAGCTCTGGTTACTTCTTAAAACTCTTTCTATTATTAGTCTTAAAAAAAAACAAAGAATCCTCATCCGAAGCTGCCACTGCATTTCTTTGCATATCAACACAAAGAATAAAAGACATCAAAATGAGTAGGAATTCAGTCTCAGTGGATTGGACGACTTTGTAATTCCCAGCGGACCTCAAAACGCACCAAAGACATGTCATAGCGTTGGCACTTTTGATCCAAAATCATGGGATCATGTTTTTTATAGTAAGTGTCAAAATGCATCCACTAAGTAAATAATGTTGATTAGTGAAGACTCTCTGCATGGAGCCAAACACACATACAGGTTTTGGACAAATATATTAGTGTGGCTATTTTTGTCAAAAATCCAGTAAGTATTTCAAATAGATTCAGAGTTTAGAAAAGATTACATGTAATATATTTCTGGCGTAGGGGTGTGCGGTTTTCTTTGTCACTTACAAAAACTTAGAGCAAAGACTGACTAATAAGAAAAGTAGTCTGCATTTGAACACACAGTTGCAATAAATAAAGAAATGGAAACTCACAATATCAGCCAATAAATTCGATTTTTATCACGATATTATTCCCAATTTTGGAGGATTTTAGGGCATATATTTCATTAAAATGGTCTATTTATATAGCACTTTTCTACCTTTACAGGCACTCAAAGCGCTTTACAATCTAGTATCCATTCACCCAGTGTACACAGACACTGAGGCAATGTGGTTTAAATGTCTTGCCCAAGGACACAAAGACAATCCACTCCTGTCGTCCCACTGTGGCACCTGGTGTTCCAGTAGTCTCCCATCCAAGTACTGATGCATCAGGCTTTGACAAGCAGGTATGGCCACCAAAACAACAAACAAAATAAACTATTAAGGTAGGGAAGTGTACTATGATATGTCACTTTTCTAACAAGCGCATGTCTTTGGACAAAATTTAGACAAATTATTTGCGCACATATGAATTATTCAAGTAAAAAGTTTACAGTCTTCACTCAAATTAAACTGTCTCCAGCATTTTGTTACACCTACAGTGAGTTTCCTGTATGACCACAAGCAGAAGACTCAAAATTAAAGCTTTGATGATGTGAAAGTGACAGTAAACAAAGGAGGAAACAGATGGGGAAAAAAGCATAGTCCGAAAATCGAAAATCAGAAACATGACTTCACATTTAAGCTGTGTGGGGGCTTGGGTATTTTTGCATTTCTATTCAGATTTAGTATGCATAAAAACATGTATTATTTTCACAATATACAGCCTCTTCTCAAAGGATTGAAAATAATATAAACACAAGTTAAAATAAAGTTCTTTCCAACCTCATAGTCCTCATTTTAGGTCATGTAAGAACAACAGTGTTTTTAAGGCTTTATGTGTGTTCTAGTATCATATATTTGTGTGTATTTGTCCATATTTGTCCTGAAGCGATCAAGTGCAGATTGGCTGTTGGTGATTACAAAACTCTGAGTTAAAGCCAGAGTCTGATGCAAAATGCATGAAGTGCGACTAATTACAAGCTGTTGAGAAACTGGGCCAGTGCCGCCAAGGTCTGTCTTCATTAGAGTGCTCAGCAGAGAGAATACAGGAAAATCTAGTAGTATAATATAGACTTCAATGTGGTGAATATTAGAAAAGCTAGCACATTACATTACATCTCTTAGGTTACATTTTCTAAACAATTATTAATATGATTGCTGCTGTTCCACTTCACTAAGTAAGAGCCTTGTCATCCTCATTGACCAAAGACCAGTTTGAAAGCTCACACACAACACATTCAAATTATGGACACACATCAGTTTCATACACACTCATGACACGCACAGTCATGTAGTGTGCTTCCTCACAATAACTAAAAACAGGCTTCACCTGCAGTGTGAGCATTGCATTGATAAAGATTAAGCCAGAAAGAGAAAAATACTGCTGCTATCAAATGTAAAAGGAGGGAGTGTCATATACAACTTCACATAAAATTATTATTAAACTATATGCACAAAGAAAACACTGTTCAAGCTCAAACCACATTCTGCCTCATCTCTGAAAACAACATTTTTGACTATTTATAGCTACTTTCAATGCCAAGTTGTCTTTTTTTATAATCATAAACACAATATCTGAACACTAAGCAAGAACTAGGTTTGCAGCAACACCATGGCAGATCAAATATAGTGAATAAAATTGTTGTAAATGAAGCTATACTTGTTAAAATTAGAAGCAGCCAATACAATATATGCATGTACGGCTGGGCGATGTTGACATTTTTTGGCGTATTTCAATGACGATGTTTGGACAATCAGGTCAAGTCAGTCAGTTCAATATAAACTTGTTAAAACCTGACTTCAAATTTGTTACTACACTGGAAAACCTTAATTTTGCCAATAAGTTAAAAATGGATAGAATGATCAGTGTTTATTGTGTGTATATAATGACCAGTATAATTTGAGCATGTTCTGACTTTCTTAAACAAAGATTAGTCTATAGAACAAGTAAATTTAGTTTATTATTTTCACATTATTTCACAGTTATTTTTTCTTTTATTATTTGTAAAACAAGATATTTTATACTTCTATTGACATTGCTTCTATTGGCAATCTCAGTCCAAACCAATAAAAATCTATTAAGGACTTGTAAAATACTACTATTCAATACTTATTCCAGGCTATATTTGCAAAAGTGTAGCAATTTCTCATTACACCCTAATTTTCCTGTTTTGTGATTCACTTTGAATTATTTACTGCACAAATATAAGAAAGTACACAGCATCACTTTGTTCTGTTATTGCATGTTTTTACAGCACAATTTACCCGACACTGAGCAATCACGATATGATCTGAAATTCGATATATTGCCCAACTCTATATGCATGCAATTTAATTAGTCAAAAAAATAAAATAAAATAAAGACTGCTTCCCAGTGTTTATCTTTGACTCCCTACTGTATCTCTATGAAGAGGGAGAGAGATCAGCGGTCGTACGTCGCTCTTCCCCTCGCAGGGCCCCACAGTAGACTGCTACACGTCATGGAACATTCCCGGAACCAGCGGCGCACCACCCACAGCCCTCTCTCTCGATGTTTAGCGCACACACTCAAATCTACACGGACTCCAACTCGCTCCAGCGCCGAGGAAACATATGAGCAACAGACGAGTGAAAGTACCTCCCTCCAAAGAGCCAGACCTGCTGGGAGAGTCCACTGTCACAGCCTGAACCCGAAGAAGAAGAAGACGAGGCGTGAAGAAGTGAAGCAATCGGGAAATACCAGTGTGTCTAGATCATAGCTCATAAACAAGTCATATGGACGCATTGAAACGTACACATTTTGTTATTGATGTGCATTAGTTTTGCATAGTCTGCCAGCGCCAATATGAAGGATTTTAACTTTGAGTTTTCAATTTAGTCTTATTAGGTTCTACATTACAAAATCTTTTAAAACAAAAGTACACAAAAGTAAGTCATATAAACAGTGATAACAACAATTGGATGCAAGAGGCAATGCATAAAACACCACAAGTTAAAACATGTTGCGCTTAACATCATACTGTCAGTCGTAATGCCTGGTTAAGTTGTTATACTGTACTGTATTTGTGCATAAAATGGCATAGCCCAAAGTCTACAGTATCACACTGCTTAACCTCAAGTTCTGTCTGCTAAATCTATGACATACATTGATATGAAAATAATAGGCAAAGGGTCTAAATTTGTGCACAAAACTGCTCAGGCAACAATTTCCTTCCTTTAATCAAGATACTGTATGTTTAGTCATATTGATACCAGTCTTCCTCTATCCCTCGATCCACACACCGAGACTTGGCTGCGTTCACTGTCAAACCACTCAGAAATGTGATACTGTTGTCACACGAGCAACAAGGAAACACCTCGCAGACAGCGTAAGGTCACGGCTTCAGTCACTTTAGACGAATCTGGCGCAGAAGACGCTCGCACTAAATTTGCGTCAAAAGAAACCAAGATCTTTGGCAAGTTCAAAGTCATTGTCAGTCTGTTAGCAACGCCGAGATAAGCTAGTTCATAAGCCATTTCCATTAGACAGACGTCAATAACCCAGAGTCTTTAAGGCGCTCAATGTCAGTGGTGTAACAGTTCATCCACAGCACATGACTGGGACAAGGATAGGATCACTGTGTGTACTCCCACACTTCAGTGCACTCTGCAGTGGCTTCCCCCTATTGATTGCTTCCACATACACTTGATTAAGAATGGCACTGTTTTGTTCTATAATGCATATAGTGCCATGCATAAAACTAGCATTCAAACATCCGGTTTCATTTCCATTTAAACCCCAGAAATAGTCACATCTTAATCATCTCGCCTGAAAACTGTGACTCTGTTAAAACCCATACTAAATCGTAGTATTATGACATTATTATCACGCGTAATTTGGATAGCCATGCTTAAACCATCTGTCACCACGCAAAGAGCCATTACAAATCCATACACTCCGCTATTTGCCCCTGTGTGGCTCAGTCTCATCATCGCCTATGTTTCCCCACAGTATATCCGCCTGTCCCTGCCTTTCTCCCGACTGGCTTCGCATCGCTGTACCGAGCTCAAGCCGCTGCAAATTCCTCAGGATATTACGCAACGCGGGTAATCTGCATGCAATGCAATGCGTGCCCGGGGTATTCCCCCTGCATAGCCTAGCCTTCTTGCCCTTATAAGCAAATCGCCTAAGTGTCACGTAAAATGAACCAAAGCAAAGGCAAACTGAGTGGTGTCGAAAGAAAATAGGTTCGCTTGATCAATCCTACCTTAGGATAGAATGTCAACACGTAGGAAGCGAAAGGACAAGTGACAGGACAGCTGGGTTCCGCCTGGCTGTGACTTGACAAGACGCCAATACAGCAAGGGTGTAGTTCCAGCAGAAAACCACGGCGAGAATGGACAGAGAGAAGCCTGAATACAGCGGAAAAGGCGGAAAGTTCAACGTAAAAACGTCAGTGAATCCGTTCGGCTCGGCGCTCCTCGCTCCACCGCAGCCACTGTAAATGTCTGTGTGTTGTCAGTCAGTGTCTGTTTGTTGGCGAGGGTGAAATCAGGAGACACGCACGACGAACACGCTCCGGGACGCACACACGCAAGCCAGCGCAATCACGGACACACAGAGACGCACGCGCGCACTGGGGGTTATTCCGAGCGCCGCTTCCCAGAATAGCAGCAGCGGAGCCAGCGCAGAGGGAGAGAGAGTGAAGGGGAAAGGGAAGAAGAAGGCTGAGAGGCTGTGTACGTGCGTGTGTATGTGTGCGTCTCTGGGAAGCGCGTGCGTGAGAGTGCTTGTGACGTCAGCGGATCCCCCAGCGCGCGCCAGGGCAAAGAGAGAGAGGGGAGGGAGGAGGAGGGTGAGAAGAAGGGAAGGAAAGGAGGAGGCAGTGGGGAGGAGCAGAGGCCGCTGTCTGCTGGGCACAGAGCAGGATTCCCCGGTCACCTCTGGAATGACCTCAGCCTGCGAAGCAACAAAATACAACAGAATAGGCACATTCTTCAAACTAAGCAAGCTCTATCTAAAATAAATAAATAATGAAGAGATGTTTGGCATATATCACATGCATTACACCTGGAACAAATAAATTAACACTGTAAATTGAATGTGAAATAACTAATGGACAGTGGAAAAGGGGTAGACATGCTTGTAGGTTTGACTCCATGGCCTTACTGTGTTCAGATTATATGTTTCTCTCCATGTCTGGGTGGTCTCTTCTGGGCACGTCGGTTTCCCCCACCAACTAAACATGCAAAAATCCTGTAGCTGAGCAGTCCTGACCAAACCCAGCAAGATCTGCACTGTGGCACACTGCAATGAAGCATCTTTGAAGAATGGGTCAAATGCAGAGATTAATACATTAATTTTGTGTAAGGTGACAATAAAGTGAACCTTAACCTTAACTTTAACCTTAATTTTTCTCACCAGAACATATATATTTTCACCAGAACAGCTACTTTGATAACATATTTGTGCTACAGTTATCTCAATAAAAAGTCAGGTATAGTGCACTAAACTACTAAAATAGACTGAATCAAAATGGGACGTGTGTGACACAAGAACTGTGTTTAGAAGCAGATGTGAATGAACACAGCTGACATACATCATACACACTGACTAGTTGTTGACGAATTACTATAATCATATGTCTCCTTTAAGTGAACGAGGAACACGATGAACCGGAATGACGTCTGTAAGTACTAAGAAGCAAGTAGTACGTGAACCAGTTAGAGAACTGCAAGGTTAGTCAGCATATCCCTGATCAGGACTGAGACAAGGTGGATTTGTGCCAAACGATCTCCAATGACTCACAAGTTCATTTATTTACTCTGCTTTAGGGCCAACTGCCAGTCTGATAAAACAGTGTGAATAATACTCACCAGACGTGCAGTATCTTCACTCCAAATGCTTCTGTTTATGGCTTTTGTGCATCCCGTGTCGTTTCTTTTGCATTTTTCCTTCAGAGGACCAGTCTTCAAAGGTGATCAGAGCAAACTAGGAACACACAAAACAGTTGCTGCATTTTAGAAGATTTCAAAACTAGTCCTTATTCAAATTCTCTAGTGATTTTACCTCTTTTTTTTATTATTTCAGTGCATGCGTCACTCCAGTTTTACAGTGTGTCATGTAAAAGGCAAGCCCAGACCTGGCTTCCGTCCACTTATGTAAGAGAAACACAAACAACAGAGAACATAGTATGATTTCAAAAGAAAGTATGAATGTAGCCTGTTCAATAAGGGTGTGATGTAAGCTAATGTAAATGAGTTGCGACATGGGAGAGACATGACCTTATTTGTATCACAATAAAATATGTGCAGCAACTAACCAACTAACCAAGACTAAAAATTGATGAAAAAGAAATGTGTGCAACTCTAACAGCTTCTGCTACTATTAGAACTCCTATGATATCCTTTTAACTGAAAAAAATAAAAGAAAATATGTGAGCTCTTATTGGATCCAACATGCAGATGATAAACTCTTTTGAATGTGCATGGCTTTTTCTAAAAACTATGATGTCATTTTACCAATAGATATTAAATACAAATAAATATTAGAAGGAAGGGCCTCTTTTTGTGAAATGTATTACAAAAACTACCACTACAACTTAAGCCTACTCCGATGACAAGTATTACTGCTTAAAATCTTGTCAAAAAATACAACATACACACAAAATGTTTACATATTGCATAAATACATAATCATTTGTTCCACTTTCATCGAAATCAAGACTCAAAAGTTTCAAATGAACTGGGAATCTGACCATTTTTGTGTTAAATGACACAAGTCTGTTATGTTTACGTTATCAACATTTATATTGCAAGCCATTTATAGTGAAAATCTTTATCAAAAAGGGGTCGCACAGGTCACATTATTATGTCTTCTCCTACGTCTATTGCAGGGGTGTCCAAACGTTTTCCATCAAGGGCCGCATCTTGAAACCCAGACTAAACAGAGGGCCGACCTGGGCCATTTAAAAGAAGCCATATAGTGAAAAATTGAAATGGGTGCATTGGGAACAAGTAAAAGAGGATCACAACATTTTTTCAGGTATAAAACCCATTAGTACACATTGAAATGCTTGATAATGGCATTCAAAATGGTAGATTTTCAAAGCTATTGCCGTTAGTGCCAATACTTCAGCCAACAACAAAAAAAACGCATTTAGCCCCCGGGCCGCAGTTTGAACATGACTGGTCTATTGTATACTAATATACTAAGAAGTCATTATAGTGAATAGAGAGAAAACACAGAAATCCCAGTGTTCGTTAGGCCGTTTAAAAAGTGTTCCAAAGAAACTTGCAGTTATTTGTTTTAGTCTTGATTGTACTTGCACAACAATCTCAACATTGTGTATTCAAACTGATTCTAAATACTTTTCCCACTAGATGTTAGGTCGTGAATCATTTGGCCTCTAATCCAGTCTTTTTACTGTACAAACACTGAACAAACACCCACAGACACCGGAGAACCTGTTACTACTCGGTTTACGGTAAAGTGCCATGTTTTTTTTTATCCGGAGGTGGACGTGCCGCCTCAGGCCTGTGTAAATGTCTCCAGAAAACAAAAAGAAAGATGACAAATGAAGGATGGTTCATGCTTAGTCATACAAATTGACTGAGCACGCCCAGATTCACATAGATTACAACTGAGCAACTTAATGTAGTGTAAATGTTCAATATGTAAAGAGGGATTTAGGGGCAACTGGTTTATTCTATCTTGTATTTTTTCTTTTTTAATGCAAAGTAATCCAGAAAAACATGCATTGTAATTTTACTAAAAACAGTTATATACTACAACAAGTTAATGTCAGTCCAATATTTGCATAACAACATGAACTATTTCAATTCTGGCAATTCTTAAAAAGTTACATTTAGACTGTGAATATTGAAATAACAAATTCTTATTATTGCAAAAAAAAAAAACAATCACACAATTTTTCAAAAATAAAATGTGACATTTTACAATGTCAAAATTGTAAGTTTATGAGAAAAAACACAATCTTGAGAAAAAAGTGAAAGTAAGATTCAGTAAAAGTCATTATCGCCACAGTAAAACAGAATAACAGTTAACTTTTGCAAAAAATATCATAAAAACGAGATTTTTATAACAATGTTCCACGTGCACATTATCACCATGATTAAAATTAAGATTTTAATCTGGCTTCAACTTTTCTTCTTAGGGGAAAATTCTTGCTAAATTATCATTATTTTCCTCGTACAATTGCAACGCTTTAAAGCTTCCACTTTATTCACTTTATCCTCATAAAATTATTTGTTTAATTTCAAAGTGTTGCAAGTTTATTCTCAGAGCTCAAGATATTTTATTTGTACTTGTCTCTTATACTTTCTCATGCATTGCTGATTCTCAAAATCTTGCAGGGGCCTGATTAAAACAGGTCGAGGGCCACATCTAGCCCCCAGGCCGCTGTTTGCCCACATCTGATTTAGACGTATTTTTTGCATTGTTAACTTGTTATTACCATTGACGTATTGGTGTTTTATAATTAAAGTTAATTGCGATCTTATTAACTACAATAATTTAATGCTAGAGAAAACATTAATGGATGTTTTCATTTAATCACACAGTTATTACATTACAACTAGCTGTTACACTTGTCAAGACTGTTAAGCACCATAGTATTTATTTAGTGACTACCGGTAATACCAAGTGAAAACATAGAAATAATTGTGGTGCTCATGCAGTGATGTGTCCGTGAGCCTGTTTGAATAGTAATCCATTACAGTGAGTGTAAAAGCCGTTTGAGTGACAGGTGTGGAGCTTGTGAATTGGGAGTGGCTTTGTTACATAACAATACTCAGACTAAGGGTCATTACTGCAGATAACAGACTGACTGAGAAACATTGAACCAGAGACACAAGTCCTAAGTGTATGACATCCATTCAGCATTAAAAACAAAAATTATAACACATTTACATAACATGCATACCGACATTTACAAAAAATTGCCAGTCCCATAAGCCTTTTAATTTCATAAAAGTGGCTCATTTTTGTCACTGTGGGATCGGTCGTAGCTGAGTCTGGTCGGGAAAAGCCCTAAGTGCACATTAGGAATTTAGGCTTGTGCATTTACAGTAAGCTGGATAAGGAGCAATAAGCCTGTTTTTTCTGAGTGACTTTTCAGGAACACCCCCGAGGACTTGTTGAGAACAGAAAGTTTCCACCGTGGAACATTTTGGTCTAAATCATCAATCAACCCTAAAGTATGATTACACCAGAACCAAACCAGGTTGCAACATTGACTCACAAGACTTTAATATCATCTAAATTCAGCTTTTTTTTTACGGTAATTTTCATTATATATTTTATATATTTTACTTTCTGACTTTCTTTTCAAAACTCCAAAACGTGACATAGTTATTTATTTGATCTTTGCTAACTATGTGTCGCCTATTTTGTCAAATACTCACACTAAGTTCAGGGATGTGGGCGGAGATTTGGTATGTGAATGACCAGCTTGCTTGAGTTGCAGGGCAATACAGGAATACTCATACACAGAAATTAAATAATGATGAGAAACACAGCTGTAACAATATTCAGATGATATTAAGTGAATCCAACTAAATTGTGCTAAAACATGTTTTTACTTTTTTATGGGCAGGTTGTGGAATATGATAATGTTATAAGTCTAGATGGAGGGTGAAGCCATTTATTCTAACTAACATAGTACTTTGTTATGAAATATGCCAAAGATAATTTCAATAACATTTTCAGTCTGGGTTATTCTAGTAATGACTAAACTCAGTCACATTTTGTGTTGCCACATAAAAATACTTAAACAAGATTCATTTTAGCTGCTGAACATCTGAGTTCAAAATGATTTGTCTGGAGAATGTTGTTAGATGGACCTATTTAGAGAAGTGAGAAATATTTGCAAAAAGTAATCAATGATAAATTAAATATTACATTTTTGGAAAACCTTAAAAATAACTCCAGCCCCAGTTAAAAGTTCATTAAAGCTAGCTTAGCATTAAAGCTATCTTAGCATAATATGTTCCCTGGAAGCAGGGGTGTTGGACTGGGGGGTAAATGGTACAAGTTTCCTCAGGGCCCAGGGCCTGAAAGGGACTCCAAAAGTAGTAGTTTTTGCTTGACATTTAGAGATCGGTTCTCTAGATGTAATTATTTGTGATGTTAGAGCGTTCCATCACTCCTTAGAAACGTAACCTTTTTTTTTTTTTTTTGCCAAAGAAAATTGCTGAATAAAGATGATTATTAGTTGGTCAAATTTTTAACAAACAATAAATAAATGTATATGATTATTTTAGAATGAAATAAAACCCAAATGAATAGAAAAATGTGATCAAATAAAGTGAATTAAATAATGAAAACATAAAATTATGTATTGGGTACCTGGGGCCCCCAATTTGCTGCTACGTCCCTGCCTGGAAGAATTTCCTCTTGATTTGTTTGAATTATGCTCCACAGAGTAACTAAACTACAGGCAGCAATCGTTATAATAGGTACATTTACAAATATTACCATACAGTATGCGCATACTGTATGTGTCTATCGCTTAAAAACTGTTTGCATAAGCTAACATAATGTGCATGTCCTCAACAGATTGACTTGCCAAGGATGTCCCTGTAGTTGACTCCAGACACAGAGAGTTTCCACTGTGGAACATTTTTGGCCTAAGCTGTTGTTCACAGCAGAAGGCGGCTGCACAGAATTGAAAGAAACTCGAATCATCCTGATAAAACTATTTCTCACCACAAAGCAAAACTGTCCCACTAACAACCCATCGAACTCAAGTTTTCTCAAAGCTTTCCATGAATCTGCTGCAGCTCAAATATTCACAGACCCATTACGACTTTTTCCACTGAACTGGTCCAAACCACAAATAAGCCTTGTGTCTCCCACCACATCAGGTTATGGGGTGAAATTTCCACTCAGTGCCACTCCTATCCTTCCCATCTTAAAGATTCAATTTCTGCTGTGTGGTGCAGTGTTAGCTTACTATTAACAATTCTGCTTGAGAAGAAAATGTTGCTTTAATGTTTTATAACTTAATGACATGGTATAAGGATTAATAAGGCATTGTACCTGATTGTTAAAGTTTAAAACAGAAATAAACAGAAATAACCCTAAGTTACTTTTTTGTTTATTTGCTTAGTTGTTTTTTTGTTATTGTTTTTTTGTTGTTGCAGCAGATCTCATTACTCTCTCAACCTCTTTCCAACAACAACAAAAAAAGTGATTTCAAATGTTTGCCCTATTAAAGAAGTGGGGGCTAATCAGTTTAAAACAGGACGTCAATGGACCTGTTGCTATTTCTAAGACGTTTTGTGTTTTACAATGAACAAAATGTGAATTATTGATCAGTATAATGCCATAGGTTCTTCTGAAATTCACAGACAAATCACAATAGGTCTTCTTTAAATTATTCTTTAAAAGGAACCATCAATGTTCACTAACACTAACCTTTTTTGTTTTTCTTTTCTAGTTAATAAAAAAATGTGTCATTTTCTGGAGATAAAAACATCATGTGTTGTAGAAAACTAGAATAATAATGTAGAATATTGCAGCTAAAGGAACAATACTTCTATAGAATCAAACAGAAGAGACCCTCCTCTGCTTGATTCTTCTTAAGTCGTATTAGAGTTGATTTTTTATGACCACAAAAGCCCTTTACACATATTAGTCACAGACTGTATAAACTCTGTTAACAGTTACTGTCTATGATTGTAACGCAATAAAAACATCAAATAAAAACATGCTTCTGTGTTAGTCATAGGCCTTTAAATACAGATATCTTCCATAAACCATGTTAAAATCTTTTAAAAGCATATTGTATAATAGAACTTGTATCTGTTTTCCGATTCAGTCACAAAGACAGCCACATACAGGGGGGTCGGACTGGGGGGATAAATGGTACTAGTTTCCCCGGGGCCCAGAGCAGGAAAGGGCCCCCAAAAGCAGGTAATTTTTTCTTGCTAGATAAATATTGTTACTCTAAATGCAGTTATTTATAATATCAGATAGGTCTATCTGTCCTATAAAACAAAGCAAATGGACTATGGCCAAAGAAAATCAATGAATAAAGAGAAATATTAATTGGTCAAATTATTAACAAATATAATAGCTAGAGATTATAATATTATAAGCAAGATTAAGACGATTTTAGTAGAGAAACAGTCAGGACTTGGCAAATTGTGTGGAATGTAGAAACTAAATCAATAAATATTTGCAAATTCTAGAAGGAAATAAATCCCACATTAATTATAAAAATAACAAGATGTTAAGGATTTCATAACTAAAACACAATATGTATAGTATTAGGGGCCCATGAACAAAGTTTGTACCTTGGGCCCAGAATTTGGTGCTACACCCCTGGCCACATATGACAATCCAAACAAGAGTCCTGTCAAACACGTCTAATCAGAAAAGCACACGTCATCTGATGATTTTGACTTTCTTCAAACACAACAACTAAGAAAATATAATGTAAAACTCAAATGTGACTGACGTGTTCTGGCCATTCACTGAAAATATGTTTGACAGAATCAGCTTGCATCCTTAAACCATTAGTTATAATTCTGAAAAAGGCAACTTCACACATTCTAGTCATCTGACACATAAAAAAATCTGAGTTTTTATGGCTGGTTTCCTGTTTTATAATTGGTTTGTTGAGTCGTTAAACAATGATCTTCTGTATTGGAGTAATGTGATGGTGCTGTGGGCCGCAAAGAGCTGTCGAGAAGGATCGCTGTAGGAGGGACAAAGGCATGTGACTCTGAGAAACTAAATACAAGGAAACAAAACAATTGAACTATAGAAATGTATGGGTGGAAAACTAATGCAAAAAAAATCATATAAACATGAAAGAAAATTAACTTCAAGGAAAAATGACATGAGGAAAAAAGTTTAGACATGTTCTAGAGAGGGGTGTCAAGATTATTAGGTTAATCGATAATCGTGAATAATTCAAATTCCCATATAATCACAAGAACAAAAGAATAATAATGGTGACAATTTTAGAAGAAAAATAAAAGCTTTTTTAGTTTATTCTATAGAAACATGAGCAAAAATATCAGCTCCAGTTTAAGGCAAAATAGTACTGTATATTAATTTATTTGTTTTTTACAATTGTGACAAGTAAGTTTGTGATTTTGTCTTGTTATGGCTTAGTAAATGTTGCCATTTCAGAAACGAAGCTTAGAGAAGTATTGTAATTTTAAAAGCAAAATAAGTCATTTAATAATCTCTATTAGGGCTGGGCAATATCGTGATAAAAATCGAATCGTGAGCTCATTCCTGTGACAATCTGCTTTTTTCATGAAATCGTCATATCGAGATTTCTCAATTCTTTATTTAATCTTGTTAAAATACAAACCTGTTTTTCAACCTTTTCTCAGCCTCAGAGTTGCCAAGACTGTCTCTTTATAGCAACATTAGACTGTTTTTAAGTATTTATTTATATTTTATCAATAGTCTTTTTGTTGTGGGTTTTTTGAAGGTTGTTTTTTTGGGGGGCTGCACTTTTAAGTCATAAAAGAAGTGGATTTTAGCTATTTTTCAGGTCTGATTTTAAACTGTAATGTACTTTTAGCATATTTTCATATCTAAAAGTCGTTATTAATGTTAAAAATGGCTAGAAACTTGTTTTGTGGAGAGATATACTGTTCAGATTAAATAATTATTTTAATTATGTTTTTTATTGAAGGGTTGAAGGAACTTTCTACAAAAGCAGATGATTGCGTTTACCTCAAAAGCAACTTGAAAATAAGCAATTACAAGAATCGTGATAAAATCGAAATCGTGATCTGGCTCCAAGAAAATTGTGATATACATTTTTGCCATATCGCCCAGCCCTAATCTCTATTAAAGCAAAAGCATCTAAATATTTCTGTCACACTGACATTTTTTGCAGTCAGAAGTAAAATTTCACAAAACTGGTCAAAATCTTGAGAAAAAGTGTTGTGTTAGACCAAGGGTGGGCAATTATTTTCTCTTAGGGCCATATTCAAATCCAGACAAGTGGTGGAGGGCCGGACCGTGGTCATTGGTGTGACAAATTATCATTATTGTAAGTATATTTTTTGTAAAACAGGCTTTTTTCACACTTTTGTGACCATTTATTTCAAAAATATTAGGGCATAAAGCAAAGACACATGCTCTGTAACTACGTCAATCGAATAAAAGAACAACAGGGGCCAGATTAAAACAATCAGAGGGCCACATCTAGCCCCCGGGCCGCAGTTTGCCCAGGTCTGTGTTAGACAATGAGAATGCAAGAAAGTTTTAAATTTCTCTGCTATTAGGTTGTAAACAAGCGTTACCGTGAATAATTACAAAACTATGATATTTTATCTCGCAATAATGGCAATAATAAAATTTGATATCGTGACCTCCCTAGTTCTAGAGTAAATTTCTAGGAGTATTTTAGTTTTTTAGACTGTATTGTGATCTTAAAACCTCTTGTCTTGTTCTGTGTCTTGTTTGACTGTACAAACTGTTCTCTAGAAACAAACTTGGCTTGCCTGTACGCTTGTTAACTCACCTGGGGGTCCATGAGGAGAAAAAGGGTCTGCTCCAGACATCGTCCCGCCCACTCTGACGTAACCACCACAACACGGAAGTAGTGTCAGGGGGGCACCGAGCGGCGGAGGATACCGTTGCAGGGCAGCTAGGTGAAAATCAAGACATTTCTAAAGCCTCCTGGAAGATAATAACAAGAACTACATAGGAAAACCGACCTGCAGTTGCTTTATATGTAGATTAGCATAACGTGTTAGCATAAACAACTGGACGTGGTGCGAAATGGCGCTCATCCCCTCGCAGGTTCTCCGGATAACCATCCTTCTCTCCTACTTCTCCATCCTTTGTCACTACAAAGCCTTGGACATGCCCGCTCATCAGACCTACGGAGGCAGCTGGAAGTTCCTCACCTTCATAGACTTGGTAACGCACAAAATCTCTCGTGTTTTGGTCTAACTACAAGGCGCCAGTATCAAGTTAGCAATGCACCTTACAGTACTTCACCAACGTAACGTTTTCATCCGTGTTTCGAGTCTTGTTCTAAGGCAACAACAATGCTTTTTGTGTTAAAGTAATCAATGCGGTTTGCAGAAAGATGTCCGCTAAGCTAAAGTCCTGTCATTTGATATGTGCGCGCGCGGGAACCGGAGGCGCGTGCGCTTTTATTGACAAAGTAAATGAGTGACAAAGATGTTGAAAAAAAAAACGCATGTGCACCTTGCCGTATGGAAGCCTCCTTGTGTCAAAAACAGAAAAATATGCTTCTATCAGTCATTACCACTTTGGATTTATTGATTATTACTAATATTAATACCACGTGCTTACTTTAGATTGATTGTAGACCAGATAGTAAAAACAATATATTTTTTAGAACTTAGGGTCGACGCTCTAAGGGTAGAAAATATGCAAAATCAGTTTTATTGTGGTTGCAGTCCTAGATTGTTTAGTATTGTAACCCTACAGAACCCCAAAACATTGAAAAAATATTTAAATAAATGTAATACAACTTAATAAAAAACATTACCAATAATTGTTTTACTCCAAGACTGGGATTATTGGTCAAGATTAGCGAATGATAATGTAATATATATGTTTAAAGTGCAGCTTTACGTTTAAGAGAAATGTGTAGTTCAACTTCAGGCAGTTTATTTTCAGAATATATAGTCGTTGTGTCCATGGGTATGACACTTCACACACATTGCATGGATCTGGTGTCTGTGAATGGTTGGTGGTGGTGGTCACAACATGAATCTAATAGGTTCTGTTCACTGGACATCACAACATTCTAGTGCACAACATATGGCCCAGGGACCAAATCAGGCTCTCCAAATCATCTGATTCGACCCACAGCCCACCTTCAAAATATCAGAAAATATATCTTCTCTTGCTTACTGGTGTAATCCTGGTTTAATTTTAGAGTACTGTTTTAAATTTTAATGAGCCTTAATCCACCCTATGTTTATTCTGTTTTGATTTTATGACACACTAAAATGAGTCGATGACTCACTGCACACCTGTCATGAGAACACAAATATACCGGTCCTTAAGAAAATAAAGTTGAATAATCTTGTTCTAGAGGTCAGTAAAAACAGATGATGATGGTCCACTAAACATTATCGTGTAAATACAGTTTTTGTTAAGGCTAAGTTACAATATTGTCCCGATAGGGAAATATGTTCTTTGCATTTGAACCATTTTTTCGATGCCCCTGGAGCATCACATAGTGAGCTCCACAGTGCATCCTTCAGGGGCTCATCTCCAGATCTTGGTCAGGACTATCTTAGCTGGGAGATGTTACCTAAAATTAAACTGGAAAACTCCACACAGAAAGGCCCTGGAGCTGTTCCATGAGTTAAAACCTGTGACCCTCTTGCTGTGAAGCAAGAGTGTAATGCTAAAAGTGAATCAGTCAAGTTATAAAATAACTGTGATATTGCCTTTTAGAAATTTTATGGCAAAGTATGTCATTAATCAGTGAATGCAATTTATTTATGGAACAAATTATTGACAAATGTTATAAACTGTAGCTTAGATTGAGATTATTTCTTAATGGCCATATAAAGGTGTCTTTTGGTGAGTAGAAATATTAAAATGGTTACTACTGCAATTTGTTTGAGCTACGCTAAAGCACAACCTTACAATCAAAGTTTTAAAAGTTATATTTGTCATGGTTGATTTATGTTCCTTACTACATTTACAGGCACATTCTGTTTGCTAAAATAGTGTTATAGACATTTGTATATTTTGTCAATAGACAATTTGACACACAGTATTAACCTGCACATCAATCAGTTGGCAGTGCTATATTTTATTGACTTACTGCATATCCCTCAAGTGTAGCATATATTGGCAAAGAGTCAGATTTATGATGCATCCATATGAGTAAATATGTAACAGTGTGATTATATGTACTTCTTAGTTTGTTTAATCATATCATCAATATAATTCAGTTTAGTTTTAGTACATATAAACAAATCATAACTGTCTTCGCACAGTGTTTTAAAAGGGAGGAAGTAAAAGTGAGAACCACATGTTTTATATCATTGGTTACTTTAAATTTTTGGTCTATATGATCTTTAGGGACAGTTGCAGCTGGACAAGTCAATACGTTCATTCATGTTATACAAACTTTTTATTCTAAGCTACAGCACTCTTCAGTAAAAACTTTTTAGAAGCACTATAAAGCTAGAATAAATCTGCAGTGTAATTCAGTTATGAGTCGTTAAAATTGAAGAATGGTCTCAGAGAACAGCGCCACTGTGTTCAGACTCCAAACAGTTTGTCCACAGTGTCTGTCTGCCCTCCAGGCATTTGGTTTTCTATTGCTGTTATTGTACCAAAAACAACCATCGTATTAGTCATTATAATTATAATTTTTTTAACTGAGTACTTGTGTAAAATGTTTGTGAAGTTTATCCTGTTTTTTGCTAATGTCTGATGTAAGTGTACAACACAATAACTGCTGATTAATTGACTTGCAAAAAAAAAATGAATAAGAAGTTTTATTTGTGCGTTTATATGAACTCTTCAAACTCCAAAACAGAAAAGATGATTGGTTTACATCAAAGGTAACCGCATGATTACATCAAAACATATATAAAATATTTGGATTGTTTATTTTCCCTGGATGGATTTTTAAATATTCGTTACAGAAACGTTTTGTTTTACGCAGCGCCTAAATCACATTAGCCACAATCAAACACCGAATGCTGTAATTATATAATACAATACATAAACACATGCTCTACCTTGTATGAAGGTTTGTTTATTTTAACTGTCCTTATATCGCTGACAATAAAAGTGGACGGGGCAAAATAAGGTGAACTGTCATAATAATGACTATATTGCATGATAAGGAGATGGAACAATATATTGGAGACTACATTATTGCGTGCAAAAGTAGGGCTGGGCGATATTGACAAAAATGAATATCTCGATATTTTTTGGCAAATCTCGATAACGATATTTAAACGATATTTTGCCAGGCCCACGTAAACTTGTTAAAACCGATCTTCAAACTTGTTACTATATTGGAAAAACATCTAAAATTGATTGAATGACTTTTTACATGACTTTCTTAATAAAGATTTGCCAATAGAACAAGTAAATTTAGTGCTTATTTCAGAAGGTTTTTTCAATTAAATAAAATTTAAGTTCAAGTGTGTATTTTTCTTTGTGTAAAACAACTTGTTTCATGCTTGTTCCGTTGACAACCTTAGTCGAAACCAATGAAATGTACTTAAAAGAAGTCATTTTTGTAAAGCACTTATCTACAAACCCTGATAGAAATGAACTTACTTTGTCTATTAAAAACTTTACAGCATCACTTATGTAATTTTTATTGTAAATCAGCTCTTTTGTAGGATGTTTTTACTGCACGATATACTCGATATTCAATTTTTGCATATCTTAAAAACAACATTCACGCTATTATCTAAATTTCGATATATTGCCCAGCTCTATGCAAAAGATACTAAAGATTTACACTGCAGATGAATAAATAAGTGATTTCCAGATAATGACTCTTTTCTGAATAGATTTAATTACATCAATTTGTAAAATTAAATAGTTTGACAGCTCTACTAATCAGAAAAATAATATTTGTTGAAACCCTATTGGTCTGTGTTTTTATAGCTAGTATTTGTAGTATATAGGGATAAATATTCATACCAGAAATACTACCCTCTTTTCCACCTTGACTTAAACTCTAGTCTTTTGCTGATACTAATGGTTGGCAAAGCTTATTAAAGCAGACCCTGAGAAAATGCTGTGTCATATTTTCCACATTAAGGCAGTTCCCTGTTTAACTGTGCTGTTAAGGACCCAGACCAGAAGCCCTTAAACGCACCGCTGCTGCAACATCTGCGATCCCTGAAGGCAACAGAGAACAGCCTGTGATCATTAGAACCTAAGTGTGACAAGAATCCAATATTCTGCACAAAGAAAAAAAAAATCTGATATTACCTTTCCAAAATATGCATGAAGATAAAAATATGTTATGTAGATGATTCATTTAGTTGTGCTAGTGGAAATACCTTGACTATAGCATGTTATAATGGACTTTATAAGGACTTTACTCATGTTGCTGTTGGTTGCAGACTGCAGAGGTGATCCAGTTGTGCATGAAGTGAACCTGATCTGTCTCAAGAGTAGCAGCTCCATCACTGCAGTATCGACTCTAGTGTTTTATTACACACATCAGGAGGGAGGGGCTGCTTTTGACTCGATAACAAACCAGGCCGACATCTCACCACTACTACTAAGTGCATAGAAGAAAAAAAAAACGTTAATGTGTGAAAGCAGAACATAGATATGTGAAGAATTGATCAGCATTTTTTTTGTCTTAGCTGTGTATCTCAGTTTTAATAAAATCAACACAATATGATTTCAACTTAGTTTTTTGATACTAAGGAATATTCTCATTACTCAGTCCCAATCTTGATAATATTACTCCTATTTTAAATATTGCTTTCATTGATTACAATAAGCATTTTTACCACACAAAAAAACACTTTCTTTTCCTAGTTCTGATTAGAGATGTCAAGATTATTAAGTTAATAGAAAATCGTGTTATTTAAGTCAAAAAATAATCGAAGAACAAAAGAATTATAATCGTGGCAATTCTCATAGTTTACTCTAAAGAAACTAGGGATGGATAAAATGTCAGTAACAGCTTTTGGTTTATAGAAAAAACACCAATATTTGGCAAATATGTATGTTGTTAAGTTTTGTTTTTATTTTGAACTGAAAAGTAAATTTGTAATTTAAAAAATCGAGTGTTGGTTTCAACAAACAGCAGATGGTCAAATAGAAATTGGCCAAAAAGGCAATATTACATGTTTTTTTTTTTTTTTTATTCAATCTAAATTGAAACAAAGGTTTTTGTCGCATTAGCATTTTATTTTCATTAGGAAAACTTAAAATAACTTGAACAAAAGTAACATGTTTGACAACGAGATCGAAATTTGGTCATAATTGTGAATAATCGCTAAATTGTGATATTTTGTCTCGCAATAACGGAACACTAAAAGTTGATATTGTGACATCTCTAGTTCTGATAAAGCTCAAGATCATTTTGAAGTATCAGTAGTATCAGTAGTTTTATTATTGATTAGTATTGGTGTAATAAAGTATGTTTTGATGACCATGCTTGCAATGAAGTTATCAGACTTACAACACATTTAATAAGATCTATGCACATTTTGGAATCATCCCTTCTTGCAAATGTAATGCTTTATCAGTCATGTGATCTGTCTCTAAAATCAGTTATCTGTGTGTCTGTCAGGTGATCCAGGCGGTGTTCTTCGCCCTGTGCGTCCTCATAGACATCTCCAGCCTCCTGACCAGAGCCGGAGAGAGCAGAGAGCAGGAGAGGCAGCTGAGGAAGCTCATCTCGCTCAGGGACTGGATCATGGCTGTGCTGGCTTTTCCCGTCGGAGCGGTGAGAAAAAAATGGTGGACGGCATACAGAATTGACTATAGGACATAAAGAGACATTTCAAGCTACATATTTCCACCATAAATCCATTCTGCTCTGAGTTTTGTTTTTTACGGAGAATTTAGTTGTGCTGCAACAATGAATAGACCAATGAAATTTAGTTGCATATGAAATATAAGATTGATAATCCTAATTGTATCTAGAAGCATTTAGAAACCACATTTCAACCTTTATTTAGTTAAACCCATATTTTAAAAATCTCAATGTTCACTAGAAGTAACTTATTCAGTGTATTTATACAATATGCATTATTAATTAATTTTTTGAATTAATTTAAAGTAATCATTGTTATGTTTTATCTATTTATGTATTATTTTGTCTTTTTTGGTTTACTTTCCTTAATTTTAGTGAATTGATTTATTCATTTTTGCACTACTTGCACAACCATTTATATATGTATGCTGTATTTATGTGTTATACTGTATTTTAATATAATATATTCAATTAATACTATAAGCAATCTTCTTTCAATATTGAATTTACTTGGCAGGTGAGCCAGAAGCCACACTTCTTCAGTACTTAATAAATTCACTGGTATTCACTTTGTATCTCTGACTGAAATAACAGAGCGATATCATTATGAATGAATTTACATGATCCTGAAAGTATTACCTAAACCTTGGAGCTGTTGTTAGAAGCATTCTTTCCCAACCTTTTTTATATCACAGCACACTTTTTTGCTGAAAAGTTTTTCCACAGCACACCAACTGTTCAAATGTGGCCAAATCAAGCTATTTTGTAACACAAAATTATTTCATTTTAGATAGAACATCTTTAAATTGTTCTTTAAAAGCATAAATACTGACTGGTTTTGCTTTCTTTCTTGCTGTAAAAGTTCCTTCTAACACACCCAAATTGTAAACCATTTAATTAAATCTGATGAGCTTATTTTAATGATTAAATATTGAAAACTGACACTTGTGTTCGCTGGCACACTAGTTGAAAAACACTTAAATAGAGAATGCAGCTGATATTTAAAAATACTGATATGAAGAAGTAGATATCATGAAGAAGTTTACAAGTATTGTTTTCTATTAGTACTAAATAAGCAATAAGGTTTGAATTTAAACATTAAAGCTCCTATAGTCCTAAACTAAGTGTTGTATATCTTTAGCCTTGGTTTTAATCAAACAGTGAAGCTCGATGAGAGGTGTAGAGTTCAGTGAGACTCAGACGGTGACCCCTGTCTGCTCCTGGGGCTGTTCTGTTACAGTGGCACACTCCGGTCACATGCTTTAGCCTGACTTTAGCCGCAATGCTAACCTCAATAAGCCTCTATTACACAGAATAGCTCAGCTGGCAGTGTCCCAGGGCTGCTGTTCTGGTTCAAGCACACATTCTGAGAAACCTGAGTATTGTACAGGGGCCTATGGACGGCTATAGAGGTCGTCCCGAGCTGGCAGAGCGCGCTGGAGTTCAGTTTACACACAGCACAATGGAGACAATTATAACAGGGCCTAAGGACATCGGGAATCCTATTTTCTCCGACTGATAGGAACTCACAAGCCTAAAAGTTTAAGTGCTTTAACTTATCTTTTTGTTGTCAATATATTAGCAACCAGAGATTTCTTGTTATTAGAAATTTTGCAACAAATCATATATATAAAAAAAGATCCAAATCAAAAAGAAATCCATAATTCCTTACATGAAGAAATCCATAAATAAAGTGTGTGCACTGTAGGGCTGCAACTCGTTATTTGATGTAATCAGAACCAATTGATTATTACTGTCAGATATTTTAGTTATCAAATAATTGGTAACAAAGTTTTAAGACTCAGTTTGAACAGCAATGACAGAAAATGTGGGAAATGTGTACATTTCGTGCTTTTAATGGAAGCTTGTCAGGGTCATTGTATGCTCATGGTCACAATAATCACAAACACAGACTGTCAATGCTATTTTCTCACAACATGTCTAACATACATTTTTGATATTTTTGAAGCAAAAAAAAATACATGCAAACAAAACAGTGATATACACCTAAACTCCAACCGCAATCACTTTTCAAACAGAGCTGGTAACTGGGCAGTGCTGGGAGAGAAAAGGAGGGAAAAGACAAGAGTTGTTTGTGATCAGAAATAATCAGGGTAATCCATGATCTTCCATAGAAACTAGCCATAATATAAGTCACTGCAAGAAATTTAGTGCACCTGTTTTGTCCAGTCAATGTATGTTCTATTTTTGATCATGTTAACTTGTCAAGGGTTTGGCAAAATTCTTAAATAAATACAGTTTATTCAAATGATGAAGGTTGATTTAAATAAAAACTTAAATAGGAATCATTTCTTATTGCTAATATCTTACTTCTTTCTTTCTCAGTTTGTGGTGTTCACCTTCTGGTCCCTGTACCTGTACGACCGGGAACTGGTCTATCCCAAACTCTTGGACAACTTCATCCCACAGTGGCTCAACCATGGTATGGTAAGTTAAAGCGATTAAAAAAAATTTGGGTGGGTTCCAAAGCATTCTGTATGTATGCACACCTCGGGCACGCACATACTCGCTTGCACACATAGATGTCTTGCTTTTTTGGGGGTGGTTTCTCTGCATCTTCCGTTGTACTCGAGCGCTTTCCACCTTGTATCTTTCCACATCTGCACTTCTCTTCTTCTCCTGGTCTGTCCTGCTGTCCCTCTAGAGTGGACTCCTGTGGCAAGGGGTTGTAAAAAGTTGGCAGTAATTATGAACACACAAAAAATGTACTGGGTGCTGAGACATTTGGGTGAATGCTGGAGTCCCACAGAATATGAGGCTTCATGGGCAAGGCTGTAGTGACGACGCCAACACAACTGGTCCTTCTTACACAGACTTGGTACATACTGTATATGTGCAGCTGATCAAAACACACTGTCCTCAAGTGGCAGTGCAGAGTGGGGTTGTTTTGCGACAGCTGAAGTTTCCTTAAGCTCTTTACAAACAGCACACACAGAAGATCTCTGGATGCTCTCCTCTCTTCTTCCTTTTCAATACACACACATCAGTAAAGTCTGCAGCAATTCTGTAATTCTGCATTTGTAAGCATGACGAGCAAGTTCAGCTAACAACTTAAAGCTAACTGGAGAAATAAGAGGAAATCTAGGAATTTGCCACTCGTCCATGATCTAAGAGGCACCGTAAAAAATTAAATAAAAGAAAAATAAAAGCACATGGCAGTGCTCACAAGCACAATATAGCTGTGCTTAGGTAAAACTGTTTTTAAGTTTTTGTTTAAAAATATTTATATATCAGTCTTGGTGCCTCACAACGACATGCAAAGGTTTTTTGTCGAGCTTCCTTTTAACCATTCATTCCGACGTCCCTTCGAAGGGACGTCCCACTTTTTCTTTAAAATTCCATTTTGTTCAGTGTCTAAAAAAAGCATACTATGAGGCACCTGGAAAGGTTAGATATAAAAATACCATTGTATCCCTTTTATTTAAAGAAAAATCAGCCATTCTGGGATGATCCAGTTTTCTACTGTAAACCTCCAAATAAAAAAAGAATAAAAAAAAAATTTAATAGGACTTTTGTATTGGCTCCGCCTGAATTTTTTTTTTAATAATTTGGGGTCTCTAAAACTCATTTTTACCTCAATTACCTTCAGCTTTTACAGAGGAATATGCCAAATCTAGTGTCATTTATGTCTCAGCTGTCAACACTAGCTGTACTGTACCATTCCTTATTTACTAAAAAAATAAAATGTAGGCGGAATTTAGATTTTGTTTTTCTTTTGCTTGGAGAAAGTTCTCACGTCTGATGAGCCTGTTGGACATCAGAAGCAAAAACTACAGGGACACAGCTTTAAAAAGACCCCAGCCATTTGCCTGTGCTCCAAAGGGATCAGGAACAGTTTTAGTTTGAATTTTTACCAATTTTAGTCAGACGTGTGAGGGAAAAAAGGCTGGAATGAGAAGGGGTTAAGTCTTATTAAATATGAATTAAATATGCAACCTTGTAGATTTATTTAAGTTTGGGTCTGGACAATAACTTCACAGATTTCAAATGCTGTGTTATTTGTTTCCAAAAAAAAAAAAGGGGGGGGGGGGGCAGTTCCAGTAGTTTGTCTGATCAAATGGTCTTGTTTGGAGAAAGCATCTGTGTAATCAGAGAGGTGCACCTGCCCTCACATGCCAAAGTCTTATCACCGCTCTGCTCACCTCATTAACACTACACGCATCAAAGTCGCCGAGGCTCTTTGTGGCGTGCGCCCTTTACAGCAATGAAGTCACTGCACGACTGTTGCTAACGGAGACGATGGCGCTAGCAACCAAAACAACAACAACATCACATCGGGCTCACCCCTCCTCCTCCTCCTCCTCTCATCATCACCTTCACGTGCCAATCTGCGTTTCGAGCGTTTTGCAAAAGCCTTTCCTCGAGCTGATGCAGAGCCGGAGCCGCGGAGAGCCCTGTGCATGAGCGGGAAGTAAATATTTATCTGTATTCCATGGAAATGACTGTTGTTTTGTTTAAATCCAGCGCCATGGAAACGCAGCAAGGGCAAGGCCGAGGGACGACTGAAAAATGTGTCTGAAACAATGCAGCCAAAAAAGTCAGCGAGCCGCGGAGTTTGCAGAATGAAAAGGAAGGATTCAGCCCATGTCAACACGAATTAAGGAAATAATTGTTCCGTGCAAAGCTTTAAGTCTTGACACTTAACTAATGATAGATTTAAAATTGTTTAGGTCAATTAGGGCCTTAAAGTAACAGCGCTGAAGTTCCTCTCTGTAAGCTTTGGCAGCATTGAGCGGGGTGTAATAGTTAGTAATTCTGTACTCAAGAAGGTCAAGGGTTCAATTCCTGGACCAAATCTGTGTGTTTTGCATGTTTTTCCAAATCTTTCTTACACTAAACATTTATTTTTCTTTTGATTCAGAATCCCTTGCTCAGAAGATTTAAAATATTTAGCTTGAATAAATGTAATACCAAGCTAAAAAAGTTGTTACTTGCATTTAAAATACCTCATATATCTAGAGCTGTAGTTCTTTAGTTGTTTAGTCGATTAATCGGTCAATGGAGTCTTGGGCGACCAAAATGTTATTAGTTGACACATTTTTTTTTAGATTATAAGGAATTTGTATTCAACAGTTACAGTTTCCTCTTCGTTTTCTGTTTCAACTAGAGTTTTTGCATCAACTACATATTATTTTTGCAGAGTTGTCACAGTACTCCAACCTAATTTTGATTCTAAGGAATAAAGTTGATTCTCGATACCACAATGAGAATTAGAATGTCAGATTTTTATACAATGGACTGACATTTTCAACACAAAATTCAAGTTTATGATCAAACATTTTAGTTTCAAACCAGTTTTGATGAAACTCTAGATTATTTTGCAGAAAATATCAGTTTTTGTTCAATTTCTTGACCTGTTAATGATATCGATATTTGTTCAAATGAGGATCTATTTTCAACAGTTTTAGCACTGATTTGCAATATTTTGGACAACTCTACTTTTAGCTTCAGAGCCTTTGCCACGCCCCCTTTTTAGTCGATTAATCTGTTGATGGGGCATGGTCCCGCCGATTAATCGGCTGATTGGACATGTTTCAGTCGATTAATCGGTCGACGAGACATGGTTTTAGTCGATTAATCGGTCGATGGGACATGTTTTTAGTCGACCAAGAATTTCTTTGGTCGACTACAGCCCTAAATATATCACTATTACTTTGTTACCTCACGTTTTAGAACAAAACTAAAACATTTATTGGCTTTAGTCAGATGGATTTACATGTGAAGATAAACAAAAAGCTAGCTAGCTCCCAACATGCTAATGCAGGCTTGCAACTGCAACCTACTTTAAGAGCAGAAATGACATGTTACTATCACAAAAACTGAAATTTCAAGGACTTATCTGAAAAATTCATTAAAACTAAACTTCTATTGTAAACTAAGGTGTTTTTGATGAAGGAACAATCTTAAAAGATGCAATAATATAGCAGTTAAAAGCACAAAAACATCAGCTTTACATATTATTTATTTTTACTCAAATTGAAAAAGACTAGATATAATTTCAGGCAGAAAAACACCACGTTACTGTCTGGGGAGCATTTCTGCAGTTTGGCAAGGATCAGCTGAGATGACTAGACAGTGAGATCAGAGTAACCCCAAAACTCTCTTGTGGTACATACAAGCTGCAGTGGTCAGTGTCTAAAAGGGTTCAAGTCTCCACAGATTGCCCTGATTCATTTCAAACATTTCATTTTAAACTTGATACTATAAAGGCTTAGGATCTTTGTTGCTTTTTAGTTACAGTAGAATCATCTAACTGGGTCTTGGATTGATTAAATTGTTTTACATTTTAAAGGAGACCTACAATATTGTGCTTTCTCCGGGTTGTTTGTATTGAACTATAACATCATGTAGATCATCGTTTTACATTCACAATGTTTTAAATGACAACAATAATTATCGAAACTGACTTGGTAATACTGTAGAAACATATCTGTCAACTTTCATTTAAAAACTGCAGAAATAACAACACTTGTATTGTACATGTATGAATAGGAGTCATCATTTTTGAAATATGAAAATCTTAGTAGTACAAGTATGTGGTTGGAGATAGGGGGTAGGTGAAAACAGGACTTCGTTTACAAGACAGTATAGAATTACCAGTACTCAAACATGGGTCAATCAAAATTAAAAAGCTGTGAAAGTAAATTTTACATGTCACCTTTAAGTGTATTTAACAGTTTAGATGATATTGTTCAGTAAAACATAGTAAACATGATTATATTTAAGATATAACTAAACATTTTTGCTTGTTTTCACCCAATATGGCTGCTTAAATGAGGTTTATTATTGTCTTTTGACTAGCAAATATGAGTATGCACACTACTGTAACTGCACTATTGTTACCTAGTAACCAGTCAGCATAAATGACACAGACATTACGATTTGACAAATTATATTACCGTGTAACACTTTCATTTTGTTTAATGGTTGTTTTAACTTCCAGGGAATTAGATCTGTGCACAGAGCACTAGTTGGCTTGTTTATTTTTGAAAACTTACCAGCATGTTCATTTTGTGCTTAATTCATTTCTATAGGGTCAAATAAAAATGACTACAAGATCCAGCAGTGAACAGTGATTAGTGACTAATTTTCTCTGTAAACATGTAAAAAAAAAAGTCACAAATTGGGAGAAAACTTTATCAAAGGACCACAATCAATTGTTAGTTCAGTTGTGTGTGAATTTTCTTTGCATTTTGATACTATGTGGAGGGATTCTGTTTTAAAAAAGAAATTACGTCCTGTCATTTTCAAATTTATTTTGTTAATTTCTTCATGATAAATATTTACCACAAGTCAAAATTATAAAATTGTCATATTAGATTTAGAAGATCGTTCTCAACCATAACAGAGGCTTCTAGTGCATTATATTGAGATATTGTATGGATAAATACATAGTTTATTGTCTATGTATAATCATGTGTAATTGTGTGATCATTTGCAATCATGGTGTCTTCTTGTTCATGCTCCTTAAGTATAAATTGAGCACTTTTTAGTCTAAGTGATTTAGAGAGCATTTTTAGTCTTAGTTGCCCTTGACCATTTCAGTCTTCTTTGCATTTATCCAGAGCTTGTTCCTGTTTCCTCTTGAGCACATTTAAATATGATCCGTATTTGCCACACCTTCGCTGTTACCAAGTCTTCAAAACAAAACATACAGTGAGTGAACATGGGCCTGTGTAAACTTTGGACAGCTCCCAATCCCCTAAACCCGAAACGTACTCCACATCGAAAAAGATAAACAGTCGTACTTTACGTTTGGGAAGTGGCTTGATCGTTCTTGTCCAATTATTGTTTGAGCATGTCTTTGGCTGGTCTGCTTGACTTACTTTGCTCTGGGTGGAGTTAAATTGGTTTTAACTTGCCCACTTGTGTCACTGTGGGATAAATGGCAAATTGCAGAGTAATTGTAAGGGTTCTACTTTACTTTACACAAGTTTTAATTGAGATGGATCTAGACATAATGGATGGGAACACATGTGTAATTATATTCTAGCTCTCTGGGCAATTCTCTCTTGGTGGTAATTTTTTAGTTTTGTTAAAGGACACTTGTGCAAATTTGACTTTTTGAGTTGTTTCAGAGATGGCAAACGTACTAAAGTTCACTACTCAAGTAAAAGTACAGTTACTTGTGTAAAGAATGACTCTGGTAAAAGTCAAAGTCCTGCTGAAGCTGCTTTAGTTGAGTAAAAGTACAAGAGTACACGTATGCAAACTTACCAGTACTTACTTTAAAAATTTTAAAGTACACTCACTGCCAAAGGTTTTTAACTAGTCTCAGTTAAAACGACTGGAATTTGGAATATTAATTTTCATTGTAGTTGTTTAACCCGATAAGGATAGAAATTGTAGCATCATTTTACATTTCTGACAGTTTGAGAGATTTGAGCTTGAATCTGTTTTGCCAATGTGGGGAGTAAAAATCTCTTTAGCAAATAATTTTGCTTTAAATAAAACACCTTTATTGAAACAAAGCAGAAACACCTTGAAACAAGTTAAAGGTGCACTGTGCAACTTTTTGGCCAAAACTAAACTTGAATAAATGCATAGTTTTGTCATTAAGATGCCTTTGATACACTAAATAATTAATAAAAATGTGTGTTTTGAGTGGGCTTGCATGGCCACAAAATAGTCTATTATTTGTCTTGGAGGATGGCCTAAACACGTCTGTTTCTGCAGAAAAGCTGTTCCTTTGGCTGATTTAATTCATATTATGACATAAAATGTATTTATATTTATCTCCCTTCAGAAAGTCCCAAAGTATAGTTGTAACTTTCTAATTCTACTGAATATTGTAGATGACTTTTCACCTTCAGAAAGTTACATAGTGCACCTTTAAATTATGATTAGGTCTAATAAGTTTAACCATCTTAATCAGAAACAAATACCAAAAAATGAAGGTTAAAATCCAAATTTTAATCCAAACAACTTTTTTTTGCAGTGCACAAAGTTGGTTTGTAATATGTGAGTGTAAGATGGGCTTTACAGTTAATTACTTATAATTAATCTGACGTTTATCATGTGGTAAATGCATAAATATTAGAAAAAATCAAGTTTTGGGCAATTTATAGTTTTTACTTGTTCACTTGTTCACAATGTCCGGATACACAGCAGGTCTGCACTAGTTTTAGTGGCTTATACAATATCTAACCTGTTTTAAAATGTAGGGAGTAGAAAGTGTAGATATTTCTTGAAAAATGTTGGAAGTAAAAGTAAAAAGTCACCAAATTGTTTTATACTCAAGTAACGTACAGATACTCAAAAAACTTAAGCACTTACTTACTTGCCACCTCATGTTGTAACATTGAAACTTCAGTTATTGATAAACTTTACATCAGTATCCAGGAGGGCTGGATGTAATCTGCTCAGAACAAGAACATTATGACAGAACAAGGTGTCCTGTAGTTCATCAAACTGCATCACACTTATTCTTTTCGGTGCTGGGTTTTTGGCCTCATGTCGACCCCTGTGTTGGTCACGAAATCTAGTTCAGCCTGAGATACAGATGTTGTCCAGTTTTAGCTCCGACTCCGAGGGGTTTTCCAGAAGGATGCAGAATGAGCCGCACAAGGCTGAGAGGAGATATTATAATGCATAAGCTCTTTTAGAATAGACAATGAAGGGAGAGCTTTGCTTTTATTCACTTGTTTTTTTTAGACTTGCTCTAGTAAATTTTCAGAAAGAAACACTGCCTGTCTTAAACTACTTACACTGGGGCTGCACAGAGATATACAACTGCAATATTAGTGGATACAAAATCTTTATTCTACTGAGTGCTAAGACTGTAGATTTGAGCTTTTATTTTAGTTATAGTTTTTTGTCTCTGCCTGTTGTTTGACTTACTGCAAGTTGGAAAGAAAACTCCTTTTTTCTTTCTTTAATTGTGTTAAATGATTGCTCCAGGAAACTGTGTCAGCTCTAAATTGTCTTTGCATTTTGGCCCTTTTTGATGACATGTGGAGGGATTCTGTTGTAGAACTTCAATTACTTTCTGTAATTTTCTACTTTTATTTGTCAATTTCTTCATAAATTGCAACTTAATTTCTGTAAAACTATAATAAATACTTACTACAAAACCTGTCACACCAAACCAAGTCAAAATTAGAAATCTGTCATATGGGTTTTAAGCATAGATTATTGGCAAAGTATAGAATTCAGAAAGTGACCTCAAAAAACAGACCCTCCAACTGATAAAATTTGTCCCACAATGTATCTTTCAAACAGTCAGTGTTGGAATAGTTTTATTTTATTTATTTGTGTATTTATTTATTTATTTATTTATATGTTGGTAAAATCTTTTTTCCACAACAACCAAATACAGCATTAAAGCTGAAAGTGTTTAATGATCTTATGTATGACATGACCCTAACACACTGATTTATCAAGCAAAACAGGTTAGGGGGAGCAAAACCTTGGCAAAGATGACATTTTTCTCTCTCACACACTCTAAAGATGCAGAATTTGAGATAGTTCGTATCTGTTTTGTTTAGTTAGTTGTATGTGCATCTTCCAATATTAAAGTTTGTGTAAAATACTCATAAATAACACATGATTTTTTTTTTATTATCTAGCACCTGGCTTGATAAATCAGGTCCAAAATGTGCTAAAAGTGGTGGCAAGTCATACCCCTCCAGCCCTCAGACTATGCCCCCACAAAAATCTGGCCCTCGGAAATAAAATTGTGAAATAGGACTGGTTTACATTTTCCATGACTAGACAGATGTTGTTTCTGAATTATTTGCACAGTGAATATTCCTGCCTTGTGCCCCAGGTTCACAGACTGATGTATTCCTAAAACCATATTTTCCACAACTAAAACAAACAGTGTTTTGAGTCTTTAATAATTAACTCTCTCTGAAGTGTTACTGAGTTATAATTAATGTGAAGCTGCAGTCTCAGAGAGTGATGGCACCTCCAGAGCTGTGCCACAGCTGTGAACTCAGGGCAAACAGGGTAAAAAGGTCTGCCCCTCCCTCTCTGACATTTTTAAGGGGTTGAGATAGACTAACAGTGCCCCCAAGTGGACACACACAGCAAACAGTAAATGCTTCTTTCTTTTGTTTTGCAGCACACCACAGTTCTACCGTTCATCATAATTGAGATGAGGACAACCCACCACAAATATCCCAGCAGGCCGTGGGGTCTGGCAGCTGTCTTCACCTTTGGAGTGGGCTACATCCTCTGGTCAGTTCTTTCTGCCGCCTACACGCTATAAAGAGGAAAGTTTATGTAGTTCATAAAGTCATGTGCAACACTAAATTAAGAGAACTGTTGTAAACCATATTGAACGGAGAAGATTTGGAGGTCATCACTCAGAAGTTTTTAAAGAAGACATACGTTTTTTTTTTATATATATATATATTTGTTTCTCATTAAACTATAACATATCTAGATTACCGTAATTTTTTCACACCTGAATATAAGTTGCACCAACTACATTTAAATAAGAAATCTGATAAAGAATAATGATAAAGTACATATATAGGCCACACTTGTTAATGATAAGTCTATGAGAATCTATAATTTTGCTGCATTGTTGTAGAAGCCTCAGAGTTAAAAGCTTGTGAAAAAAGTAGCGGCTTATAGTACAGAAATTGCAGTATTTTTTCATTGTAAACTCTGTAACACAAAGACCGGTCCACTGACTTTCTTTAGAACTACAAAACGGATCATAGTTGTAAAATGAGTCTGCATTTTACAACAATGACCTGTTTTAATTTTAATTAGTGCATTTTTAGTACAAGGATGGAGGGGGCGGGTAGAAGGTGGGTGAAAGCAGGAATTTTCATAGCATTTGTGCTTGTTCTTGGATGAAGAACAAGGTTACTCAAACATGCATTAACAAAAAAAAAACATAAATGTTATGTAAGTAGCTTGCATTATTATCTTTACTACTTTAGTATACTCAGTTATGTAGAATGAATTCATGAAATTTTTTGAGTAACCATAAACTTAAGTAAACCTCTTTGCATAGTGCTTTTCACAGTTTCAAGTCAACTTGTTTGATACAAACTCTATACACCTGACTGGGCGACAGGTGCGTAGGAGAAAAAACACTTTGTAAAGAATTCGTAACAGTTTTTTTTGTTACGGATTCTTTACACACTTTCAAGTCACAAAGTGCTTCACAGAGGAGTATCACTAAATATAATAAAACACAATGTAATAGGAGTTCAAATCCAATCACACAGCACATCACAATAATACAGTACATTTATGTATCTGACCCGACAGGACGTGCTGGGTGCATAATGTGACCGGGGTGTGGGTGTACCCTGTCCTGGAGAAGATCGGCCCTATGGCTCGAATCGCTTTCTTCAGCGTCCTCTGCAGTCTCATCGGAGTCTTCTACGTTTTTGGAGAGATTCTCAACAGCTACATTTGGGACCAGCACAGCACCAGCAGCAGCACAGGTGAGACGCAGACTCTTGAATGTTAAGAGTCAGACAAGAGATTGGCTTCATGAGAATAAGATGAGATTTTGACATAATTTACAAGATGATGCTGATCACATCAGAATTTTGGTCGTTCTGATTTTTTAGTTTGTTTAATTTTATATCTCTGTCATTATAGCACTGCTTTGTGGTACTGTAGTTTTTTAGAAAGTTACACAGTGCACTAAAAGAATCTGTATTCTGATTTATGCTCAAATATCATTTCATCGTCTAAAATGCAAGAGCTTCCGTGACAGTCTCAACTAAATGACAAACTTAACAAAGCATTTTCCGCTATGAAGAATTGAACAGCCTATTATACAACATTTTAAAATTTGTACCACATAACCATTAAAGGTTGTATGGAGAATTTTTCAAATCCAACAACTGCTGCCTGTTTTTCAAATTGATGCACATGTGTTTCCCCTCCGAAAGCCACGCCCTTCACTGTAACTGGGCCAATGAGTTACTTAGGAACACTGAGGGTTTGCTTGACAGGTTAACAGTCCAATAGATAACGAGGTACCTCGTTTTCTATTGGTCAACGCTTTACTGGCCTCATCATGTCCACAGTTTATATATTTTTATAATTATTTTTTGGTTTAGCATAAGCACAAGGCTGTTACAAATCCATACAACTGTTTTTGACCAAGACTGACAACAAACAATTTTTGAAAATACTCCATACAACCTTTAAATAGTAAGGCTGTATTCGACCAAAGAAATGATTGGTCAAGAGAGACAAGCCCTTTTGACTGATCAGTCAACTTAAAGGGGCATGGCAAAAGCTCTCAAATCTATAAACTGAATATGATGTGGACCAAATTTCACTCAAAATACTACAACTGTACTGGAGTTTATATACAAAAACAAAAGGAGTGAAAATGCAGTACATTCTTCTTCTACAATTCCTTCTGTCTCATATAAGTCTATGCCATATAACTAGTGCTTCAATCAGTAAAATTTAGTTTGATCAAGACACCACTGATAGATTAATTGACTACAAATGACTGCAGCCCAATTAAAGTCACATTGCTTTTGTCAATTGCTCTGTAAATTACTGTATGTTAGGCTAATAATTGTCTTCCATTAAAGCCCACCTATTAAACTAAATGTATTTATTTTGTAGCTAAAGTGAAAGGCGAGTGACTCTTTTCTTCGATCCATTTCCTTGAGGACAAACGGAGCCACAGCGCTGAGGCCGACTCGTCTGGACAGCACAAGACCGGAAACCAAGCAACCTCTTCTGAAATGCTATGAAATGTATCTCCATAGGAACAGCCAATATAGTGTCACTATTACTGTACATACTTGAAAAATGGAAGCAAAACTTGTTCATGATTTGCTTTTCATTCGACGTTCCGTTTTTAAGCTGCTGTTGCATTGTTTTTAGAACGAATTTGCTGAAATGTTTTTATTATTATAATATATAAATTCATATACTGTGATATGCGTTTGCTGGATATAGGAAAAGACAAAAGGGAACACTCTGGTTTGAGACACTAAATTACTTATGAGTTGTGGGTAAGCTATTGTATGTTATGAACCACACAAAATCATGTTAATAAATAAAGTTTTAAAACAAATCTCTGCAAGATGTTGTTTCTAAGCAGAACAGAAGTGTCACTATTTTAGTCATTTTTGTAATATTTTGTACATCTTAGTAAGTGTCTTTATGTATTTAATTGACTGTGTGCACAAGAGTATTTATTTTCAAAAATGCTAACATCTTGCCGGTAGGTTTATTTCCTGTAAAGTTTATTCCTATGAGGTTTTCACTACCTCGGCCTAAAATGAAAGTTTACTAAATATCTGCCAGTGAACAGTGAGTTGTTGGTGATTTTCTCTGAAAACATGTTAAATACTTTACAAAAGAAAGAAATAATTGTGTTTATAAAGTTATTGTTACTTTGACTAGAATGCGTCAGAATATAGCATTTAAAACATATCTATCTGCTGCAAACCAGAAGAGGTTAAGGT
Organism: Mugilogobius chulae; assembly: GCA_038363315.1. Taxonomy (NCBI): domain Eukaryota; kingdom Metazoa; phylum Chordata; class Actinopteri; order Gobiiformes; family Gobiidae; genus Mugilogobius; species Mugilogobius chulae. Next base: position 24,567,721 of record CM076405.1, on the reverse strand, counting down.
TGTCTTTATCAGGACAATGTCCCTAATTATTTTGTTGTAAATGAGTAAACTTTTTGTTTTCCACTTAAAATATACATTACAAATGCAGCAACAGTATAACCATGTGGTGAAGGATGTAGGAGAGGTCGTTTTTGAACAAAAAGTAGTCCTACTGTAATTTCTGCCCTATTGAGCACACCTGAATATAAGCCACACCCACTAGATTTAAGTAAGAAAAATGATAAAGTACATACAGTATATAGGCCGCACTTGTTAATAGTAAGTCTATGAGAATCTATAATTTTGCTGCATTGCCTTATAAGCCGCATTGTTCAAAGCTTGTGAAAAAAGAAGCGGCGTATAATCCAGAAATTACGGTAAATGGAAAATATCTGTGTTTTTGCCCTTTTTATATTTTGCAAGCTGTCAAAACGTGATGTTTTGTCATAATATGTAACATCACATTTAAATATTCCAATAGCTACACAATTCAGATAATGATCAGATTTTGATGTGCATGCATAGACTGTTCAATACAGGCGTGTCAAAGTTGGTCAAGGGTCCCTTTTTAAGGGCCTATATAAAGCTTAAAATAACACATATGTCCACATTTATATTACAGTACAAAAAACTGTATTGTACATAATGTTCTTCAAAGAACATTTTGAACAGACTGCATTCCAGTGCATTTTAGAGGCTTTATAGTCACATCCCAAAAGAAACCTTACTATTTCCATAGACTTAACCATTCTGGACACTGGCATTCAGTGAACCACTATCAATCATAATCAGAAGTCATTCTGGGGGCTGCATGAAATCATTTCAGGGGCCACACTTGGCCCCCAAGCTGCATGTTTGACACCCCTGGTTTAATACTATCTGTGTGATCATAAACAATTTAATTTAATTTAATCTGAGGTGTCAATTGAATTTTAAACATGTATTTCAGGCAGGCTCGTGTCCAACCACTTCTGTCAACACCAATAGTTGCCACTCATCTTCCGTCTCCTTTGGGGTCACTTAACCGAGAGGAAATAGAAAATAAACACGTTTTTTCTGCTCTTCTGTCACTTGTCTAGCTCGACGGGCCTTTCCAGGTGTGGATCTAAAGAAACCCGCTGTTCAGTGCTTCGTTAGCAGCTTCACACGCCTGAGCTCCACAGTGACACTTCTAAACACCAGCTCTGGATACATTTGCATAAATCTGCATAATAACCAGGGAAAGACGACAACATTACGACAGGTTGATATGGTGTATTGAACTCAGCAGTCAAAAAATGTTAACAGAATTTGTGGGGGTGTAATGAGTCTCTTTGCTCATTCGCTGTGTAGTTTATGAACCCAAGGCAGGCACAAAGAAATAACTCAATTAGTCGGTTGTTTTGGTACTAAAAGATAGAAAAGGGGGAATAATTTGTGCAGTAATAATTCTAAATTATAATCATGTGGATAGTTCAGAGGAAAACTATGCATCATTTCTGTTGATTATTTCTCACAAAAGGGGAAAGAGTGTATTTCCAGACAGTGTGAACTTGTGGGAGCAGGATAAAAGATGAAGACCTTTTTTTTCCTGAAACATCATATTAAAATGAGCCCCAATTCAAACTGAATTTGTCTGAGCTCAACCCCTTCTCATTCCAGCCTTTTTCACCTCACATGTAAAACTGATTTCTAAACCCTTTGTAGCTCAGGCAAATGGCTGGAGTCTTTTTAAAGCTGCATCCCTGTAGTTTTTGCTTCTGATGTCCAAGAGAAGAAGTGAGAACTTTCTCTAAGCAAAAAATAAAAATAAAAAAATCTAAATTCCCCCTTAATTTTGGGTGGTAGATATAAGCGTTGATGTAGCTGGTGTTGACAGCTGAGACATAAATGACACTGATTTGGCATATTTTGGGTTTGGACAATTCCTCTGTAAAAGCTGAAGGTAACAGGTAGTTTTTCGGACCTAAAATTACAACAACAAAAAATCTAGGCGGAGCCAATGCAATAAAATAAAATAAAATTTTAGAATTTTTGTGGACATTTTTTATTTTGGGGTTTACAGTTGAAATCCGAGTCTGGATCATCCCAGAGGCTGATTTTGCTCTAAATAAAAGGGATACAATGGGATTTTTGTATTTAACCTTTCCAGGTGCTTCATAGTATGCTTTTTTCAGACACTGAACAAAATAGAATTTTTAAAGAAAAAGTGGGACGTCCGGAATGATAAAGAACAAACTAATTTTTTGGCTTTTTCTGAGGTTGAGGCTGAGTTTGTTATCTGATACCAGAATAGTTCTAAATATAAATGAAAACCAGCTCTAAGTGAGAAGTCTGAATTACAATTTTGCCTTTGCTTAAGAAACACAACCTGCTGTTTCAAACCTCACTCTGATTGTCAATAGATTTGGCATTTGTTGGGTTTTGACAATTTTTTTTAAAGCCATTTAAAAAAAAAAAAAAGGAACTTAAAAGGGGAAAAAAAACATGCACACTCAATATACTTTATGAATTTATTACTTTCATCAAATAATGGTTGATCTGCCTGGAAAAAAGGTATTTTTTTTTTTTTATTGTTAAGATTTTTATTTCATTTTTTATTCAGATGGTGGGCAAAAAACAAACAAACTATGGGCTCACCATGTGGCCCATAGTTCATAAAGGAGGAGAGTGCTTGAATTTCAGATTGCAAAACAGGTATGTACTGTATATATTAAAATCTGTACAACTATTTCTTCCCTCTCACAAACCCTTCAGCACACGATTGACATCCAAAGGAAATCATTTTGGCTGTAACTACGGCTTAAGAGTCTCTTTTTAGCGAAGTGAAACTGGAGGTTGACTCAAGCACAGCCAATCAGAGAGCTGCTTTCGGCTGTTAATGAGCTCTAAAATAGTTTATTATGCAGTTCAGGCATGACAAGGTGATCTGATTTTTTTCTGCTGCTTTTACAGAATATGTTTTAGTGGAAAAGACAAAGTTTACTAATTTACAGCAAATAAGGTTAGGTACCCCATCTTTAAGGGGTTGTTCTGATCATTTGCTTCCCGAATACTGGAAACTTCCAAGAAGAAAGCTTGCGTATTTTAAAAACACAAAAAAGTACTGAAATTCTAAAATTATTCAGACTTTTAATGAATTACAACAATATACAAAACAACAATTTAAAATGCTCTATTGTTTTCTGGTTTTAGGATTTGGCGCTGTAACAAAATTAGAAAATGAGGTTTAGTATTCAGCTATAACAGTAAAATATATTTAGTTTAATCAAATAATTCACTTGTATTTGGGTTACCATTTGGATTTTCCTGTTTATAAAATGTCTTCAACATCTCCACAGCTTCCTCTGCTCTGTGACCTGCAACACACTATCCACAAACAAGTATGTCACAATAAAGTAATAATTGAAGTGGCTTTGATGTACGGAAACAATTAGTTGAAAAGGGTACAGTTAATGCTTTGGTTTATCTCCAAATAAAACTACAAAAAGTCAAAAAAGGGTCTTAGTTTAAAGCTAAAATGGTTCACTGTTATGTTCATAAATGTAAAGTCCTAAAAACTTTAACAAACAAATATTGACAGACCTTAAATTTGGTGCCAGTTTGAGGTAAATTTGCAGAAGAAATGTCCAAAACTGAACCACATCCTCCAAATCTGTCGTTTCTGCAGCCGTACACCACCACAGGGAGATCTGATCAGCTGTCAAGGACCGGCAACAGACACTATAGCAGCAAAGTGATCTGTCAAATATTTATCTAAACAGTAAGGTATGCAGTAAAAGCACTTACTGTTCTAGTACATTATGCCATGTCATGTCATGTTCATGTTGCAGTAATGGCATTGTTCAGATGACTTGGGTCGAGTTGACGAGCGTTTGTAATGTTGACCGACTTGGGAAAAAATATATAATTGCAATTTTTCTGACTAATGTGGTGAAACTTGGTTTGCCATTTGTTTTAATCATAGAAATTTGTTCCACGTTCAGCTTAAAAGTGTCTCAAAGAATTGACAAAGAAACAGATTTATAAGGAAAGGAGAAATTATTAAACGAATTCTTGTCTTTCGCAACATGGACTGTTTTTAAGAGTAAAATCACAGAATATCTTGGAGTTTGTAAAGGCAGTTATTTTAGCATCTTCGGCAAATGTATCTATTAGAATTGCTAATTTGATTTGTGCAGCTTTTCTATTGAGCATGTTTCAATGTGATTTGCTAAAATGGATGAAGTGATAAAGTAAAGAAGACATTGAAAAAACATGACAACAAGCAGACAAGCCCTTATATATGCAACCTTCTCTTGCAGGTCAACAAGAACTAAAAGTTTTGTGTAGAATTAACTCTTTAGGCACCAAAGTAGCAATTCTGCACCAAGTCATTTCAGACTCTCTGTTTCCAGACTCTGCTAGGTTTCAGAAGCTTGGAAGTTAAACTCTGTACCAGTAGTTGTAATAAAATAATACAGGGATTTTTTATTCTCCAAGATCAAGTTTACAGGCTCTATATTCACTAGACTGGATTTCAAGAGAAAAACATTGGTGCCTGAAAGGTCAATAAAACCTTGTGTACTTGTTCATAGAAGGATACTGAAGAGCCTCAGCGCAGCAGCACACATGATACACGGCTCCACAGTGACATACAGCACAGTTTTCTCACAAACTGTTTTGACTTCTAAACCCTTGAGTTCACACCAGTCTCGGAGTTCATCCAGAGCTACCATCTCTGCATGACGAGTGGCCTGTAAACAAAACAGCATTTATGTATTCAAATTTGTCTAAAATGCCTAAAATGCTTTATAGGTATGTACTTACATTTTTAGTTTCGTTAACTTCATTTCGTCCTTTCCCGATGACTTCATTATTGTAAACTAAAAGACACCCAACTGGAACTTCACCATTTTCCAAAGCATCTTTGGCCTATAATATATCAATACAGTTTCATAAAAATAAATAAATAAATTAGAATGAATATGTATTGTGTTGATGTGTGACTATTATTATGCTCATTATGTATTACTAAAAGTATTACTATACTTTTACGTCAGTTTCACTATACAATGTGAAAAATTGTGTGAACAAATATATGTTTAATTTACTTCAACGACCAGCTATCTTATTATGATTACCATTTCAAAAGCTTTGTCCATCCACTTCTGTATCTCTTCATGGTTGGGGTAAAACATCTCTCCACAAACTCCTTCTGTCCCCATTTTCTTTCCTCAAATTGTAGTAATATTTATTATTATGCTCTCAAACATTAAAGTATTTCATGCTCGCGACCACTGGCCATGCAAGATGTGCGGAAGCAGGGGGAACAAAATAAAGATCGGACCGACTCTAAAAGTAGCCAATCACATCACTCCATTTTTTCTGTAAAGGTAATGAAAGGAACTGCTTGCCGCATCCGTTAAAAATAAAGTAAACAGTTTATTACAGTTGTTGATTTTCTGTTGATTATTACAAAAAAACGAAGAAAAATCATCTAGTAACTACTACATAATAAATATTGCTCTACTATCATAAGTTTGGGCTCCTATTATAACTAAACAAAAGAGACCGCTTTTATTTTGAAAGTGGTACTTCCGTCATAACTGTGTGTTTCTCTCGTACTTGACAGCTAGCGTGTTAGCAGTGAAAGGCTCTGTTTGTGCTCAAGTTTGAAGTCAACATGTTTGTCAAGTAAAATCATAGTTTTAACAACGTCTTTTGGTTTTGTGTTTTTAGTCGCAAGTTGAAAATGTTTTCGTCAACTTGGAACTTTATTAAACGCCACAAAAGGAAGTTCATTTTCGTCGGTGCAGTAGTTGGTGGTAAGTGTAGCTTAGCATCTAACGTTAACTCTAGCTGCTCTACAAAGTCTAAATGCAACGTGTTCAAGACATGTTGTTAGTTTGAATGTATTGCTGTTAGTATCTTGTGTTTTGATGATTATTTTTACTTGGTGTTAATTGGTATTGTAGCTATGTGTCTAGTGTCATTCATCCACAGAATAATCTTATCAGTGACAGTCTTATTACTGTGATGAAGTTAAGCTTCTTATTGCTGGGTTTCATATTCTAGATTTATAGGTTATACAGTTACAGGCCAGGTTGAAGGCAAGAGGTAGTTTTTCCTATTAATATAATTGCACTTTGCCATGAAATATATTGTATCACTCATTTTAAAATTAAGCTTTGTGATACAAAAATAAATTCAATTTAAGCAGTATTAACTTTAGCTGCCCCCATCTGATTGAAATAACATTGGCCTGCCCTGTAAATCGTTGCCATGTCATCTGAAACCCAGCAATTAACAAAAGTTGCATTTATAGTCTCTAAAGCACAGGTGCATATTTCTTTGCCAAACTGCGACAGGTTTATACTAATGCTTTTGTGATACATGAAATCCTCAATCAAAATTTAACTAAATAATGTTTTGCATACTTTTGTCATTTCATTATTACTGCCACTAATAATTACACAATCATTTAAGCTATTAGTATAACTTACTAATTTGACCTAGCTGGTTCTACAGATTAAACTATGGGGAGCCAACATATAATTTTCTTTATTAGTGTAAGTTAATTTTTGTTGCTTAAACAGCCATGATCACAAAGCTGCTTTTCTTGCTCTTGTTCATGTAGGTGTGTACTTCTTGGGTAAATATGCACAGAAGAAGATTAGGGACATCCAGGAGAGAGAGGCTAATGAGTACATTGCACAAGCACGAAGGCAGTTTCACTTCGAGAGCAACCAGAGGACCTGCAACATGACTGGTGAAAACAGTGAATTCACAGCATTACAATCCATAAACATTATAAACATATTAAACATCTTTCTTCTCTTCTTCTGTTTCAGTGTTATCCATGCTTCCGTCTCTAAAAGAAGCTATTGTAACTCAGCTTAACTCTGAAAATCTGACCGCGCTGCTTAAAACCAAGTGAGTGAAAAGTATTTCCTCAGCTGTTAATGTCTCTCAAGTTTGTATTGTTGAATTAACGATCTCTATGCTCAATTGTCAATTTCAAATACACCTTTAAAAATATTTACAAAATCTTTTCTCATTTCACTTTTCAGACCTGCTAACAAGCTGGAAATTTGGGAGGACTTGAAGATAATTAGTATGTGCTTTAAAAAAAATCATGTAGATGTTGATAAAAGCTGAAACTGCCATACTTTGCTGAACTAATGACATTATATTCTTCTCTTTCGCAGGTTTTACCCGCACAATTGTTGCCGTTTACAGCACATGTATGTTAGTGGTGTTACTTCGAATTCAACTCAACATCATCGGCGGATACTTGTATCTTGACAATTCTGCTAGCAAAAACACTATGGTGAGCTTTGCTGACCCCTCAATGCTGCTTTATGTTAAATTATGTTTTTTATGTGCATTTTAAAAACACTATTCAGTCACAAAAGGTGGAACTAATCATAAGTGAAATTTAAATTGTATTCATCAGTAACTTTTTGCTTGTTCTACAATGAGGCAAATTTCTGACTGGGCATTTCAGTCTACCATTTGAAAATAGCTTTAATGCAGACAATGTGACAATTGTGACCCTTTGAGGTTGCTGCAAGTATCATGTTGAAGACTTGTTTCTGTTCTCCTCAGGGTCCTATGGCTCCTCCAGACGTCCAGCAGCAGTATCTGTCTAGTATTCAGCATTTATTAGGAGATGGTATGTGGATCCAGTTTTGTCCTTATTTGGCCTATAGGAATGGGACGATACACAATATTATCGCTAATCGCAATAAATAAGCGCCGCAATTAAATAATCGTGGTGGTTTTTCATAATTGTGATAATCGTACATGGCGATAATCGCAATTGTAGCAGCAGGCGCACTTGTGGCTTCATAAGAGCATCTAAAATCTGACTGCTGTGGACCCAGTAAAAAGCTGTATATAATTGAATTTAATCTGTAATGTTTTATTTAGCACCTTTGTGTAATTGAATTTTATTTGTAATGTTTTATTTTTACATATGTTAAATGTTTGTATGTGCAGGACTGCAGATGGAAAGTAGCTTTGTGCTAAATCTGGTGCAGCCATGTTTTTAATGTAACTGCACATTGTCCTTCAAATAAATAAACTAAATTAAACTAAACTGTATTATGGTTAAACAAAGAAAAGGTTCACGTGGTAAAATTAATTAATGACTCTAAGACAAAGTTAGTAGATTTTGCTCAACATTGTAAACATTTGCTCACTTTGAAATGGAATCATTATTGATTGTACTTAGACCAAAATCTGTGCACTTTTACGTTTAGTAAATTATTGTGATAATATTGTTAATTGCATATATTTTGGTCACAATAATCGTGAGTGCAAATTTTAATATCGTCCCATGCCTATTGGCCTAATATTTATTTATTTTATTCAAAGTGTATTGCTTCAATGAATCCTCAATTGTATGTGTCCAGGTTTGATTGAACTTATGACGGTGGTGAAGAAAGCTGTGCAAAATGCATTAGGAAGGTATTGTTAAACTTTGTAACTTCTCAGTAAATTTCCTACATATAAAGTTGTAGGTAACACCTTTAACACACGATGATTGTCTACAGTGTGTCCCTGAAGCAGAGCATGTCTCTGCTGGAGCTGGAGCAGCAGATCAGTTGGATGAGAGCTGAGGTGGAGGGCTCTGAACACCCTCTGTCCTGGTACATGTTGGCAGACGACCAGGAAGCTCTCGCAGACCAGGTAAATGTGCTGGTTAATATTCTTTGGTAAGACTAAATGCAATACATGGCCATAAAAATGTTATGTATTACGCTGATGGAAAATAGGCCTTCAAAATGTTAGCTTTACTCTAGGGATGTCAAATTAGTGCATTAATTGCGATTAATTAATTACAGACATATATTTCAAGTTAATTTTTTAAATCTTATTAATCTATTTTGAAATCTTTAACTTCATTGTTAAGCCGATGTGATTTTTCAGGCTTGTGGTTTGACTGAAAATGATGTGATGACGATTCGCCTCTTGAATGAGACCAGAGACATGCTGGACAGGTGAGTGACACTGTGGTGATCACAGGATCAAATCACTGTCTAGCTTTGAAGTACATGTTTTGTGTTCACAGCCCAGACTTCACAAAAGTCCTTCACACCTGTTTGAACAGAGGATTCTCTCGTCTCCTTGACAACCTGGCCACATTTTTCAGATCTCCATTTACAGAGTCTGATCCTAGCTTTGCACCTGATAGGTAAATACACAGCTGCAATCAGCAGTTTGACAATAACCAGTTTGTTACGTAATTCAGTTGATTACTTTAGACTGATTTATTGATTTAATTAATCATCTTTATAATTGTGTTTTTTTTCTGTGTTTAGTTTGTCTGCAGTGAGTTTACCGCTGGCAAAGATCATTCCCATAGTAAACGGACAGATCAACACTATCTGCAGCGAGACGCCCAGTCACTTTGTACAGGTCAGATTTTGAATTGTATGTTTTTATTCATAAACACCAGTACTTGGCTTTTAATTTCTTTTTCTTTTTATTAGGATTTACTATTGAACGACCAGGTGAAAGATTTTGCAGCCAGCGTTTATGACACTTTCAGCATGCCACAAGAGCTTCAGAAATAGTTATTACAAAAGGACTTCAACATAAAAGACAATTCCCTCTGGTCACAGACATACGCAGTGACCATCATGGAGAACTTAGTCCCATTGAACTAACTGTTGCTACACTCAATAGACAAAGACAAAGTTTTTATGAGTTTTGTATCAGCTCTAGTGAATGTGCCGGCTTGTTGCCAGCGCAAAACATAATGTATAAATTCTTTTTTTCTGAGGGATTTGTTTTGTAATTTTTATGGTTTTAATAACTTGTTTTTAATGTTGTAAATGAAGGAAGTAAAATAGAAATGATGCTGACAAATTCAAAGTATAACTAAATATTCTTGCTCAAATCAAAATGTGTTTTTACATTTTTATTGTAAAGTGGTGTGTCCAAGAGTTTTGTTTAAAAGGGAAATTAATAACTGTAATTAAGCATTCCAAATTGTTCTCTACAGTGGAAGGATTAGGGTGAGCGATATTTCTATTTACCAGGGATCATTGCAGTTTAGGGTCTTGTGTCCCAGCAGAAATATCCAAAACTTTTTAATTTGTTCCAGTTTTTGTCCACTCTGAAATTCTCCAATAGCGAAGTGCGGACTATATATTGTCATTTCAGAAAAACGGGCTAAAAAATGACCAAAACAACTATATGTAACTGAAAAAGCCAGTTTATATTTGTATTTATTTACTTGCTCATTTCACATTTTTATTTCAAGGTTCATACAAATCTTTAACTTCAGGTTTTCCATAACTTTTTCATACAAATCTTTAACTTCAGGTTTTCCATAACTTTTTCATACAAATCTTTAACTTCAGGTTTTCCATAACTTTTCCATGAATTTCCAAAACATTTCCCAACATTTCCATGACCTTGTTTAACAAACTTCAAGCAACTATCAACTTTTATGAACTGATTAAGACCAAAGTACAAAGATTTCAGGAATTTCTCGACATTTCAAATTAAGTACAATCTACCTTTAAAAAAGTGAATTTGTTTATTCCAGTTTCAAATTAAATAGCAAAGTTTTTCAGTTTAATAAAGTAACTACAATACATAATATTTTCTACTTTATGGACACCTTTATAAAAACATGATTTTTCTTTCTTTTTCAACAAGAGCGAACTGTGTCAAAGAAAATTATCCGCAATTTATCTTAAAACCCAATATAGTTAGTTGTTTTCCAAAACTTCAGAAGTAAAATTCAAAAACTTTGTCAGGGCCTTGAAATTAGGGGTAGGTTTTTCATGATTGTTTGAATCCTGTTATTTCAACTTTGCCCAGCAACAAGTCTAGGTTATCTGAGAGTGTAATTATGAAAATTTTTATCAAGTCACTCTATCAACAATGTGACATACTTAAACTGTCATCAAACAATCAAACACATTAGGTTTTTTTAAAGCTATGTCATGTCAACAAAATCTTTGGGATGCGTTTTGGTTTATACTGTAACTCTTCATGTCAGTGCATCACTTTTTCTTTAAACCACTAAAAGGTAATTCTATAAATAGCTTGTGCTTTTAACCACAAACTGAAGTGAAAAAGAAACTGATCTTTGTGGTGGCGGTTTAAAAAGAGCGGAAAGAGAGTCCGACTTGTAAATCTAACCAGAGCAATGTGGTTTGTCTGTCTTTGATTCTTGGTGGTAATAATAACATTTAGTAACAAAGATAAAAGAATAGTATAGATATATTTATTTACTTTATATACATATCAGTGCTGCTTCAAAGGCGGTACTCCTGTTGCAGACTGGATGAGGCTGAGGAAAAGGAGCAGTGCATTTTGGGACAGAAGGGTTCATGACTGCGGAGAGCTTCTGAGAGGAGACGCTGCTCCTCAGAAAGAGACTCCACCTGCAGAAAGTGACAAAGTTCATTCTAAGTTTAAACTAAATGTGTTGACTTAATTAAAGGGCAAATATTTATAATGTAGCTTTCTCTTCACAAACAGCTGGAGTTGTATTTTATGTTTTATCAGGATTACTCAAACTTTGGGTATGTTATTGATGAAAACAACTTTCTAACATGGCTAAAAGCTCACTAGGTCAATTTGGGGTAATGAAAGATCTTTCACAGAGAAAATTGGGGTTAGGTTCTACTACTAGTTTAAAATTCCTGGGTTTAATCTTGTCTAGTTCAAGATTCTTAGGTTAAAACAGGGGCGCTTAATTTAAATTTTAGAGACACATTTTTTAACAGTGACCAAAAAAACGTGGTTTTATTATCCCTCCCTTTCAAGAACACTTTGGCCAAATCATGTGCAGCTCTAAAACTGATTTGTAGCTGCAAAGATGAGGCAGGTTGGGACACCTATTACGCAGCCAGCTCTCATCCAATCATCTTCTTAAAAGTTGAAAATAACAGGATATAATTTTTTTTCTCTAAAATAGAATCTTTCCACCAGTGTCACCAAAAGGCGATACTACATAACAGATTAAAGGACATATTGCACACACAACAAATTTCCTGCAGTTTACACAATTATTTAAAATTATAGGTCAGCGGTTGCCAGGTAACAGATGCTGAAAAATCTTTACATGTTATGTTTGCTGAGCAGAAGATGCTCCCTATGTTTTACTGCCTGACCTGCCGTGTGCCTTTAAAGGAGACTATTGTGTTTAGGGATGCACCGATCCAGCTTTTTCTGTTCCGATATCGATCCCGATATTTGGCTTTAACTATCTGCCGATACCCGATATCAACCGATACCAGTGAAAGGACTAAAATTGCTTCTTTTTCTTATAAAAACTTAATACATTTGGTCATATATTGTGTTATGTAACTGTTGTTTATAGTGCAAGTCACAACTTAACAACTTAATCTGAATAAAATGCCCAATATTATGAATTGCTATGGACCAACACCAGTCTGTAAATTAGTCTTATTATATCCAATTAAAGGCACAGCCACGATATTGGCTGAACCGATATCATGGAGCCGGCAAAATGCCGGCTCCATGATATCGGCTCCAGCCGGCAAAAAATCCAGCAAAATGTCCCGGATCGGCACCGATATCCGATCCAGGTATCGGATCGGTGCATCCCTAATTGTGTTTTTTCCATCTCTTTAGTAAGAAACTAGAACATTATGCAGATCAGTAATTTACCTTTTGTTCAATGTAAAACACAAAATTGATCTAAAACAACTTGAAAATAGAAACAGCTCTATTTACTTCTTGGCAGAACTGATAAGCCGCGCCTCTTCATTTTAAAATTTAACTGTGAGAAGCAACAGATTTTAAATAAACACATTTTATTGTTGGAAAGTGGCTATGGGAGAGTTTTGAACCACATACGCTTAACTTTGAGTATTAATCTTTTGAATTATGACAAGAAAGTACAGGCAAGTGGGAGGGGATAGGTGGTAGTTGAGAACAGGGATTTTCTGAGCACTATCAGATTACTCAAACATACAGGAATCAATTAAAATATAACTTTGAGTAAACTAATAGTGAAGGGAGGCCATTAAAACAATGTTAAAATCTTTGAATAATAGGACTCTTTTAAAATGTAACACTAAATTTTCAGTTTTAAAAATGTTGTATAGCTCATAAAATAATTTGCCATAACTAATTTAGGGGCTTAAAACGTGAATCACAATCCCAATTTCAAACATTTTAATTCAAGGCAAAGAACAGTTTAAATACCTCTTGTCTGAGTTTTCTGTTTTTCTTCTCCAAACATTCACAAGCCTAAGCAAAAGGAAATAGAAATCACAAATCAATTGGATATGATGGGAAACGAGAGGAAAATGCTTCGGTTCACACTGACCTCATGAAGCTGGTCCGCTCTCTGCGTTTGTCTCTTTCTGCTTTTCTGAGCCGCAACACGGTTCTTCTCTCTCCTTTTTACCTTACGTCCTTCATCCTCTGCTAACTGTCACACAACATCATCAGAGAGAAAACTTAATCTTCAAGTTAACATTAATAAATTGTTTGGAGAGCAAGATCAAAATAGTGCAAAAATAAATTTATAGGCTTACCTCCCACTTGTCACCAATTTTGATTTCACGTAGCGATGACATTATTCATAATTCTGAGGTTCAATTCACTGATTTTTTTTATTTTATTTATTTTTTTCAATCTGAGCAGAAGCTGTAAAGTGACACTTTGTTGCTGTCAATGTGAAGGACAAAAAAACTGAGTTCAGTGGAGGAGGTGGGAAGGAACCATCTCTAAAACTTTCACTTCAACTTCTATTTCACTGCCCTTTTAGAAGAACTCGGAAGGAACAGGCAGGTCACATGATGTAGTCCAGAGTCAATCAAGAATTAAAATAACTGAACAATTACATGTGGCTCCATATTAATCTAAGTCAGTGATTCTCTATCTTTTTTGTGCCACAGTACCCCATAAAGTTTGTCCCACACGTTGAGTACCCCCTAACTTGTGTTTTAAGGTAAACAAATGGGTTTTTAGTTGAATTTTTGCTTTTGTATTTTCTTGTTGTTGTAAAATGCTGGCTTAAAATGCCTCAAAAGTATTAAAAAAAATAAACAAAAATTAAATTTTTAGTCATTTAAGTTACATTTCACCTTCTATTAAAGTCTGAATTATTTCAAGTGAGAGCTTGTGTACCCCCGAGGGTCCAAGTACCCGATTGGGAAACACTGGGCTAAGTAATACAGAAGAATTAGCCTAACATTGCAAATATAATTCCCACCAAAATCAAACCTCGTCAAATGAATACTGTTTGTTTTGTGCGCTGTGTTAGTCTAATGTGTTTTGTAATACTATACTATTACGATTACAAAAGCAACAGGAAAAGACACAAAGTTTTCACTCACATTCAAGTTTTAATCTTTATGTTCTTTTTTAAGTTGATTTAAATCAAAGCAGATTTAAGTCAACTTAACCCAGGTGCTAAATTACAAGAATAGACTTTTAAAAATTGCATGTTATATGTGAGTGTTTTGCTCTCAATGTACTATTAGAGGATGTACATCCTCTTGTACTAAACCAATATGCACCGCCACCTCAAATTTTACATTTATAGTGTCCGTGAGAGACACAAATCTCAGTTGTGTCAGGTTTTTGCTCCCCCCAAAAATTATTTAAAATCAATGCAGTGAAGGATAGTTCTGCTTAGTGAGTTAGTAAGCAATAAACATGCTTGTAGGAATGTACTCATTTTAATTGGAAAACGGTGACATAATCCCAGGCTGGATAATTGTTTGTATTAACACATGACAAAGTATGGGAATATAAAAAGTCTTGTTCGTCGGAGGTAAGTGGTTCTAAACAGGGTTCTTATTTGAAAACCACTGACACACAATTTTTTCAAACAAATTTTGTAATAGTCTTTTCTTAAAGTCCATTTTGTGCAAATGTTTTAAGTCTTTTGTGTTTATTCTCCTGCCTCACAATGGTATTTCTTCTCCTGTGGTATGTAGGAGTTTGCGGAAGATGCCTCCTCTGCGAGCCTCTTGATTGGCTGCCGGTGCCTAAAGGGCTGGTTCATGTCATTTGATTGCTCGTCGTCTCCGAAAACCTCTCGGTGTATTTCTAAAGATGCAGCACTTGGTTTCATGTTGAGGATCTGACACAAGCCTTCAGCTTGTTTCTGTAGAGTCTGGATGGACTGAACAGATGAACAGAAAGAAAAACATATTTTAGCATTCAATAATTTGAACACAGTAAAATTAATAATATATATTATATTAAAATATGTTTTACCTTTATGACGTGAGTAGCTTGTTTTGCCAAACTTGGAGCTTCTGCTGACAGCATGTTCATAATGGTCTCTAAAAATCACATGCAATGTTGAATATCTATATATTTTAAACCAATTTTTACACAAAACAATAAAACACAAAAATGTGTGCAACTTTAAAACTTCTTCCAATGTGGAAAAGTAGACTTGCCATGTCTTATTAATTTTAGAACAATTTATTTCACTGTGCCCATCAGGAAGAATCACTTCTGTCTAAAACAGACATTCGAAACTTACTTCAGTATACACTTACAATGTTTTTGTTTGACCCAACTTGTTGTTAATATATTTGCGACTGCTTATAATTGGCTTTTTATAAATACTGTGAATATGTTAGTTAAAATGTTTGCTTCAGCCAAAAAAGAAAAAAAGCTGTTGTACCTTGTTCAGGATCTTTGGGCACTTCTTGTGGATGTACTGTGTTTTCATAAAGCCCCTGGAGAAAAAAAAAGTGTGATTCTTGGCAACAAATGTGTTATTTGAATTAGATTTATTCACCTTTACAAATGCTTAAGCGATGAATTTTAAAAAAGCAAATTTCTACCATTTTGAAAATGTAAATGTATGTGTTATATAGTATTACAAGGGTAAATACTACAGCACTGGTTGTCAAGGGACTACAGATGAAAAATAGCCGCATGCAAATGTGAATTAATATGCCTTGTCCCTTTAATAAACAAATAAAAATAAATACATTTTTTACAAACCTCAAAACAATAGTTGTCTTAATAATAGAGTATAAAACAGTATAAGTATAAGTATAAGTATAAAACAGGAACTAGATTCAAAACTTAAACGTTGCCAAAGTAGTTCTAATCAAAAGCAATTTCACAAAACAGCAAAAGTGTGCATAAAGTGTGCATTGTATAGAAAAACTCACCATTAGTTTTCGTTCAGCCTTCAGTGCATGAACCACATGGGGAAGGATCTTTCTGGGTAAGTGCGGCGTCTGCTGCTTGTCTCCACAACAACATCATCCAGCTGACTCTCCAGATCATCCTCCTCTAAAATCCCAAACATTAAGACATTTAGAGACGACTAGTACATATTGAGCAGATAGATCATTAAGTCCAACAATGTAAATAGATCACCTTCATCTTCAGGAGCTTCATTCCAGGTCTGACCATTCACCAAAACATTTTCTTGAACTGCTGCTTCAAAGTTCTGCAACAACAATAATAAAGATTAACTCATGGCAAGATTACATAAAAAGGTTTCACTAACATTCACCACTCACTGAACATAGTGCCTTTGATCACTTTTACAAGTATTATTTTATTTATATTCTATTAAATGCATTAGTGTGAACCCACCGCCAGCAGTTCACCCAGAAGTTCTTTCTTCGTGTCCGCTGCTAACTCCGTCTGTCCGTCTAAAACCGTCTTTAAAAGCTCTTTATACCTGTCTATCTGCTCTTGTACCTGTTTCTTAGATTTTACTTGAACCCTGAAGTCTGTATTTTGATCTTCCGATGAGATTTTGTCTGCTTGTCCAGCCTCTTCCATCTTTTACCGCCAACTTTTGTTTATATTTTTTCAACAAACCGGAAGTTGAAACATCTTTTCCTGGTCCGTCGTCCTTTTTGTTCCGCCTTACGGAAATTGCAAACGTTCCAGGTTCCATAAAATAATATTTCTGCTTTTAGCGACTCTGGCAGAAATTATACCTCTCACTTTCTTAAAACGAAGTTATTATTTTCTCGTTTCGATGGAGGATGGCTTCATAGACTGCCACTGTCACATATCAGCACAGGAGTTTGAACAGGTATTTTTTACTGTGGCAAATGCATCCAGTTTTGCACTACTACAATTAGCTACAAATGTATATAGCTCAACAATATTTGCAAAAAAGTTTTTACAATTGCGTGTATGTTTTTGCAGGACCTTGACGATGTGATTAAGAGGACCACACAGGTTGGTGTTTATATGTTTTACGTGAATAATAACCATGTACAATTCTAATAAACATCTTTTAAATATGTTTTTTTATGTGCTTGTCTGCAGGCTGGAGTAAAGACTCTTGTGGCGGTAACAGAAGATCAGAGAGAGTTTGACAGAGTTCTGCAGCTTAAGAAAAGGTGCTTATGGCTTTGCTTATTGACTTTGTGATTAAAATGTACTTAAGATAGCAGTCTATTATTGTAAAAATATTCCTATTTAAAAATATCATGGATAGCAATGTAGTTGTTTTTTTTTTTTTTTTTTCAATTTTATGTTTGATTTTATTTTTGTTTTGTGTGTTCTGCAGTTATGGCTCTCTGATAGCTCCTTGTTTTGGGGTCCATCCTCTGCAGAGCGATGGGGGTCCGGACAAACGCAGTGTGAAGCCACAGGTAATTTAACATAAACACTTACTCAAAGGCAGTGTTTTAACAGAGCTGATCAAGAGCAGCAGAGTGAACGTAACTTTATCTAGTGGCCCAGAGCTGTGAGTGTGTCGGACAGAGGTCAATGTAAATGTAACCCAAGTGCAGTGTTTATCGTATTTTGACTTTCTCCATTCTTTAGTCTGGATAGCAGATTCAGATGCATGGTGTGATTTTTCCAGCCACCTGCAAACTGTATGATTTTTAAATAATTTGTCAAAAAATATAGCAGTCTCAAAAATATTTGGACTGAAAATAAACAAGTTAGAACAAAATTATCTGTTAGTTAGTTTTGTCTTTTTTTTCTATCTCTCTAGGACCTGGAAACAGCACTACCATATTTCTACAAACACAGTGAAGAGTTGGTCGCTGTTGGAGAGGTATTACTATAAATAATATAGATTGTTTTTTAGCTGTACAATGTACAAGTTTTGGCTTCCCATATTTTATTAATATTCTGAAAATCAAACACACAATTGAAGATGAAGATGTTTTAATGTATACTACATGTTTCATAAAGCCTTAACTAAAGTCACATTGTAAATCTGGAGCTGTTAATCTAACCCTCTTTAATCTGGGAAGATTTTAGTGTCCAGCCTCTTTTACTGTTGTGTTGCTCTGGAGTCTGTCAGAGGAATGTGGCTTAGAGCAGATTTTACTCTTCATTTCACTAAATCAACATCACCACACTGTCTGCCTCACTGTTTTTGTAGTTTTAGCCTGTACAGAGTGGCACAGTTACCAAAAAGAGCGTGGCAACAGAAGATCTCTTTGTATTTTTGTATCCCCTTGTCCCACAATGTCTAAACCCAATCCTTGTGTTTTTTAGATCGGTTTGGACTTTACTCCGTGGTTTGCTCCATCTGAACAGGAAAAAGATGACCAGATGAAGGTTTTTGTGCAGCAACTAGAGGTCGCCAAAGAGCTTAACCTTCCTGTGTAAATCTAAACAAAACACAACAGTGGAACATATAATATACTCACAATATTACATTACATTTGCTATACTGTTCTTCTGATTATTTGCAAATTCAACAAATGCCACTCACCCTGGTTTGGCCCAATACTGTGTTAGTTTCTGTTGTGTAAATTCAGTCAAATCACAGCTCAGACAACTCTCTCTAACTTGCATTTTAGTTCAATTAATGTGGTTTACTTTATTAATAGTTCACAGTTAATACTTTATTAACGGTGAACAATTCCGTGTTTTCAGGAACGTCCACTCTCGGTCCGCAGCTAAAGTTGTCATTTCAACCATGAAAGAACAAGGTAAGATAAACCTATTAACAATTTTTTATAGATACTTTGCTCATTTATATAACTTTTTACTCAGGTGTAACTGGTGCTCTGCTGCATAATTTTGCCGGAAAGCTGTCGGTGGCCTTTGACGGCATTAAAGCTGGTTATTTCTTTTCTTTTCCTCCAGCCGTTTGCACCAACCCACAGGTACAGACTGATAAATTGTGCACTTTAATGATATAAATCATTAATTGATGTTTTATTTGCAGAAGGTAAAACTGATCAAGCAGATCCCACTGGAGCACATCTGTCTGGAAACGGACTCTCCAGCGTTAGGCCTCAACAAACATGTATGTCAATATCAACGTAACGGATCTGAACAATGCATTTCAAATGTATTTCATTTAGTGTAGATATTCTTTTAATATGTTTGCTTATGAGTAGAGTATAAATCAAAAGTGTAATAATGCATTGTAAAGTTTGCTTAGACAATTTCAATTTAAAGTTTTAGTTTGTTTTTATAGGTAGGGCTGACCAAGGTGTAAACAAACTTGTTTGGGTTCATGATCACTAAGCGGAAGCAAGTGCAATAATTATAGTATCATATTTGTAATTTAAAAAACAAAAATGTAAGTGATAATGAATGAATGGCCAGCTTTTCTGGAGTTTCTGAGTACCACTATCTGAAAATGTTCTATTATATTCTGTTGATATGTGCACTATATTTGTTTAAACAGGGCTTGTCAAATGAACCATTGCGACAAAAATGTGTTTAGGGCCATTAGATTTCTGGAGTTGGTCATGTTTATAGAAACTATATTTAATAATAATCATAATAATATTTTTTTTATTTAACAGCTCCTTTCTAGACACTAAAGGACACTTTACAAAGAATTAAAATACATAAAAACACAATCAGTAACACTTAAAATGCTACTTCTTAGTTATTGCCTAAATGTCTCAATCAAGAAGCTAATGACAGATGCAGGTCTGAAATATATGGATGTAACAATTTATGAAACTTGTGAACTTAGAGTCACATTATTGATGTTAATGTAATTGTCCTTTATTATGTGTCCCATAGGAGAGAAACGAGCCATGCAACATCAGTCTGGTTTGTCAGTACATCGCCCAGATTAAAGGACTGTCCACAGAAACCGTTCAATTTGTCACGAGTCAAAACGCTCAAAGACTTTTCACAAAGATCAACCTACTCTAATACAGCCAGGTAAAAAAAATAGACAAAATCTGCAGAGACAAGACTTTAATGCATTGAACGGGTATGGACATTTGAATACTATTTGGTTAAAAATGTGTTATTAAGACTATTCAGACATACGAATACTGTTTGTGAGATGATCAGGTCACAGAAGTTTACATCAGGTGGGACTTATCTGAAAAACAGAAAATAGAACAATTTTACACAAGCACATTTATTTCCAGCCTCTTAAATATTTATAATTATCGGCATCTTTTGTGCAACAGTTTTACTTATGCTAATCATAGTTTCTATTATTACATTTGGGATTTTTATGACTTATTTGTACAAAGCATTGTTTTTTAATATATATTTTTGAGCCACTGACTGTATACTAATAAGTCTAATGAAATGTCCCTATTTTTATTGGATTAAATATGTTTTACAGAAAGTATTAAATTTGCATGCACCTTTGTTTTCCATTATCAATTTAGAGGCACACATGTCAACATATTTACCTACTTGTTCAGACCTGGGCAAACTGCGGCCCTCCCTTTGTTTTAATCAGGCCCCCAGCATATTTTTGAGAATAAGTATTACTCTTTACACTGCTAATTGTTGTTATCTAGTCTAGGTCAAAACTACTAGAATTCAAAATATCCACCCTAATTTTAGTTATTTTAGCCAGATTGGAATAAAATTGCTTATATTCGGCAGCAATTTTCACTTGTTTATGAGATATTTTAGCTTGAATTAAATTTGAAAATCTATTTAAAACAAGACAGAAACACCTCAAAACAAATAAACAAAAAAATAAAGATTAAAATCCATATTTCTAGAATTCCTTTTTTGCAGTGTATATTTATTTGCTTGTCTAAATGAAGCATGTGTTTTCACTTGTGTTCTTACTATACACATTAAATAGACACAAGTAATGTAAGTAGCCTATTTTTATTCAAAATGTGCTTGCAAGAGTAACAGTAACTAGTTCATAGTTTTGAGTGACACAAGTATACAGTATTTTGCCTCCTACAACTATCATTTTATATCAGGTTATTTTGCTCTGACGATTTATATTTACAAAACCGTCTAGTCCTTCTTACTGCTGTCCTCATAGTGGCGTCTTTGGGCGAGTCGAGCGGGTGCAGGGTGGTCCAGGCGAGAGGTCCTGACTTGGTTCTGGCCCTTGAGAGCTTGATCCAGACTGGCGCTGGTCTTCAGGTGTTTTTTGTAGTGCTTCCTCTGGGCCCGGTCCCAGGACTGTCGCGGGCCGCCCTCCACCTGGCACCACGTCTCTCTGCGAAAGTTCAGCTCCAGTAAGGCCTGTTCCTCTGGGCTGGACATGCTGGTGTGGGTGATTAAGAGTATAGAAGCTCACAAACGAGGAGAAAGAGTGTTTGTGCTGCGCTTTCGAGGGCAGCGTGTTGTTACCACGGTGATGAGAAACTGAAGACGGTCAAAGGTGGTTTGGGTTACAGCGATGGCTCACTATGAAGGAATTGTCCTATAAATATTGATTGACTCTGGAAAAACTGGAATAATCTTAAACAAAAAAACAGAATGATTTTATTTTTGCCTTTATATATATTTTTTATTTACCAGTTAAACAGTCATTTATGCCAATTCTGCGTCTATTTTAAATTAAGAGAAATGTATTGATCAGTTCTGTCACACTTTAGTGAATCAATGGTTTGTCATCATTTCTGTATTGTCTGATAAATGTTGAAATATTTAAGGTGCACTATGTAAGTTTTCTTCTTTTTCTCCCCATCAGATTATATATTTAGTTTATTATGGTGGGTTTTGAGTCGCTTTTTTGTTTGTTTTTTGCAATACAGACAGGATAGGTGGTTGAAAAGTTACGAACAAAACAATAATTGAGAGGGAAAAAAAAGGAATACTGTCTATGACAATCTGCTTTTTCATGAAATCGTTATATCGTGATTTCCCACAACCTTTTTCCAAAGTTTCTTAAAACTGCACGTTCAAGTCATAAAGCATTAGCATTTTCAAGTTTGATTTACAAAGTACATATCCTTTATGACTGAAACATGGATTCTTATCATATTTCCATGCTAAAAAGAAGTTGTTAATGTTAGAAAAACTATTAAAATATGTCTAAATCATTAATACTTGTTTAAAAGCAACACGCAACATTCAAATTAATAGATTAGATTAAAAAAAACTTTTTATTGAGATTGCTTGTTTTGGGATTTATTTTCAAATACTTGGTCACTTGTTTCTCTCTGAAAATCTGGCAACAAGACAGCTGGATTGACAAGTAGAAACTTTCTGAAAAATCAGATACTGTACTTCTTTGTATCTCAAAGGCAAAAAAAAAAAAAGCAAGACATGAATTGTGATAAAATCGTGATAACATTTTTTGCCATAGGTTTGTGTGTGAGTGTGGATGGTGTTTTTCTAATGTGATGAAGTTTGACATTAGAGGAAAAGAAAGAGAGAAAATTATTAAATAAGGCAAAACAAAGTAATAATAAAAAAACAATAAAATATAAATACAATTAATAATAAAGTAAGCCTTTGAATAAATATGTAGTAAACAACTTATTGCAATTATTATTTATTTATCTACTTTTCTTTTCTATGGAGATGTTACTGTCTTTCTAGTAAAGTTTTGTAATATGCCATTAAACATGAAGGTTTTTTCAAGAATCAATATTTACAATCTTAATATGAAGTACACAGATGGCCCACTCATCTGCTTGTTTCCATGGAGATTAACAGATCTGTGGAGAGACCACTGACAAAAAAAATGTGTGTTTATATTAAGATTTCAAATATTGATTCTTGAAAAACATTTACATTTAGTGATAAATTGCAGACATAATCTCACATCTTTCTTGTTGCTTTGTCTAGATTTAGTACTTACTTTCCTATGGCCTACTTTTTTCAAAACTATAGGCAAAACGTATAGCGCTCTCCCAGATGTGGAATAATATTTTTTGTCCAGATTATGTGAAAGCTGAGACAGAGTGAGACCTCCCTCCTGTTGTCTGGAGTTTACCGTGGAAATCTAATCTTCCTGAGAAACACAAGACTGGTTACTGTCCCTCACAATAAACACCTCAAGACAAAACTATTATCTGCATTAAAATACTCTTGGGTTTGGCTTCGTGTCACTTCTGATCGATGAATAACTTGAATCACTTGACAGTTTCAATCACACTCATTGTCAAAGTATAGATTTCTTCTTTCAAATACAACCTCTGCCACAGTAACTCAGGGAGGACCTGCACAATACTCTAATCTGAGTTGATCTATAGTCGTACTGTTAACGATTGAGTAACCAGCCCAGTGTAAATAGGGTGTGGCTCTGTTGACTGATTTGAATAGGAACCGAAATTTTGTAACCAGAGCCAATGGGAGATGCTAGTGACTGGAGTGAAAGAGGAAGTGTGGGTTAAACTAGGATTAAAGTATTAGACTGGGCATATGGACGCAGCTAATAAGACATAAGAACTGAGTGACGAGACAAACGTGGGAATGAGTACAACTTGAACCACAGATTTACAATAAAAGTTGACAAAGTAGATGTTTAGGATGGATACAAAAATGTTCTGAACAGATATGGGGCAATCTTATAATTCTGTCACATATTTATGGCCAGAATAATTGTGATTAACAATAGTGTCTAAATAATTGTTCATTTTGTTGATTGTTTAAAAAATCTTATGGATCTTAACATTTATCATTTTATTAATATAAATACGCCATGCCACGCCCACTTTCAAGATTCAATAATTTATTATCATTGTCACATTAACAACAAAATTACATCAGAGCATTCATCAGTCAACATGACAATGTTTGTACTTAGTACAACTGTAATTGCCCCAGGCCTAGGGCTGCGCAAATTTTCAAATTTCAATTTCAATTACGATTATTGGTGTATTCGTTTACAAAATTATGTAATTGTGATTCTTGACCGTCGCTTATAAGCCTGCTCAGAAATTTCCTTTCTACGGAAAATAGGTGGTTTCTTAACAATTGTAGAATACATTTATTTCTGTGAGGTTAATCACATATTACTTTTGTATTCTTGGAAGTTTTTTCTTTTTCTGATGTAGTCACCTGGTGTTATTGTTATCTAAAATGCTCCACAGTGTTTCTTTTCACATATCTATCACAATTGAGACAAGCCCGCCTGGCAAAGCTATTTTAAGTAATGTAAAGTAAAAATGTAGCCAATGCCTTCAGGCGTTGTTAAAGCTAGGTACACATTTATGGACATGCAGACTCCACCCAGACTCCAGCAGCTTGTTTATTTTACCTTAAACCTGGTTCGGCCATGTCAATTTATATTTATAGCATTCCTGGAGGTTTAGTCTACCCTAGTGGTTCTCAAACTGTGGTCTGAATATCACCGGTAGCACAGCTGGTCCTCTAGAGCAGTGATTTTTAATGTTGGGCCACACTGTCGGTAAAATACAGTACACTTAATAATAGTTACTTTGCACATGAATATTCGGCCTATGAAGTCAAAAAGGTTATGAACCCTGCTCTAGAGTACATCTGATTACATGTTTTGTCCTATTGTTATTGTTTAGAAATGTCCCAAAAGGTAATTCCGCTGTTAGACTTGGTTTTTCAAATGAATTGTCATTAAAAGCCAGATGAAGCTCTAGTGATGCTCAAAACCCTTTTTCCATTTAGAAGATATACTTAGTGTGAAATGTAAGAACCACTGCAGTTTTCAACACAACACACAAACCATCAGCAACAAATTTTGAAATGAATTAGCCTGATTTATGTTTTCCACAAGTAGCCTATAATATAATTCATAACAAATCAAAACTGAATAAGAAGATATATATTTGAATGTAATGGAAGTTTAAATGCAAATACACATTACTGTTTTCTTCCAGTCTATGCTGCTTAGTATGTCTGCTTACCTTTTGAGTAATCTTAAATTATATCTTGTAGGCCCTATATAATACAGAAGATTATCTATTTATTCTGCCATACAGTTATCAACAGTAAACCCTATTGTGCTAAGGCTACATACGCGTTTTTGCAACTTTATTTTACTGTACCATTTTAGAAGTTATATTTTTGTTTTTATCACAGGTTTCTATGCTGCTGCGTTTCTAGAAGTGTTGGCCTATCTATTGCAACACTGGAATTTCCTTTTTGTGGAAAAAGAGGCTATCTTGTGTTATTACATGTTTATTGCAGAACATAAAGAATCTTTTTTAACATTAATAGAGTTGCAAATATTGATCTTTCAAAGGATGTGGTAATCAGGCATGTTTAGCTCATGTTGTGAGCTGTTGCATCATGCTCTGTCAGCTTCCACATGGAGGCTGACGCGCGCGCGCATCGGTGACTGTGCTGCTCACACTTCCGAGCCTATCTCGCGCTCTCATTGGCTGTGTCGCATCGGAAGGCTCGGGTCTGGGCTCTGTGATACAAAAGGATACGGGCTAAACCCACAGAGGCTGAGATCGACGCGCAGAAGACGCGGCTGCGCGTGAATAGAGTCATGGGAACACACGGAAGCAGCATCAAAGCGAGTGTTTACGCTACTTGACTATTTAAAACGGAAATGTGTTGCTATTTACGTGATATTACTGATCAGAGTTAGCTTAAATGAATGAGGAAACGCGCTTTTAGCTTTAGGGATTCGCTGTGTCGTTGAAGCGGATCAGTCGCATCATGGTCGCCGGTGAGCTGGTTCAGGACCATGTGCGCGCGGACACCGGCGCAGCACCTGACCGAAGCAGTCCATCCACCATGTCCATCACCCGGAAGAGCCCTGAACCGGAGCCGGAGGGGGACGCGCGGAGAGAGGAGCAGCGGCAGCAGCAGCAGCAGCATCAAGCACTTGTCCCGGGAGAAGAGCAGCCGGACGGAGACACCGAGAGAGAGGCGGATGAGCGCGAGGCGATGCTGCCAAACGGAGCAGGGTGAGGAGGAAAGACTATAAAATGAGATTAACTCCATTTTGTTGGGGAACAGTAAATATGTTGTAGGCTTTTGTAAGGTCTTGGGTAGCGTGTAGCTGTAGTCTCCAATCATATTTGTGTCGTGTTACCTATTTCTGTTTTGATCACATTACCTCTACACTGTAAAAAAAATGACAGTCGTATGTGACAAGGTTAGTCACAGCCTATTTGGTTATCTTTTACTGTCCTAAATTAAGACTAGATAGTTTGTTTTTCATTTTTCAAGTACAGTAGCATGGCTTTGATCATTTCCAATACAAAAATATTTTCATTTTGTTATTTTTAGTAAATGAAATACATTTTATTCTTGTTGCACCTATTGCTTTTCAAGTCAGTAAAAAAGATACATAAAATAGGCGACTACTTAATTCAAGCACATGTATTTATTGGTTTAGGTTCCCATCTGTACACTTGTTTAGTTTTTTTTATTATTATTATTATTATTATTATTATTATTATTATTATTATTATTATTATTATTATTATTATTATTGGTTTATTTATGTCAAGTTATTTAGGATGTAACTTACTAAGCTTATATGTTCACCTTCCAAGCATTTCACTGCTTGGCACGTTTTGTATCATAGTCATCATTCATCATTTATAAAGCATACATTCCACTTTAGATTGCATTAGAGTGAATCAGAGAAGGTACAGGCTAGGTAACAAGGAGAAACATATATTTATCCTTTTCATAAACAATAATAGATAATAAATTATAGTGTTTACTTATGAATTTATGAACAAAAATTCGGACAGATTTTTAATATATGCCATAAATATAAATAATAACTACATTTCTTCCCCCAAAGTCTGATTTCTGCTCTAAACCACATGTTTTTACTGACAAAACCCATATTAAACAGCTGATAATTTAAGGGGGAAGAAATGTTGGAGATGGAGAAGTAAACAGGAAAAGTAAAGCCACAGCAGACAGTTGGCTTATAGTTACAAAAACACACACATATAGCCCTATTGATTAGTCTACAGTTTAATAATTAACTTTATTAGGTAAGCTTAAATAGTATGAATATATCAACACAGCTGCTGTGTTAAAATTCAGGGCAAAAATATCTGTTTTCTAGAGTTATCAGGTGACTACTTGGCAATGACAAAAACAAAAGAGGAAATGCTAGATTAAACTTGATCTAATCATTGGGCTGTCTGATTATTTTAGGTTTCTGATTGGGTTGTATGTTCATGTAAACAGTAGTGACATGCTCAACAACAATTAGATCAGTAGATGGTTTAATCTTTAATCTGTGGCTTTCTTTCAAGCTGCTGCTGCTGCTGCTTTTAAACTGTAGAAAGATTTTAGGAAGTCATGTGCATGTGTAGACAAGGGTATTTATGACTCACCAAAAAAATCACATTAAGTTGTACCAAAAGTTTAGTAATTGCTTTCTCCATAGTACGGCGATCT
This sequence comes from Mugilogobius chulae, assembly GCA_038363315.1. NCBI lineage: Eukaryota > Metazoa > Chordata > Actinopteri > Gobiiformes > Gobiidae > Mugilogobius > Mugilogobius chulae. The sequence goes on along the minus strand of CM076405.1, from coordinate 24,540,325 downwards.
GGGTAAAAATATATCCACGATTATTTTCCTCATATTGATCGATCTTGATATTTGATTCAATTTTGTTTAACCTTTTCAAAAACAAATGAAAAATGCCATTCATGAACAAAAACAAAACAAAAACTTTTATTAAGTCCCTTGTATTAGATTTTTTTGAAAGTATATATCATCAAATCAAATCACTTTATTTTTGTATAGCCCAAAATCACAACAACAGTCGTCTCTGAGGACTTCCTAAGATGATTAATTTTAGCAAATATGAAATCAAAATAAAACAGTACATATTCAATGAAACAATTATCAATATTCTGCCTCAAAATGTGACTTTTGCTCCAAACTACACATTTTTGCTGAAGTTTGGTTTTTGCTGTTTCGATTCAAAACCCACTAACAAAACAAATTGAAGATTTAGTTCGATTTGATCTCGAGCTCTCGATTTTTTTGATGAATGGAATAGCCTTACTCCATAGTAGATTTATTTTTGCAAATTTGTGCATTTTACTTAGAAATTTCTTTCCATTTTCACAAATATGAAATGTGATCGAAGTACCTTTTGAAAAAGTTGTTGTATTACGATGATCGTTGTTTTGTAATTGCCTCTTTCATATGATCTTGAATGTTCAGAAAAGTGCAGATGCTCAACACTGTACTTTCCTTTTATAGCCATATTCTACTGCCTGATGTATCTTATCTATGTATCTAATATGCTATTTTCTTTCACTTTTTACAGTTCCAAGTCACCTGACAAAGGACCAGAAGAACAGGATGAGTCCAGAACTTTGGGGACAAAACTTTATCTTCGAAGATTTGCTGTTTTGACTGTGTTCAGCCTTTACTCTCTGGTCAACGCTTTCCAGTGGATCCATTACAGCATCATCGCAAACGTCTTCACTCGCTTCTATGGAGTGACAAATTCTAAAATTGACTGGCTCTCCATTATTTACATGGTGGCTTATGTTCCGCTCATCTTCCCCGCCACGTGGCTTTTGGACCGCAGAGGGCTCAGGCTAACGGCTCTGCTTGGATCCGGACTAAACTGTGTTGGAGCGTGGCTCAAGTGTGCTAGCGTTAGCTCAAATCTGTTCTGGTTGACATTCACAGCGCAGACGATATGTTCAGTGGCACAAGTGTTCATCTTGGGGCTGCCGTCTCGAATCGCTTCAGTTTGGTTTGGACCCAGAGAAGTGTCAACAGCGTGTGCAGCAGCTGTGTTAGGAAACCAGGTAAGAAGTTCACAGTTTATTATGCAACAATAAATCTCATCTCATTAACCACACTATATATAGCAGCTTGTCTTAACATGTACAAGAATGTAACATAATCTATAACTGGGCTATTCAATTATATTTAGCAGGGGGCCAGATTTTTTAGAGTAATATGGTCTACTCTGAGGGCCGAATTAAAAATGTGTTTTATACCCAATATCCACAAACAACTTGCAATGATACTATTTAAATCTTGTGTTCATTGAGAAAAAGTACAAAATAAAACAATAACATACTGTCACAAAAAATAAAGCAAGACCAAAACCCAGTGGCAATCAAAAAACAGACTTGAACTAGATTATATCAAAACAGCAGTGAGTTCCAAATCAAGACTAAACCTAGTCTGCATCTTGAACAAGATCTGAATCAAGACTAAACCAGGACTTGAAGATCTTAACCATTTAAATGGCTTAACAAAATCTGCTTCAAATGATGCATGGTCAGCAGCAGTCCTTGGCTTATTTCATATTGCTGGGTCAAAACATACTGCTTAGTGGGCCGCATTTGGCCCCCGGGCCGCCATTTGAATAACCCTGCTCTATAACAACATGTAATACTATGTAACGTCCAGTTAGAGATGTAATAATATGAAATGTGTTATCATTTCATTACACAATTGTGATTACACCTGAATTACTGAACATGATGATTTCTTTTGTTTCCATTGTCTACTTCACAGTTTGTTAAGCGTGTGATTGGCACCAGCTTTATTAATGTTTTAACCACAAAGTCATAAAAAGAATTTAAATCTGTCCAACTAGTTCCAAGCTCTCAGTAACCATTTGGCACATGGTTATTTATACAATATTTATTTAATTATTAATTAGGTTTTGGCTTCAACCATGACTTTAGAACAGCTTTTTACAAACAGCAAAGTGAAACTAAGTTAGAACATCCAAGCCAATCCGAACACTGATTTCAGCCATCTGTGAGAAATAAAATAGTTTATTGTTTGACTTTTGCCATGCTACCTTTATACTCTTTGATGGAAAAGGTAAAGTTTATTTATGCACACCAACTTTAATGGGGCACTGTGTAAGATTGAGAGGAATTTTAATTATCACTTATAGTCCACAAACATTTAAATCTTATTTATTCTTTACAACATGAATACTTAAGAGAGCACTGTTAACCAATCCACATCAATTGTGATACATTTATACGTATTTGAAATGTTTTATTACGGGCCGGAATATGGATCATTGACGCTAGACGGCAGCATGGTAGATAGGCAAAATGCATGTGAAAGGCTCCCTCTAGTGTTCAAAAGTGGAAATCACTTTGTTTGTTTGTTTTTCTTACATAGTGCCCCTTTAACTCAGCTAAAATGTATTTATTTAACTTCTGATATTGTCACAATTATTGCTAGTTTTTAATTTTGTAATGTGGCCTAAAAATTAAATTAAATTTTAAAATTCCTTATAACAATGTAATTACAGATTTGCTACAAGCCATTATAGTTTTAGATTCACAGACATTTTTGGAGTAAGTTTGCATTTTGCCCTGAAGTTACATTAAATGAGTTCTGAACAGTGTGACAAGACTGTTACCATATATTTTTCAAACCTTTTTAGACTCCTGTCCAGCACTTTTGAACTTTGTTTTTGTCTCTTTTCAGTTGGGGACAGCCATCGGTTTCCTGTTACCTCCTGTCCTGGTCCCAAACACTCCGGACGACGAAGAGCTCACTGCACACAATATCAAAATCATGTTCTACGGCACCGCGGCGGTCTCCACGGGACTGTTTCTGCTCGCTCTTATAGGTACATTTGTTTATGTAGTTTTAGGAGACATACACTTTCAAAAAAAGGTTTACCATCATGCTGTAAATAATAAGTAAAATCTAGAGTAGACAAAACAGATTCGCACAGCTGTACTTTAAAACTACCAAATGATTTTATTTCAGTGACACCACATGTAACGTTTCGAGTCAAGCGCCTCATGTGTTGGCTCAAGTAAGGCCACATGTGGTGAAATAAAATAATTTGGAAGCTGTAAAGTACTGCTGTGTGGATCTGTTTTCTCTACTCAACATTTATTTATTTACCTATACACCAGAGGAAGACCAACAAAAAATGACTGACAAAAATTAAATCAAATCAAAGAAAACAATAGGAAAATGAAAAAACAATATTAAGATACCAACCCTTGTTTGAGTGAACCATTGTTCATGATAAACGTTATCGAGAAGTTGTCACGGTTCAGCAGTTTGATATTTCAAGCTGATCCAGTTTTTGAGAATGTTGTCACACATTGTTATGCACGAAGATAAGCCACATAGCTGTTTAGGTTTTACAGTCCTGGTCCTGGATATACATTTACCAGTATTAAAGGGGACCTACTGCGCTTTTTCTATGTATTTAGGAAGAAACTATAATAGATGTAGATCAGTAAATTACACTTTGTTTATTTGTAAAACTCAAAATTGATGTAAAACAGCTTAGAAACAAAAAGAGGTCCATGTAACAAGCAGCAGATTTTAAATGTGTAATTTTATTGTTGTAACGTGCCTATGTGACCATTTTGAGCCATACTTGTACCGTAATCACAATTAAATACAGACAAGTGGGCGGGGATAGGTGGTAGGTGAGGACAGGGCTTTACTGAGCACCCAATAATCAGCTAAAGAACAACAGAAGATTACTCAAACATGCATAAATCATTCTTAATAAAACTTTACTAAACTAATGATGAAAGAAGGCAGTTATAACAAGGTTAAAAACTTTGATTTTTTTTTTTTTTACACAATAGCTCTTTTAATTACTTTTTGCTTAAAGGTGACATTTATAATTTGGTACTGTTTTATTGTTGTTACATTAGTGTAGGCAGCTGCATGGCCCTGTTTTATTCCTATGCTATTTGGGCTTAAATTAGTAGTAGCTGTTAAGCTGAAAGTCAATGGCACCATGATTACAATACTATTTTATTATCTGTGTTTTTAGTGATTAAGGACCGCCCCCTGAGACCTCCGAGCCAGGCTCAGGCCGTTCTCTCCGACTCTCTCCCTGAAGACTACTCCTACAAACAGTCCATCTACAACCTGTTCAAGAACAAGGCCTTCCTGCTGCTGCTCATAAGCTACGGTATGAACTAATGTTTCTTTTTACTCCCATAAAGTTTATCAAAAGTGGGCAGCGAGAGCCAGGGACAGTTTGAGCTTCATTCCATTAAAAACATCAACAATTCATAGTTGTTAGTCACAGTCAAATTATAATCTTAACTCATAGTATTTAATATAAAAATAGGCCTTGAAGAACTACAGTGTGTGGTGTTGTTGCCGCTTTCAGACTCTGCTGCACTAACCTGGAGTGAATCAAAAGTACTTCACAGTGCCTGAAGGAGCCTAATAAAATTTGGTTCCAGATAAACTAGAATGTTTTACAGTCAGAGACACATGACGTGTTGTTGTGACAGTCACATCACAAACAGACAATGTAATTTTTCAACTTAATTGAATGTTTTGCTCATTTTTAGTGTTTGCAAACTAGTTCAGCTCAGCAAACATTTGGGCAACCAAGTTTTGGCTGAACTGAGTGAAGTGTTGGAATTGGAAATACAATCCAGAAAATGTAGAGACTTGAAACTTTTCATGATTATTTTTGGGGAACCCCAAAATAAACATGTAGCCAGCTTGCGACCCCCAAAGCAAAATAAAATAAGATTTCTGTATTAATTTCAAATCAGAAAACGGGTAAAAAATTGTAGTAAAATGCATTTATTTTAGTTATTTATTGCTTTACAAAACCAAAAAAATGCCAAGTCTTGATTGTAAAATTACATCTTTGAAAAAAATCTCCCTTTCCTCAGATTTTGCTTTATGACCCATTGAGAAACACTCACCTGGAGAATAGAAAGTGTTATCTCTCTTTTTTTTTTTCATTCAAACACTGGTGCAGAGTTAGAATCTTCCAAGCTTCAGAAACTTGTCAGAAATAGTGAACATTGAGGGGGGAAAACCTTGAAAACAGATTTGTTTCTTTGGCTGGATCTTGAATCAGTTGTTTTTTGCAGATATAAAATCGTTAATTTCAATAAAACATGTTTTCTCTACATTCGTTACATAATGCTTTTTGTTTTTCTTGCAGGGATAATGACGGGATCTTTCTACTCTGTTTCCACTCTTCTGAACCAGATGATCATGGACTGCTATGAGGTACGAGGCACTTCTAATATTCAAGACTTACATTTTTATTTATACATGTGGGATATAGACGAAACATGAAAGTTCCATTATGCTCTAAATCCATATTTACATAGTACATAGTTACAACACTGATCTAAATTATTGCATAGACCCTACAATATAATCAGTATGGTGTTTTACTTTTTGTAGCTAAGTAAAGAAAAATATAGTCACAATGGATAGGTGAATAAAAACTACCTTCAAAACTAACTTCAAAAGCATTACACACAATGGAGAGACAGAAATCTCTGCCGTAATGCACAAAGCAAACACAGACAGGCTCGGAACAAGAAAAGTAAACCGTGACAAGAGTGTTTTCCGAGGTTATTGTCCTGAATTCATTAGTTTAGTTCACGCATGCCTTATCTCTCCACGACACTGTCCTCTGTCCTTCTTTCTAAGCTGTGATCCACTGCAAATCCACAGAGAAATCACCTCTTACAAAACCTGAAAACTACCTCCAGATGGGACAAGAATATGTTATGTAATTATTAATTTATAAGAAGAAATAGACAAACAAAACAAGAAGATTCGTCAGCCTTTGTGATTAACTGGTCACTATGTAAAACCACTTAGTGCATACAGTAGCCAGGGAAAATTAGATTTGGAAGTCTACATTTTAAAAGTTCATGCAGTTCAGTGTCAATTCAAATAAAATATCTAGAAATGTCTTGTGACTTGTGCCGCTTCCAAAAATCTCATGTGATCACTAATCCTCAATGCAGCTGAAGGTTTACAATATGGAAAATGAAATTAAGATTAACATTCTTAACTTTTGGGATTGTCAAGTCTATGATGTATCATCCTCTTGTGTTTGGAGTTTAGCCTAAATAAAGTGTGAAGCGGAAGAAAATAGATGGATGTAAAATCACTTGCATAATCTCATTGATATAAAAAAGCTAAAACCTCAAGTTGGAACATAATTCATGAAGAATGATCAGTTTTATGTCATCCTATAGAATATTACAAAGAAAAGGAACAACATTCCTATGGAAACGACAACCAGGAGATTCCAAAGCATCCAAATAATAATAATCAAATATTTTTTCAAGTCATTTTAGGTTAAAAGTTTAGTTAAAAGGGCCTAATGATACTGTAAGTGTGGTGTTTTATCAATAAGTGGTGGTTTATTTGCTTAATTCAAGGTTAAGGTCAAGTTTATTTACTTTGTAGCACATATATAAAATATCTACAACTGTCTAAAGTGTTGTACACATTTACAAATATGGGAACAGACAAAACAAAGCAGGCAAAAAGGTGACGTTTTGATGATTCAGTATTTGTTGTTATTCCTCTTTTAGGGCCAGGAGCTGAACGCTGGTCGTATCGGTTTGACTCTGGTGGTGGCTGGGATGGTGGGGTCTATTCTCTGTGGACTGTGGCTGGACCACACCAAAACATACAAGTACGACCTAACCCTAAAAAGACCAGCATGTGTTTTATATAAAATGATTGACTGTTTCTGTTTGTGTCTTGAGGATGACCACTCTGATCGTGTACTGCCTCTCCTTCGTCGGGATGCTGGTCTTCACATTCACTTTGAACCTGAACAACATCTACCTGGTTTTCTTCACTGCAGGAGCACTCGGGTTTGTGATTCTCCGCAGTAACATATTTTAAGTTTAAAGCTGGAGGACCTTATTTTCACACCACTGAATCAGTATTTACTTCTGTTCAACTTCCTGTAACAAATACCTAAGTAATATCCACACATATGTATTAAGTTCTGGCTTCAGTCAGGGCTTAAGAACTGCTTTTTGCAGACAGTAAAGTGAAACTGAAGTGGACCACCCAAACACAGCCAATCACAGCACTGCTCTTAGCTCTTGATGAGAACTGAATTACTTTATAATTCAATTCAGACAATACACAGATTTTGTGGTGCATTTACAACTGACAGAAAACAAATCAGTTATTTACACAAAATATTGCTAGGTACTCCAGCTTTAAAGAACCTTTAAGCAACAATACTAAATAATTATCTAGCTTAATGTCCATGTTGAAAAGTTTTGTTGTTACAGAAAAGATAACAACTAGCCATGCTTTAAAGACAACCAGCATATTAGACATAAACGTATGTTCATTGGAATAGATGTTTTGACAATATGTGTGTACTGTTGCAACACTGATTTTAATTATTATTACATTAAAATAAATTGGGTACAGGGCCTTTAACATTTCAAAATGGTTGAGATAAAAGTGAAAAATAAGTGAATGTAATGCTATAATGTTAGACTAAACACTGTGGAAAGGCTACAAGTATCACACACTGTACAAGAGATGTATTTTGTTATCATATGTTTAACCACTTCAAATCTCTGTTTGGAGCCAAGTTGCTATAAATAAGCTTTTTCCCTGATGGATCTGCATGTTTATGTCTGTTACATAAGACAAGACAGAGGCATAGTTCATATACTATAGTTTCAATCACTCGGGATTAAAACCGTTTGCTGTATCTGGGGAGATAAGAGAAGGTCAACATGAAGAAATAACTGGATGTAAGAGTCATTAGCTGATCAATAATGGGTTTGTCCTTGAGTGATTGTCCTGAGAGAGGAGGAGGTCACATGACATCAGACTCATAAACCACTGGCTGCACAGACACTGGAGACATGGACAGAACAAAGGCACAGCAAAGTCTCTCTTAGCTTCATTTACTGTAGAAAACAGCCTTGTGCAGAGACAAAGATCAGATTTACTAGGAGTGTTTCTGCAGAACAAAAGCCACAGTTGATGCCTTTTACTGAGTCAGCGCGGATCAAAGTAGAAAAAAGACAAGAAGTCACCTCTATGTGGGTTTTAGCAACAGCAGATGGTGTGCGGCAGTGTGTGTTTATACCAAAATATGGTAGAGGTGGAGCCGTAAAAAGTCCACAACATTTATGCAAAAGTGACCTGGAGTTAAATATAGGCAGATAGTTTGTCAATGGTGTACATAGATTCACAAAAATCCCTCTTTATTATGTCGTCTTCAGGTTCTTCATGACCGGGTACCTGCCTCTGGGTTTTGAGTTTGGAGTGGAGATCACGTACCCGGAGTCGGAGGGCACTTCGTCTGGACTGCTCAATGCTTTTGCACAAGTGAGTGATGCCATAAGAGGCTGAATTTTATTTAGAGCATTTTACATTTTTAGAAGCAAATCTCAGACATGCAAAAACCAACAATAGCAACTTTTTTTAAAATAAAGTTGTTGAAAAAAAAATGTTTTGAGCTGAGTCTTTTAAAGGGGACCTATTATGTCAAATTCACTTTTCCAAGTTTTTAACCTTGTTATAACGGCCTTCCATCATCATAAGTTTACTCAAAGTTCTATTTGAATTGATTCATCCATGTTGGAGTAATCTTTTATTGTTTTTCAGCTGCAGCTCAAGTGCTCAGAAATCCTCATTCTCACCTACCACCTATCCCCTCCCACTTGTCTGTATTTACTTGTTATAATTCAAAAGATTAATGCTCAAATTAAGCATATACGGTTCAAAACTGTCCCATAGCCACTTTCCAACTAAATCTCTTGCTTTTTACAGTTACATTTTAAAATGAAGAGGCGGGGCTTATCGGTTCTGCAGTTTTAAACAGGAAGTCAATAGAGCTGTTCCTATTTTTAAGCTGTTTTAGATCAACTTTGTGTTTTACAATAAATAAAAGGTAAATTACTGATCTGTATATGTTCTAGTTTCATACTAAATAGTTTTAAAAAACACAATAGATCCCCTTTAAGTTTCATCTGACTGGTGACCTCAGGTGGACAGGTGTTCCACAGTGACGCTGTTGCCTGAAGACTCCAGTACTAATTGTCATGGGCTAAATTTTTCTTATGCACATGTAGCTCTGGTCAAAGCGCCAAAAATAGCAATTCTGCACCATGTTATTCCAGGCTACAGACTCTTAAGTTCTTATATAATTCCATACTCAACTCTGTACCAGTGTTGTTTAAAATAATGCAGACGTATCAGTTTGGATTTGTGTTAAAACTGCACAACTCCTCATGGCAAAACAAAGCAAAATGAGCCTCAAGATTCTCCATATATCTTTCTAAAAATTGGCAAAAAAGAATGAAAAAGAAAAACGTAAAAGCCACATTTTTATTGATTTGTTACAAGAGAAGACAACACAAAGCAAACTGGTCATAATGGGGAACACACTTAGTTATAATCCTAATGCATTCTTTGTATATGTTGCCAGATTTTTGGGATCATCTTCACTCTGATCCAGGGGAAACTGACCACCGACTTTGGGCCTTTGGAGGGAAACCTCTTTCTCTGCGCCTGGATCTTACTCGGCATCATTCTCACAGGTAAAACTTTGAATATACAAACATCATTGTAATTTATTTAGTCTGTTCCATTTTGCTGTATTAATTTCTTGTTTCTCTTTTAGCTTTAATTAAATCTGAATTGAAGAGACACAATGTAAACATGGGAGTGGAAAATAAAGAGCAAGAGCCGGTGAGTGGTTCAAATATTTATAAAAATATAAATCTATACAAATAATTTCTACAAATATTTCCATTGGTGCCTTTTTTTCCCTTCCAAGATAACAAATTTGACTTTTAATTTTTTTGCATTAACATCTAAACACACCTAAAATGCTTTAATTAATCCGGTTTACTAGATTGTCTTGCTTTGAGGTAAAAAAAAATCACATTTTATGGATTGTGACGGCAAAGGTAGAAATCCTACACAGTTTTAAGTGCATAAATATTTACATTGCATTAGTGTTCACATTAAAAGGCCAAGAATATTTGCTTGAATAACTGTTGCACATACAGAAGAACCCCAAAGCTCTGTAGATCTGTAGGAATATGAGTGTTCTAAAATACTACCGCTATCCCTTTATCTCGTGATAAAAACAGATGATTTGTTTTGTCTTGTGGCATTCCTGGAAATCCTCAGATTCACTCCCTGTTGTAAATTTCCTTGACATTTACAGCTTGTTCAGGTCCGTGTTGGTGCTAAACAAAAAGCCAAGGCCATGAATGAATCTTACTGTCCCCCAGAAACAAGCCATTAGCTCTGATTAGCTTCAAGGGTCTGTTAGCGCCCTAAGCAACACAATCAATGGCACTCTTTATCACACACAAGTATTTAATCATGTAGTGCATACTTGTTTTTTGCAAAAAACATGAACTGTTAAATATATATGGACAGCTGTTGTAGTTTTATTTTAATTTTAATGTATCTTGATTTAATTAATTGCACTTAGACGAGATTATATCAAGAGTTTGAGCTAAATTACAGAAAAACAGGAGCTAAAACATATTGCATTTCATTTTATTGACTTTTTTTGTTCAAATGACAGACCTCTACTTGGGATAACTCTACTGCAGGATTCTCCAACCTGTAGCTCTCCACCATCTGCCAAGAAGCTCGCCAAAGGTTTTAGGATTACACATATTAAAATTTTACAATTTTCAATTTGTATTAATTTCTATTGTAAATATATCTTTGATTCCTAATGTTTCACAGGAAGGCATCTAAATCTGCCCAAAAAAGTAAATTACTGATCTGCATATGTTATTGCTTTTTACTAAATACAATAGGTTTCCTTTAGGCTTCAGATTCTTTGGAATATTTTGACAAAGCATCTAAACGGATTTAACGGAGATTGTAGTGAATTTATTTAATTTTTCTGTGTCCTGAAACTCCTGCTTCGTGTGGATGATGTGTGGTTTATGTCCAATATTTGTTCTGAAACGCCTGAGCTTGGCTTCGTGTGGACAAGGCCTAAGTAGCTCACCATCAGATTTTTTTGCAAAAATAGCTTTAATGGGAAAAAGGTTGGAGAAGCCTGCTCTACTGCATATAAACTGGTTGCAATTAGAGGTCTATCACCTGCATGTCTCCAAGAAAATATTATTAGTTATATAGTTTTTCCATAGTATGACATTAAAACTAGCAAGCCAAATAGGTACCTTGAAGACATTATGTTTGAAAATATGTTTATGATGTATTTCTTTTTAAATTAATTGATAGTCTCTCTTTTCTTTCTGTAGCTTCCAGTTGAGTGTCCAGCTGAAGAGAAACCCAGTGACATAACAATCCAGCATCGTTTAGTTTTTCCAGAGAAACTTCGATATAAAGCACAGTGAGAACAGTAAAGTAAACCAAAAGGACAATGGAGCAAAGACTTCTACAAAGTCTGATCCAGTCGTGGACAAGCGAAGTTATTTATTACTCCAGTAAACTCTTCTGAAGTCTGGTTGATCGTCATGGCAACAAGGACAAGAAGATAAGACTTGTGGACATTTATCTATTTATTTGAACTATTTAATATTTCGAGAAGTAAAAGCCAACGATTGATCGTCTTTGAAGACTGAAGTCAGAATGAGACGAGAAGTGAATTGATTGGACAGAGCCAACGTTTCCTGAGTTACTTGAATATCCCGCTGCGTGTTACTGTAAATACTGTTTTATTTCTTTTGTAGCTTTTCTGTTTTTAAAAATCAGAAGTTATTTTTGTAACATACTACTCTAACAAGATATGCAAAGAAGCAACTGAAGAAGTACGCTGCAAGGATTAACTGGCTTTTTAAGGATTTTGCGATGAAGAGCTGGATGACACAACAATACTAAGTTGTGAACAATGCAGCCCAGGGACAAGTTTGGACATGTATCAGTTTATCAACCCCTCAATGGATGTCTAAAGATTTGCACCACAGAACACAATGACTCTGTAGATTATCTGTAGATTAACATTTCCTGGAAAGGTTTTGGCAACTCAACAAACAGAATTGTATGAAAACGCGAACACGAGGGAATTGAAAGTGTTTCCTATTTCAGTATGTGAAGTTTGCATGTGCTTCTTGTATTTAAATGCTTTTTCTCCAGTGACTGTCCATCAGCTGAAAGCATATTCAGACTTAGGGCTGGGCAATATCATGATAAAAATTTTGAAGGTGGTGATTTTTTGGGGACATTTGGGGACAAGTCATAAAAGAGTTAATTTTTAGCCACTTTTTAGGTTTGATTTACAAAAATATATCAGTTATGACATGGATTCTTTGCAATAGTTTCATTAATAAAAGTTGTTGTTTTTGTTAGAAAAACAACAACTTTTCAAAAATACGTTTGAAGCTTTTTATTGAAGGGCTGATGTTGCTCTTTTGGGGATTTTTTTCAATTCTCGGTCCATTATTTTTCTCTGAAAAGCTGGCAACAAAAGAGTCTTTGACAGCTGGATTTAGCCATTGTGATAAAATCGTGATAAAATCGAAATCGTGATCTAGCTCCAATAAAATCGTGATATATATGTTTTGCCATATTGCCCAGCCCTATTCAGACTGCACAGATGGATTTCTCTCAAGTCTGTGAATTTACAAAGATGACAAGAGAATCCTGGGTCACATCTGGTTCAAAAATACTCCTATTACATATCTGTGGGATTAAAGGGTTAAAAATCTCACTTAAAATGTGTTGCATGTTATGAGGCACTTTAGTACAGCCAATCAAAGCAGTCAGCTCCATTACTAAGTGACTGATTAAATTTTTTATTAGAAAGGATCAAATGAAAACAGAATTTACAACTGAATTTGGTGCAATTATGAGTCAAACAATTGTTGCTAAATCTTCTCATGTGACTTGCAGCGAGCTTTGGTCCACTTATTGTACAACTGTTTTGTGTGAACAAATGTGAACATGTTATTTTTGTGGCGCAGCCCAAGAGTCATGCACAACTTCAACCAACTGCCACTGTTTGTGTCAAGAAAACTGAAGACACAAAGCACAATATTAATTATTTATTTCAATCATTTCAACACTGGTTTTGGACAATGATTTGAACAAGCTAAATGTGTTAATTCTTATTGGAAGTAATGATTTTATAAAATGTTAATAATCCAAGACTGATGTTGTTTTATGATTTGTCAGATACATTTATGTTACATTCTTTATTTCAATATTTTATATTTATTTTGCAAGATTAGTTTGTAATAATGAGAAATACTTACATGTACTGTTAGGTTTGTTTGTTTAATGTTTTTGACCATTTCAAATGCAGTAGTGCAAATTTTTCATTCAATAACCTTTTTTTTTCAATGCAAATACAAATGTTGTATATAAATCCCTTAATTACCCCAGTTACATTATATAAAGAGAGAACTGAACAATTTGTTACTGTGAATAAATGGTAAATGTTCACTTTTACATTGGGCCTCTTTATTTCAACTTACGACAAGCATGTAAGCAAGGTAAAGTGTCTTGCACAAGGACACAACATTAGTATGGAATGATCTTACTGCCAAATTTTTCAAGTAGAAAGTTTAGGTTTTACTGTTGTTTGTCACTATTATGAACATAAATATCTAATGCTCCAATAGGTGGGTTTCAGATGACAACACAACCTTCTACAGGCCAATCAGTTTTATGCAGCTAAGATCTGGAACAGTCTTCCAGATGATGTAAGACAGGCCTCCACTGTGACAATGTTTAAATCTAGGCTGAAAACATGTCTTTTTATCTGTGCATATGACTGAAATACTTTGTCTGCACTCTTTATTTCTTTACTTCTTTTTAAAATAAATTTTATGCTGATTATTTAATTATTGTAATTTTGATGCATTTTCCTGCCTTGTAAAGCACTGTGAATTGCTTTGTGTATGAATTGTGCTATACAAATAAACTTGCCTTGCCTTGCCTTGCCTTGCCAATGTTATTTCAATGAGGTGGAGGGCAGGTAAAATGAATATTGTTTAAATGCAGTTTATTTTTGTAACACAAACAAGTAATAGGTCTAGACATCCCAGAAATTGCTACTTTTTAAATTAACTGAATATTTTTTGAATTATTTCATAGCAAAGTCCAATGTTATTAATAGGAAAATCTGCCTCTTGTCCTCCATCTGGCTTATAACTGCCAAGAATTCTAGAATGTGAAACCCACCTATAGAAAACTGATTCTTCTTCATATGACTTTATGTTGTATAATCTTAAAGAATTACTACATTTATTTGAAAATCAAAATATCTTAAATGGAGACTTTCGACCATTTGAATAATAAAGATTCTACTTCTTTTACATAGTTTCACAGTATATTTTTGCCACAGAAACATTATTGTCACTGCAAACAACAAAAACAAACAAACAAAAAAATGTACAAGTGAATATTTTACATATGCTTAGGTACAACAAAGTAACAGTAAATTAACAAAATTCAACACAAACCCGAACACACACAATAAACCTCAGAATATACACAATTTTCTGAACATAAAATTGTTGAGGCAAACTTGAACAGTAAACTTCTTACACCACAGTAATCTGAAAAGCACAGCACATTTATAAAACAGAATTTATATGTTTACACTTCACAGAAAGCGTGTTGTGCTGTTTCAAACCTGTTTCTCACTTAAATCTCTGTGGAATTGAAGCGCTTAAACATCTTGGAACACATGTCCTTTTGTTTATCTAAATGGTCTTTGTTCAACCTGAAAACAAGACAGAAATATGACATTCTTGGTGTGAATTAATCATGCCTGTTCCTAAACTTTAATCCTACATCGCCACTTTCTTCAGGAGGTCGTTTATGTCCCTGTCAAAGGGTTTTTCCCCTGAGCCATTAGGAGGCACTGCTGCGCTCTCTCAAACTCCTGCAGCTCCAGGTAGGCCTGCAATGAGAGAGAACATTAAAAGAACATTTTAAAGTGCTATGCCCGATTGTTGTTGTAAAACATAAACTAACAGAATTGCCTAATTTAAAACTCTTTTAGCAACATCAACATGTTCTGCTCACTTTCCCAAGGCAGTCTCAAAATGTTTGATCGAAGTCAAGAGGTGATATTTCTACTCTTTGTATTACCTTTTCAGACATTTCACATGTCTATGATAAATAAACTTCAACATATGATTATTAATATGTTTAAACGACAAAGAAACAAAGACAAACACTCAGTCATCATCACTAAACAGACAGACAGTAGATAGCCTAATATAATCCTAAAAAATTAAAAGGAAAAAAAAGTAAATACATTTTTTATTGTTGTTGTAAATAGAGATCGACCGATATGGGGTTTTTCTTGGACCGATGCCGATATCAATGGCCGATTTTCAAGGCCGATTTTCTTATTTTAATTTTTAAAAAACATAGCTGAGATGAGATAGTCTATCCAAAAAAGAAAAAGTTGATTTTAAACTATTATTTTGTCTCATTGTTTAATGAATACAACATGTTTATGGACATTACAGAACATTTTAAAGAGTAATTAAAGAAAGTGCTCCTTTTCAAAACAAAATGGAAATTTATAGAACAAACCATGTCATTTCTCTCCAAAACTATAACTTGGAGATCAGCTGATCACGGCAGAGCTGCACTCACAGACGATGTTTATACAACTGCTGGATGAAATATCGGCCAAAATGAGGCCAATATGCAAAAAAATTATATAAAAATATCGGCCCTGAAATATCAGCCAGCCGTTATATCGGTCTGTCTCAAGTTGTAAATGTTGTTTTGTTGCTATTTAGAGCTTTGGCTTAGTTAGAGTGTGTTTTCCAATGTGTTTTTAACTACTAATCAATATAAAACCATTTTACAAACTTAGGGATGCACCAATCCATTTTTTTTTTCCAGATTTTGAAATTGTGGCTTTAAATCTCTCCAGTGTAAAAACTGTAAATACGTTTTTTCAACTTGCTTAGAATTGGGCCATATAGTGCTATGTTACTGTAATTTATTGTGCAAACAACAACATCAGCCAAAAAATATGATATCGGCTGAACCGATATTATGGAACCAAATGATGCAGCAAAATTTCATGGATCGGCGCCGATATCCAATCCAAGTATCGATATTATGACAGAGCTGTCTTGGAAGTATCTCTTAATATTTTCTGACCTGTCCACAGCGGAACAGAGCCTTGGTGTTGTCCTGCTCGATCTGCAGGGCTTTGTTCCCGTATTTCAGGGCCTTTTGAGGACTCTCCAGACGCAGCTCCGTGAGGGACAGGTTTAGATACACGGGAAGAAGAGCCGTCAGTAGAGTCTCTTTCTCTGGAGCATTCTGGGATTTCCTGTTTTCCAAAAGCTGTAAAGCCTGACAGCAAAATATAAAATAAAATACTGAAATTGCAGAAAAACTAAAGAACATATCTGCACCAAACATTTGTATTACTAACACCCCATATCATTCCTGTCACTGATTTATTGTCTACTGCTAGACAAAAAACACTTGACAATATTTTCATAGATATTATCTGCTGAAGACAATAAATTAAACAGAATTAAAGATAGAAAAAATATTTATTACTTGTTTGTAGCGATCTTTGGCGTTGTAAAACCGGCTCTGATTGAAGCAGCGATTTCCAAATCCACGTAAAGTATTGACTACATCTATAAATGTGGACAAAGGAGAGGCATTCTGTTCCTCCTATAGAAAACAAATTAACATTCAGAGACTTTAGGCACAGCACAGTTCTCATTTTGTGTACTTTCTCACTCACTGTACACAGTGTGAGAAACTCATCCACTTGTCCAGAGTCCAGGAAGTCCAGGACGTGGACCTCATAGAGAACCACAGCGTGTGGTGGAATAAACGGAGGACAGCCCATGTCCCCGTAGGCGTACTCAGGCTGCAGTAGGAACCGCGAAAACTCACCCTTCTTCATTGTCAGTATACCCAGCTCCAGGCCTCCCAGTGTCACATCTGGGACATAAAGGAAGTTTACCTTTTTCTACCTCAAAATATCATTAGATTTGTGAATGAACTCAGCTTTTGACTTTGACTGAAAAATGATATACCTCTCCCCAGCTTCATAATCCGAGGGTGCTTTACATTGAGCGTGGTTTCAAAAGCCTGGTCAGAATATTCCAGAAAACCAGAGTAATGCACTGTGTACAAAAACATGAATGCATCAGAATGAAGTTCTTATAATTTCACATAAATTGATTGATCAACAAAAAATACATGGCTTGCAGGGGTTCTAAAGTGTTAATAAATGTGACTTGTTTCTTTACATAACATTTTCTTTTATGCTGTTTATATTAAAATGAGTCAAAGGTGTTGTATAATGAAGAACATACTTATGACTGAGGCGTCCTCTGGCACTGGTGGGCCTTCTCCAGGCTGGACCACTTGCTTCATGATTCCTCCATCTCCTAAAATATCATCCATTTGTTGACGCAGGAGCTCAAATGGACTCTGGCAGGATTAAGGTTATGGTTTAGGATCAGTGTGAGCAGTGAATAGTGACCGGCTTGACTTAGTGCTTATGTATACTGTCTGTAAGCTCATAGCAGGTGAATAATAGATCTTATTAGAGACAATTATTCAAAATCAACTTTCATGACCTTTTAATCTTCCATTGTCAACGTTGTTTCGATTGATTCATGCATGTTTGAGTAATTCTGTATTGGCCTGAAACTGGTGCACAAGTGCTCTGAAAAGTCATGTTTTCAGCCAGCACCTATCCCCGCTCTCAAGCTTGTACTTATAAACATCTTAAAAGTTTCAGTGATACATGTAGGATTGTAAATTATCACACTCATGCAATTGACATTTCACTGATTGTTATAGTAAAGAAACAATGTTGTTTATCAGTTCTGCAGCTTTGAACATGAAGCCAATTAGTCTGTTTATATGTCAATGACATTTAACAATGATTTTATGGTTTACAATTAACAAAATGCAATATGATTAAAGTTCATTGCTCCTAAGTATACGAAAAAGCACAGGTACGTCTTTATTAATTGCAGGAGTGGCAAGTAATTTATTATTTTATTTGGCTGTACTGTATTTGTACTGCACTTACTGTAGTTTTTAGTGTGGTACTTGACTTGAGTATACATCTGGTAATCTTTTAGTTTTAGTTCTTATATTTTCAAGAAATATCTGTACTTTTCACTCTACATTTTAAAACAGACTAGTTTCCAAACAGAATACAATGAAGCAAATACTTTATTATTCTGATCTGTTCTGTTTCAGTAGGACTTTTACTTGTACCAGGGTTAGGGTTGTTTTTTCCTTTAAAAGATGGGTAGCTGTACCTATACTGATTAGAGAACTTCAGTACTTTAGCCACCTCTGAATAAATATTAAAAATATCCAACGTGCAAGCCACACGATGGCAGCAAAACCACAGGTATGTCTGAAAGATTGCATTTGTACAAACATAAAACATGACTTTGGTTTCTAATTTCCCTGAACACATTCATGCACTTTTCTTAACACAAAATAATCAGAAATAACCACACGTAAAAACTCTGGTAAACATATTGTTAGCATTAGCCGCTAACTCATGGCGCGTGCTCACCGCTGCAGAGTTGGAGCTCCTCAGACTTTCTTCATTCTGGATCAACCTGCGGATACTGGAGACTAACCCGTTCCCAGACATGTTCCACTCTGACATATTATTACACGAATAAAACAAAAAAAAACGTCCTTTAAATACGTGATTATGACGAAGAAGAAGAAAAACAACAACACTAACGTTGTTAGCTCTGACCTGACGTTAATTGAGTCACGTGACCATCAGCGATTGAAAACACAAACAAAAATGCATTTTCTAACATTGTTTAATTATTACACAGATCTATTACATTTTTTATAGTCAAGAGTTAAGCGAACATTTGAGTAATTTTATCACCAGAATAATAATTACATATATTTGCTCATTTATATATAAAATATACACAACAAATCAACAAAACTGTAAATGCATAACTTAAAAAATAGTGAAATTATTTCTCTAGCATACATGGACTCTACAAGGTCTACAAGAGGCCAACCTCAACTGCCCACTTCAAAAGTATTAAGTAACAATGTGTCATAAAAAAAGAAACACAAAAATTATAATCTTATAAAAATATTTAGATACAAACAGTTATTTGCAAAGAGATTTAAAAGTATTGACACTGTAAATATATTATGTTGTTAAACTACTTAGAAGCTAAACCTGAGATAAACCTGTAATTGATTTAATTAAAAGCTTTATACAGTAGCTGCCCATTAAAAGTTCTGCAGCTCCTCTGGATAAACAAAGTTACTCCTGAAGAGTCTGTAGGCCAAGAGCTGCCCTCCGAAAATCATCATCGCCAGCCCGGAGCCTAAACAGATTAAAGAAACGAGCAAAGGGGATCAATCAAGAGCTGTTCTCGTCAACGCAGGCAGAAATAAGTAGAGGTCATGCAGTCATCATAGGTCCAGACCTCACTGATTTGTGTCGTTTTCAGATTATAAAAAATGTGTGCAATGATACTGAAAAGAACTATTTCTAAAGTTACTAGTAAAATGTAAGTATGTGGGTCCATGTATGATTCATTCATTTGTTTTTTTGTTTTCAAAACAAAAAAATAAACTTAAATAAAGCATGATTTTCTAATTTAGATGTCTTTGTGGCACTAAATAAATAATACAAATATGTGACTCTAGTCTGAGCAGGCTTGCATGACCACAAAATGAACTATTTTTTGGTCAAGAGGAGGCCCTCATTACAGCACAATACACATGTTTATCTCTCTGTTTCCACAGTTGACTTTTCACCTCCAAAAAGTTGCACAATGCCACTTTAATTTTGCTCATAATATGACTCTTTTGCACAGTTTGCTGAATATTTAGCTACCTAACATAAAAAGTTGTGAAAGAAGCTATGAAACTGAGATACTGTCTAGTTTAGCCATTTTTGTTACCAAATAAGCTTTGGATTATGAGGTTACACCTCAGTTTAATAGATCTACTGTTAAACATATGGAGATTTTAGAATACTAAACAACCTACTAAAGGTATTCATATTTTATTTTGACTCTACAGTTACTTTTTACATTTACTGGCTATTGTATCTTTAAGGACGTTTAGCACAGCTGTAGCAAACACAGCGGGTTTCTAGAGTAACAATTGTTTTTGACGTTCCTCCTCGTGGCTCTTTTGGGGTGCAGAAGTTAACTTTTTCACCTGCAGGACCAAACTGTAATGAGTTCAACTGTGTGAGAAATAAGAGCGAAGCTTGCCGTGGTATAAAATATAAAATGACTTCGCTAGCATGTATGTCACATACAAACTAAATATTCAGTAGAGTTGTAGTTGATATTATGCTTGTTACTGCAGCTGCTATTTTTGTTTTAGTTTTGTTTTGAGCTTTTTACAAAAGAAATAATTCTTCTCACCGTTGACTGTCATGCATTTTAGAAACATTTAGAATCTTATCATGTCATCTGCATAAACTCTGCTGAATGCGAAAACGAGGCTGTATTGTTGGCTAAACTTAGAAGTACTACTACGTCTATTGCAAACTGTACTAGAGTTTGTAATTTCAATTTAGTAAGAATTAAATGCTGTTACTACAAGTGATTTAAAAATGCTTTGGATGTAGTTTAATATGGAGATTGCACTTTTGAACAATGAATAATAAGCAAAAACAAATTACCCAGGGCTATCCACCAGTGCTCTGCAGAAGGGAAGTCTGACATCACTGCAAAAACATAAACAAAAAATCAAACAACTGTGGAGTCTCATTCATAAAACATTGTGTGGAATTCTTACAAAATTATATGTACAAACAAAACTCTAAATCTTATAAACTTGATCTCTTTCAGCAAACATCTCTTTCTGTCTCATCTCTGGAAATTCCGAAGGACAAATTTGAGAATTTCCTGATTAAATTACTCACTTCTATGTAGCACATAGAAGATTTTTTTCCTTACATTGATCAATTTCAAATTTTGATTTGTTTTTGTTTAATTAAAAAAAAAAAAAAACAGAAGAAAAATGTCATTCATGAACCTAAACAAAACCAAAACATTTGAAATGTCCCATTTCTCAGATTTTTTTTTTCTTTTCTATTTTTATCTATCAATATTCTGCGTCAACGTTTGACTTTTGCTCCAAACTATGGAGGACTAAAAGGACTTAATTATAAATAAAAAAATAAATAATCACAAAAATAAATAAATACACGAATAAATCCATAATTAAATAAACAAATGTATGAACAAATTAATTAATAAATAAAAGAATAAATGTATCTATACAAAAATAAATAAAAGAATGAATAAATAAATAAAATAATAAATATATACATACAAAAATAAATAAAAGAATACTACTATATTTCTGCAGTTGTTTTTTTTAATTCAGTACAAACTACACATTTTTACTAGAAAATCAAACAACTGACTCTCTCTCATTTCTAGATTAATTGCCCAGCCCTACTTTATTTCTATGTCAAGTTGTCCATTTTTTTACAGAATAAATCACAAACTGAACATGAAAAGTTAACCTATGCATGCTTTATAAATGAAAACCTCTGAGCATTTACAACTATAAGACGATTAACCCACTAAAAATCAAAACATTGCTCAGTTTGTTTAGTCCTAATATAGCTCCGTGTGTGACTCTATCCTGTTAAGTAACAAGTCTCCAAATCCTTTAAGTATTTCCGCTCCATTGATCTACTTCTTGTCGCCGTGCTTTACCTGCTACAGTCATGGCGACGTGCAGCAGAGTGACAGTGATGGCGTAGTCCCAGACCCACTCTTCCACGATCCAGGCGAAAACCAAACCCCCCAAAAAATAGGTCACTTCGGTGGAGATGACACCCACTGCAAAAAGACAGAACACCTTACATTACACTGCTGACATGACATGACGCAACTGTATTTCTGTTTTTTTTGTAATCCTTGTTATTTCTGTCTGTTTTTCGAATTATGAAGCTAAATTAAAAGGTAATTGACAAGCCGTGGCCAAACAGAAACAGGCGTAACGGATGATTCAATTTGAAAAAAGCAGCGCTAGATGACCCAAATGTGTTGCCCTCGTTAGTGAAGCTGAGATTTGACATGTGAAGTGCAGCTGCTGAAATAGGATGGAGCAGGCACTGGGCTGAAAAATTGGTGTAATGTGTAAAGAAATGCTTATGTATGATCTGTTCTTTTAGCTCGAATTAGGCTTATGTGATGAGTTTATACGTAAATAAGTTAATTAGGACAAAAGACGAACAAATATGACACTTGACATACAGTACAGCTTACAGTGGTGTTTCTGCAGATAACAACTAAGACTAGCTGTGTAGAAGAGTGTACAGCAGGGGTAGAGCAGAGGGAGCCCTGGGGGAACGGGAGCGCTTTCCAGGGGGTGTTTGGAATAATTTCAGATTCAACAGAAAGCATTTGAATACAATGTTTTTGCAGCACATTTACATCTTTACACATGCTAGTAGCTAAAGGCTATTTCTAATGCTGACTTTGAGTATTATTAAGAGTGAATAATACATGTTAATAAAGAAAATATACAAGTAAACTTTTTATTTAATACTTATTTAAGACACAAAAGGCTGCGTGCCACTGGTGTAGAACAATAATTAAATGGGATTTTTCTTCAAGCATACTCCTTTTTGAGCAGTGTACACCTCGCACATTTATTTCATTCATTTGTTTATTTCAAACATGCAAAAAGAAACATGTAAACATTAGTCACCAGTAGTTTAGGATACTGCGTGAGCACAATTCAAAATGAAAATTTTGTATATAAGCCACAAAGATATAAGTTCACATGTTCAAAAAGGAGTGAGAAGAAGTAGAACTTATTCAATCCCACTCCCTTAACTTACTTATAACTTTTTCAGTTTCCTGTTACATATTATTATGGTCAGCACATTAACAGGAACAAAAATGGAACATATACACTTTTCAATGTCTTCATAATTCATTTATATAATTTCTTTATATTTCTTCTAAAATGACGTCATGCTGGAACATGGATCATTGTTTTACAGTTATTCAGTAGTCAGTAAGAATGTTAGTCTTCATGCCTAGATAAATAATGTTTTGTTCTGTTTTGCCTGGTAAATTAAAGGTTAAGTAAATATACAGAAAATAAATAACTTGCGGGGCATCATATTAAATTAATCTCAACGCCTAGAGGGCTTTTGGGGGCACAATTTTTACTAAATAAGGGATGAACTAAACTAAGGTGTGTGATTTCAAAGTTTGTGATAAATGTGAGAGAAGTCTTTTTTGTTTATCTGCTTTTCTGCCACTGTTTACCTACTTTTTTTTGCTTTGACATGTCTGTTACAAACCCCATCATTTAACAGATTTGGTGGAATTTTTTCTCACATATAGCTTCTTTTCCCTGTTTCACTTACATGAGAAAATGTAATTTGTCCCCATTGAGTCTCTGCATTTCTTTCCACCTGATTAACCTCTATAATTAAACACATACATTGCGCTAAGCTAATTCATTATAGTGTTTCCTTATATAAATTATTACAGAAATACAGCCAGTCAAAAATGTACTTGCTACAATAGCCACACTACAAAAACTGTATTTCAAGATGAGTCAAAAAGGATGATTATCTTAATTTTCACCGCGCAAGATGTGTTTCCTTGATAGACCTAGATTACTTCACTTGTTTCAGAACGTTTCTGGCTTGTTTCGGTACATTTGGTCTTGTTTCAAGCTAAAATATTTGCCAATGGCACAAAACATTTTTACTTAACCCATTGGAAAATTAGTTTCAAGTTCAAATACCGTGTAAACCTGACCTATTTAACTTAAGGCCCTGGTGCAAAATTGGCCCTACCTGATCTGGCCCTCAACCCATTTTCCAGACCCAAAATGGCCCTCGATCCATTTTTCAAAATACAGCACATATTGTTCCTGTTTGCAGGATTGATCTTGGGTTTACCTTAGATCCGATTCTGTCCAATGTTAGTTTTGGTGTAACTTTGCTTTGGATCTAACTTGGTTTTGGCCTAATGCTGGTTACACTTGGTTCAGACTTGGTTGGTCTTGGGCAAGTCTTTCTAATCACTTATACTATCAATAAAAACACACAAAAAAAGCATAATTTCAGGACTAATTTTAAAACTCACCCAGGTATTTTGGATTCTGCCATGATGGTTGTGTTGTGTAGTCAAACGGAGCCAAAAAGCTGTTGATCTCATGAACCCTGGAACACACACATTTATGTAACCGCCATTACATAATTAGGGCTTAAATGAGCTTCAGTGTTGCGCCCGTACCTGAGCAGTCCGATGCACAGGCTCACGGCGATGTAGTACAGAGAGTAGAAACACACCATGCACATCAACAGATTCTGCAGAACGACCTGGAGCACAAAAGAGAGAACGATAAACAACTTCACTGACTAATAATGCCCCGCGGATATGAGCAACGAGGCCTGCTGCGTTTGGAACAGCAGGGAGCCCCCACTTCAACTGGGCTAAAAAGAAAAATGGACAGGTTTTATAATCAAGATTAAAGATACAATATTATTCAAATTCTGCGTTATTAGGCTGTCTGCGTCCCCAAAGCTCAAAATGATCTGTTCCACCATTCTATTCTTATTTTATTTACACGCCTCAAGAACTTTTAAGATTTGGATGAAGCTGTGTCGAGTTTAAAAACCAAATGGAGCACAACTTGTTTGTGTGACCACTTAATGATGTCACAAAGTTGAAAAGTGTTAAGAACCCAAGAGAAAAACAGCGTAAAATATTTTTTCCCACAATTCTCCCACAAAAAAGTGCAAATATGTTTTTACTCAACATCAAAACAACAATAGAAAATAGATAAAATTACATTGATACTAGACCTTTAAATTGATCATTAGACATAAACATGTACATTTATGTTTGATTTGGATTAAGAGACAAGATGAAATTGCAAGAAGAGAAGATGATCTTTGCAATAGCTTCAGGTTCAGCTATGACTAATACTCAATTAATGTCACTGTCAGCAGTAATTTCTGTTAAATTTTAATAGTTTTCTTTAAAACGTCTGACTAAAATCATCAAATATTCAAACTGAAACTGTTTCTAAACATTTGGATCACAGATAAATGGCTGGAGTTTCAGCCTCTGATGATTGATTGAAACTAATGATAAGTGAGAACAAGCACTGCACAGAAGAATTTCACCACTTTGGACATATTTTATAGTCTCAGTTAAAACTACTAGAATTCCAAATAGCCAGGTTTTTATCCAGGTTAAAATAAAATTGCTAATATTTGGTAGCATATTTCACTTGTTACAAGACATTTTTGACGGTTTACAAGATATTTTAGCTTGAATCAAATAGCAAAATCTGAAATAATCTTGGTTCATCAAGTAAAATCTATGGGTACATTTTTTGCATTGTATATTTCTTTTATATAATTGACTGGGCGAAAAAAAGCACGTGTTTGTTCTTGCGTTCCTAATATAAATTAACACAATAATAGATAATTACTCTATATTTTATTTTTAAAATGTGCTCGGAACAATTATATATTTTTATACCAATACCAATATCTGTGGTCCGGTCCTTTGCCACTAATCTGGATTTGAATATGGCCCTCGAGGAAAAATAATTGCCCACTCCTGGAATATAGAAAGCCCATTCACAAAACCCGAAAGTAAGCCTACAAGTAAATTAAGGTTTTTCTTTCTTTGTAGAAAAATTGTTGATTTTAGAATTTTAAAAAACACACAGCTCATCCAGATTCAAACTCATTTGTGTAAATGACTAAACTTTGACTAAACTAAACCTTTGTCAGTTGGTCTCTGAGATCAGAACTAAAGCTTCTGAGCTGTAAAGTCAAATAAATGATGAAAACAGCTGAGCGAAACCTGCTTTTGACTGGAAAATGTAACAGTTTTGAGTGTAAACTAAACAAAATTTTGTTTTGGAAAACTGAAGCTCAGTTTGGGATTCTGTGTAAGCTGTTTTGCAAATTGACTTGAAGAATGAAGAACTGTGTCAAAGCCAATGAGAAAAACTGTAATGTCTTTGGAACTCTTGTGGTATTTTTTACTTTATTTTTTAGTTTGAGAGTTGAAAAACGAACTGATTAATTTCAAAACGACAGATTTGGCTGTAACAAAGAGGGATCTTATTTTATTTTTCTCTTTTGTCTTTTCCAGCTTAATTGAGAGCTTAAGAGTTTCTCATGGTGAACAAAAAGGAATTAGTCATGAAAAATTGGGAGGGTCCTCAAAAGGGCTCATGGAGGAGGCATTATTAATAAGACTTGTATTTTTTTTGCTGGTCCCTGAGCTGAAAAAAATACAGTTTCCTCTCCATCTTTTCTCTGTGACCCAGATAAGTGACAGCAGCAACTGTGAAGATAGACAGGTCCTGTCTGTCTGATCAACTAAAGTTTTACAGTGTCACAGGAGAGAGAGAGAGAGAGAGAGAGAGAGAGAGAGAGAGAGAGAGAGAGAGAGAGAGAGAGAGAGAAGAGAGGAGAGGAAAGAGAGGGAGAGACAGAGAGAAGAGAGAGGAGAGAGAGAGACACAGTGAGAAAGAGAGAGAGAGACAGAGTCACAAAGAGAGAGAGAGAGAAAGAGAGAGAGACATAGAGAGAGAGAGTGAGAGACAGAGAGAGAGAGAAGACAGACAGAGAGAGAGGACAGAGAGAGAGAGATAGAGTGAGAGAGAGAGAGGGAGAGAAGAGAGAGAGAAGAGAGGGAGAGAAAGAGAGAGGGAGGGAGGGAGGGAGGGAGGAGAGAGAGAGGGAGAGAGATATGGAGAGAGACAGAGAGAGAGAGAAAGAGAAGAGAGGGAGAGAGAGGAGAGAAAGGGAGGGAGGAAAGAGAGGGAGAGACAGAGAGAGATACAGAGAGAGATACAGAGAGAGAGGGGGGCAGAGAGAGAGAAGATAGGGAGAGACAGAGAGAGAAAAAGAGAGAAAGAGGGAGAGAGACAGAGAGAGAGAAGAGAGGGAGAGAGAGACAGAGAAAGAAAGAGAGAGGGGAGAGAGATAGAAGAGAGGAGAGACAGAGAGAGAAAGAGGGAGACAGAGAGAGGAGAGAGAAAGAGAGAGACAGAAAGAGGAGAGAGAGAGAGAGAGAGAAAGAGAGAGAGGGAAGGGGAGGGAGAGAGGGGGGTGAGAAAGATGAGTGAGATTGAGTGAGAGAGAGAAGGAGAGAGGTAGAGAGAAAGAGAGAGAGACAGAGAAAGAGAGAGAAACAGACAGGCAGGCAGGCAAAGAGAGACACAGAGAGAAAGAGACAGTGAGAGAAGGAGAGACAGAGACAGACAGAAAGAGAGAGAGGGAGAGACAGAGAGACAGTGAGAGAGACAGAGAGAGAGAAAGAGAGAGAGAGATTAGGATTAATTGAAGATAGAGAAAATAAAAGTGAACAAGGAGTAAGAGAAGCGATGAAGGAGAAATGGGGGATAAAGGAAACAAAGAGGAAAAAGGAGAGACCACAGAAAACATAGTAAATGCATTAAGATAGGAAGAAAACAGTGAGTAGACAAAAACATGGTGTGAAAAAAGAGAAAGGAGATGAGGAAGGGAGAGAGAGAAAGAGAGTGTGTTGATTGATGATAAGGGTTTGGAAAGTAAAGAAGAGGGGATCAAGTTGAATGAGAAGAGAGCCAGAAGAGAAGAGCAGGCAATAGAAGAAACAGAGAGAGTGAAATGGGGGAAAGAGAAGAGAGAACATCAAGAATAAAGTCAAAACCAGGACAGAGAGAGAGAGAGAGAGAAAGCAATAGCAGAGGGGAATACTGTTGGAAAAAAAGAGGTGGAGGGTTAAGAGACAGAGAGACAGATTACTGTAACAGACACATGTGCAGATTAGTCACTTAGATTGTTGAAAACCAAAACATTTTAGAAACAGACTCAGATTAATTGCTGTTCCTGTTTGTGTCCCATTTAAAACCACAGAACTGATAAGCCCCACCTTTTTCGTTGTACAACTGAATTCTATAAACTTTTTAGTTGACTAATTGACCATTTTGAACCCTTAATGTTTTATTTCACATCTGAATTTGAGATTTGAGAAATTGTAAGTAAATGGTGGAGACAAGTGGTAGAGGCACTGGTGTAGAAGAAAGAAGAGAAGAAGAAATGCAAGATGAGGTTTGTATGAGCAGCACATGTGTGTTTAATCACAGTAATGCCAGGTCTGTTCCAGCTTTTGTAATCTTATTATACACCTGCATCACGGCCAATGACAACGTGATGTCAGAGAATACAGGGAATTAGTGCTACAACTCAAAGCTTACGTCTGAAAGTAAATGAAAAGTTCCTTGTTATGTTTTTAAAATTGGGGTAACATTTTTAGTTGTAAATTAGTTAACTTTGTGTTTTCCACTCAAATATATCTGATAAATGCAGCACTTTGTGAAAAAATTTGACTAAAGAGAACTGTCTGTAGTGAATAGCAAATGCTGCGCTCTGATTGGCTGAGCTTGGGTGGTCCTCTCCAGTTTCACTTTGTTGTTTGTAAGAAGAAGTTTAGAAGATGTAAATGCAACCAAAATGAATACATGTCAATATTAACCCTGTAGGATTTAGGAGAGAAAATAGTCAAATCACTTACACTGTTACACTGTTGAGTAGAGACATCAACTTTTGGAAAGTTACAATTAAGAATTTTACATATTTCTGGGACCATTTTGCTCTTTATTGATGTTTTTATGCTTACATATCTTTAATAAAGTTGACGATAAGGTTGTGCAGATCATTGATTTATGATTATTGTTGTAATCTTTTTAAAAAATTGTGAAGTCAAGTAGCTAATTGTGTTTTTTACCATTAATGGTTTCAATGAGCGAGTTTGCATTTCCCTGGGTGGAAAGGTTGCTTATGGAAAGTTTCATGTGCAACATTTACCATCAACGTTCATTTGCAAAGTGCATCTGAACAGACATGATTTCATTATCTATGAATATAATTATCTATTTTCTATATTCAGAATCTCTTCATTTCATGTGCTGAAGCCTTCTCTGAGAAACACGTTTAATGGTCTAATTAATATTAGAATAATCCTATACAGAAAAAACATATTTTTTCTATAATCTAGCAGCCCTTGTGAAAAGTTGAATGGTTCCCAAGTCTATAGGCAAGAATATAAACACAAAGTCTTTGTAAACAGTGTGGAGCATCTCTAAGAATACAAATAGAAGGAAATTAAAGACAGATACAGTAGTTAAAGTTGCTTGGTGTACTTTCTCATATAGGTTTGTTCATGGTCTTTGTTTGACTTTGTTGATACTTCAATTTTCATATCAAGACCCTCCAAAGCACTTGTTGGAGGATGTTTTCAAATTATCTTATGGCAGTCTATCAGTAAAGTGGTTAAATCTGACAATAACTAGCTGCACATGTTAAATTATTGTATAAAAAGTGAATGGTCTGATATAGTGTCAGATATATCTAGCCTTTTGGAATGATTACACTTCAGAATTTTTTTTTTTCTTTTAATTTGTTCTTTTTACTGCCTTGATTATTTCTAACATTGACATATCCAAAAAATTTCAGTGAAACTGCAACTTTTAATCTGTAAGTCCAGTAGTTTTAGTTTGAAGAATTTTGGATATATTTCTCATTTGTGTGTTTTAGTCTTATGATTTACAAAAACTCTTGAGAAATTCAAAACAATGAAAATATTAGCATTGTTTCAGTTTTTGCAGATTGGTGACATGTTATTGAAACTCAACTTAAAAAAAACATATCCAATATTTTTAATTTAATTAATTCTACAAAATAAACATGTTTTTATGCATTTTGACTTGTTTGATTTGATTTCTGTGGCTTTTTTAGTAGTTTTGACCCAGTTTGCACTAGGGATGAGACGAAATTAGAATTTGCACTCACAATTATTGTGACCGAAATAATCGCAATTAACGATATTATCATGATAACTTACTAAATGTATACGTAGATGTACAGTTTAAAAGTCTCTAAAACATTAATTACTGCACAATATGCATGTGTTTGTACAACTACTTATTGCATTTTTGTCTAAGTGGAATCAACAATGATTCAAAGTGAACAAATGTGAACACAATGTTTAGCAAAAATCATTTAACTTTGTCTCAGAGTTTGTAATTAATAGAATAGAATAATTATAATGAAGAATAATTATAACTCATAATTGCGATTACCTTCATGTGCACTTATCACGATTATCAAAAATGTCATGATTATTTAATTGCAGCCCTTTATTATCACGATTAACGATAATATCGTACATCGTCTCATCCCTAGTTTGCACACAGTTGCTAGGTAACAGTTATCATTTACAATCAGGAAGTAAGATTTTAAACAAAACCAAACTCAGCTAATACATTTTGTAAAAAGTTAATTTAGTATAGGGCTGGGCGATATTGACAAAAATGAATATCTCGATATTTTTTGTGCATATCTCGATAACGATACTCAGTCGATTATTACGTCAATAAGCTGCATTCAAGTTGAAGAATGCAACGTTGTCATGAATCTAGACCAGAGGTGGGCAATTTTTTTTCACCAAGGGCCAGATTCAAACCCAGAAAACTGATGGAGGGCCAGTCCGTGGTCATTGGTGTAACAAATTATCATTATTATGTGCACATTTTTTTGTAAAACAGGCTTTTTAATCCACTATTTTGATGATAAATATTATGAAAACAAGCAAAGACACATGCTTCATTGCAAAATCGATTGAATAAAAGAAGAAAAGAGTAACACTTGTTCTCTAAAGAGTGCTGGGGGCCAGATTAAAACAATCCAAGGACTGCAACTGGCCCCCGGGCCGCATTTTGCCCAGGTCTGATCTAGAACAAGATTTCTTGTACTTTGTCATGAAATATCTAAAAGATCATTTCAAACTGTTTCAATCTGGTGATTTCCTTTAGTGAATAGACCTGATCACTTTTGTATTACAACAAAAACTGACTTTGAACAAGATTTATTTGTGCTGCAAACATTTGTGTGAAGTGTTATTGCTCTGGAAAATGCTGGGATGTGACATGAACAATGTGAAATGTCTGTAAATAAATCACAGAGGTGGAGACATATTACATAAAATCCTAATATCCTAAGTTCAAAGGTATTAGCATCATTTTGTCTAGTTTCTATTCTTACAGTTTCTTTTGTGGCAATTTTAACTATAAACGATATACTCGATATTCAATTTTGAATATCTTGAAAACCACATTCACGATATTATCTAAAATTCGATATATTGCACAGCTCTAATTTAGTACTGTCTGAATATATATATTTTTACATATTTTTGTCTGATTTTAATACTGTATTTACAGATAAACACCAACAATCTAAAAAAACATGGGCAAAAACTCGAGACCCCATCTGTTTTGAAAGTCTAATGTCGTCTCCTCACAGATCTTTCCCCACAGACACTCTCTGTTTGGCAGACATAAATATAATTATAATTTATAGAGGCCGATGATGTTTATTTCCGTCCTGGCCACCGCTGGGAACCTCTGGACTCTATTTTGAGCGGCTGCCTGCAGACTGAGGAGCAGCAGATGTATCAGCGCTAATGCTAATACACTCACAGACGAGTAAACACCTTAGGCACAGCGCTGCTTTGTTTGCCTGCTGCAGATTAGCTCATGACCTAAAGCAGGAGAAAAAAACTCCCAGGGCCAATTATTTACTGTAAGTGGATTCAAATTGAGTCGCTGGAAAAATACAAGAGTAAAAATGACTCCAATTCAACCTTGTAATGACTTGATATTGATTGTGCATGAAACGTGAGCTTCTGTTTGGATCTCGTTTGGCAGCCTTTCCATTGTAACTGTTTGACGTCACCATAGCTAATCTTTGAGCATTCACAGCACAATACATTTGGAAATGAAGGATTTATGGTTTAAGGTTAAGCAAAGCTGATTGCTGTGAGCTTTTAGTCATGTTAAAATGCAGTTAGCTCACTAAAATCACACTCAAAGGGCCTCATTTTTACAATCCAGGTGCTAAATAATTGGTATAAACAGAAAAAGTGCATGTGCTGCTTGTGAGATTTTTGTACTTAAGATACTATTCAAAGATACAGGCATAACTACACAAAACAGACAAGCAACACCTCAAAATTTGCATTTGAATGTCTGTGTGAGAGATGTTAGCTCTGTCGAGTTTTTGCTCCCCCTAACTAGGGCTGGGTATTGCCAAGAGCCTTCCGACCCGATACATGTATATCCCAATATAATTCCCTCAATATGATGCCTACCGAGATATGTTTTTTTACCCAATGGGTATTTTTAATCATACAGAAATGCATTTTATTTGCAACTGATTTATGGATGATTCAAAATTTCAACTTCATGACATCAGCATTGTAATGCACAATATTTGACTAAGCAAAATGAGAGAAAAGTATAGAAAAGTATTGTGTTACCTGTAAAAATGGTTCCAACATGTTTATGAGAACAGGACTCCTTAAAACCAATGTTAAAAATGTAACTTTGATTATGTAGAATAACAAAATGCAGCAGACTTTAATTTTCACACTGCTTTTTGTGAATAAGTAATTTTGTTTCATCCTTAAAACCGCTGTCCAGCTTTAGAATTGTAAAATGTATTGAGATTAAGTATCTCGATACGAATCCCGATACGTCTCCCTGTATCGATATGCGTAATGCCAACAAGCTAGTCACGATATATCCCGATAACGATACATTGAGTACAGCCCTACCCCTAACCTATTTGATCAACATCTTGGGAAAGGTTTTGACTGAAATTGATCATGATGTCATTAAATGGTAGCTATAAAGCTATTGTAGCATTGACTGACTGAAACTTTACTGACAATACCCAATAATACTAATACTAATACAATACTTTTTAGATTTTGTTCGGTGGAGATTGTTACATAAATTCCTCAGTACAGTAAATGCATCATAACATTACAAGGTGGAATTTTAAAATGTTTGAATGAAATAAAACATAAGTGTTAGAGAACTGCAGCTAAACATAAAAATGTATAGAGTGCAATCTAGGCCCTTTAAGCCTTTAATGTAGTTATTATGCTGATCTTCTTTACTATTTTTTACTAACATCTGCAAATATATTGATTTACAAACAGCAAAATACTTTACAAAAGTTTATCTAAGTGGTTTCTTTTATCTTGTTCATCTAATTTAAAGGCCCACTGTGTAACTTTGTAGTCAGGATAAAGTCTTGAATGAAAGCATGTTTCTTCATTTGAATATTTTTGTTTTATTGAGAAAATGTGCCTCCAGACTTGCATCTACTCAAAACTAACTCTACCGACCTGAAGAAAGGCCTGCAGCTTGTTTCCATGGAAATGTTGTTCCCGTGGCAATACTTTGTCATATCTGGCATAAAACATATCTATCTTTATTAAGAATGTTTAAAACTTTTAATGTGTTTTTTATGCTGGTTGTTTCAGTCTTCAGAAAGTTACATGGTGGTACTTTGATTATAGAGAGTGTTTTGATTCTTACTTCTGAAGTCCAGTCATACCTCTTGAAGACACTTTACCAGATATTTATTCACTGGTATATTTTATCCATATGCTGCAGTTGCTCATTACATATTGTACTATACTGTATAGTAGTATACTGATGCCAATGTATTGACTTTTTATTCTGCCATATACTGCACTGTGCTCAGTCATACATGTACAGAAGAGTTTTAATCAATTGTTACTTATATTTTTGCTCAGACTACTTTAAATATGATCTTGTTTTAAAGGAGACTTATTATGTAAATTGACAGCAGTGTTCTTTCTCCATTAGTTTACCCAAAGTTGTATTTAGATTGATTCCTGCATGTTTGAATAATCTTGTATTGTCCTGCAGCTGATGCTCCAGTGCTCAGAAAATTCCTGTCTTCACCTACCATCTATCCCCGCCCACTTGTCTGTATTTACTTGCATTTACTCAAAAATTCAGATTTCACGCAAAACATGTAGGATTCAAAACTGTCATGTAATCACTTTATAGCAATCAAAAAAGGCGGGGTTTAGAAAGTCAATGGACCTGTTTCTATTTCTAAGCTTTTTTAGATCTTTTTGGTGTTTTGCAATGAACAAAATGTGAATTATTGATCAGTATATGCTAGAATTTCTTCCCAATTTTACAGAAAATTTACAATAACTGTGCATTGAAACATTCTAATATCCACCATGGTGGGACAATTAAGGGTTTTCTTATCTTATTCTTTCTTTTTGTCCTGTCAAAAATCATCTATTCAAGCTTAGGAACTGACTTAAAGTAAAACAAACTGACAATAATAAAATAGACTTATTGCGTTTTTCTATGTATTTATTTTTAAACTACAGTTAGATCCGTAATTTACAATTTGCTTATTGAAAAACACAAAACTGATCTAAAACGGCTTAAATATAATAACAGGTCCATTGACTTCCTGGTCAAAACTGCAGAACTGTCGCTCCCTTTATTGCAAAATTTAACTGTAACAAACAACAAATTACTTGTTTTTATTGATAAAAAGTGCTTTTAAACTCGAGATATTTCACCCAGAATCAGATTTTTTTTTCCAGTAATTGAAAGTAAATGCAGCAGGCGAAAACAGGAATTCTCAAGCAGTAGCTGCAGGACAGTACAAGATTACTCAAATGTGCATGAATTAATTCAAACACAACTTTTTGTGAAATATTAATGACAGATCACTGTTTTAACATGGCAACAATCTCAAAAAAGTGGATTTTACAGAACAGGCTTCCTTTAAAGCATCTGCAATATTGAGATACCTTTGTTTAAACTTTTATTATCCCTCTACTACTTGCATTCACAGTTCTTACCCAGGTGTCACTGGGGGTGGTCTTGAGTGCCAGAGGTCCATGGCGTTTTATGAGAGTGACTCCACAGCAGCGGCAGCAGTAGTCCAACAACATGAAGGGCCCCTGGAGAAGAAGGAGAGCCAGCGCGGGCTACATGCCTGTGTCTGTGAGGAGAGAGAGAGAGAGAGCATGATAAGAGTGAGGAGCGGAGGAGGCTGCAGGAGGGACGGAGGATTAGGAGAAAGGGGATTACCGCTAAGAGGTCTAGGTAAATCCTGAAACGGATCAGGGCTGTGGGTAGATGAGGTCTATGCAAAACATATACTGCAAAGTAGATCTGAAAATGAAAGATTTGTAATGTCTCATCTTCAAATACAATTCTTCACCCTATTGTGTGATTGCTAGTGCCATATGATTCTCAAAGAAAGATTTTGAGAATCATATGGCAGATCCCTCGTCTTACCATATGTGATTTTTTTTTCTGTGTAATGAAATATGGCATATAAATTTCCTTCATTGCAAAACCCAGAATTGATCAAAAACGGTTTAGAAACAAAAATAAGTCCACTGACTTCATTTTCAAAACTGCCCCACAATATAAAAAATATATATAATATAATAATAATAATAATAATAATAATAATAATAATAATAATAATAATAATAATAATAATAATAATAATAATAATAATAAAATACTTTTTTGTGGCTACATGACACTACTTATTTATTTAGCCCCAGGACAATGCAAGATTACAGTACAACTTTGAATAAGCAAACAACAAGAAAACAACATAAAAACTCAAAAAAGTGGATTACTTTCCATAAATGCATTATCTTCATATTCATGTGAATTTTTTGATTTGCGTGCATGGATTTTTAATAAAACTAAAGCAATACTGAACTGAGGATTTATGGAAAACATGCAACATGGAAATGTCTGGGAACATAACAAACCAATTTGGATCATATTTTGTGGGAAAATAAACACTGTGGTTTATAAAAAAATACAAAAACATTACTGTTTGGACGTCAAAATCAGAATTGTGTGCAACCAATATTGCCAAATCCTTCCACACTGATTTTTAGAGATCTAGGATATTATAATAAATACAGTCCAAGCTGTTTTATTGGTCTGTACAAATGTTATTGTTAATCAACACTAAACAAACAAACATAAAAATTCATCTATGTTGTAAAAAATACCACTCAGAAAACTAATTCTTAAAAACACTTTTAATTAAACACTCTCAGTAAAGTGATGAAGATGATGTAAAAAAGGTAGGCCTGTTTCTATTTTCCAAATATTGTTTATATTATTAGCCTACTGATAGGCCTACATTTTATTGATGACACTTGCTCCTAATGCATGAAAAATAGCCTGATGACCACTAGAGGGTAGCGACGTAAAAACAACCGCGTCAGTTCAACTTAACAGCCCAAATAATTGCCTTGTCTTTTGTGTAACTTCACGCACATCAGAATGTCAGTAAAACTTAAATTGCATAAGCAAAAATGTCCACCCAGCCATGACACGCAAACATCTGCCATCAGCAATAACGACTGCAAGAAGAAAAAAAAAAACACCTGTTGTTTGTGGAGCGGCATGATGCAAGCCAGAGGTGAATGCCCGGATGACGACAGCGCAACATCGCGGACGGAAATAGCAGGAAAAGAAAAACTACAACTCTCCAAGTCGTCAGTGCTTGCGTAAATGTGATAAAAGCGCTTTTTTGCGTGCTTGTGCGTGCGTGTGTGCGTGAGTGGGGTTCTAGTTGGCTGCCACGGTAACCTGCATCACTGTAACCATAGTGACGGGGGTGAAAAGGGAAGGGGGGATTCTTTGTGGAGCAAGGTAAGCATCTGAAGTGTTCAACCTCTGCGTGTCTCCAATAAAATGACTTCACGGATTAAAGTGAGCATATGAAAAAGACGCGCGGTTTAGGTGGTTTCTGAGTCATTTTCACACAGGCAGCAGCGGGGAAATTAGAAACAAGATTTATGTGTTAGTCACAACGCAAGAGATCGTTTCTGTGTTTTTATTTTCAAGGAAATCCACAGTGAATCATCTACAATTCTCTGCATATCACTCCAAAATCACATCTGTCTTTAAAGTATGTCTATGTTCCTTCAAAAAAAAATATTGTTCAGCTATTTTTTTTTTTCATGCCTAACTATGGTTTTGTCTGCCTAAATGTTTGCGTCTATAAACCAGAGTAAAAAAAAGGATGATATGGCCCCCTCGAAAAATAAATCATTGATATAATGGCTATTCTAAATAAATAAATAAGCTGAAATATGTTTTCTGCTAAATAAACGGTCCATAAATGATACATAAAAAAAATCCTTGTTCTAATGTTGCATTCTTATCAAAAACAGTGGCAGAGTGGATAGCCCTCTTGCTCGGTCCGGCCCTTAGTATGTTTTTCCTCGTGTCTGGGTGGTTTTCCTCCGACCCTCCAACAACATGCAGGTTAAGGAAAGCTTGGTGTTTAGGGGCACGTTGTAAGACATCTGTCTGTGTAAATGCGCTACATAAAAGGTAAAGGTAATGTTTATCAAGGACAATGTACAATTACATTAAGCACAATGGCAGAGATGCTTGATTCTAGCTTACAGCTAATTTCCACCTGTAGTTCTGGAGAGGGAAGGCACATTGGACATGTTTTTAGTTGTAGGAGAAAACAGGAGCACCCGGAAGAAACTTACACAGACACGGGAAGAACATGCAAACTCGATAGAAAGGCCCTGGGCAACCTGGGAGGCAAACCCAGGACCTTCCTGCTGTGATGCCAGAGGCGGTATTGACAAAAATTAACATCTTGATAATTTTTTTATCATCTCCATAACGGATATATGGGCTATATTATGTCAAACATGTCTTTATCAGCTACAAATAAAGTCTGATTGATTTATCTGATCCTAAAGCTTCAGCTATTGTTTCAGCTTTGTTTCGCTTCACCTAATATTTCAGTAACAATCTCAAACTAGCAAATATAGGGGAACTTACTGCAGATGTAATTCTGGTAAATTAAGGTTAAACTTTAAATCCACCACTTAATGACATCACGTGGGGGAGCATTCTGAGCTTTGGTTACGTAAACAGCCTAAAACGCAGGATTACTCAAACGTTTGTGAATGAAACAAAAACACAACTCTGTGGATGAACAGCATTATAACATGGCCCAAATCTCACTTCAGTCATTCAAGGTCTTTACAAAGAACAAGTCGGTGAACTGGAAAACGTTAACTCAATTCACAAATTTTCTTTATTCTTCCAGAACATTTTGTAATCTAGTGTTCTGTTGTGTACATTTTGATTTAGTGCAAAGAAAACAGGGAAAACATGACAAAACTGGGAAAATTAAGAGTCCTATTGCCCTGGATTTAAACAGAAATTAATTGACTAATAATCAGTTTTATCAAATAATACCATTTTGATAGTGAAAATAATTGCTATCTGAACAGACACATATTTATTTTATTTAAAGATCAAATATTTCTGTAAATGCTCAGTTTCAACTATGACAGGTTAAACTGCTCATTTCATGAAGTCATAATTAAGATCATTATATTTAGGGTGTTACTAAACTTTTGTTTCCAGTTTGGCCTTTCAAAATGTACTTCCTTTTCATAAATGATGACATCATGCTTGGTAGTTGCCTGGCGACCATGTAATAAATTGGGTCAAAACTCTTCTCATGTAACAGACTTAGTTCTTTTTTTACTTGGGCCATAAAAGTACTACAACTCAGTTTTTTTGTTTGATGCATATTTACAGGGCCATAAAAATCATCTTCTTGTGAGAAAATTGAAAATATCCATGTCTCCCTAGTGTGATGTCATCAGTTTAGAACTGCTTCCTGTTATTTTGAACATACTTTTCCTATTTTTTTTTTTTACAAGAGTGTTTTGTTCTTGATTAACGTAAAACTATTACTTACAATTACAACAAGTGTTAATCTACTAAATTAAATGAAAATTAGAAAAAACATAAAAACATGTCATACGCACTTTAACTTCAAGTACCTGGGCAAAGTGTAGCGTTATATTATAAAAGGATTAACACAAATCTGGTAAAAATGTTTGTAAAAGTTAAATGCTTGCAAGTTATCTAGTACTTTATTTGTAAATAATTTGTTTTCAACAGTCTTAAAGGGAACCCTGGATATGAAGACAAATCTGGCTAAAACACTAGTACTGGTCATGCTTATTAAAATAAATGACAAACAAATATATAACTGCTTACTATTTTTTATAAAATTGTCATTGTTTATGTTGTTTTCAAGCCACTGGGAGCCGCCATTTTGGTTGATGACATAAAATAGTGTTTCCATGGTTACTCCCACAATTTCATCTGTGAACAGTCGCCACAAAAACACCACTGACAGTGTCCAGTTCTTGCCTCTTCCTCTTGATTATCTTCAGTTTTACTAGATTCCACATAATCGTTCTGTATTTGGCTTTGCTCCGGCTCAAACTGACAAGGTTTAACCCAGGAATTCATGTTGCTTAGTTACCTGCTACTGCCTGTTACCATGACAACACTATTTTATGTCATAACCGCAGCAAAATAGCAGCCTCCATGTCATTTCTTCATAACACTATTTTAATAAAACTACAAATATTTCCAAGGTATTTGTCCTGTATTTATATAAGTGATGATAATATAAGTGTTTAAGGGTAAACATGTGATTGTATCCAGGGTTCGCTTTAAGACACTAAAATTGAACTTTCTTTTGTTTATGATAGTAGTATAAATTGTTTTTTTAACTTGTCCATTACTAAAATAATCGTTAGTTTCAGCTCTGCTCAAGACCAGCTTGCTGCCAACCACGTGAACATTATTCCCAAATGTACTCACTTAAAATCATTTCCAGAAAGAACAAAAGTAATATTACTGCATAAGTTACATAATACTAATGCATAAAACATTCTGACAATAGAACAAGCCAATCTCCTCTAACCCTGCGTCCTTACATCTTGTTCTTTTTCTCATAATCTATAATCAAATCAGGTGAAACAGAGCTCTAAGATATGAGGAATATGAAAAATTACATTGAGAGCGGTTTATCTTCAGGAGTGCTTTTCCATATCTGAAGAATGATTAGCGTTAAAAACAAACTCCACAAAGAAGAAGACAGCCATAGATAAATGAATACGGTAATGCTTTCCACTGCTGTGTCTCGTTCTCTCATACACAGGGGCAGGCCGAGGTACTCCTGAAAGCACTCTGGGATCACTGACTTACATGTCAGCGAGGAGCAAACGAGAGATAATTAGTGCTTTAGCGATGCTGATGATCTG
Organism: Mugilogobius chulae; assembly: GCA_038363315.1. Lineage (NCBI taxonomy): Eukaryota > Metazoa > Chordata > Actinopteri > Gobiiformes > Gobiidae > Mugilogobius > Mugilogobius chulae. The sequence continues at coordinate 24,500,156 of CM076405.1, read as the reverse complement.
TAAGCAGTCGGTAATCATAAACAATTTAGCTAAACACAAATGAAATTAACACCAGACAAATTACTTATAAAATAGTTTGTGTTTCTAAAGATAGATTGACTCAGTTTTGAAGCTTATTTTGGCAATGTGTGGTCAGAAAGCATTTGAGGTAATGATATATTTTACATAAATCATTTACAACTCAGCTTAAAGTGTTTATCAGTTTCTTGTAGTAGAAAAAGAACTTCAAAAATGACTTTTCAATCTTTAAAAACGCTGTCCAGAAGACTACTTTGATGCCTTTTTCTACTCTTGGATAAATAATGTTGACATTTTTCATAGTCATACAGCTAAAGCTAGGGCACCTAATATTTTTCTTTAGTAACATAGCCAGCTGCATTTTGTAACAATATCAGACCACTGTATAAAGTAGCTTTGTTCCTGTCAAGAGATGAATGGAGCATTCTGATTGGTTATGCCTGGGTGGTCCACTCCACTTGCAGTCTGAATAATAATCATCTTAAGTTTAATAGATACATTCAAAGTGTCATATTTCGGGGCATAGCCAGCTAAGAGGGAAAGTTGTTGTTAAGACATGTGAAGGTAAACTTTTTTCTTCTTTTAAAGCAAACCCTGGCTATAATTACATGTTTACCCTAAAACACTTAGAATATCATCACTTATATAAATACAGGACAAATACCTTGGAAGTATTTGTAGTTTTATTAAAATAGTAGTTTAAAGAAATTACTTGGAGGCGGCCATTTTGCTTTGGGTATGACATCAAATGGTTGTCTGTGTCTTCTGGTGGTTGTCAGGGTAACAACCTAGGGAGCAACTATGGTAGGAGCAACCATGGCAACAACCAAAAGCAACCATTTGACATCATCAACCCAGAATGCATTGCACCTGGACAATATGGCTGCTGCCAGTGGCTCAAAAACAATGCAGATTTTATAAAAATAGTAAGCAGTTATATATTTGTTTGTAATTTATTTTAGTAAACATGACCTGTACTAGCATTTAAGCCATATTTGTCTTCATAGCCAGGGATCCCTTTAAGACTTTTTCTGGTTAATCAAGTATATTTTTAGAGCAACTAATTCAAGTCGAGTCACAACCGAGTTTAATTAGAGGTTGTTGATGTCAAACAAGTAAACAGAAAGTTAAAGAAAGATGTTAAAACATTCCAGGTGGCACTAGCATCACGTTAGCATTTAGCTCGCTGCTACTGTTATCATTTTTAGATTTATTTACATAGTTGATCAGTTGGATCACTTTATTCATCCCTGTGTCTCCGTATGCATATTTGACACAATATATTTCCTCAAGTCCACATTTGCAGCTGTAGTTGTTGAGCAGTGTTGTTGTTCTGATTCGTTTTCAATGTTAAGTTTCCCTCACCGAGGTCCGTTAGTGGGCGTGGCCTTTGCCGACTGTATCTATTACAGTCAAAAATGAACATTGGTATTTACTACATATGATGAGGGATCTGCGAGAACCAATATACTTACACAAATTTATACTGGTTGTGCACTCTGGAAATCAGGTACCACAGCTTTGAGTTTGTGGAAGAAAAGTGATAAATGTAGTGTAAATTTAGAAAGCGTCAAGTGCTCTAAATATAGTTGCTAGGTAACAGTAGCCATATAGAGCTGGCAACATGTCATATTTTAGCATTTAGCTCACAGCATCCATTAACATTATAATAACAAATTTGCTTGCTGTTGGATACGATTTTTTTTCCATGTCTTTGGCTCTGTATTTGGCATAATATTTATCCTTAAGTGTACATTTGCTCTTGTGATGGCTGAGCAGTGGGTGAGAAAAGCTGTTCTTCGTTACAATGAATAATCTTTTCTGTATTTTGTTTGTTTTCCCCCTCAGAGGACAGTTAGTGGGCGTTTCCTCAGATGTTGTCTGCTTCTACAAACAAAACAAGCAATTTTTATATATATACAGCATATATACAGTATAAGCACCTGTCTTACTCTTATGCACTTTAAATTTTCTCAAACTGTTCTTTTTATAATGCAGCAGAAAGATTTATTGGTAGAAAGAGGCATAGATAAAGTACATGGTTTGGTCTTTACGCTCAATTTAAATTTGTGAGTCAGGTCTCAGAGTGTGTCCTGGAGAAGTTTGCACTCATTTTCTTCTTAAACTTTCCTTCATTTCAGCTCACAATGACTGGAGCTTATCTACTATTTAGGCAGACCTTGGAAGACCTTGGGCTTACACAGAAATATCCTCTCCATTTTATATTCTATAATCATGTTAAATATTCAGCTACACAAACTGGTCTCTTGCTTGTGTCTGTTGCCATTATGCATTTTAAAATAAAGGTGAGTAATATAGTATTCACACCTACTCAAGCAATTAATAATGTACTTTTGTTAAAATGTGTTCTTAGACATATTTCTTTCCTTCTCTGCTTGTTCAGATCCACTTCTTTCACAGTTTTTAGTTCTAACCTTTGAAAATACCAGATTTTACTTACAATATATAATTTCCTGTCCAACCAATTACTTTAGATACTCAGGCAACTTTATTATTCCCACCAGAGGCAATTAGTTTGAGCTGTGAAAAAACAGCCAGGCATTCAAAACACAGTGGTGCAATTCAAAACAAGAAGAGGCTCTGGGGTCAATAAATAAATACCTATAGAATTGCATTATTATCACAAGAAAAAAATCCAGTATAAAAGGGTTAGCCAAAAGGATTAACATTTGAAATACCTACAAGGAAACATCTTAGACACAGCCTGTGGTCAGAAAAGAAATGTAACTTTTTAGAATGACTATGAGCTAAGAATCACTTTGACTTTTTTGTGTGCATAAAGTCTTTCTGCTGCTGCTCTCCAGCGGTTTTTAGAACAAATCTAACAATTGAATTAGGGCTGTTTTGTCTTTGACAGAAAGCTTGTTGAACCAGTAACTAAAAGAAAAATGCAGGGTTGATAAAAACGAGACAGAATGACAAGACTAAGAACACTTCCATAAAAGTCTCTGCAGGTCATGAAAGCAGATGGAGTATTCACGAAAACATGTTTTTAAAATATATGCTCAATTAATAAGCATCAATATCAACTTTTTCATTATAGATAAAACTCTGCAACACTAACTTTCTTCTTCTTTCTCACAAAGTCACTCTATTTAGTGACATTTTAATCCAAAACGTGTCTGTTACACCAAGTAATTAAATCAGTGTAACTTCAAATTGTAACTTAGATGTCCAAATTTATCCAAACTTGAATAGTTCTTTTTGCTCCTCAAGCATGTATGAATCTATCTGTGACAATTATAGACACAAATGAACCCTTTATGCGACGGTATTGTTGATCTGAAATACAAGTCTGTATCATAGACTTGAAATTCTTGCCTGGAGAATTCAAACTGACATTTCTCTGTTATTTAAAGGTGCACTGCAAAACTTTATGACCAAAACTAGACTTGTTTTTGTTGCTCTAAATAAATAAGAAAAATATGTATTCATTTCTTTGAGAGGACTTGCATAGTCGCAAAACAGACCTATATTTGGATTGGAGGAGGGCCTCTTCTTGTATCTTTCTATGTAAAATATATTCTCTTAGCAATATATTTTCATACTACGGTATTTATTCCCACGCAGAATGTCCCAAAGTCTGGTTTTAACTTTTTGTTACTTCAGAATTATGTAGTTTACTTTCACCAACAGAAACTTCCTCAGTGCACCATTAGTATAAATAAAACCATTAGTACAGCAATGAGTCCAGAATTTTCCAAGTTATTAAACCTAGTCTAGAAACAGAGCCTGAAATGCCTTGGCGCTGAATTACTTTGGCACATAAAGTTATCTTAGTTCAAAAAAGAACATTTAAGGCCTCCAGTTGACCTGAAAAGAGTTGTAGAGAAATTTCAGCTCGATAAAGATGTTTCCTGCCTTTCTGCTGTCTGCGCTGTGTGGAAAATATGTGAACATAGTGGTAAAACTGCACAATGGCAGTTTGGCCTTGACTGGCACAGCTATTTCTGCGTTATAATCAAAACTCTTTACATGGAAAACCAGAGCAAGAAACTCCACATTTACAAAGGCTATAACTTAAAGAGAACACAAGTTATGGCAAATTTCCTTATTTGAACTTTGAAACATGTTCTAACAATGCTCCTCATCATCATCAACAACAACAACAACGACGACGACGACGACGACAACAACAACAACAACAACAAGCTTGTGTCTGTCTGTGAGATACTGCACTCTTTCCATTCTGAGCCTCAGAAAACACTGTGATCTGTGATAGAAATTGCTAGATCTCAGAGATGCCAAATTTGAGTCAAAAGTCGATGTGCACATGCCCAGAAGCTTCTGCACAGGGGCATAAACGTTAGTGGAATATGCTATATTTATCATTTACTTTTTAAATATGTTTATTTTAGGTTACATATGAGCTTAACGTTGTCAAAACACAATATTTAACTGTTAATTAACTTAAGCAAACAGCTCGGAGCAGTGAAACTTCGAGGTCACAAACGTTAGTGTTAAACTGAATGTTTTATATGAGTGTAGAAAGTACAATATTTTACGTGACTTTCAGAAAAATAAATGTTATTAAACTTTTTTAACAGGCGATCTAAGGTTACAACTGACAGATAACATTTTTTTCAGTTTCTGGCTGTTTAAGCAATGAAAATATAGTCATGCTAACAACTAGCATGATTGACAGTCCAGACTTGTTTTGAGCATTTGTGCCACATTAGCATATCAGCATATCAGGGAAGACCACTTTGTTTTTTCCCTCTATGTAATTTTCTTTTGCAAGTAGATGGAGCTTATAATTAAAGTTGGGGTAACTAACTTTTTTGTTGTTGTAAATGTAGTACATTTTGGACCTGATTTATCAAGCCAGGTGCTAAATTGCTGGTGCAAAAATGAAACAAATCATGTGTTATTTATGAGCATTTTGCACAAACTTTAATATTGAAAGGTGCAGATACAATATACTAAACAAAACAAAACAGATATGAACCACCTCATATTCTGCATCTTTAGAGTGTGTGAGAGAGAAAAATTTCATCTCTGCCAAGGTTTTGCTCCCCCTAACCCGTTTTTGCACATGAGCAAATGCTTGATAAATCTGGCCCTTTGTTTTTTCCACCAAAAAGTAAATGATAAATACACCACTTTGTGAAAAAAAAATAGACCAATGAGTCCTGCCTGGATTGAACAATAAAGAATTTTAGTTTTTATCAGAAGCTGAATGCTGCGCTCTGATTGGCTGTGCTTGGGTTGGTGTCTATGATACAAACAGAATGAAAAAATATACATCCCCTGTGTAACTTTTAGCCAAATTGTTAAGTCAATACAAGTATGTTTTTTAATGTTTTTGTTGTAGTGAAAAAACCTTTAAAATCAATTATTTTTACTTAGCTTGCATGAATCTCTTCAACTCAGTACAGTTTGTCCTGAAACAGCCTCCTCCTGCCTGTTTCCATGGAAGTCATAACTTTCATTATCATAAAGTATATACTGTATATTGCCAAAGCAGGAGTAGCTTTATTACCAGAAAAAAACAGCTTGCTTGAATAATTGTCAAATAATCTTGATATAGTTGTAGTTGGATGAGCATTGATTACAACAGTTACAGATCAGCAGCGTCAAATTTGCCAAATGTCGAAATTAAACACAATTTTCCCCCAAACAAACATGGCTGCTGCTGTAATTGTGCGCTTTTTGGCCAGTCTCAGTCTACTTTCCATAACTTAATTACTTTTCCCAGCTAATTATTCAGTTGCACAACCCAACAGCTGCTTATAATAAATACAACCACAAAAGCCAACACATTTGAAAACCCCCAAATCCCACGTAGTCTTGTAAACAACAACAACAATAGTCTATACATGGCTTTGTTTCTTTTGCCCACGCAGTATCTTTAAAATCATTACTGGATAGTCTTTCAATAAAGCTTGTGACTCATGCTATGTGTCCAACTGTGTCCAAAGATTGTAGAGACATTCGAAGATGTCTGGTAGTTATTTTTGGCGTTTAGGAGCCGACTTGTGCTTCTAATTGGAGTTTAGGTGGAGGTTAAGGTTACAATACTGTCAAGTCTGCCAGCTGATATCACAGCTCAACAAACCATTAATAACTGTGCTGTGGCGGTGGTTACTCTGTCTCTGCTGTGCGCCTGGAGGCTGGTTCATATCTCAACAACCATCTCAGGCAAAAACTAAAAGATTGATGGTATAAACTCCAAAAATCCAAACCTGTGTTTCATTTGACAGCAGTCCACACCGGATTGCTTTCTAAAATGATTCAGAATGTAAATACAGGAAATGGTTTGCATGCCAACATCTGCAGCGCTGATTTGGGTGGACACTGGACACAAAAATGCAACTTTTGAACTACATAAACAACTTCCAAAGATCCATACGCACAACAAAAATGTAAACTCAACACTTGCGTTAACCAGTCGTCAATTAATAGCGGCTTTTGGTTTGTTTTTTTAGTAAAGAAAAGAACATTAAATGAAGAGCAAAGTCTCAGCTGGACATGCTCTTGCAGTCAGCATGACACACTCGTATTCAAAATTACAACATTGTGCTGGAAGTGAACATTTCAGAGTGTACTTTTACTGTGGGCAGGCTAAAGTAAACATCTTGTTTAATTTGCATCTTCAGCCACACTTGTAAGATGAGCCGGATTATTAAAGGAGAAGTGCTCACTAACACAGATTTATATTTGTAAACAATATAGAGAAATAAAATGTTGTATATCTTTAAGTTAAAAGACAAATAGTATGCATTTTTGTGTTGTTCCTGTCCTTCAAATATGCTCCTATAAACATCTATTTTGGAATCCCAGGCACCAGGATAAATAAAAATAGTGTAGTAAAGCACACATGACAGTTATGGGTCTTCCACATCAGAAATTTATATATAGTTATAGCTTCATCTACTGACTGCAAAGAAAAATTATCTATGACGTTATAGATCAGGGGGATTCAGAGTGGTGTTTTTAGGGGAACGGAAAAATCTCACAAGCCAAACTTCAGCTGTGCTTTTGACAAGGAAGCAATTTTAATATAGAATTAATAACTCAAAAAGTTGATTTTGCATAATACAAGCTAATAAAAAATGGGACAAAAGTGTTTATGTGCATTTGGAATATGTAACAAAAAGCTATTTACATGAAAAGATATATTCAATGTCCTAAAAGGTACAACAAACAAGCAAAAAGTAGACTACTTATGACACAAACACATTTCCCTAGTGCATAAACCTCTGCTCTTGTGATGCCCACACCAACATTCTTCCGTTTCAGTAAAAGCAAACATCTAGGTCGTCTTTTTTAAACAATTATTTTGTCTCTATAGATTCCTCACAAAAACAAACAAAAAGAAGCCCTGTATGCCAGCGCTGTAAACCGCCTTCAGCTGCTTATTGCGCCCTCAGAGATGCATAATTTACAAAGGTTTAAAGCTTCCCAGAGTTTTCTCTCTCCACAGAACCACTATTCCATTGCGCTTTACATGCGAACAGCAGCCAAGCATGGCACAATGCCTGTCCCTCTCCATAAACATTCACTCGTGGACTGCGCATGTAAACTATATTCCTCTCTCTCTCTCTCTCTCTTTCTCTGCTCAGAAGCCCCTCTCTAGCATTCCCACAAGCGGAGAGACGCGCGCTTTGGATCAACGCGTGTGGAGCTGCTACGTTCACCACATCTCCATGGAATAAGACGCACCATATTTTTGTTTATTGCCACTATACTGCATTTTCTCTACGGTTAAGAGTTGATTAAACCTATCGCGCGCTTCTTTGTTCACAGCGTCATTCGAAGCGACAAGTTTTGGACCTTGTTGGAAGCTTTACGCACGGGAAGAAAATACAACGCCCTCTCTAAAAGTAGCGATTAAGGTTTTACTTTTCTTCTTTTTAATTCTCGTGAAGTAAATGTGTTTCTGTTTTGTGGGAAAAGAACAAGGAAGAAAGGGCTTTTGAGAAATCCTCTGCGTGACGTACGAGCGACGTTTTTTTTTTTTTGTCTTGAGCGCTCAAACGTGTTCCTGGCTTTCCCCCCAGTTTGAAGCGAGCTTTCTGGTAAAATGGACGCGCGTGGGCTCTGTTATTAAAATACTCGGATGTGCAGGAAGAAAACTGGTGTTGCCAAATCCCAAAAGGACCCTGTATCTGTGCTCGCCATCCTCCCTTTCACTCCGGCATGACAGCTCTCTGGAAGTAGTCTTCAAAGTGAAAGAAGATGAATGCTTTCTCCAGTCCCCCAGGTTCCGGGCGCATCTCCGGCTGTATCTAATGGCACACTGACCGCGAACTCTCGACTCTATAAAAGGTAGGAGCTGTCATCTCTGAGTTTCTTTTCACTCCGAGTCTGTTCTTCTATAATTAACTGTATGTCTACGTAAATGACGTATTCAAGCGGACAGGGGCCAGAGGTCATCTTTGTGCAAGTCTGATGCCTTTTCTGACTCTTTCTCTTACCTCTAATCACGACACTTGACTTCTCTGTGAATAAAAACGAGCTGCCACCAACCAAGACTGCAATCTTGGCCAATTACATTACACACAATTGGATTGAGGCTTAATTTCAGCGTCATTAAGGAGCAGGCGTCACAGCTCCTAATCCCCAATCACAGATATGCCTCCCCAACTACATCGTTCCAGTGGTAGGTCGTTTACAAGGGCACAGATGGGTTGTATTGACTAGTTCATAATCATTAAAGGAGACATATTATGTGAAATCAACTTTTACAAGCTTCTTCCGTGTTATGACAGTGCTCCATCAGTTATGATTGGATTGAATCTTGCATGTTTGAGTAATTTTCTTCTCTCATGAATTATTCAACATGCATTTTATGTCATGCATTTGAGGTCTAAGTGTTCAGTCTATGTCCCCTACACACACCCACACCAATGCACTTAGCTGCCATAATTGAAAAATATATAAACTGTCCTATACATATCATGTTCAAAAATATCACATTGGCAGATTTCAATCATTAAAGAAATTCTTCACTGACTAAAACATAAAACACAAGCTAAAAATGAAAATGAAGCTTAAGTTATATTTTGAATTGGCCATTTACTGTATGTGTTCAAAAATAATAAAAATGTTATAGACTTCATGCAAAAACAATAGTCTATGCAGAAAATGGCATAAACACACTATGGAAAAAGGCAGACCAATGATTTGACCCTAAAATTTCAGCTAATTCACTACTTTTTGTTGCTGTTTAATATATTAATAGACTAAACGACTATAACACTGATTTCAACAATACAACAATAAATTGTAGATGAATCTCTTTTGTTGGCTGTGGTAAAAAACACTGAGGTAAGGTTCTGAAAAAGTTATTATTTGTCACATTTCTATTATTAAGGTCTTTCTGATCCATTTTACAATTTACAGTAGAATGAACAAAACAAACAATAATGATCTAAGTGTGTAAACGCCCAAATGTTTGGATTCTCTGCTTATGCCAAATAGATTGAGGCAGATGGCTGCTATGGAACAAACAGTGTCAATAACAGTGTGAAAAAAACACAAAAACATAGAATAATTCATTTTAACTGGCTTGAGTCCAGGTAGATCCAAGTTTGAAAGGGGTGTGAAGACAATACTTTTCAAATCTAGCTGAGATACTTGCTTTTTTATTGTAAATAAGTAAACTTTGTCTCTTTTACCAAAAAACAGACTGAAAATGCAGCACTTAGCAATAACACAGAGCACTGTGCACAGATGGAATTGAATAAAAAAGTATCCTGTTTCTCATAAAGTCGATAGAAATACTGATTGTCTGTGCTTTAAGATCGAGCCTTGGGGATTACATGAGGAGCATTTTTGCTAATATGCTAATTACGTCATTAAATGCACAGAAGGAGGCATTCAGGATTCAGTAGAAACCTTAGGTATATGTGGACATGTGTTGTTTGCTTAATGTAAAAAAAAAAATCAATACTCAGATGCTAATGATTACTAAAAGTAGACCTAGCATCTAAACCTTTTCAGTGGTTTGGATAATATCAGAACTATTAGTCTATTAGACCAAATAATGAAATCAAATCTAATATAATTTTGTAAAGAATTAGAGATGGGAGTGCATCAGTGGGTCCATACAGTTCAAATCAGGTGCATCTCAAGGACAAGAAGCGGCCCAAAGACTTGAGAGGTTCTTGAAAGCATGAATCAAGTAGAAAAATAGTCCGAGGCACACTGATTATCAAAAATAAAAGTCCTTTATTAAAGTGCGGGACGCCTACGCGTTTCGACCAATGTATAGGTCTTCTTCAGGGCTAATATAATTTTGTGCTGAAATCCTTGTACTGTATATAAAGTGCAAAAAGAGTGTTTTCATTATTGTTTTTTTTTTTATTTTAATAGCTTTTGTCCATGGAGCTTTGGTTTTGCAGAAATGTACTTCATGTGGCAAAATATAAAGTAGCTTTCTGTTGTTACGACGACTGTACAGAGCTTAGCTGAGTTGTTTGCTAATGGTATTTGGAGATATGAGACATTTTAATTGTCACAAAATTAATAATTTCCACATGGCATGAATTTAAAATCAACAGAAAGGTCTAAGTTCAGCTGTGTCTGATCCCAAAGTCTGTATCAGTGAGAAACGTTGGAGAAGCCTGAGTTTTGTTTATAGAGGTTATGCACTGACATCATTTTATTCAAAAATGCTTAGCAACATTTAGAATGAGTGGCATTTCTTCAATCTAGTTCTTTGTTGTCGTGGCAACGGCTTGTCTGCTGCTTGTCTGCTAACAACAGTTGATGATTTAGGACATTTTAACAGCAACAAACGGACTCAAAAACATCTAAGAAAAATGTGAGAAGCTAGAGTCTTGTTGTTTATCTGCTTTGTTACAACTGTTGACTTGATTTTCTCTTTTTACATGTCAGTTACAAACCCAGTACTCAGTAGACTTGTGGTGGATTGAATTTGTTATCAAACTGTAGTTATTTTTCCTGTTTTAGCTGTTTATTGAACTCTTACAAGAGAAAATGTCCTTTCTTTCCATTAACTTTCATGCGTCTTTGCCACTCAGCATGAACATTTAGAATGCTGTCATGTCACCTGCATAACCTCTATGTGAGTTTTTGCAACTTATTTACTTCTTTTGATACAAACTCATAATTTAGAAGTTTACTTTTTTCTATTTTTCCTTTTTTTGGACTATAAGCTACTTTTTTTGCAAGCTTTGAACTTTGCAGCTTTTACAACCATACGTCTAAACCAAAGATTCTCACTGACTTACTATAAACAATTCAGACCTAAATATGTACGTTTTGCTTTCATTTTTAAATCTAGTTGGTGCAGCTTATATTCAGATACGCTCAATAGTGCAAAAATGATTGTAGTTGTGTTTTGAGAACTTACAGAACATGTCTTTCCCCGTCAGTGATTATTATGCAGAAAACATTTAGACTGCTATGAAGACATCAGCTTTTTCCTTAGATTACATACTGAGTTTGAGATCGTCACATAACCGAGGCTAAAAAGTCAGGGTGAGATTTACAAGCAGAAAATCTTACTACAGAGCTTCACGAAACCATAGTGCCGAATCCCGAGGCGTTTGTAAAGGTGAAGCGGGGCAGGTTGGGACAGCGTGTGCCAGGAGATGTGCTCTGTCTGCGCGAGTGGGTGAAGAAGGGTGAGTGACTGACAACGGCAATGTAGAGAAAACACAATGAGTCATTTTCGCTGCAATCAACATGGGATACGCTCTCTCCACCCAGCAGGCTCCGTCTGCCGCGCTCCTCTGATGATTCAATTAAAAGCCCTATTCTCCCGAGTCGCAAGGAATTTGTCATGGGCGGCAAACGTGCTGATTAAGTGTGAGGGACGTTAAGATAAATAAGGAAGTGGCGGTACGTTAAACAGCACAAACAAAACAAACAAGATGCTGGAGTTAGAGAGAGATGGACTTGCTCAAGGAACTATGAGATGGAAACAGAGCTAAATTAATATTGCAATTAAGGCTAGAGCAATAATTAATATTCTGTTGACAACATACAGTATATTGCAACAACACCAAAGTCCTCAATCGTACAGTACAGTTAAAATGTTCTGACTGATAAATCTGGTTTAAATCTGACAACTTTCTCTCATAAATCCTTCAACACATGGTTAATATCGACATGTATTCATTTTTGGTTGCAGATATGATTATAAACTTCTTTTTACAAACAATAAAATGAAACTGGAATGAGCCACTCAAGCACAGCCTATCAAAACCTTGCACTCGGCTCCTGATTGGAACAAAAAATTGTTATTATTCAGACAGTACTCAAAGGTCCCTGGACAGTGGCCAACCATGCGGCAAGTTGGCCACTGTCCAGGGTGTTTCCCCGCCTAAGGCCCAAAGTCACTGGGATAGGCTCCAGTCACCCGCGACCCCTAACGGGATTAAGCGGTAGAAAATGAATGAATGAATACTCAAAGGTCTGAATTTTTTCACAAAGGTCTGCATTTTTCATAGACTTTTTATTGTCTACGTATAAAGTAGTTTAAGCCTCCAAATTATTCATCACGATGTGTTGTAAAAAGCTTTTCAGAACTTTTAGAAGTTAATGTGAGTTCAGTTGTGTCGGTAGGCAAATGGAAGTAAGCCAAATGCTAAACTGTTATTATTATATAGACACAAACACACATTTAATGGGCAACGTCTGACGTAGATGGGACACTGTGAACATATTTTCACCAGAATAGATACTTTGATGATATATTGCACAGGCCTATGTACTCAGGCAGAAGTGATGATGTCATGTTCAGGGCCTTGAAGAAGCTTCCTGCTTGGTAGCAAAACAAAGTCCAGCTGTTGTAGTTATGTTTTTAGACATTCTGAAAAATGTTCACAATTTTAGTGTAAAACTCATTCATTTTTCTACCGCTTAATCCCGTTAGGGGTCGCGGGTGACTGGAGCCTATCCCAGTGACTTTGGGCCTTAGGCGGGGAACACCCTGGACAGTGGCCAACTTGCCGCAGGGTTAGACAGACAACCATTCACTCTCTCATTCACTCACTAAGGGAAATTTGCAGTGAAGCCCAATTAACCTAAACATGCATGTTTTTGGTGGTGGGAGGAAACCGGAGTACCCGGAGAAAACCCACGGTGACACGGGGAGAACATGCAAACTCCACCCAGAGAGATCGTGAGATGTGGCTTCCCCTCCTTATTGGGAAGCCAGAGCTCTAACCACTCTGCTACCGTGCACCCCTAGTGTAAAACTTTCTGATTAAAAGATTAGCAGACAAGCAAGGATCATAAAAGGCGACTCACTATTAACCACGAATCTGACAGTAATCATCCAATTATTATTTAGACCTTTTGTGTGTGTGTGTGATTGTGTGACCCATAAAATCTCTCTGGGTTAGACATCAAAATTGTGAAGCGTATATACTCTTCACCATATTTCTGATTTTGCCATAAAAACTTCACTCATCTGCCGAACTGATGCTGTGTTTTTGATGCACCTGTGACCTCGCTATAGATTCTTTTATGAGCTGGAGAAAGAGAACCTCTTGATATTACTGTGAATGCATCAAAGGGCCAAAATATAGAAAGAAGAAGAGCTTTGATCTCAGTCAAACAATTGACTTTGTCTCACAGTAAATGGTCTATTTGTCAATACACTTCAAGTACAAGTTTGGTCTAGTTTATTGTGATGGAAGGACAGGTGTTGGTATTTGGTAAATTAGCTAAAAGGAACATAATATGCATTTTCCTGAGATTTTAACCATGTTATGATGTGTTGGCTCATTATTAATGGTATTTGTATTTATGCATGTTTGAGTAATCTTATTATATATTGAGATTGTCTGGCAGTTTGAATGCTCAGAAAATTCCTGTTTTCATCTACCAGTTTTAAACAAGAAGTCAATGAATCCGTTTATGTTTCTAAGCCGTTAGATCAATTCTGTGTTTTACAAAGAACTAAATGTAAACATAAAAATATACAATACGACTTTGCACCTTAATTACATAGGCTATAAAAAAACATAGGTATAAGTAATCTTATTTTAGACATAAACGTGTATAATGTGGTCAATAAAAACAATGTCTTAAGTCTTATCTGGACTCACTGTGGACTTGTTTCAAACCCAAGTGAGGGTCACAGCCTTCTCCTTGTGTTATTCTGATACGATAGTTCATCCATAACGCTTTTGATGACCTTTGTGTGGGCGAGCGAGACCGCTGCAGGACTCTCTCTCCACAACTGACATGACCTATGACCTCCTGCAACAGAAACACGGAAATCAACTGCACAGAGTGAAAAACAAATAATAAGAGAAAAAGTATGCAGGGCTGTAGTCGACCAAAGACAGTTTTGGTCACACAATTAATAAGCTAAAAGTCAACTTAAGCAGTATGTGAAAAGATTACGAAAGTGTTGGAGTTTATGCATCTGTCTGTTCAAATATAGACTCTTTTTCCAACCTATTACTCTTAGTCTCAGAGTCGCCAAAAGTCTTTATAGCGACCTTGGACTTCTTTTTTTGAAGTCTCTTTTGGACTGCACTTTTAAGTCAAAAAAGGAATGAATATTATTAACTTTTCAGTTTGGATTTATTAAAATATATCAATTTATATGACTGAAACTTGGATTTTTAGCATGTTTTCATGTTTAAAAGTCCCTATTAATGTAAGAAAAACACATGATATGGCAAAATCCCTAAAACTTGTTTTGCAGCAACATTCAAAGTTATAATTAAGCGATTCTTTGATTAACTTTTTATTGAAGGGCGGAGGTTGCTTGTTTCTCTCTGAAAATCTGACAACACTGGTCAGCTTTTGACAGCTGGATTTAGCTCTTGATGAATTGTATTCACCTCAAAGACAATAGAAAAATAAACTATCTACAAGAATCGTGATAAAAACAAAATCATAGTCTGGCTCATGATTTTTTTTTGCCATATCGCCCAGCCCAAGTCTAAAGCAGGATTAAATCTGAACTAAAATAGAACCCAAGCAAGTCTAAAGCGTAGTTTTAAACCATCAAACAAGAGAAAATATTTTTTTTATAGGGGGAAAATCGGTTGAGGGCCAGATAAAATCTTTGGAGGGTCGATTTGGGCCCAGGGCCTTTAGTTGACTAGGCCTGCTGTAGTGCATAAAAGTAATGTACATATAACATGGACTTCCAGAATATAAATATATGTGTTCATTAATGCATAACTGAACCCAGTGGCAATCTGGGAAAAAATATAATCACGCTTTTTTTTCCCTCATATTGATCGATCTCGATTTTTTAAAAACTACATCTCAATATTCTCCCTCAAAGTTTGACTTTTGCTCCAAATCACACATTTTTACTGACAAAAGATTAGTTTTGAATCTTTCTATTCAAAACCCACCAACAAATAATTGACGATTCGATTCGATTCGATCTCTCAATTTTTTGATTAATGGTCCAGTCCTACTTCAAAGAATGTCTGTCGTATTATAAAACGTGAATTGAAACAAGAGCAACATGCAGTTTTACTAAAAAACTAAAATAGTTATGCAAAATGAGTCTTTGACCTGATGCAATTGGGTTTGTTCGAGCATGCTAATAGGACACCTTTCAATAAATAGCATCCACATCTTTAAAAATGGTGCGAGCAGCCTGAGTCAGTATTCTGTTGATATTTTTTTTTCTTCGTGTATAGGTTTTAGATAGCTTTGTCAAGTGAAAGATGTAACCCAAGTCTGATGTGGTCAGAAAAGGCGTAAATTATTTCTGTATACAAGCGAAGCCTTGTTGACCAGTGTCTGTCAAATTTCATTCATGTATTCATTCTCTACCGTTCTTGTTCTTGTTTGGGGTGAAAGGTGACTAGAGCCTATCTCAGTGACACCCTGGGCAGTAGCCAAATTGTTGCAGGGTTAACACACAGAGACAGACACAGACAATCGTGACGCCAATTCAAATAAATGTGCATGTCTTTGGAGGTGAGAGGAAGCCGGAGTACACGGAAAGAACCCATGGTAACACGGGGAAAACATGTCATGTCCAGTCTGTTAAAATACATGCATTGCAAAAAGCCACTGTATGTTATTATGCCAACTACTTATATAGTTATAAACCAGTCTTTCTTTAGCCTGAAATAGTACTAAGTTGTATTTATTTATTAAGGTATACTTTTGAACAGCTCTTACACGATGTTGTGGAAGGACAGAGTAGAAAATAACATATTGTTTTAGGTGAAGAGTTATAATAAGCGTTAGCAGTCGGTTGGTGAGTCACCCGCCTGCTGTGTTGAGGGTACTTCTCGTGGTTTACTCAGAGCTGGTGCTATACTATGGCAGCTGACCTTAAAGCTAGTAGACCAGGGGGTTTGTCTGTGCATTGGTTTTCAGCTGCTGCTCAGAAGATCTAGCCTTAATCTATTGATCACTGCAAAACAAATGTCCCAGTGTAATCTGATTCATAACGTAGATTTATTTCCCTAGTTTCTGTGGATAGACAGGGATATTATAAAGTGAGGTTGTCAAAAGTATTGATTCTACTGATACACAACTCAAACAAATATGGAACATAGAGTAAAACTGATATTTCCTGAAAAGTTTTAAAATGATAATACTTGTTAGTTAGTCCTCGGAAATATGCCCCAAAATAAAAATGTTATAAAGCAATTGTAATCTGATCCCTAAAATAATCTAATCTGATTTGTAAAATTGTGATGTGTCACCAATTTTCTGTTTAATGCAGCGTGTTACATAAAAGCTAGGCTGAATTACACACAAGAGAATTTGGGTTTTAGCTCCTGCAAGGCTGTCATAACATTGATGCCAATGTCATGTCCTTTTGAAATATACTGAAGCAAGCATACATACATTTGCAATAACAAAGATGTTTTGGCTTTGTTATTTGTCAGTGCATATAGAGCTGCAGCCGACCGAAAAATGTCTTGGTCGACAAAAGATTTGTCCCACCTAACAATTTATCGACTTAAAAGGGAGCGCGGTAAAACTCTGAAGTTTCAGTATTATTTTGATTTGGCCAATCATCTGACAAAATCTGTGCATGAAAAGACAAAAAATGCAATGAAGTTCATGTAAAAACAATTTTTACTGAAAATGCCTAGTAAACGGTGTGTAAACATCTAAATAATGTAGATTACACTAGTGAGTTAGACCCAAATCTTCTGCTAATTCACTCTCTTTTGTTGAAAGTGTATTTTGTGTAACTTTTATTTTAAATTACGCAAAATTTTACATTTTTTACTATATTATGGACTGCTTTAAAACAGATTATATTGTTATATTATTCAATTATGCAGATGAATTTTTTATTTTTTTTTCAGTAGCTTTTTTTTATTTTTAAGTTTGTATGAAGAAAAATTGTGAATATTAATTTTGATGAATCCCAGAAAGATTGCTGACCTGAGGTACAGCTAATGGGGATCCAAAACAAATAAATAAAATAAAATCTTATATCTAAATAAAACAATTAGTCAACTAATGCAAATTTTGGTCGACTAAGACTCCATCATCCGATTAATCAACAAAACGACTAAAGGACTCCTGCTCTAGTGAACAGACTAAATTGACTTGAGCAAAGGACATGTTAATATAATTTTATTTATTATAATAAACATTATTATTCCTTATTTATTTATTTGACAGTTACTAAATACTATGAAAATGTGTCCTTAATTGAAGCATAATTACATTGCACAAAACTCTTTTATGAACTACAGCCTCCCTTTTGTTTCCACGGTAATATTGATTCTCATCTGTATTATTCCACAGTATGACCTAAAACTCATCTTTTTCCAAAATATAATTTTAACTTTCAATTTCAGAGAGATCGTGCAGGTGATTTTCCACCTCCAGAAAGTTAGAATCTGTCAGAGCAGACTTGTCCTCTCACTCCTTCTAGTATTAGTCAGCCTGGGTCATGCTCTGAGTGGGTGACAAGTTGATTTAACCAATTACAGCGAAGTGTGAACAGTGTGAAGAAAGATCACTCTCCGTTTAACTTTTTCTAAACATTCTCAAGCCAATATGAACATAGTGAGTGTACAAGAAAGCCAAATTGTGATCTGACTCCAAGAAAATTATTTGTATTGAGCATCTATAACTAGAATAAGACAAAAGCAAAATAACATAAAGTTGAATTTTGAAATGAAAATATGATTGAAAAAATAATTTGGTTTTCAAATTGAAATCAGAATCTTATTAATGGCCACACAAATACCGTAATTTCTGGATTATAAGACGCTACTTTTTTCATGAGCTTTGAACTATGATGCTTATAAGGCAATGCAGCAAAATTATAGATTCTCATAGACTTACTATTAACAAGTGTGGCCTATATATGTACTTTATCATTTTTGTTACTTAAATTTAGTGGGTGCGGCTTATATTCAGGTGCGCTCAATAGGGCAGAAATTAGTAAATGCGTAAATTAGTGGAATTAGCTTTTCGGTAAAGCATTAACATTAAAGAGCTCACATCTGTGTTGTCAGTAAGCCCTTTCAAAGAATAAACTTTGAAATTTGCAGTTTCCATATCATGACAAGACAATTTTTGTAAAAGAGGACTCCTGTTCCGATATAATACAGAGAAATATCCGTTAGGAATCTTCCTGGTTTAACGTTTCTGGTCTACACTGCAAAAACTATATATCTAGACTATATATCTAAAATGACTTGCAATCAGAATTGTAATCCAGGTATGAGCTGTCTTAACTGGATAAGATTAAATCGCTTATGTAATTTAGAACACTGGTTTCAAGACATTTTTTTAACTGGTTATAAGAGAATTTGGCTTAAAACAATGAAGAACAAAAGTTTGCCAATTGAGTAAGAACTTTTTTCTTGACGCATTGGCAGATAATTTGACTCAAAATAAGAAGCAATGTCTTGAAATTAGAGATGGGACGATATTAGAATTTGCACTCACGATTATTGTGACCAAAATAATCACGATTAACGATATTATCAGGATAATTTACCAAACATATAGGTGTACAGTTTAAAAGTCTGAAACATTTATTACTGCGCAATATGCATGTACATGTACAACTACTTATTGTATTTTGGTCTAAGTGGAATCAACAATGATTCAAAGTGAACAAATGTGAACACAATGTTAAGCAAAAATCATTTAACTTTGTGTCAGTCTGTAATTAACTCTGAATAATCATGTGTGATTATCACAATTATGAAAAACTTCACAATTATTTAATTGCAACCCTTTATTATTGTGATTAACGATAATATCGTATATCGTCCTATCCTTACTTGAAATCAGTTCAAAACACATTGAAACAAGGAAAATAATCTATGTTTGTAAAATAAATCAATGTTAAATTAGTCAAAATGCTAGAATCCTAGAGACAAGCAACTTTAACTTGTCTTGAAATTCATTTTTTGCAATGTACAATATACTTGATTTACTGGATTGTATATGAAATGAACAATCTCAGTGCATAAAGCATTAACATCGCTTTAAACACATGTTATCAACAACTAACGTGCAATGTGGCTAGTTAAATGCTAAAACCAAAACTTGCCAATCACTAACACAAAAAAGACTAGAGCAGTAACCAAAAATACTGTTACGACTGTCTTTGTTGAGTGACCGCTGACAATTTACTGAAATAATTTGAGAGCAGCCTTTGCACTTCTGCAGCGAGAATAAATTGTATCTGGTTTTCGTTCCACACTTCAAAGCGCCTCCTTCATTCTTGTTCCTCAAGTACCTTCGTCTGTTTGCATTTTTTTTTAAGCTCTCCCTCCTTCTTTGGATATGGCCTTTTCCAAACATTAGCGTCTTTCTCGCCCCTGTCAAGCGTGTTCCTGCGTGTAGAGGTTGTGAAAGTGGATCCTAATTATCACTTGTATGTGCTAATTTATGCTACAACAACATGATGGATTTTCTGCCTTAATAAACCTTCCCCCCTCTCATTAACATACATTCATACACATTACGATCACTTTGTAAGACTAAATAAGATGCATTCATGAGATGTCATTATAGCCCGGTTTTATCCCTTCTGTAGAATAAGATGCTTAAATATGCAGGTTATATACATGTTCTGTGTTTTGGAAGGAAAATAAGATGCTTTAAAACTCTCTAACTAGAACTTAAATTGAGTTGTGATCAATCTTGCAGCCTTAATAGAGGTAATGCAGACGACATCACAGCATAATATGTCAGAGGTGGGTGTCAAAAATGAATGGCAGTCAATGGAGACCAATTGCATTTTCTCCTGTAAGAGTCCAAACACTACTAAAACAGGAAAAAGCAGCTACAGTCTGATAATAAATATAAACAGCCACAAATACTGCTAAGTACTGAGTTTGTAACATGTAAACAATGGCAGAAAAGTCGAAAAACTACAACAGCACTTTTTTTTTTTTTCATATTTCTCATTGACGTAGACTTAAGAATCACAAACAGTTACACTCCTTATCTTTATATGTTTAAATAACAGAAAATCTATTTTGTAAAAGTTCTGCCAAACAAACGTAACTGTCATTACACAATCGAAATCACTTAGCGAAACTCAATCATGCTAGTTGTTAGCTTGACTATATTTTCATTAATTAAACTGCCAGAAACAGCTAAAAATGTCTGTTAGTTGTAACATTAGATCGCCAATAAAACATAACATAAAAATAGCCCCTTAAGAAAGCTTAATAATGTTTATTTTTGGTAAATTCACGTGAAATCTTATAGGCTACTTTCTACACTCATAAAAAACCTTTAATATAACTCTAACGTCAATGACCTCGAAGTTTCACTGCATTGAGCTGTTTGGTTAAGTTTATTAACAGGTAAATGTTATGTTTTCACCTTTGTCAAGCTCATTTTAACCTAAACTAAGCACATTTAAAAAGTTTATGACAAATATGACTATTCTATGTTGTTTTTACAGTAGTCAAACACTCCGATTGGGGAATGACAGTCCCAAGGAGAAAAAATTTGGTCAAAAAAAGCTAAGAAACACATTTTATCAGGTGTTTTTATCAGACTTTTGCCACTCAGTCAGAATTAGGGCTGGGAAATATTGTGATACAAATCGAATCGTGAGCTCATCTCTGTGACAAATTTCTTGATGAAATCGTCATATTGTGATTTCACACAATCTTTTTTCGAAGTCTCTTTCAAATTTTGAAGGTTGTGGTTATTTGGGCTGCACATTCAAATCATAAAAGAGTTGAATTTTAGCATTTTAGCATTTGGTTTGATTTACAAAAATATATATCAATTATGGACTCTTAGTATATTTTCAAGTTTAAAAGAAGTTTTTAATGTTAGAAAGTCTATTAAATACCCCCAAATCATTAAAACTTGTTTAGAGGCAACACACAACGTTCAAATAAATCGATTATTTTAAAAAACTTTTTATTATAGGGCTGCTTGTTTTGAGATTTATTTTCAAAGGCTTGGTCACTTGTTTCTCTCTGAAAATCTGGCAACAAGACAGCCTTTGACAGTTGGATTCAGCCATTGAATCATGATAAAAATTGTGATCTGACTCCAAGAAAACTGTGATACTTTTTTTTTTTTTGCCATATCGCCCAGCCCTAGTCAGAATGTTGAAAATAATTTGTCAAACAGGCCCATAACCTCTTTTCTGTGGCAAAAAGATAGGCTAAAAAAGATCAAAATCAACCTTAAAGTGAGACAAAACAATTCACTCAATCTAAAAAAAGAAAAATCCCAGAATCTTGTAACACTTCCTCCTTACAACTCTGTATCTGTGATTTGTCTTCAGCTGTTATTAGGATTCACACACTTGTCAAATACACAGCTGGTTGTTTCTATAGTAACTCATAGTGTCATGGAGTAGCGGCACGTGTTGTTGCTATAGGGACTGAGTGACGTGTCTTCTATAGATAACATAGACCTACAAAAACAGACTATCAACGCCCCTTGAAACTGAGCCGTGCATTTCTACACATTACACTCTGCGTAGATGCATTAAGCTGAAAACAATTGTCAATTATTGTAATGTTTCGAGCGCCTGGGGACTGGATAATTGTGAAAATGATTTGGATAAACAACACAAGCAATTTAGGCATTAGGATGATCACATAGAGAGGGAAATGTGTGGGTTTTGTTCTGACTTTACTGGTGGGGGAGTCAATCATTTCATTATAGCTGTTTTTACTTTGCAAAAGTAGCTTATCGGGTTCGCCTTTCCACAGATCTGCTCTGTACTTTAATATGTATTGATCATATTGTAAGATAAATGCATGTGGTAGAGCTTAAACTAAACTTAAACTACCAATTCGTTGTTCATTTCAAAACATCTTGCAGATTTCATTCCACTTTAGCTATTTTAAGGATTCAAATTTGGTTATAAATGATAACATGACATTAGGAAGTTGCCTAGAAACCATGTTGTACAATGAGTTTAAATTATTCTGTTTCTTTTTCTATTCAGTCTTTATATTTTTAGATATGTACGTCTTAAGAAAATACGTTGGTTATTTGGTTGCATTTATGTTCATAGCCTTATAAAGTGTACTTAAAGGTGCACTGTGTAACTTTTTTTCGTTTAACAAAAATACAGAAGGTGTGAATAAAAGCAAGTTATTATCATTTAGATGTTTCTAATCTTCTAAATTAACATAAAAATCTGTGTCATTACATAGAGGGTTTGCATGGCTACAAAATTAAACTTTTCTTGACCTGGAGAAGGGCCTCCTCTTGATTTATTCCATGAAAAAGATGTTTCTTTTGCTATATATGAAATGTATGTTAGTAAACAATTGCGTCAAATTCTGGAGGATGGAGCTTAGCCGGAGGCAGAAAAAGACGTTGCCTCCATTTAAACTAGCGTAAACTAGCTCGTTTTTGGAGGTATAAAAGCAGAAAAAATGTCAGATTCTGGTCTGAACTGTTGGGATATAAATCGTGACGTATTCTCTGGGACGTGACACAGACTTTGGTCTGTTTCTGACGGATGGAAGCATTTTTTCTGAGCTTGTGTGGTTTGTCTTGAATCAGGATCTACTTTTTCACGTGACTGAAGAGGTGATTGTTTGAGGTTCGTTTTACTTTGCTAGACCCATTAGTGGCTAAAATGCTTGTCTTTTAACGGTTCATTCGTGTCTTGAAGCTAATGCTAAATTTTCTGATTTGTACACCTCCCATTATTGCTTCAGAGACGGCAATAAAAATGGTTGCTTGTAGCTCTGAAAAAGAGAAATGAGGGTCTTGTGTATAGAAATTGAATTATTGACAACAGTACAGTTTTAGCTAGATTTCTAAATAAAACAGATCAGTTTGTACATGAAACTGCACCTATGGCTGGGTAATGTCAGGGTAACATTAGACACAAAACTCCTTGTCACAGTTCACAACAAAACAACATTTTAACCACGATAAAACTTCTAACTTTTAATGTCTTGGCTATGAGTTTTCGTCTTTTTTGCCTCCAGATAGTGCTGTGACGTCACTGTGAAAAGGGTCTATGGTATAGCAATCAATTATCACTGTTAACTATTATTTTAACTTTCTATTTCGACTTGTGTAGTTGTATTTTCACCTCCAGAAAAGCTACACATCGCACCTTCAAACCATTTTCAAAAAGATAGATTTCAGTGAGTCGATTTGCAATTTATGACGTAAAAGTGAAGATTCCAGTGACATTTAAGCTACATTAAAATTTCATCTCTCGAATGACGTGCCTTTCAGAACATATTTGTAAAAACAGAGGGTAGGTCGACACAAAAAGACTCCACAAGGATGGATCATATTGTGCACTGGCTCTGGTGTAGATCAGGTGAGATTGAGTATTAACCTTTCATTTGCTGTGGTCATTGCGCACACAGGGCACAGCGGGGGGTGGTGAAGTGCTCTCTGATTGGACGGCTGGTGTCTCCTGTTTAGAGGACAGCATGTAGCTTATCTCTTCACTGCTTCACTTGTTCTTGTTCTTCAGACTTGTAAAAAGCGACACATGGCCTCGGTTTTTCTGTGTGTCTCTTCTCTGCTGGCGTGGCGTTCGCAGACCCTTCCAGGACTCACATGTTTAGCTCTGTACACAGACCAGTACTGATGCAAAATTATTTCAGTGGTGCAACACATCAATAATATCAGATACAGGCCTACAATTCAGTATTAAATATATAAACTGTGAACTACAAGTGAACTGAGCTAAGCTGATTTCTACTGCATTCCAAATATGAAGTGGCTCCTTCTGGTCTGGCTTCCATTCACTTACTATTGTAACATCTGCGCCTCTTTCTGTGTAGCTGCTCAGGCTCGCCATTCTGGATTTAAAATGTGTGTTTTTAGACGCTCTACAACGTGGTCTGAGTGTTTTTATTTCACTACAGTAGGACTGCTGATTAATCGTGACTAATCGATTTATTGAAATAATCGTCAACTGATTTAGTAATCAATTAATCGTTAACTGATCTATAATCGGTTCCCAAACTGAAAAGAGATGTTTTATAACTCCAACTGAGCAGCAATGACATAGATGTGTAAATTTACTGCTTTTACAAGAAAAAACACAATCTTAAATAAGACTGTGTTACTAGTAAACAATAGATCTTGAGTTGAGTAAAAAACTGAATATTTATGTGATTATTTCAAGTGGATTGGCATTTTTTGCAAATTTCAGTTGAGAAAATGCTTGTCCTTCTTTAAGTTTATATAACATAGGCTATCCACAGAGTGAAACAAGCCTATTAGCAAATCGCAAAGGATGCAATTTTTTAAGTATTATACTTTCCTTTAGGGCGACACGGTGGCGCAGCGCTCTGCCTCATAGCAAGAAGGTCCTGGGTTCGACTCCCAGGCCGCCCCGGGCCTTTCTATGTGGAGTTTGCATGTTCTCCCCGTGTCTGTGTAGGTTTCCTCCGGGTACTCCGGTTTCATCCTACAACTAAAAACATGTCCATTAATGCCTCCCCTGACCCTTCCCCAG
The DNA here is from genome assembly GCA_038363315.1 of Mugilogobius chulae. Classification (NCBI taxonomy): domain Eukaryota; kingdom Metazoa; phylum Chordata; class Actinopteri; order Gobiiformes; family Gobiidae; genus Mugilogobius; species Mugilogobius chulae. The sequence goes on along the minus strand of CM076405.1, from coordinate 24,475,288 downwards.
GGCTCTCCTGCAAAAGAGATTCTGAATCTCAGTGGGACATCCCTGGTTAAATAAAGGTCAATTAAATTAATTAATTCTTCACAAATTACAAAATATTTTGCGGTTTTCTGCTGTAAAAATTATTCATTCTGAAGTTTAGTTCTGTGCTAACATGTTAAAAAATATGTGATTCTTCCTAGTTTTTTCTTTTCAGTTCAGAGAAATAAACTACTTGTTTTGTAATTTCAACTAAAATGTGGACTTTGAACAAAATTATTAAAACAACACAAACCTAATTGCAATACTGGTCACAGAAATTACAATTAGATTGTTTTCTCAAATTTTTGTTTGCTAAAACAAACAAAAAAAAATACATCAAAAGGTGGTGTCTACAAGAAAAATTCAAAAAGTTATATCGTAAACTTTCAAATAAATAAAGTTGATTGTCTTGACAAATGCTTCACACTTATGATAACGTATGGTAACTAATCCCTAACTACCAAGCCTAAAGACAGGCTTAAACATATTCTTATTAGACTGACATAAAATCGTCTGAGCATTGTCTGTGCCATACCGGGTCGACAATGTGAAACCATCAGATTAAAGAAACTAGATCCAGATAGAGAACTGTGTGAAGACTTTGTGCACCACCAGGTGAAGAGTAACTGAACGATGCACTGTTTTTAGTGTCATAAAAGTGCTACTGTGTGTGATTCCAATCATTCAACAAAAAGTAACTGATGATTAACTATTATGAACTAGAAGTGGAAGTGCATAAATGTGTACTTGTTGTAAAAATCAGGTGTTTCTCAAGGACAACTGAAGACATTAAAAAAGCTCTTGATGTGTAACTTCTTGTAAAATAGTGTCCAAGGAAAAAAAACATCACCTTAGGCATTCTGATTACAAATTTAGACATTTTTGAAGTTGGAGCTTTTTGAGTGCCTCAAATTTTTGAGAGCTTGGACAATAAAGGTTATGCACTGTCTGACATAATTTTTTTCGGAAAAATGCTCCTAAACATTCTGACTATATGGCAAGTGTGTGGACAACACAATGGAGAAAATATTGTTTTTTTGTATTTGTAAAATGTAGTTTTTGTTTTACACAAATGAATTTGTATGTGGCGAAATGAAAAATAACATAAATTTTCTGTTGGCAACAATGTAGTGCTTCACTAACTTGTTAAGTAAAGTTAGAGACTTTTGACATTTTAACTACAGAACTACAATTTACATCCTCATCAAAAAGACTCATGAACATCTCTGTAGGAAGAAAAAGGTAATTACTACAACTGTGTTTGATTCCAAAGTCTTTGATAAATGTGAGACAGGCTAAAGTCTTTCTGTTTATCTGCTTTTCTGCCACTGTTAAGTTGTTTTTGTTTTGTTTTTTTGTTTGTTTTTTGCTTTTACATGTCAGTTGCAAACCCATTGTTCAGCAGAGTTGCTGTGGGTTGAATTTTTTCCTCACAAATATAGCCTTCTTACCCTATTTTAACTTGATTATGACCTCTTACAGGAGAAAATGTCCTTTCTCTCCTTGGACTCATGCATTTCTTGCCACTCAAACCTCACATTTAGAATGCTGTGATGTCACCTGCATACCCTCTATATTTTATCATTTTCACAGACAGATAACTTCCAATGTGCTCAATGTGCTCAGCAAGCAGCCCTGGGGCAGCTCAGGAGAACAGAGTCACCTTAACACCTGGTGCCTCAACCTCTGTCCACCACCAAGCGTTCCCTAACCCAGTGGTTCTCAACCTTTTTCAGTCGCAACTCTCTAAAAAACAACCATAGCCTTTCGTGACTCCCAATAAACAAAATGTAAGCTGCAAAGTGATAGCAGTCTTTAGTCTTATGTTTGATTTTAGTTTGAAGACATAAGCTTAGTTAAATGCATCTTGTAGGCTGGCAAATAGGAATATACAACAATCAATGCATTTGAAGCTGTCACACCTCAGGGTTGCAAACTCATGGGTGGTTATTACTGGAACAATTAAACTAAATTAATTGAAGTCTTTGGAAGCCGTATTTCATATGAGGAGTAGAGGTGTTTAAAAGGTCTGAGGACATCTGAGGCTCAGCCCAGACAAATATGTCAACTAGTAGGTTACATGTGTTTCTGACATATGACGGGGTACAATGCACCAGAATGCATTGTAAAATGCATTTTGGTGCATTTTACAAGGTCTTAGGCAACTGGACAAGATGCAGAAATAATGTGACACATAAATGCCTGATATTTCTGTTTTCTAGCCCAGTGCTTCCCAACCAGATGGTTCTTGAAATGGTTTCAGATATTAAAAAGTGAAATTCAGGGCCGACCCTAGCCCTTTTGGCGCCCTAGGCAAGATTTAATTTGGAGCCTCAAGTTTTATGAGACTTGTATCACCGTGGTAGTTTGCAGTCATATAAGTTCATCAGACATTTGTGGTCATAACTCAATGAATATGTGTCTTATTGACATGAAATAAAAACTGCCAAATAGCTTATGAGAGGTAGAACTTTATTTTCAGTTAAGGGCAACAATTTGGCGTCCTCACAACCAGATGGTGCCCTGGGCAACCGCCTAGTTTGACTATGCCTAGGGCCAGCCCTGGTGAAATTCAATATTAAATGGAATTCAAACGTTTTAATTTTTAATAATTTTAGTGCAGTGGTCTCCAAAATTTTCATGTTAGAGAGTTACTTTTTTAACAAAACAAAATATGCCAATGAGCTACTTCTGTTAGTCATCTTTTTATTTATTTATTACTCTATAGTTTGGAATCCACAGTTACATTTAAAAGTGCAAACGAAATGTAATTCATGAAATTTGACATTAAAAGTTTGATATGTATGAAAAACTTGATCGGGGACCCCCAAAAATCATTTTGTGACTCCTAGGTTGAGAACCACTGCCCTAACCTGCATGTTATTTCACTAGAAAAGGTTTTTATGAGGCCAAAATGAACAACTATAACTGACCTATCAGGGGTCTTCTTTCTTTGAGGACCAGAGCACCACTTGTGGACATCAGGACTGTAAAATAAATATGAAAAATATGTTACAGACACAGCCAATATCTGAACACTTTGAACTATGTAAATGCTGTCGAAAAGCTGAAGTAGTTGTGCATTTTGCCTGCTTCTTCTCAAGGTCATATTGCAGAGTAGAGAAAACAAGGGTAAAAATATACAGTTACACATAAAATTATCCAATCAGTGAGTCACCAGAACATAAATTAAAAGTCTCCGCATCCACATGTTCTGCTCTTGAATCCAAATCCTAAATCCTAACCCAAATTCCTGCCTTAGTTCCAAGTGGATTTTGAGTTTTTACCTCTCATTTCCTCGAATGTTGTCCAGCTTCACCAGGATATACCTCCTCCTCCTCCGCTTGACAGAATGTGTGGGCTTGTGTTTGACGCGCTGCAAGAGAGTCGGTCCTTGTGTGATTCACCATCTGTCTGAAAGCCTACTTACCGCATCGGTGAAAAAATGTTTGACATGAAAAACATATTAAAGAATGTGAGCTATTGGTGGACAATCTCTGACACTTTTAACCTTGCAGAAATGTGATATTAAATAGTTTGGTTGTGATTGATGTAGCAAAGGTTGATCACTGCATAATCTGTTCTTTATTAGATACTTTTTGAAGCTTTTGCCGCCCACTGTTTCTTTGGCCAGAACAAAATACATATCCAGTGGTGGGTGACAAATTCAATTTTGTTACTCTGGTAAAAGGAGATGCACAAGAAAGAATGTACTCAAGTGTACTTAAATGAAGTACCTAAAATTTTGCCAATGTACTTGTATTTGAGTTTATGTGACCTTAGAAATGAGCATAAACATGATGCATAAATTGATGTCAGAAGGAGTAGAAACTAGTTACAGGAGACTCATATCTTTTCAGGGTCACACCAGAATACATTACAGAAAGAAGAGACAAGAGAAAATGAGGGGATTTTTGACAGGATGTAGAAGGAATAAGTTAGGTCACTACTGTGTTTTTGTTCCCATGCGAAATCCTTTTCATCCCTTTGTAAGCAAACAAGCGGCAAATAAAAACTCAGACTGGCTGTGATAATTACAGGCTTGAGAGCGCGTTATTAGAATCAATAAGATTCTGCAATGAAAAACTACTGTTAACAGTGCAATAAAGTGGAATAAGGGCCTAATGATAACAAAGGTTTCCTCGTAATCTGGTTAAAAGGAAAACATGTTATTAGCAAAACAGAAAATCAGATCAAAAGCTCACATTTATGAACTATTATAGCGGTTTAATAAACTCCAAGATGTTCTGCTAATTCATTCTATGCCTTCTCATTTCTGCATAAGTATTTAATCTATTCAATAATTTGTAATAACATTTTAGTCAACTAAGCCACATAGATCTGGCGCTAGAAGCTCGAATACTTTTCTTAGGTGAAATATGATCAAGTTGAGAAAGACTATTTTTGTCAGAGCAATTTTACGTTGATAAGATCTAGGCCTGGTCTCTTGGTTATTCAAGTTTATTTTGGAATAATGGAGTGTTTGTGTGTGAGGTGTGGTTGAAAGCTACACTTTCAAAATGAGTGGAAAGTTTGGCTTAAACATTTAACTTGAATAATTGTAACACAGCAAAGCAAAGAAGACGTCTTAAGTATGAAGCCAATAATATGAATTTATGGCTAGTTTGTGAAAATTAGCTACTATAAGATGGATATTTATGTTGCATTTTTATTTTTTTTTGAGAAAACTGCACATGAAAAAAGCTGGTCAAACCTACTCTGGAAATAGAAGAATATTGGCTGATTATTATATTACTTTAATCCAGCTGTGCCCAAACTTTTATTCTTAGCGAGCCAAAATTAACTTTTTTTTTTTTGAAGCACCACTATGATGATTTTACAATTTGCCAAGAGCCAAAACTAATAATATTTTCCATCTATAATGTTTATTTGCAATAAAATAGTGATTAAATTAAAAATTAGTAAGATGTTTTAGCAGTTTAAACATGACTTGGTGTACTTTGACAGTGTTTTCAAGTCAAAATGTAATCAGACAAACACAAGTAACACATCGCAGCACCAACTAAACTCTCTGGATGGCCGAGTTTGACTGCCACTGCCGTAATCATTTGTGTTCACTGACTAACACACATACAACTTTCAGGGGTTTACTGTCAGTCAGGCAACACAATTAGTTTATTACTGATGCTCTGTTAGATAGCCTTATGTAAATATTTCTTATGTAATTTTAATGTTAGCTTTCGGGCAAATTACAACAAACCTCACTGTTAGTTCTATTAAATATCTGAGATAAAAAGCACATGAATTCTCATTTTAAAAACCCAAGCACCAGGAGACCAAGTGAATACAGTATGAATCCCTATTATAATTTTATTGCAGTTTATAATTTGACCATATCATTTCAAGTTGTGCGACACTTCCAGTTGCATTAAGTGCGATTCGATGTTTAAATAATTAGATCTTAAGACAGTTTTTTGTTGTTGTTGTTTTGCTGTGGTGTGCTTTGTCCACAGTCATAGTTCATATATGTATTCTAAATATGGTACATTATATTGGGAGAAATACTGTTTGTCCAGGAAAGTGATGTTGCAGTTGGTTGATGCACTTGATCCCCATGAGGTCACCATTTAGCTTGTTATGCTTTTCTGGGATTTTCAAGAGCAAATGTGGTCTAATAAATCCTCTTAGCGCTAAACGGGACAATGCTAATGTGCGTGTGAGCCCAGATTAACAGCCATTTGGACCCAAATCAGGCCTTTCTAAATATAAGCCTGTGTTTCTTTTAAAGCGCTCTGGCATTTAATAACTATTAATAGCTGTTTGTGCAGCTGGTAAGCCATGAGACAGATTCCAATATTATGTCAGAAAAACCTCTCAGTAATTCAAACATTACACTCGCAGACATATCATTTACAGTAGATTATCACTGCTTGAAACCATGATAATCTAAATGATAGCACTGAATCCAACAGATGCATAGTGTCTGAATGAACATCAACTTTCTCTGGTTAAATTCTGACAAAACAAGATCATTGTGTTTGCCCCACAAAACAGAGAGAAAGTGTTGGCAGTCACCTTCAGCCTCTTTCTCTGAAGCCCTCAAACAGTCACTAATGCAATTACCTCAACAGCAGTTTACCATTTGAAAAACTAGGCCAAAATTTGTAATATAGTGTGTAAATTGGACTTGGAAACACTTATTCATTTGTCTCTAATGGATATTATTAGATTATTGGAACTATCCAAAACAAGCTGTAAAACATCTGCTGTACAATGATACTGGCTAGAACCAGGAAGTACAATCACATATGGGTTATGCACAACGGATTCCGGTCTCAAATAGACATAGGTCGTTACATCCGGTGGCGTGGTTGCCATAGTGACACAGTTGCTTACTCCAAATGCGATGGACATCAAACGATGGAAGTCTTGAAACAGTCCTCTAAAAAAAACAAAAAACTTACTCTTTGTCATCTGTTGTAGACGCAGCGACGGCAGAAACAACAGGAAAAGAGCGCAACTTCTGAGCCGGATTTTCATAAGGAAAAGTTGTAAAAGTGTGCACGAACTGCGCGAACTGCGCGAAGCTCCGAGCACTTACCGAGACTGGCGGCACGGTGGCTGAGCGGTTAGCGCTCTTGCCTCACAGCAAGAAGGTCGCGGGTTCGATTCCCGCACGGGCCGGGCCGGGCCTTTCTGTGTGGAGTTTGCATGTTCCTTCCCGTGTCTGGGTGGGTTTCGTCCGGGCACTCCGGTTTCCCCCACCAACCAATAACATGCATGTTAGGGTAATATCCTCCAGCTACGGTAGTCCTGACCAAGCCTAGCAAGAACATCTGGAGATGGGTCCCCGAGCGCTGCACTGCGGCGATCACTGCTCCTGAGGAGATGCCCCAGAGGCATTGAAGGATGGGTCAAATGCAGAGGATAAATTTCCCTACGGGGACAATAAAGTATACCTTACCTTACCTTACCTTACCTTACTGGCTGTCCTCATGAGTCCAGGGAGAGACTGTGGGCCGGAAAGAAATGAACACACGCACCGATCGGTGTTGCCATACTTTCAGAGAGCCAAAAGCGACAGGCACCAACCCACACTTTTCCTAATGAAAATCCGGTTCTGAAGCCGTTCTGCCGTCGCTGCGTCTACAACAGATGACAAAGAGTAAATTTTTTTTTTAGAGGACTGTTTCAAGACTTGCCCAAAATCCATCGTTTTTTGGAGTAAACAGCTGTGTCACTGGCAACCACGCCACCGGATGTAACGACCTATGTCTATTTGAGACTGGAAGACGTTGACGCATAACCCCTATTAGTCCTGTGCTTAGGTCTTTGCACTGGCTACTGTGGCTCAGAGAATAGACTTTAAAACAGCTCTGCTTGTGTTTAAGTCTCTCCATGGACTAGCACCAAAGTACACCTCTGACATGTTAGTGCCTTTTTATGAACCATCTCAGACTCTGAAAACCTCAGGGCCAGAGTCAGAACTAAACCTGGAGAATCAGTGTTTGAATTTACTGCAGCTCAAACTTGGAACAGACTGAGACATGTCTTTACTTTGGCTGTGTTTAAATTGGGGCTTAAGAGAATCTGTTTTAAATGCGCTAAGGACTAACATTTTTTAAACTTATATTATTTGATTTCAAGATGTTTTTATGCTTTTCTTTCCTATTTATATTTTTGTATTACTATATTTAAATCTATTTAATGTTGTGAAACACTTGGATTGTGACATATGTGAAAAGTGCTCTACAAAAAAAAATATATTGTTTTTAATGGAGATTAGATGAGTTAATGGTGAATTTTCATTGTAATTCATTTGAGCAATGCTTAAAAGCACAATAAGATTTATGGTGCAGATTTGTGTTTCATAGAAATGTAGATCAGTGCGTCATTCTCAGCCTCTTTTTCTGCAAATATCCTGACGAGAAGATGATAAAAAAAGTAGGAGTAGGAGTAAACTTATTATTATCTTCTGTAATGTACACTTTGCTGTCCCTGAAGCTCTCAACTGTACATAATCTTGTACTTTATCTGCACTTACATGAATCACTGTTGCTCTCTTGTCTCGAATTCTTCAACAATGCGTGACCGACTTCTTCTGTAAAGGAAAAAAGAAAGCCGGTGTTATAACTGTGTGGCAGCCCGGATGAAACAAGACAATTGTGTATGTGTGAACTGGTTAAATCTGTAGAGACAGGAGAAATGCCAAGCTCTGAATAATAAGTAGTTACAGTTTAACACCATATTAACAATGTATAATGTCAGATACGAAGGTAAATCTTGCATAACATTTTAGAATAAACAGTACAGTGCAGTGAATTGGTCCTTTTTATTTTTCTAGGTGAACAATGACGGCAGCAGCAGGCGTCTTAACTGGGCTGGCAAAGCTAAAACGACAAGACTCCTGCCGCTCTCATAATCGACCTCTCTCCACCGCTTTGGGAGGTTCTGCCCCAGAATCTGCTCCCAGGTAAATACAGGCCAGCAGGAAAGAAATTCATGGTTCATCAAGACTTCTTCCTCATGATTAACCAAAAACGACTGTACATGAACCTCATACCTTGTTTTAGTTTTCATTGTTACCAAAAAGATTCACACTTAAAGGTTAAAGATGCAATATGTGACAATGTGAAGAGATTAACCTTATCTGGAATTTCAGTGTACAGCATAGAACTTTTTTACTGGGCGAGCAAGAATTATGTAATGTAATAATCATGAAAAGTCATGAACTATAAGAAATAAAAGTCCTTTGTCGAAAGAAATCATTAACCGGACGGTACAGTCACTAAAATAAATGCAAAAGACAATTTGTGACATTTTTGTGACCATTTTATAATAACTACACTACACCCTAATTGGTCTTAGAAACGCATGAATAAAGCTAGAATAAAGCAGTAATTATTCATGAACAAATGGTGAATTAATGAATATGTTTACTAAATAAAAACGTAAGGTTAGAATTTATAGTTGGAGAAAAGGGTTCAGAGTAATCAAGTAGTTACTAAGCCTTAATTAACTTTTTCATCTATTAAATAATCATTTGATCATGATGAATTAAGTTTTAATTAGGGATTTATTAATGCTTTTTTGAAAGTCTAATTAATGTGAAGTTATTATAAAGTGTTACAATGCTTTTAATACCACAAAGAAGACTTAATAAAAAGAACTCCATGTAATAAATCATATTTTACATAGGCACAAGGCTAATTAGCAGTAGGCTACTAATAATACTTAAATTTGTGATGTTTAAATAAACCATTTTTCGCTCTGTGTTTGTGCCCATGTAGAAAGAGGAAACGCAGAACAGATGTTGTAATAGTTCGGGGACGACTACGGCTGTACTCCGCCTCTGGGTTTTTTCTACTTTTGGGACTAGTTATTCTGGCAGCGGGAATCGGCATGGCAACGCTTGGTTACTGGCCGCACGGCAACAGAGCGGAGGCGTCCAAAAACTCGTCGGGAGGCGGGACCAAGCCTGAGGAATCCCCAACATCTGCCACGCAAGAAATTTTTGAAGTAAAAGCCAATGTGACAGAAGGAAGCGGAGCCAACTCAAGCACAGAAGATCACGGAGGTAAAAACAAAAGAAGAACAAAAAAATAATAGCAAGTGTACAATTATCATACAGTGTTGAACGATTCCTTCTATTGGCAATGTTGGTTGTTGGCAATGAGTTAAGGGTGAATTTTCATTGTTATTAATTTGAGAAATGCTTAAAAGATACTGTTTTTTTATCAATATTGCTCAGTCCTGCAAGTGTATAAGTTTTAATAGCAGAAGAAAATTTTCCAAGAAAGTTTTACCTCAAACTGATAAGGTTGTTGGGAGGTTGAAATTTGCCTTAGGGCAGAAACCAAATGATTTTTAGATAAATAACTTTACAGCAAAGATCTCAAAGCATAATCCTTACCTGATTCTAATCTTTATTGGTGTGTATCTTGTAGAGACCTCAAAGCGGACATCTGGTCTTCTGAGCCGATTCCTGGAGCAGCATCGTAACTCTGAGAGGATGAAGATGTTCGGACCCTTCACCATGGGCATCGGGATTTTTATCTTCATCTGTGCAAACGCCATCCTTCACGAAAACAGAGACAGAGAAACAAAGGTAGGATAGCGCACAGAAGCATTTCAGGCAGGCATCATTCAACAAAATACGTTTTAATATTCACCGTTCTTATTTTTGCTCTGTATACTCGGGGCACAGTGCGGTTATCCATATTCATCACGTCTGCATATCTAGCACAGATCCACTTCCACCCTTATCCTTGCAATTTTCTCTGATCACATTTTCCTGCTCCTGTGCCCTCTCTTCCTTCATCTTCATTTGATTAACGCTTCCCTGCATCCTTATCCACTCTCCAGTTAATGCAAATGAGGAGTTAAAACTCCAACCGAGGCGCTTCTGTGTAGTATATATACCTCCGTATAAAGCCATTCAGAGCATGTAATTTAGAGATAATGAATTATGGTGCAAGTCTTTCTAATCACATCTAATGTTCTCATTAAAATCAATGGACCAAAGATGATGCCCTGAGGCTTGCCTTCAATACTGTAAACAAGACATTCATCAAATTAGCAAATATAGTGCTAAAAGCCACAAAAACTGCAGGAAGAATGTAAATGTACAGTGTATATACATTCCCCTAACAGGCAGGTATGGGTTCATAAAGAAGTGAAATTTTGAAACGATGTTTGATTTAACAATGTACAACTATATTTACTTGGCATTTCTGTAATTCTTCAATCTCCTACTATTATTGACAGTGATGCAGAAACCTTTATTTGGGCTGTACAAAAAAACATACTACTAGGTCTGAAATACTTTATATTCCTTGTGTATAAAATATTAATAAAATTTCTCCCTTTCACATCTGAATGTTCTCTTTTCTTCAGATCATCCACATGAGGGACATGTACTCCACAGTCATCGACATCCATCGCCTGCGGCAGAAAGAGCAGAAGCAGCAGCTGCACAGAAACAGCGTCTACTCACGAGAGGCCTTCAGCGATAACATCAGCGTGGCCCGAAACTCTCTGCTGGGGTTCACATCCCGGTCTGCGGGAGGGTCAGCTGAGGAGGAAGAGGGGCTGCTCGGGGAGGAAGAGCAGGCCAAACTGGACTGTAGTTTTGCTGGGCTCCTGGCTCCTCTTTATAGGGATCGACCCTTTTATAACCCGGGGCTGGGGCTGACGCACGCGGATTCTGTGCGGCACCAGTGGTCGGTGGATGGAGACGGGGAGAGGGGCGGACACCATGCACGTTCCATCGTCACCTCCTCTATCTCTGCGTTCACTCTGCCTGTGATCAAACTTAACAACTGTGTGATTGATGAGCCGGAGATGGAGGCTATAACTGAGGAGGACAGAGGGGAGCGTGGGGACGATAGGTCGCAACCTTTTGTCTCTATGGAATCTTTAGCTGTCCCTGTGGCGACTGTTGCCAAGGCGTCCAAACCTCCAGGCCTGCACCGAAGCAACTCTGCCGCTTCTTCCTCCATCATTCCTCTGCCTCTACGCTTTCCCCCGCCCCCTCGTCTACCTCAGGCTGCTGGCTTTCTCCTGGAGCCGCCCGCAGCGACTTTGGCTCAAACTCTTCTTTGCACATGCTCAGCAGCCACTCCAAGTCGCTGGACCTGGAGCGCAGACCGAGTTTACTCAGTGTGCATCATGAGCAGAGGAAACACCCGAGCTGGCCGCGCCTCGATCGTAGCAACAGTAGCCGCAGCTGCAATAGCGCCTCCAGAGGTAATAATAAGGGTTACACGCGGCTGGAGGACAGAGAAGACCACGTCGAGCGCTTGTTGGATGTTTCAGCAGCTACAGCGGCACGGCGTGACTACAGCAAACGGGAAAAACTGCTCATGATATCAAGGTCACATAATAATCTAAGCTTTGAACATGATGAATTCAACAACAGTACACTAAAGAGGGGCAGCTCGGAGACTCGATTCTGAACAACAGACTATGAGAACAACAGTGTTTTGGGATATTATATTTAGAGGTGCTGTTTTGTAGCTAATTCAGACTTGTGGCAGTGCACAGAAAGACAGATGTGGTTACACGAAGCCAGAAGAAAAAAAGATGCCTTTAGGAACGATAATATAGCCAGTCCTTCATAAAGCCAATGTCTTAGAATTAGAAGGCCAAAACAAGATGTCTACGGTCAAGATGCAGTTTGAAATTGTTGGCAAGACCATATTAAAGCTGGGGTACCTGACTTTTTATTGTAAATTTGCCAATTTCATCCACCCAAACATGCTGTTTCATTTAACTAAAGTAAAACAGAATCAGAATATATTATGCTGTCTGTATTTAACAATTAAGTATTTTATTTTTCACTTAGCAGGTGGAAAATTCTTTAAACACCACCAACCCTCTGACGACAGCAAATAGGTCTGCTACAGCTTAAATGAATAAAGCTATTCTTTCAACAATTAGATACATGCAATTAAATGGTAAACATAATTAAACTCACAGTTTCTCCTTGCAATAATCAATCCTGATTTTTGGTTTAATTTTGTTTAGTATAAAAATGCCCTTTAGTAAAAAATTGTAAGAACCTAAGTGAAACAGATTTTGGTCTATTTAACAGAAAAAATAACATATATTTAATTTATCAACCAAATAATTTACCATTTGACACAACTGAATCTCAATCTCGCATGTTTTGGATTAATTGCCCAGTCCTACTTATTTCCTACATGATTTGAACATCAGATACCCTAGTTTTAATGTTTTAATGCTACTTACTTACAGAGAAGCAATCTTGGGGCCAATTATGTTTAAAAAAAAAACCTGTTGGAGGTTTATGTCGGCTGTGTTATTGATCTTCAGATTGTAGTAGACCGTATTGACAGGAGGAGTTGGTAATCTGTCAGGAATAACTGTTAGTGTCTGTGTATGTGCAGCCTAATTAGACTTACTCAGGATAAGATGGTTAATTTTTATACGGTTTTCATGGACCTAAACCCAGTTGTATTACATACTATATATGAGTATCAAGAATAGAAACAGAACTCTTTGTGCACTTCCTTGTTATACCAGCAACCCCATGCGGTTATTGTTGATTTGACTAAAGAAAGACATTTTATTTGAGCCAATTGTAAGGCTGTAAAGAGTGTTTTGGTCGTTTAACGTCGGAAAGAAAGAAATGTGACAAGCTGATGTTTTATTTCTTTCACCTGTAACGATGCCTTTATTTTACAAACTACCATTTTAGTTGAGTTTGTCGGCTCCTATCGTGTCCTGTCACATCTGCAAATGCAATTAGTAGCCTTTTCCCGTGCTATTTTTAACACATGGCATAAACAGGACTGCCTTGTTATTCAAAACGTGACATAAAGCGCGCCGTGTGTGTTCCCACGCAACACAACAGGTGCAGCAGCAGCAGCTCTTTTAAGAAGCGGGAAAGCCTCATTAGTGGTTCCTGTGAGTCCGTGTACAATTCTATCCTGTCTTAAAATAAAACTGTATTTTCGATGAAACTGTTGCGATCCATGGTGATTTCTAGAAGACGCAGGCTGTCTAAAAAAAACTGGTATTCAGTTGGGACGCTGTCAGTGCTGCCAATCTGTTTTTTATAATTTTTCAGCTATATCACATTTTACAAAATTACCTAATATTATCACAAACTACCTGATAATATCATAAAATAACCTGATAATTATTTTTTTTCCTGATGATTTTCTATTAAATTTTGTTTGTATAATATTACCTGATATTATGATGTTATTACCTGATAGAATCACAAAATTAATCAGGTAGTAACAGGATATTATCATGCTATTACTATTCTTAAGATAGTTTGGATGGAATTTCATGCAAATATTGTGTAATTTTGTAATGTATTTTAGGTTAAAATGTGACAGAGCTGAAAATCAATAGTAGAGATTGACGGCACTCAGCTTTCGTAGTAATTGTTGTTTTTATATTTTAATGATTATCTATAGTTCAGCTACACTCTTATTGGGGCAATCAATCTTTGTGTCTGTTCCAAATTTAATATAAAGGAAAGATAGCTCCATGAAAGATGATTCGTGCAGTCAAATATTCTCTTCAACAGTCCAGCTCAACAATACATTTTTGAATAACCTATGTATGCATTACTTTTGAACAATATTATACAAATATTAACAATATATTTTACACAACAGATTGAGCAAATATGTGGTAAGTAAATCTATTAAATAATTGCCGCAGCCATCTATAATCACAGACTTAAAGGGCAATACTTACATAGCCTAATGTATGAACATCAAAAGAGTTTTAATGAACCCAATTAGCAAATTGCAAGTTCTGCAAGTTCTTTTTTCTTGATGATTTTTTTTGTTCTGCGTTTGTTTAGATTGTAGTTTATATACTTTTTAAAGGTGCACTGCGCAACTTTTTGGCCAAAAATAAACTTGAATAAATGCACATTTAGATGCTTTTGTTACACTAAATAATGAATAAAGATTTGTGTTTTTATTTTGAGCGGGCTTGCATGGCTACAAAATAGTTTATTTGGCTTGGAGAAGCCCGAACACGTCTATTTCTACAGAAAAGTTGTTTCTATAGCTGATTTTTTTCATATTATGGCATAAAACGAATTCATTTTCATTCAGAATGTCCCCAAGTACAGTTTTAACTTTCTTTTGATACTGAATTGTGTAGATGACTTTTCACCTCCAGAAAGTTACACAATGCACCTTTAAGCATTCTTTACCGTATTAATTCAAAGACATACTTCCCTTTTTATGTAAATTCTGTCAAACATAATGCATAATGTAATTTTCAGACTATACGTCCCTACTGTTTCCACAAAAGAGTTGCAGTACATTGTGGGTAATATAAATGGCATCCCGGTGGCCAATGATCCACAGGTGCATTCTTAGTGAATTAGCCAAGAACTTCAGCTGCAGAAGAGGTGAGAACTTTGGGTGAATTGGAACAAGACTTGGCAGAGCTTGAATGCCAAGTGAGAGACATCATAACATTCTGCAGGCCAATAATATTTCAATCAGGTGGAGAGCAGCTAAAGTAACTATTGCTTAAATTTCTGTTATAATACAAGCAAGCGATCACCAAGAAGAAAAAATAATCAAACTGAGTATGTACACTATCCAGACATTCACTTTGCATTGTATATTTTCCAGATTCTGTTTTTAACTCATGCTATGATTCACTGCCAATTATCCTGCGCTCCCCAGATACACGCAAACATGCTCAGCGACCCTTCCCGCTGCATGTAATCATACATATTTCATATTTACTGTAAATACAGACACGCTTACAAGTATATTTAGACACTCAGTCTGTTTAATCAAATCAGACTTTAATTAAAACAGACTTGGAGGGTGGAATTCATTTCATAAACACTAGCTATCTTTTTTTGCTAGGCTAGGCTGATGTTTTAGAGATAAAGATAATGTGAAATTATTGTTGAGTCACTTTTAGTTCTCAAGCTGACAATTCAAATGAAAAGGCTGGATGAACTTCACATTTAACATCACGACATCAAGGTTTTGTCGTGCCCTTGCCAGAATTCTTCAAGTTATAATGATTTGGTGCGATCTTCATATGAAACTCGTATTTAAATGTTTTCAGACTTCAAATAGAGGTGAAATTAAAAAGTTTTTTGCCATCCTTTTTTGAATCACTTTGAAGGATTTGGGAAGATTTTGAGGCATGACATTCTTTACACCAAAAAAACAAAATAATGGGCATACAAAATTCACAAAATATAGCTCAGAAACCTAATTATTTACCATAAACCGACAGTTATGGGGTACTCGGAGCGCAAGACTAAACTTGGGGGGTTTAGAAGACAACTTGTGAAAGCAACATAATAAAAACAGTTGGAAGTAACCCCAGGAAGGCTCTCCTTGATCTGATTGGTCATGCCTAAAGTCCAGCACCTGCACAAATCATGAATAAGCATGACCTCTGCAGCTCAGCGACTAAATTCTGTAGATTCTGAGTTGAAAACATGGCCTGACCATTAAGTGAAAATCAGTTCAGAGTACCTTTGCTTAATGCTAACTCTGTGCGATGGCAAACAAGCAGATTTAGGTTGATTGATGCCAGTTGACATAGGGTGAGTCAGTTAAAATTAGGCTGTCTTTTGTTCCACTCGAGGTATTTTATGTATTATTCTTTCTTTTTTGTCTTCCTGGGCGCATCTCATTCACTTTCCCTCGATGTAAGCTTTCAACAGCAGATCAAAGGAAGTCGGTTTCACATATTTCTCTAATCCTTTAAGCTTCAGCAGGTGGTGAATTTGAATTTTATGTTCCCTTTGAGAGGACACGGCGGTCAGACAGAGCACATGCATGTGTTGTGTGTTATAGATTGACAGCTCAAGTCTGCAGCTTACTTTCAGAAGTGTTGCAGATACCCAAATTCTGTGGGTATTATAGTAAAAGTAATACTAGGCACTAGGTTTTTGTGTGAAAGCATCTTATCGTGATTCGCCATTTTTCTACTTATGTATGTAAAATTTTTGCCCACCAATTTGTTTAATTCAGCCTCTGTAGAGTTTATGTTAATTTAACAAAGAGGGAACTCTATGAAGAAACAGATGACTTATTGTTCTCTAAAAAGCAATACAAAGTGAATCGTAATCAAATAAAAATCTTGATATGGCTCCAACCAATTTTTGATTTACCTTTTTTCCCATATCGCCCTTACTGGCTTTTGTGCATTAGTTGGCCAGAATCTTAGAAAACATTCTGATAAAAGCCTGAAAGAAGTAAATTTGGACTGCTAAAATCCAACAAACAAACAAAAAAAGTGCTATACCACAAGGCCTGTGTGCAGGGATTGCAAAACAAAACAATCAAATTTAATAAACCTATAGGCCTACTTCCTTTGCTGCTTCTTTTTTTGAGGTTACATATGACCTGATTTCAATTATGACCTAAAATTAAAATTATCTTTTAGTTTGTTCACATTTGAATTTCTAATTTCTAGTCACTTGTGCACTAGTGGTTGACCCCTTGATAGGGTTCATTCTTTTGAAAATATTTTTTGTTTAAATGCAGGTTGTTGTAATACAAAAAGTTAATGGGTCTCGTCTAATTGAAATCACCAGATGCAGTACCTTTAGATACAGTATGTATAGGAAATAATGGCAATTTAAAACTTAGGTCTTTCTGTGTTATGTTCAAATATGGCAATGGGCAGTATAACGGCAATATAATACATATACTGTAGATTTAAACTGTAGTACATTACAATTTGTTGCATTGTATTATAGTGCACATACAGCTGTCATTCCAAAAACTATTTGGACAAATTGTATGCAATTTTTGCCTTCCAGTGCATTTTATTTTTTATCTCAGCAATAAAAGCCTTTATATTTCTATAGGTTATCCATTCTGTCCTATGTGGCTCTTCTTGTCAGCACTACATTGCATTATTGTGTGCTTTTAACAGTTTTTTTATTAGTCATTATGATCAGAAATCATCCATGGGGCCACATGAAATTATCTTGTTTGACACTCCTACATTATACAATTAGGATAGTCTTTTTATAGACAACAACAGGACCAGGAGGACCAATCAGACTGCTTTTGGCTGAAACTAAAAATAGAATACTTTATTATTCAATTCAGACTAAAACCAAAAAATCAACACTGTTTCTTAACTTTTTAGTTTTAGAATAACTGCTATAACAAAAGGTCAATAGGCTAGCTAGAGTAAATAATAGAAATGAATCCTCTCAGGGTTTGCAGCTGCGTCTGTATAAGCACTTTAGACACACAGAGCCTATGAGTCCATCACATATTTATACGCACATCAATGGGACATCGACAGGAAGGGATGACTCGATGCTACGCAGGTGAGCTCTCTGTGGAGAAACAGAAACAGTCAGACAATTTATTCCTTTCTCCATTTTTCATCCCGCCTAATAACATCCTTTCAATTTTCAAGGCAGTGTTTTATTTAGACAGTTGCCTCTTGTGCTCCCACCAGCAAAAACAGCAGCGGCGGAGGCAAGTTTACACACATAATCATCTAATAAACAGGCTAATTAGCATAGCACATCTGGAGGGTGAATTGAATCATTGGCAGATTAGAGAATAGAAGCTCAATGTATCTGTACAAGCGCAGGGCATGATGGCAATTTAGATGGAAATAGTAATTAAAGTATAACTCGCTTCCAAACATACATTTAATCTACAAATTAAAAGAGAGTTTTACTTAGTCTGCTCGTGTACTTGACTAGAGGAAAGAGTGCAAGTTGTTTTTTTATCTGAAAAGCCAAAACAAAGAACATATTTTGATTTCAGCTCAGAAAATTTAATCAGAAGATCCATTGTGTTTCTGTCTGTTCAGTTTTACTTAATGCTGGGCTGGGACAATACTCTTTTTCCTATTAAGAGATACAATATATATATTGTTATCCACTTTTTACTAATTAGTCTGATATTCTTTCTATATTTAATGAAACCTGCTTGTCAATCTGACATTTAATGAACGTCTTTAAAAAGTTGAACATACACAAAGTGCTCTTTAACAGTTTTTCTCCAAGTCTTATAAGACATTTCTGTAGAATATTCTCATATATTCTACAAAAACGCCAAAACTAAACAGTTAAACAGTCTGTCATTAGTAAAAGTACAATGTAAATTAATGTATGGCATTGTACAATCACATTTCATTGAATCAATCAGCACCAAAGTAGATCTGAACAAACACGTCCCATAAAACCACATAAAACAAACTCATTTCACAATTTACACTCATTAATTTATGTCCAATATAATTGTGAAACACTGCACGATGTCATTAAAGTGTTGTGATATATGGTATACAATCGTAATAATACAAATGATATATCGTTCCAGCCCTATATTTTATATTGTGGAGATTTTAAATCACATTAAAGTCTTTAAACCCCTTATTTAAAAAGTAAGTCTCTAAGTAAAAAGCAGTGGGCTTGTTTTGGATTCAGTGGTACGCTGTGGCTCCTAAATCGGAAGATAAAGATTATCCAAATTTTAGCAGTAAAATGAGACGGGAAACAATTATAAAATGGTTGATTGTTCCTCAGTATCATTTTGCATAACAGATTTAAAGTGTAGGCCTATTAAGTGAGGCTTGTCTCCATGGAGATGTTTTACTTTAAAAGTTCCACATATGTCACTAAATAGATTTTTCTTGTGTGGTACTTGCTTTATAGACGTCTTTATTGCTAACATTAACCTTGAGTAAACATACATTCATATTGTGTGTGAACGTTATTCTCCATAGACCTTGGCTGATACTTGGTCTTATGGCTTCATTTGCTTGTCTCCATGGAGATAGTTAAGCTACGCCGCAACATTCCAGACAAAATAACATCATCACGTCGAACCCACTTTATAAAAGCCACGTAAAACTGTGAACCTAATCAACGTTTTGCTTTTTTACAGATTTAATCAAAAATATATATAAAATTATCAGAATTAAAAGTGTGTTTATGATGTGGAAATGTAAACTTCACATCTGGAAATTTAATTTGTTTTTGTTTATTAATTATTATTTGATGAAATTCCCCAGATAACTGCTGTTCACTGTGATGTCTTTATTGTGCTGAAGCCAATCTCATCAGATCCATCTCTTCATTATGTAATTGCGGTCCCTTTGCTTGTGTAATAAGACAGGAATTGGAGGTGCCCTGTAGTGTGTGCCAGTTGCAGAGCCGTTGGTGTTAGCGTGCTGGCATGGGTCCGCTGTGGGGGTGCCAGGACAGTTGCCATAGCAGCTCGTGATGTGCTCTGGACCCCTGCCCGCGGAGGAAAAACACTCTCGCTAAGTAAAGGGGCTAACCTTGCGACAGATTACTAAATAAAAACTAAAACCCAAACAGCTTTCAATAGAGCTTTAATCCAGTGAGTCCAATGAGTTCATATCTAACTGTCCGTGATTTAAAAGTGAAGAGAGAATTATATGTGTGGTCTTTTAACTGGAAAATGCAGATGTTTTTATAGTTTTATTTTGACTTTGCTGCTTGCACTGCTACAGTGAGGTGAATCTCCACAGATCACACCTTCCCCCCCTCCCCAGGACTACAGATGGAAATTAGCTGTAAAATCTGGTACAAGCATCTCTTTGTACATTGTACACTCACTGTCCTTATTAAACATTACCTTACATTACCAACTTGGCCTGGTAGTATAAATCGTAAACTGTTCTTCTCTATGAAAATAAACTTTATTGGCATACTGTGGCAAAGTCTGCATAAATCCAGGCTCAGACTGCACTCAGTCCAGCTCTGGGGTCTTATTTATAAAGCATGTGTATGTACATACTACAGTATAACTTATGTCACATTCGATGGAAAATTATTATTTGTGAAGGAAAAAAGTAGTGTCTGGACAAATTTGAAGAAAAAATGTAAACTTAACACATAAAGCCCCAGTACCCACAACCATCTTGCTGAGAGTACTAACCAGTCACTGAGCGCTAAAGGGACTTCTTCTCTGCAGAGAAAATTGTTCATAGATCCAGATGTGAAATTATGACATGAAATTATTGTGGTGAAAGCAATGTTGTGCTAATGGCCAGATAAGAGGTCAGTCCATTTTATCTCAAGCACTTGACATAGATTCGTCTCTCCAGCGTAGCACAGAAAAAAAAAACTAGCCCACTTTACACATGTATTAATAAATAATAACCACAGAACTAAATATATACCTTTAGCCTGCCATGAGTCCAACAGGGATTGTTCAGAGATGCAGTGCTGCTGGATTTCTTCCTCTGTGAGTCTATGGAAGCAGACAGCAAGAAAGATCACCATGTACTCGCCATGCAAATATGCTCTTTATTTCTCCAAGTGGATTTGACCTTTTAATTAAGACTAGTCTGCAGCAGAAAGTACAACCCTTAAAAAAAAAAAAGTGACATCATGCCTAGTAAATCAGTACATCTAAATCTAAAATAACAATGAGGTGTTACAGCCACCTATAGCAACAAATTACAAATACTTACAAATGAATTACATTTTGTCTGGGAAGTTCAAGATCACTACATTACATTTTCCTGTAAACAGTATGAAAATATAAAGGTTAAGGTGCACTTAATTGTTCTTTGTATAGACTAGAATATTAGCACTTTGTAGGGTGGACACAGGAAAATTAATTAAGGTCAACTAAATTAATAATCGGCAACTAATTAAGTAATCCAATACATGTTAACTAATCTACTTATAGGCTTCAAACATGCCATGAGCTGAGAGAATATGAAGGAATGACATGTAATTATTGGCTGGGTCCCTCATAGCTCCTGCCTCAATGGTCTAAAAACAATCTGACAATAAACTGGTGGCGAAGCAACTTTACCAACTCATAGAAGTAATTATTCTACAATCAATGCACATGCAATACATTTATTTGGACTTTTTGTAGCACCCTAGTCTCTATGCAAACCTGTGAGAAACTCTTATTCATGTGACTTCAGTGTTCTAAACCAGTGTTTTCAAACCTTTTCTAAGTCATGGCACCCTTTTTTTGGTTCAAAATGTTCCACGGTACACCACCTACTCAAAAGAGGGCCAGATGAAGCATTTTAGAAAAACATAATTAGGCTAGTTAACATCAAACAAATATTGCCCAATACACAATTTTTAAGGTACACCATTATCTTAAGGCACATTAGCGTTCCCCTGGTTGAAACTGGTTGAAAATCATTGTTCTAAACAACTAATTGATTAATCAAAAGAATAACCATTTTCAAAATTGAGCCCAACCGAAATGTTGTATGATTTATTAATATAAGGAAAAAATGTGTATTTATATCCAAAAAGGTAGATTAGACTCCGTCCCAGATCTTCAGCCAACAAATTTTGGCAAGTCTTTTTAAATACCTGTAATCTAAATCTAAGAATTATTTCATTTAATTTTGTTTGAGCAACATATTAAAATGGGTAGAGCAGGCACAGCAGTAAAGCACTGCCACAATGTTCGGTAACACTTTATATTAACTACATCTTGATTAGCCTTAATACACTCTTAATAAAGCATGAATATTGGATTAATTCTTAATGAACAAATGAGAAGTTAATGAACAAAACAGGCTATTAAGGCTTAGTAACGACTTAATTACTACAAGCCCTACCCCTCAACCCAAAATCCTAATCTTAGCTCCTTTATTGAGCAGTTGCTACGCCTTAATAAACACTTCCATTCATGAATTGATGCTTTAATAAGGCTTTGGTAAGGCTAAATAAAGTATAATTAATATAAAGTGATACCCAATGTTCAAAAGGAGCAAGCAGAAGCAAAGGCTTACTAGTGCAATAATAAAAAGTAGACTCCATCTACTGATTAATTGACTAAATGACTAAAGGACTACAAACCTGATATATAGCATCAATTTCAACACTTATACAATTGAAATACATGACAACTGTTCTTTGCATATAACAATTAAGAATCAGTAATGCAATATACCGGGAATCCTGATCTGATAACAATCATTTGCCTTATTCAAACATCCATTAAAAGCAAATTAAATTAAGAAGATACAAGAAAGAGAAGAGGGAATTGATATAATAACTTAGAATTCACCACACAGACCACATGACATCACCTGAAAGTAGAACAGCGTTAGTGGTTTTGTCACATAAATATTTAAAGATCAACTTTGATGAATAATTAAAAGTGACAAATTTCCTCTTTAGCTTCTGTTTCTTAGCCTCAAAACAATCCGCAGTCAGTTCAACTTTCAAGTTTTCAACCCAACTTTCACAAATACCACACGGACTCAGACAAAAGCGAGACGTTTCTGACTAGATTTCAACTTCGGGTATGAAAACGGCACACATGGGAAACAGGAAAGTTATTGTTGTGGAAGTTTTAAGACAAGACATACTCAAGACAGATGCTGTAACCAAACTCAGGAAAAAGTGAAGTGTTCTGTGTTACAACAAGAAAAATAAATGCATCAACATCACAGTATTTGTTGATTTTATGTCACTTTACATTACATTATGCATTTTTCATCATGTCATGCTTTCATATAGAGGGATTTTCAGTCTACGTCACTTTCTGCCATTCTGCGAGCTAATCTCCATCAGTTTACATGGGGAAACTTGTTTGAATTAAACAACGAACTGGGACGATAGCGAGTTGTTTGGATCAGGTCTGAACCGGTCTGACAAACGTCTCTTTCTACAGTGTTGCAAAAACAAAAAATCGATCTATAGAAAAAAGACATTGCCAGATTTAAATATCTTGGTCAATTTTGTTGTCAAAAACACGGGGGATATAGAGTGTAGTTTTTGAGTAAACATTTTTTGACTTTAGCCCACTATAACATGGCCAACACGGAGATTGTTGGAACTTTTTTCACACCAACAGTGCATCAGTGTTTAGATTAGTAACTTAGATATGTAACTTAACTGCTGTTAAACTATGACAATTATTTACCACAAGGATAATCACACCAAACTAAATTAAAATTTGAAAATGTAATAGATAATTTGTCAATTGGACTTAAAAAAATTTTGTGTTACCAGATCCTGGGCAGGCGAGCCGGGGCCTTTCTATGTGGACTGCTTGTTCTCTCCGTGTCTGCGTAGATCTCTTCCAGGTGCTCCAGATTTCCCCTACCACTAAAAACATGTCCAGTAGCGCCCTGCCAAGAACTACCGATGGAAATTAGCTCAAAGCTAGAATCTGCCTTTGTGCTTAATGTAATTGTACAATGTCCTAATAAACAAAACCTTGAACCTTAGGTGTTCATTGTAAGTAGATTATCAATTAAATGGATATTTGCCATTACATAACGGTTGCTAGGTAACAGTTGTGAAGTTATTTCCACATACGTCTTATTTGTTGGCCAAAATACAAATAAAGACATTATCAAAATAGCTGAACTGTGTGAAAACAAGAAAAATATTTAGTAACCTTTAGTAAAAATTTAAATCTAATCTATCATTTAATTGGGTAGCAGAGTGGTTAGAGCTCTGGTTTTCCAATTTAGGGCGATTGTGGGTTTGAATCCTGGATTGGGCCAAATCATCTCATGATCTCTTTGAGTGGAGTTTGCATGTTCTTACTGTGTCACTGAGGGTTCTTCCCGGTACTAAGGATTTCTCCTACTTCCAAAAACATGCATGTTTAGGTTTAGTGGCAACACTGTAAATTCCCTTATTGAATGAACAAGAGCGTGGATGATTGTCTGTGTCTATGTGTTGTGCCTTGTGGCAACTCATAAGGCTTGCGTAGTAGCCTTGTGACGAGTTGCCCACTGTCCAGGGTATTCCCCCGCCTAAGGCCCAAAGTCACTGAAATAGACTCACAAAAATGAATAACTTGTCATATTTTGTAAACATACCTGTAATTACAGGTTTACAAAGCGGCGGCAGCAGCAGGTGAGTTCCAGTTTTTTGCGTCTACATTTTTCTACAGTCTGTTTTATTTCTTGCCCCATCTGTGTCTCCTCTCATGTGGTTTCCTCTCTGAACCTTGATTGTTGTAAATTCCTTTCTTCTTTTTCACTGTTTCATCATCGCTTCTTGCTGCAGCTGGAGTCTATTTTCTCTGTCAGCTTCTCAGCCGTTCGTCACCGGTTTCAAACAACTCCACGAAAGATAAGTAAAATCACACTCTCTCTATGCTTACAGTAGGTGAACGAAACTTGTTGAAATAAAAAATGTAAGTACTGAATATTGGCACAGACTGTAGCTGTTACTGTAGTACCCCATTTCAAGAGGCTATCTATCCGGACCTTGTAGCATGTCTTTATTAGCCTGTTGTGTGAAAGTCAGAGAGTATGTTTCCATGCTTACCAACATCTGATCATTTTTTGCAAAGATTATTTAAATGACACACAAAGTACAAAATCTAATCTGAAGGACCATGATCAGAAAGAAATGAGACTATTTGCATTGCATGTGTTCCCTGTTTACATGTCATTTGAATAATTTTACCAACTCCAAAAGCTGATAGTTCTGCGTGTGCGGGTAATCTCCGACGCAAAAATAGCAAATGTGTTTTTGAAACCACTGAAATCAGGTTATTTTCCATCTCTTTTTTTTTTCGTATCAAAACCAACAAAGTATTTTAGTTGAAGAGCCTATGAAAGGTTGGACTATACACGGCAAAAATTCTTGATTTGTTAAAATGTTGTGAAACTTGAACATTTATCCTGATTTCAGGCCATTTTCACCGAGTAAGAATTACTTCATTAATATAGATTATATTACTTGTTTTAGTGTGTTCATTCTGCCTTGCTTCAATGTTTTATTTTCTTATACCAAGCCAAACTATTTTACTGACCTCATAGGCAAATCTTCACATTTCAAAACAAGTGAAATGTAAGCAATTATTCTGCTAAACTGCTCAAATGATAAATGTCCCTTTAGTCAAAGCTAGACATTTAATTTTTGCAGTGTGCTGATTTAATAAAACACAGTTAAGATCAATATATTTAAGAAATTTCTAAACATTTCATACAATTTGTCCCAGCTAGGTCAATTTTCAGGATTAAAATGCAATTGTTCATGAAATCA
Source organism: Mugilogobius chulae (assembly GCA_038363315.1). Classification (NCBI taxonomy): domain Eukaryota; kingdom Metazoa; phylum Chordata; class Actinopteri; order Gobiiformes; family Gobiidae; genus Mugilogobius; species Mugilogobius chulae. Next base: position 24,449,826 of record CM076405.1, on the reverse strand, counting down.
CGCTAGAAAACTGCTTAGCAACCAAGTTCTACTTTTTTTTCTCTCTCTAGTGGATTATCTTCAATTTAGAATTTTGCCCAACTTCTTGTTTTTTTTACCTATTGAGTTTGCAATGTTAAAGTCCTATGAGAAATGCTTTACCTCTTTTAAGATGTTTTCTGGCAAATAAAGTGTGATTTTAGCACAACTGATTAAAGTCAAGTCAGAATGAAGTTTAAATGGATGTTGATGATGTGGAGTTATAACAGAAAAGTAAACAGAAAAGTTGTGAAAATGCCCTCGGCAGAGCTACCAGCATGTTAGCATTTAGCTCACAGCTATCATCAGCAATGTTTGGTTATATTTACAATTTTTTGGCAGTTGAATCTCTGTGTTCATATCTATATTCGACACAAGATATTTCCTTAAGTCCACATTTGCCGTTGTTGTTCGAGAAAACTCTTGTTAGATCCATGTTCTGATGCCGACTGTCAATTGCTTTGTATTCTTTGCAAATTTGATCTTCACACTACAGTATTTTTTTTTTAATCCAGGCGGCAATCTGTATATTTTTGCTGTTTCACTGTTTGCAGCTTGAGATGGATTCGACCCTGATTGAAAGCAGCAGCAGGGCCTGGGCTGTTGCTGCACGTTTCTGCTCCTTCTGACGAGATTAGGTGAACTGTCCGTGTTTTCCAACAGAATGGCACATTTTGCAAATTACACCTGCCTCCACGGTTGTGTCAAGGTCTCCGTCTGTCTCATGAAAGCCCAGGTCCTGCCAAACCTTCAATTTGTAGCTCACTGGTGCATGTGTGTGCTCACTCTCTGCCATGTGCGGAGCCACTGCTGCTATATTTACACATTCAATAGAAACATCTCTCACCTGCTGCAGACGGTGGAACATAAAACACGATCATCGCGGCTCAAACTCTAGACTGGACTGTTTCAGGTCATCTCTACTCTCCTCCTGAAAAAACAAAATGTAGGTTTCACATGCATTTCAAATGTATTTGGACAACATTAAAACATTATTATAAGATCAGGGTCCTTCAAACTTTTTTGGTGGAGCGTGCATTTTAAACATATGTGAAGACTACATGACGAGTGATTCATTGGTGAATCTGGTATAGATTCGATGAGGCACAATCGTTTTAATTAGACTTGCAGCATTTATGGCTGTACATTTTACAAATACAGTTCAAAGTACTACTTTTGTTGCCTGGTATCCACATCCACATTTTTTGGATGGAGAGCTGGTCTGGTCAAAAAATCCATAACACCACGCCCTGTGTCAAATCCAAAACATTCTGTATCTTGTAACGCCCCTTCCCCCCTTTTTACAAGTTTATTCAGAATTTGTTCATTATTTCTGCATAAATCCAATGTTTTTCAGTCTCCCATAATATGTTCATAAATGTTTCCTTGCGAGCAGCCATGTTTGTTTTGGTAAGTGACAGAGCTTGCATGTTCTTGATGGGCTCATAGACACAAACAGTGAAAACAAGTCAAAAAAGCTCCGTTATCACTGTGCAAAAACAAAAGTTATGCTGCTAAGTCAACATCTGTGAATGAAATTTGATCCTACAACCCTTAAAAGTTACATTCAGGTGAGTGAAAAAACAACAAGGAAAAACACTGTCTCAAGCTTCAGGAGACAGACGTCTGTCAGACCGGTTCATACCTGATTAAAACAGCTAGCTGTCGTTCAGTTTTGTTGTTTAATTCAAAGAAGTTTCCTCATGTTAGCAGATGGCGAGGAGCTCTTTCTGCATTACACATTTGCAGTAGGGCGGAAAGTGACATTGACCGAAAATTCCTCTATTGACCCTATTTTGTCCCGCCTACTTTTCTAGGACATGCACTTCCTGTTTAGCTGCATTTAGCCTGTAGATTTCAGTCGATGGGTTTATTTTAACTGTCACTATAGTTAATTAAAATTGCCCTACAAGACAGACAAACAAACACGTTAGCTACCTTAACAGAGCTAAACAGGAAGTGCATTTCCAAGCCAAGTGGGCGGGACAAAATAGGGTCAATAGTGCCCACTGAAACTCCTGAGATGAACGTGATGACCAGATAATATTGTCTCTCTGTATATCTCTTTGCATTTTAATGCATTTTTTGGGATTAACTACTTGTGGATATTTGGGCTAATGTAGAGAGAGGACTGCGGGTCAACAAAGCATTGATTTATGCATTTTCTTTCGCTTGTTCATGTCATCAACAACTTGTACAGGGCCATTGGCCAACGTGTTACAGGGGTAGATAGACAATTGGCAGGCCAACGATTTAACCACTCTGCTACTGTGCACCCAAAGCAAAGCAACCAAAGCAAAAATAAGATGATTTGTGGCATTTTACACAATCATAGGTTTCCAAAATATGATCAAATTATCCCTTTTAATCTTTAGTTTAGTTTTGAACGAAGCATGATGACATTACCTGCACTTGTAGGCTACTATGCAAATCTGTTACTAACAAAAACAGATGATAGCAAATGATGCATTGTTGTCTGGCATCATTATTGCACAGCTGTCTTACCAGTCTGTTCAGACAGTGAAAGACATTTTATTCTCATCACTGATTTTAAAAAGCTTAAGACATAAAAACTAAACTTAAAAGTAAACGTGGTCACAAAGTACCATAAAACATTCCTTTACCTGCTCATAAGGCCGGCGAGTTGTTATGGCAAAATCAGGCTGACAAAGCAGCGTGACAGCTAACTCCTCCCGGCTGTTCTGGGGCCCATTTATTTAGGCTGCATAGGATATTTACAGGACTTGAAATTAGACAGGAGGCGGGAGCGCGAAGACAAGACAAGGAGACACAAAGGCTCATGGGAAATTAAACCATTCTGGAAGTTTGGTGGACGAATGCTTCTGTGGGCAGGAACCGGAGAGAGAGAGTGGGCAGTTTGACACACGGGTCACTCAAATATGTGCGTCTGTGGTTATAAGGGCTCCATGTGGGACTGTTGGGCGCGTCGGCAAAGTGAAAGCTTTTTTCCCACCACAAAAACCACCAGAAATGTTTTATGCCACTTAACTGAATAAATGAATACAAAAGCAACTTCCCATTTAAGTGCAAATTACTAGTTCACTGTCATTAACAATAAAGACACCACAATCAAACAGCAAAATTAATCACTTCAACTTCTTTTTGTCCAACTTTCTATACAATTTTGTAAATATTTACCACAAGGACTGACGCAACAAATCAAATCGTTTCATTCACACTTTTCAAAGTGTCTATCATCTTTCTTCTAGTGAGTGAACAGCTTAGGTAAGAACATTTAAAGACAACACTAAAGGCAGTTGGTTTAACTAATATTATTTAATTCTTCGCCTAAAAATAATAATAATATAAATGTATTAATCACCACCAATACCTGGGCTGTTGCTATGATGGAAATTTACCTTGGCAACAAAAATACAATGCTTTCTTAATCCACTACAATTGGCTCTGTGCACGGAACATCAGTTGGCTTGTGTTTGTTCAAAATAGCTAACTTCTACATACAAGCATTTCCTGTTAGCGTTAGCATTTAGATACAAACACGTCTCTTTTTAAACACATAAATGTCCTCTGCTGAATTGTTCTCCTGATTTGTAAAGTCTTTTACATGTTTTCTGTAACATTCATCACAACTCACTGTCACTGTCTGATCTTTTCTGATCTGAGTATTTATCGTTTTAGACTGATGTACCCTCATAGAAATGAACTGAACAGGAAACAGCTTGTATGTACAGAAGTTAGCTATTTTGAACATAAACAAGTCAACTGAAAATGAAATCGAATGCACATGAGCCAATTACTTTTGATAAAGGCTGGGCAAAATAAAGACAAAAATCAAGTGGTGATCCATATGTGACGATCTGCTTTTTGGTGAAATTGTGAATCTCAAATTTTCTATCCAAAGCGGCTCTTTTCACAAGTTTTCGACACACTTTTTCAATTATTCAGCAACTATAAAGCTCTGAATGAGTGAAAAGCACAATTTTCAATTACAAAATATTATAAACTTTTTAATAACCTTTATTTACATCACTTAAGGCTGTATAAATAAGTCTATGATAATTGTGATCAAACTGATAATGTGATATTGCTGTAAGAAAATGTACAAAATTTCATCCACCACTGCTCTAAATTGTTGGATACTTTTATTCTCTCTCTGCCAAAAATTTAAATTCAAGTTATGTATATAAAATAGGAATTATGCATTTATCATTGCTTTTGACAGTGACACAATTGCAGTTGTTAATGAAATAGAGTTAAAGTAAAAGAAAAGGACATTCTACATATTATTCTAAAGGATAAATGACTAATGAGACTCAAATAAACAAAGTTAGGGCTTTAGCAAATTAAGGAGGATGCCAGACTTCTTTGTTGGACAGTCTCATTAATAAAAGAAAACACAGCATGCACGAATGAGCTAATCCTCACGTGTTAGATCAAATAAAAAGTGCATACATGTGTTTTTATTGTGTTGCTCATAAAAAACAAGTTATTCATTTCAGTGGATCTGAGCCAAAGCATTCTTGTGTAAAATGCTATATGTTTTATGCGCAGTGATGGTTAAATGCCCCCCTCCTGGACTTCCTGTCTCAGTAGGCCTCATCTGCCCACTCAACCAATCAAGAGGAAGCATCCCACGTCCCCTTTAACGAGCCAATTAAATTAGTGCTGCTGAAAGGAACGACCTCAGGGCCCTCATCCCCCTGCTCTCCTTCATCGCTCCTACAGCCTCTCCACGCTCCAGTCTTGTCTGCTTCTCCACAACAGATGCTGGGCTTCTTGGCTATCAGAAATCGCTCTCCCGTGGCTCTCGGTTTTAGTTTGACAAGCTTAATTGTGCTTTCATCTGTCTGTCTCGTTACAGATGGACCACGCACACGCACACACATGTACTGAGTGTTCCCGTCGTAATTAGAAATGATAGTGAGTCCCCAGAAAAGCGATCTCGTGCTTGGCTGTACATGCACAGACAAGAGTGCAGTGTTTTGGAATGAAATTACAATGACAGACAGTGGGGATCAGATAAAGATAAGATTTGCCCCACAATGGCAAAGAACATGCAATCAAAGAAGGAGAAAGAAAAAATTTAAATAATGCTGAAAATCAAGTAGATATAGACTGCTATATTGGTAGGCCGATATTTAGATTTTTTGATATATATTGGCCATATCAGCTATCAGCTTCAGTTTTGGCTGATATCTGATCAGGCAGTTGTTTGGGTTTTTCCTCTGTGGGAAAGTCGCACTCACAGTGATCAGCTGAGCGCTGAATAGTTTTGGAGAGAAACAATAAGATTTCTTTTATCTTTCTCCATTCCTAAATCTGCAGTTTTGATTTTATCTTTGACATGTTTTTAAGTTTTATTCTAGTTTTTATTCTATTCTAGTATGAATGTCTTTCATGGTGCTATAAAATAAATCATTGTTTTTTTTGGGCCAACATACAATCGAGCGTCCTTACATTGTATGAAAGATATGCATGTGTACCGTAATGAATAGTTTAGCTTGAAGTTTAGTTTTTTATTTTGGTTATACTATCTCACCCCAGCTATGCTTATAAAAATAAAAAAAAATCAGCCATTGATATCAACATCAGTTGACAATATATTGTATTAACTTCGGTCAAAGAAAAAACATATCGGTCGATCTCTAAAATCAAGTATTGCTTAGACATGCACAGATCCAGCTTTTTCAGCTCCGATAGCAATTTTGATACTTTGGCATCAAGTAAAAAAATGTGTCATACTGCTACCTCCTGTACAAGTGACACTTAACAACTTTATGTGATTACAATTTGAAATGTTATGACATGCAATAGTTCAACATCAGTCTGTAAATAATTCTAATTAAGTCCAATTAAAGATAGAACCAGGATATTGGTTCATGGAACCGATACCTGATCCAGCAATCGGTGCATCCCTAATCGCAACATAAAGTAGTGAGGTATTGACTCATATAATAGGGCTGCAACTAACAATTATTTTGCTGATCAATTAGTTAATCATTCTTCAGATTAAATGAAAAAAAAAAACATGTTTTTTACAGTGAGCAAGCGTATCTCTCTCTACATATCTGACTTTTAAATTGGCCTGATAGTGCTACATAGTCGTTTCCATAGAGATATCCAAGTTTAACGCAAAAACTGTGTCACATAAGCAAAGCAGAATCATCTCGAGGAGTAAAAGGTGATTGCATACACCAATCTGCATCTTTCATTTTAGGTGTATAGTATAGTTGTTTTTGTTTCTCTTTTAACCTTTCAAAGTTGTATTTAGAATGATTCATGCGTATTTGGGTCAACTTTAGCCACCTAAAAACACGACAGATGCCAGACCCTGTTTCGCCGATGTGACACACCTACTGCTTCTTACAAATGGTGTTTGGTTTGTGCCTATACCTTACTCATCTACACACATAATCATAAAGGCAAACACAGATTAATTCCCTTCTACAGCTTATGCGGAGTACACGGATGGCATTTATCTCCTCCTTCCTCACATGTTCACGCAGATGGGTGGCCATTTTTGACCTGTTTGAAGAATAACAATGAGTCAAAACAAACAGCACCATTCACGACTGAGGGTCTACACGAAAATGACAAATCCTGCTCCGACATGCGGCAAGTGGGCCGAGAAACTGGCATAAATAGTTGAAATCCATGTCTAAGCAGCACAAGCTGGTGGGGATAATGTTCAAATCCTGTCTTAAGGGAGGATTTTAAAAGTTTGGTTTTATTCCTTGACGCATAAGTTTCCTTGCGTGACCTTAAACGCAACAGTAAAAGTTTGTCGATAATTATGCAGAAATTACTGAACAAACTTGCTAAAAAGAAACGTATTTAACAGTGTGCAGCCGTGGCCAAGAGCTCAAATCAGCATCCAAAAGTGAATTATGCTGCGTTTATTTTAGCAGCATTATCTGACTCCTTGGTTTATTTTTACACTGATTTTGAGAGAACAAAACAGTGCAATGTGGTTTCTCGAGATAGCTCGTGAGACTTTACCCAAACACGCATCAATTGGAGTTTAAAAAGAGAAACTTAATCCGCAGTTTCTCTGGAAAGATTGAGACTTGCTTATCTTGGGAACATTTTTCAAACTTTTGGCAAGAACTTTTAAACTAAAACTGAAAAAAAGGCCCAGCTTAACATGATTACAGTCTCTGCTCCTTCCAATAATTTGCTAAAATCCTAATAATGAATGAGTGAGATGATTGGGCATGGTCCTGGAGCTGGACTCATGTACGTCCACAAATCAGACATCGAAAGCCACAAAGGGCAGGAGGAAATCGAATTCGGTTCAATTAGTCCAACAAAGTGTCGGAGAGAAAGATGGCCATGACTCTGCAGTTACACATTACAGTTATTTTAAGTGCTAGTTAATCTGTCTGAAAGGAGCTAAATGAGAGGCGATAATTAGCTTTTCATAACGAAGCTGCAATAAACTGCCCTCATTGATCCTAAATTATTTGGTTCATTAGACGTGAAACTATATTATACTCAACAGAAAATAGCTAAAGTGATGGCAGCTTTTCTTAAATGGCTTATCGACTGCCTAACTGCGAGATATTGATCGCTCTGTTAACGCGCAATTATGAGAATTTAAGCACACTATTATAAATTGAGTGCAAGCTGATTTTCGTCAAGTTTTCTTTTATGCGTTGATTTTGAAATGTGCCTCATTGTGTACCTTTGTAAGCAGCCACAAGTGATTAGAAGAGGAAAATTACTTCTTCTTTGCGGTATTATTTGGCCTAGATGTACTGCATACCTATACATTTTGGCAGATTTCTATCATTCTTCATAATTACATAAAATTATACATTTGTTCTGTGATTGCAGACAGAGTTCAAGTGCGCCATCAAGCCACAAAATATTCTAATCAGTGTGGAAAACTTGAAAATTAGGACAAGTTTGTGTGTCTGCTTTTCTGCTGGAACATCTGAGATAAAGAGAAACATCTTTTTTCCTTCTGCTGTGGTTCTGGCTCGTAAAGCTATCTTTGTTGAAAAATCCTAATAAGCACAGCTGAAAAAGTGTTGACTCACAGACAAAAACATCTGTTGTTCTGACCAGTGCCAACTCTTGTAGTCCTTCGACAAGACACTCTGCCCATCTCTTTCCATTGTGACATAATCTGAAATATGAGTTTGGGAAAAGATCAAAGAGCCCGAGAGTTTCTCATGAAGATTCGGAAATGGCAAGTGTGGGATTTCCACTGAGAAGCAGCTAAAAGAGACAACACATGCCTCAAAAGCCCCAGAAATATATATGTAGTCATCACAGAAACTTATACTTACATTTAGCTTATATTTAAATAAAAATAAAAAGGGTCCGCCTAGGTGTTCTGTCTCTCAAAAGTGGAATAGAGCTATTTACCAAACAGACAAACTAAATCTTGAATGAATTGCAACTGTCACTATAACGTCACTGACACAAATCAAACCAAACCAGTCACTTGAAACAATGATGTCTTGGATATCTAACACTTTTCTAGATCACTTTACATTGCATCGCTTGTTCAATCTAGACTCAGAGGTACAGTAGGCAACTTTTTAGCAATATCTGCCCTAGGGTCGATTGACAGAAGTGACTCCCAACTAGTCTCAACTCCTGTTACTAGTACTCACATTACATTCAGGAGACAAGGTGGGTGAAATGTTCTGCCTACAGACTTGCTAAAAATAACTTTATTTCAGAATTTTAATCTAAATTTTAGTCGTTTCAACTGGATACCCAGTGTTTTAACCCAGTGGCAAATAATTTGACCTGAATGACGAAGTAATGACTTAATCTAGGTCTCCTTCAATGAAAAGATCTTAAACTAAATACATTAAATATGCACTTTTCTCTGGCACCTGGAATTCCCAATGGTCTCCCATCAGAGCACTGACCGGGCCTGACCCCTGCTCAGCTCTCGAGATCTGACGACACTGTTTGCATCTACTGTGTATTGAATAATTTAACTCCTCAAATGAAATGACTAGGCTACGTTACCACTTTCCCCAAACAAATTACAGTCTTTTATTCTTATTGTTTTGCCACTCGGTCCAGATCTCCTCCTGTAAACACACGCATGGAAATACGCCAATCCATTTCAAGTGGAATATAATGCATATTTGATCTGAAGTCAGAGCCTTATGAATAAAACAGCACGGCCTACACAGAACTTAAAAGCGCCGATGAAAGCACAGGGAAACACAGGCAGAATATGACGTAGATCCCTCCACAGTGGGGACCAGCCTTTGATTCCGACAACCAGAAAATGCTAGGACGACAAATGGCATCAGAAACAAAATAACACTGTGAATCCCAGCGTGGCGCCTCCTTCTACAAGTACAACAGACTTTAAGCTCAGCACAAGCAATGTTGTAAATTCTAACTCATGTATGATTCACTTCTCAAGCTGCTTTCTTATGTGGCTTAGAAACAACGCACGAAAATATGTAGCAAAGACGACACATATAAAGTCAGGATTCAGGATGGCTAAAATAAAATGTATGATACTTATATACAGTTTATTAAAAGGTGGCTGTTTTTTAAAACGTATACCCAGAGGAAATATATAGAAATAATGAATTTTCCTAGTTCAAGCAAAAGAACAACACATTTACTTAAGTAATAAAGTAAAAAGTAACAACACAAGAGTAGTGTAGTGCATTAGAGTGTGGTACATATAGTAATTTACAAAATGAATCTGGTAACTGAAGAAGAGAAAGGAGGGATTATAACTAAAACAAAGACACACAGCAGCATAGTGTGTTCTGCCTTTGTGGATACAAAAAAGTAAAATGTGAGAGTAGTAGTAGTATTTTTTTAATACTAAAGCAAAGTAAAGATATACAAAAACTCCTTGAAAACAAAAAACAAAAGGCACTTGCCACTTCCGCTCAGCAGCACACATGTAAACCTACTTGAAAACACATCTGTGAGATAGAAAATTCTTCAAAACGCCCAGTCTATATCTAATAATAGAGCTTTTGATCATTCGAAAGCAGAAAGTGTGTCATATGTTTTTATGTTTACAGTGATGACAAATCTCACTCTGACTTCTAGAATTAAATAACAATTGTTATTGAAAAAGATTTAATAAGCATATTATTAGAGTACTTACATTTTTAATCATCCACAAATGTTAGTAAATACATACAGGGTGGAGACACAAATGTTACCAAAATATTAAATAAAAAAGCATGGAGTAAATTTAGTACCAAAGTAATTCTTCATCAAGTCATTCCAGACTCTCCTTCTCCAGACCACAGCATCTCTGTTTCACTGGATTTAATTTTAAAAGAATAACCTCAAGAATTAAAATACAAAATACTGTTAATAGAAATCAATACATTATATGCAATAAACAAGGATAGAAACTACATGGCACTAAAACTAATATTTATTACTTGCTTGATAATATTATCTATTGTCAAGTAAGTAATACATCTACAACCTTTACTACATTTATCCATTTGGAAAAACAAACTAAAAGCTATTTTTATTTTGGGTACTCGTAGTGTTTAACTTAAATCAATATCGTTTCTGAGGAAGAGCACAATGCTTTAGGAAATTAGTCTAAGTCAAAACAGCATTGGGACAGCACTGGGACCTGCAGCATTAAATCTTTTAAATAAAACATCACCACAGTAGACGGTTTAGTGAATCAAATAACAGTGATATTTCATTTTGGCAGCTGTGTCTAAGCAAAGGGAGATAAAGTCCTGGCAATGTGAAGTGTTTCCCTTTTAAAGTGATAATTATCTGCAGTGTTTTTGAAGACTGTGAGGAAACCATAAAAGCGGTGACATTTCTGTATAATGTACATAATCTTGTACTTCATAAGATAAAGCTTCTCCCAGTCATTCATTAAATATGCATTAAGTGGCAGGAGGCACGTACAGCTTTTAATAAACTACAAAGAGACACAGAAGAGTTGCAGATCTGCTTAGGTCATCACTATTTAGCCTGGACGAGGTCTATTTTATCTCTTCGTCTTAAGGGAAACTTTAAAAGTAAGTGGGAGGCTAGTTTTAAAACAGAGCAAGACAATAAGGTCTAATATTTGTATCACAATAAAAAAAAGAACATAGGGGTTATTGATGGACAATATACAGTGTTTTATATGATATGCAACTAATGTTTCACGCTATTTACATTATAGCTTTGCTCCACTCTCCACATCTTATTTCTTTCATTCTTTGTGATTAAGCCTCTGCAGAGCTTTCACAGTCTGTGATCAGGTCACTCTTGCTCAAGGATTTAAAGGTATTGAACAAAAAATGTAGGAATTGGCCACACTGTGTCTGTCTTTGTCACAACTGTGGACAAAATCAGCCATAGTGCTCACACAAATATAGAAAATAATATCACAATATTCCCAATCCCAATATGATATGTCATGATATTGCCTGTCATCTGGTCACAACTGCATCTGTGTCTTATCATTTCCATAACACATCATATGAAACAATAAAATAATAATAACTTTGCTAAAAGAGATTAGCAAAACCAACGTGGAAATAGAAAAAAAAAAGACGAACCAATATTATACTATGGCTAAATTTGAAAATATTAACTTTTCAGATTACAATTAAATGGTACAACTCCAAGTATTTATTTATTTATTTTTTATCCCAAATCTCTGACAGTCGCATACAATTTCGATGCACAAACCACAGCAAAGCAGCTCTATCCATATCCCTAATACTTTCATTTTTCTACAAAAATCCTCAAAATTTTTTTATATGACATATCTTGAAGCCAGTCATTTTCTTCTCTTTATATTCAGCATATTGCAGATTTTTTCCCCTTCCACTTGAATGCAAATCATGTTGGTATTACCTCAAACCTGGATTAGGATTTCAAATACTAGAATCTCAACCAGCAGCTGCAGCAATACCTCTCTAAGAACGCCACCTTCATATCTTGAGCTTATTGGCAGTCAGCGCATTGAGTTCAACAGCAAAATAAGAAGTAATAATAAGTGAGCACGTCTGGCGTTAGATTGTGTGTGTGTATGTGAATGTATTGGCTGGCTTAGACTCAAGGTAATGCATTCAATAGGTTTCATTTTTACTCACAATGCATAGGAAATGCTGGCTGTCAGACTGCATTTTTGCAGATTTCAGCCTGGTGGCACAAAAAGACACAACGTATTATATATTTTGAATGGTAAAAATAAGCAAACAAACATTACAACATAGTGGCAGCTCTACAGGGTTGTATTTGACTAAACAAAAGAAATGTGTGTTGTTATTTTCTTGACTAAAGGTCACACTCCAAAATCAGTTATGTCTACCACTCCCAAAACACCAGCAGGACGGACTCGATGTTTTTTTCTTACTGCTTTTGTGTAGAAATCCATATACCGGAAGAAATACAACATAACGGCTGTAACAACTCCCAACATTTCCCAGACCTTGCATGACTAATGATGTGTTTCAGTGGTACTCAAAGCTCGGATCTTCCGAGTTCCGACTTGTAAATTCCCACTGGAACAGCCATCCAACTCGGAGTTCCCACTCGGATACTTGGAGAGATTTTCAATGTCTGAGGTAGAAAATCGAACATGGCAGATAACCTCTGACAGCTTCACTACTGATCGTACTTGTGTTATTTTCTCTTTAGTTTGTCTCTACAGTTCACCCGCATCAGTGACTTTGTTCCTGCGCTGCTTATGCACGTCTGCCGTTGTAAACCTGCTGTTATGTGCTGCAATGCTAATGTTGCTAATGGCTACACAGACCTATTGTAAACTAAAACAGAAAATCACTCTCTTGCGATGTTATACAAACTGTAAATGTAACAGCAATGTCCGAGTTGATAAACTGACATAAAGAGATCTGTATTTTGGCTGTTCTGGGTAGTTTCCAAGCTATTTATTACTTGATTGGCTCATTACTGTAAAAGTAATCAGACTTAACCACTGGAACACACAACACATGGAGAAAGCATCACTCCAAGGTCCAAGTTCCAACCTCCAAGGACGACGGGAATGCACTATTATACATAATTACAGAGCACTCATAAAAAAATATCATTAAGGTGGTCAGTTTTAGAAGTGTTGCTGCTGTTGTTAGCCACAATGCAAACAGCAATAACAAGACAACTTCCTAGACTATAGTGGACAAATGGTGCATTATTGTAATGGCAGTACACTGTGAACAAATTTTCAATAGATCAATAGATATACAGTATATTGCCAATATATATGTGCTGGGGGACAAAATGGGTATAGTGTTTTTAACCCTTTAAGTTTTTCATACAATCCAATAAATGTAGCCACTTGGGAAAATACAACCTGGATACCTACTTGGCCTACCTTAGTACTGGCTTAGTAGACCTACTTTTGCCAAGTAATGACATGCAAGTTAGGGAACGCTCGGAGGTGATAGGAGGTTGAGGCGCTAGGTGTTTAGAGAAAGTGCTTCTGTTGAGCTGCCCTGAGTGATAGTAAGCAGCCTCATCTCAGCGGTTTGTGACACTGTGTCTGTGTAAAGAACTATACAAATAAACTTACACTTTGGAGCTTTAGGGGTTAATGTTAAATATTCAAAATATGTGCACAACATTAGCACTTCAGTGGTGACCTGTGGTGACCTGCATTATTCAACTAATCTGTTTGTTTGATATTGTTTTTTCACTTTGTCACTTGTTTTCTGAAAATTCTGAAATCTGATCTGGCCACTATTATTTGGGTTCTAACAAGAGCCTTTCATTTTCGCCCCTATAACAAATATCAGCTTCGGATTATTATTCACAATATTCATTTGACATTTTCACTTTGTGTTGTTGCTGTCGGCGAAGATGACAGTGTGAAGAGTCAAAGAGCGACGAAGAGGCACGAAATACTGCAGCAGTGATTAATCCCACTTTCAAACTGCTTCCTGTTTAGTGACTTTATCTGATCTTTTCACCCTTCTCATCAGCTCAAAGCCACTTTCTTCTCCCTTCCTTCTCTTCTCTCTCTCTTCTTGTCTGTTAAAGCCACCTCCTGCAGCTTTTGTCTGAGGTTAAATGACCCCACTCAGTACAAGCGCTCCATCTGGGGAAGAGATAACCTTTCAGACCAGCGTCTAATCCATAGTCTCTCCACACAGCTTCTTTATCCTGGTGCACCATTTTGTCGGCTGACTCAGAAACTGCTAAAAATACGCATTACAAAATCTATAGTAGTCTATTAATATTAATATGCACTGTGTAATATTTTCGGTCTGAAATCATCTTTTCTCCATGAAAATATTGCTTTACCTGCACAGTATGGCTTTACACTTGTAGATATCACTGTGGAAAAACTACCTGGCCAAGATACTGTGGCCCATAGACATATGATTAGTAGACGCGCAGTTCAACTCTAATGCTATCAAAATTTAGCATCTGAGCTAGTGTGTTGAAGAACGTTCGCTTGTTTGTTTTCCTAGAGCTGTTAGCATTAGAGCGCAAAATAAGCAAGAGAGTGTCAGCAGGTACAAACCTATACCCACCACATTTAGCAGAGGTCAGAGCCTCGCTACAACTTAGGCTACTATTGAGTTTACAAACTTTTTCGTATTTTACAGGCCAAGTTTGTGTATAAAACTGCTAACGACTAGCAAACTTCACAAAGACATTTCTGATCAAGTGAATCATTTAGGACTTTTATGAGCACTAAACATTGTCTTTTACATATTACATGTTACATGAATTACATGTTGTGAAAACAGCAAAAAAATGACAAACATCTACAAAGAAAAGTTGTACATGTAGCTTCACTTCTCTGTGGAGGAGTGTCCGGGTCACATCAGTGAGTGATGGAGTTTGAACAGCCTTTTCTGCCAATGAATGTGTCAGTTTAGGAAACATAATATATCATTGCCCATGTTGTTTAATAAAGCTTCATAGTACACAAATCAGTCCGTTTTGCTTGTGGTTATGCTGAAATCAATCGTTTCAGTTCGTTTTATTCATAAAGGTCCAACTTCTACCATTGAGTTCAATTGATTTGCATCATCACCTCTACCAGAGGAATATGGCGTCGTGCTGATCGTGTTGTAGAAATAGAGCAGAGCTGCTGATTGCTAATCTCTACTAATCTACCACAGCATAGACATAATGCCTATTCTGTGGCCCATATTTGTCCAAAGCCAAGTCGGTTTCTATGGATTCTCTCAAGATTGTATTGTATTATTATCTGAAAGCCACATCAAACTGCTGCGGTCTCAGAGGTCCATGCAACAAGGCGCATTGGTTTCAAGTCCTTGTTAAATCCAGAGGAACCTGCATGAGTCCCGAAATGCACCTGACCCACAGTCAGTGGTCACCCGGCATTACTTTATATATTCCACACACAGTATGCCGATAAATCCAATATTTTCATAGAGAGAAGACCCACAATACAAATTACAAAGTGCATTATATTAAAAAAGTAAAGAATAAAAAATTATAAGTAACTTTTGCCTGAAGCATTTTTTTCTACAAAGTCAACTCTTGACTTTGTTGTTGTCATGACAATTATTTAAAATGTGACAAACCTGAAGTTTCTCTTTTGCCTCAAGTCAGTTACTTTTCTGTCTATGTATAAAACTCCCTAACCCTAGCCACTGTGTAGTCATGCTCAAAAAGAAATTTTAAAGAAGCTGCTGATGAATTAACTGTGTTTCGACTTCCAAAGGGGCAGACCTACTTCCATTCTAATCCAGACTTGGTCGAAAATCTAAAAATAATGAATACAAGACCTCAATTACAGTCCGGCACTTCACACAGCTGCTTTCTCCCAGCCAAATTAACGTCAGAAATATTTTATTAAACCTGCCTGCGGATAAAAGCTTTATAATAAACTCTTCCACTACCTGCTCAGCTATTCAGAAAGAAAATTGTCTCTCCAATCACAAAGGTGCAAAGTGAAAACTACTTTTTGTGGAAGTTGTGCATTGAAATCAGAACAAAACTATTTTCAATTTGATCTCACATAGGCTACAATTTTGCTCACTTATGTATTTCTCTGAACAAAACCTGCCCCATATTGCAAGGTTAAATGTGGCTGTGATTTATTGTTGGACTAAAAGAAGTGACGTAGCCTTCAGCCGCAAATCTGGAAAATGAAATGTTTTGGACAAGAGGAAGAATATATGAATGCACTAAAAAACAATCATGTTACAAAAAAAAGTCTAAAGAATACGCATAATACAAATATCACAAAACATCACAGTATTATATTCATGGTGCAATGTTTATTTCGATATTATGGAGAAGCAAACAGAATTGTAGGAATAATACTTTTCCATTAATATATTATAGTGACAGCCTAAGATTTTATTGAGACTTTTAACCAGGATTTCTGCAGGGATAGAGAGGTCAAATTCAAGACGTTTTAAGACCTTTTTGCAAGTCACGACATGCAGTATTTGACAATACTGCTTCTTTTTTAGAGGGCCTTTTAAAATATATAGCCCGATCTTGCCCCTTTGTCCTAGCCGGTCTTAGCCTTGGTCTTAAGTATTCCTCTGTTGGCCACTAGTGGCTCTCTCCAAGCTCTATACACTGTCAGTGTAGAAGGTGTGGCTCCAGCCAGATGTGAGGGGGTGCAGTTTTTTTCATTGAACCTGACACTTTGTCTAAAAATGAGGCCAACATTTTTTTAACGTGTTGACACTAGGGCTGGGCGATTAATCGAATTAATTCGATTAATTCGGAACTTTCAAAATCGACGATGTGAAAAATGGCCAAATCGTAAAATCGAGCTCAGTCCACTGTCATCCAGACGCGCGCCCTGAGTGGACACCTTCAGCGGCTTTGTAGAGCTCTCCCTCGACTCTCACAAATAACAGACGAACAGAAACCTTGCGCATGTTTAGCGGACCTTTTAATCACATAAGAGCCGTGCGTAGCCGTTTGGAGGTGGTTTATAGCTTAATCTCTATAAGTTACGAGTTTGTTATTTCTTCGCGGGTGAGTCGGCCGCTTTCAGCGCTTCGCGGTAACTCGCGGTAACTTTCTAGAAAAGTCCCGCGGTAAATCTAGCGTCTTTTTGATTTGTTTTTGCTGTTACACGAGCTGCCGCTTGTGCTTTTTGTCAGGTTTTCTCTGATAAAGTTAAAAGCCGTCCACAGCGTCTCTCTCCCATGCCTCTCTCCTTCTCTCCCAAAAAGCAGCAGCCAGCAGGTCCCGCCCCTTTCCCCTCCGTGTGTGAGTAACTATGGCAACACAATTTGAGTGACAGGAGTGAGAGTTGAACACTCGCAAACTTAAAACTTTTAGATATGAAACAACTAAATCATAATGATGAACTTAACAGGGCCTAATGGCTACAAATGCTAGTAGGCCTATGCATTAGATGCAGTATCAAACACTTATAATTAGTTTTAATATATGACATTTACTGATTGTGATAAGCCTGTCTGCTTTATATTTATGTGTCTTAAAAGCTTATGTGGGGTGGGCACCCTTAAAAAATGGTGTATGACACTAAGTAATAAAACTAAACTAAGCTAAACTGTAAAACAAGTTAATCTCATTGGCTCATTCTTTAAAGATGCTTTAAAATATTATGAGCTCTAATAAAAAGCGTCTGTCATCGATGACGTCGAATAAAATCGATTAAAATCGAAATCGTCCAAAGTGGTCCAAAAAAATCGAGATTTTATTTTTTGGCCATATCGCCCAGCCCTAGTTGACACATAAAAAATGGTTTAAAAAATACATGATGGCCTCTGTGGCCTTTCCATAGCATTCACACTGACCCATGTTCACTCTCACATCTGATTATCTTTTTTATTAAGTCAACAAGCTTTATGTAAAAGAAAAGACACATTTTTAGACAAAGTTGTTAAAGTCTGTCAAGTACATAGACTTTCACCAAATAGATTTCTATTATTACAGTTTTTTTCCAAACTGAAGCTGCTGCTACAGTTCTCTTTTGCCTGTGATCCTAAAGCAGCTGCTCACTTGTCACAGGCGTGAGCATGTGTCAGGTTCAATGAAAAAAACTGCACCCCCTCACATCTGGCTGGAGCCACACCTTCTATACTGACAGTGTATAGAGCTTGGAGAGAGCCACTAGTGGCCAACAGAGGAATACTTAAGACCAAGGCTAAGACCGGCTAAGACAAAGGGGCAAGATCGGGCTGTTAATCTTATACTTTGATACAATTATGAAAAATCAAATGAATTAACAAAAAATAATGCAATTTATGTAGCAAACCAAGCTTTCCATCAATTCTGTCAACCACTAAGAGTAGAAGAAACACACCACTTGTTTCCAACAAAGCTGAAGTAATGATATAGATCGCACAAAATTGCTTCATTTAAAATGCAAGATTTGTGCAAAATAAGACCTACAACGGAAAATTTAAGACTTTTTAAGGCATTAAATATAAACTTTTTAAGACGACGCGATATTAACATTTTTCAGTTATTGCTACATATTTACACATGCCCATAAATAATGTCAAAAGTACTACACCTGAACTAGACAAGGACTAAAAGTACATAGAAATTAGGCCTGAGGCCCTAGGCCCTTTTCTCTCATATTAATCAATCTTGATTTTCGATTTTGTTTAACCTTTTCGAAAAACAATGGCTTTTATGGACATAAACAAACAGAAAAACCTTTAATTTGTCCCATTTATGAGATTTAAAAAAAAATTATATGTCAATATTCCACCTCAAAGCTTGATTTTTGCTCCAAAGCACACGTTTTTACTGACAAATAATTGTTTTTTGATCTTTTGATTCAAAACCTACAACTAAATAATTGATGATTCGATCTCGAGCTCTCAATTTTTCGATTAATTGCCCCAATAGAAATGTGTACCACTGTATGAAGTGCTATTGGAAAAAATGCAACATAAAAAAAATTATCGGAAAATAAAAAAAATAGAGAAACTACTAAGGCAGCAAATAGGACTGGATTCAAATAACCAATACACTCCAAAAAACTATCACACTAAAGCAGATTATAACAAAACAATGAATAAAAAATTAATTTTGTAAAGTAAATAACATGGTAAACACTTCCACTAATTAAGTTTCCTAAAAATCAATATTTCGCCTGTCACACCTTTGTACCATATCCTAGAGTTAATTTTGTGTTGGCGCTGGGCAAATACTCGCAAAGATTTGTTAAGCTTTATGACACTGAGAAGAAGCCAGGTCATGTTCCCCTGTAAGATATAGCATTGATTATCCTGTTGCCATGGCAGCTGTCAATGAGCAGGGTAAATTAAGCAACAAATTGATGCTTGGGATCGATCGGAGTTGGTATTTCAGGAAATATGAGCACCTCACAGCTAAACAGATATATTTGAATAGATATACAGCTCTGTTAGAGAAACGCTAGTTCTGGGTTTGTGATCAATAAAATGAAATGAGGGGAAGGTTTTATCTCAGCTGTTTTTACAGTATAACAAAAAACCATTAAACAAATTTATTTCTGATTATGTTGTGCTTTTTTGGGCCATTTTGTGTGCCCCAATTACATGTTATACCACTATATATCAAAAGTTAATGCCACTTTTGATACAGTTTTGATACAAGGAAAAGGCTAAAGGCCGTAAATAATGGTATCTGGTCTTACTATTGTAAATAAGGTTAAGGTATGCTTTATTAATCCAGGAGGGCAATACATTCTCTGCATTTAAAGCAAAAACAAGTAACTTCAGCGTTAGTGCTCCCCCTACAGCTCTCGTATGTAATTACACTAGCCTATTAAATTGAAACTAGCATGAGTTTTTTTTTCTCATTTTTGTGTAGCAAAAACACATAAACTCAAAGGGTGGTATTTCAACCAGCAGACAAGCTTCAAATTAACCAAAATACATATGCAACCACCATCACGGAGACTTACAAAGACAATTTCACAAAATTACAAGATTACTAAGCCAGCTGCACACTAGAGGAATTTAGGATCTTTTGCGGTTCTTAGACAGGTCAAAATAAAGAACAGGCCTCACACATAAGGACATTTACAACGATTTTTTGTCTCACAGTTGCATCATGTCGCAGAAAGAACAGGGACGAGACAGACTTGTGGAGCGCAGCAGCGAGCGGAGAACAGAGCGACCGAGCGCAGAAGAATCCTGCACTTTGACTATGTGCACAAAGCAAAAATTCGTAACGTTATCGCAGTGATCCGCAGACATAAGGAGAGAAATGACAAAAAATCTCTTACAAAAATCCTTACTCTGACCACTCCTCCAAGAACTAGAGGGGCACATCGAGGAAAACTCCTGTAGTCAGAGTTGCCAAGTAGCGACTTTGGGCTTTTTTTTTTTTTTTTGGAAAGTCGCTTGTGAATTTTGATAGTCGCAGGTTGCGGTTTTTTGGGCTTGCTCCTGAGAGGCATTTTGACGTCATGAACAAGGTGATTTTTCAACATTTTCCCAGGTTTTATTCACAGAAATATACCAGTACTCACTAATGAAAAAATATGAACTTTTTGCATATTATCAATCTTTAAAGTCTTTACTAGTGATCAAATACTATTTAAAATCTGCCGAAATCAGTAACTCTCGTTCTGCTGACGCATCGTGCTTAATTAATTTTAATATTTTAGTTCCTTTTTATTGAGGGGTTGAGAACACTTGTTTTGGGCTTTTTTTTCAAAGGTTTGGTCGCTTCTTGCTCTCTGAAAATCTGGCAACCCTGCCTGTAGTGTGCAGAAGGCTTTAGTTCTGCTGTGATTGCCTCAGTGCAGCGCTCTGGACTACCACAGCTGGAGGATATATGTATGTTTTGGTTAAAAGTGGAAACTGACCCAGACACAAAGAGAAACAGAGCTAGCCACTCAGCTGTATATACATCGGTATTTATCACTTGTAAACTCGCAGTAGCCCCAGTTTCACGTTGCTGTTTGAAAGCTGCATCTGTGAAATCTGACCCAAAACAAAAAGACGAAAAATCTATTGGAGTCCATGCAAAAACATACACAAAATTAATAGGAAACATGGTATTTTTATATAAAAGGGCAGATTAGATCATTGATTTGTTCCCAAATCTTCAGCTAATTCACTATTTTTTGTCCCTGTTCAAAAACCTCACAATCTACCTAAAAGAATTAGTCCACTTTGGTTGACTAAGAATCGACCGATTAATCGACAAAACGACCCCCCAGTTTTACATTTGTTTTGTATCCAGTTATACATGTTTACAATTCCAGTCGAGAACTATAATTTGCAAATTTCTCTTTTCTATTCTGTTGCTTACTTAGAACAAACAGCCAGCAGCCAAACATAATCACTTCTAATCAGATTCCTCCATCTCAAATCACTATTCTCATCAGGCTGACTGCTCCATCTATAACTCTCCTCCCTGGAAGCGAACAAATACTGGGAAATTCAAATATTATTTCAAAATGTACGCTGCGATGATGAAATGTGTCTCAAGGCTTTTGTGAGCGATCGTTAAGCATTGTCCGTGTTTGTGTGTGTGGAAGTGCAGTGTAGAGATGCCACCGGCCACACTTGCGTAACACACTGTCGGTCCTGATGCTAACTGTCGCCATGGCAACTAAATTAGTGGCTGGATAAGTGTCTCGTTTGCCTCTTGCTTACCCATCACATTGTATCTGCTGCAATACTACTGTCACCCTTCCCCTTGAAAATACTGAAGATGATTCTCTGCAACAGCGAGTGTGCAATTTATGTTTCAAAATAATGTTTATGTTTGCACGAAGATTGTGATTTGAGAAAATGTTGAAGATAGCTGCTAATCTGGGAATCACAGGGTTTCTCTCACGATTTGATGTGCTTTTTCAATACACATTATCAATATCAGTGTTGCCCATTTATTTTGGAGAGGCTATGGTGGCAAAAATTTTGGAATATTAAAAACATTTGTAACCTATTTCTAATCTTTATTATCCTTGTTAGCCGTTTTAGACCAATATACTGTAGTGTAGTTACTATTAAAATGCTTTGTATCTAAATGGGCATTTATTTCAACAGTTATTGAGCTATGTGCTGCCACAACAAAAGTCTGTTACTATCTCACAGACTTCAAATCAGGAAGAAATCTTTATGCCTTCAATTCTTGAATACAGCAGCTGTTTTTATTAACTAAATATGTTGTCCTTGTATTCTAGCCTTATTTAAATGACTTGGAATCAAAATTTTAATTTGACTGAATTGCTTACGTACAATATATTACAACAGGTTTGACAAAGAGCCACATTGGCTTCGTGGTTGCCCTCAAAGAGCTGGCAAAAATAATCTTACTAATCTTTTACATATAAAACAATAAATAGTCTTTGTATTAGATTTAGTCGTTGAAGTGACAATTAATGAATATACATGTGCATTTGTCTTAAAATGTACTTACTCTTTAAGTTTCAGACAAATCAAATCATTAGATTAAGACCCCCACATTACTCATGGTCCAAATAAAAGATTAAAGTAAACCTTAAAGAACCTTGGGAGTCACATAAAACTATGTGGAGGGCCACATCTTGCCCCTGGGCCTTGTGTTTAACACGTGTGTTTTACGTTATATTACAAAGAATATCTCACCGGTTTCATTTCTGAACAGAATTTGGCTTAAAATATGAAAATAAAAAAAAGTAAAGAAGCAATGTCTTCAAACAAGACCAAAACAGTCTGAAAAAATCGATTTAGAAATAAATAGATGTTAAAATTTGTCAACATTTCCAAAATCAAGGCTAAAATCCTAGAATCAAGCAAATTTAACTTGAATCAGTCATTTGTGATTGGATCGTCCTAACTTTGGACAACGAAATCGTTGGCTCTCTCTTCGGTTTCAGATCCTTCTGCATTCAAACAGAATGTAGGAGAGGCTGGCTGATCAGGCAAGCACTCTGATGTATAAAAATAAAAATCCTAATAACAGGGACATAACGACGCAGTTCTTCGTCAAGGCAAACAAGCAAGGGGTCAAAACCTGTCAGTATGTCCCTGCTATATTAAAGGATTTTTTTATTTTTTTTTTTTTTTTAATTATAATTTATTGTCTTTTCAACAAAACAAAATACAACACAAATCAGCACAGCACAGCAGACACCTAACTATATAGTTACAAGTGCTCATAGAATGTAGGACAGAGTTACATATCAGTAGGTCTTAAGGTGCAGTCAGTTATTATTCTTGAAAGCAAAATTTAAGCCTCCTTTACAAAGTACTTCAGCTATTTCCCGAGGTAGGTGATCCAGGAAAGGTTGCCATGTCTTATAGAAAGTGTCGGAGTTATCCTTTAACAGGGCACTGAGGCGTTCCATTGGAAAAACTTTAAAAGTTTCTCTGTACCATTGTGTTACGGTTGGAGGCTGTGCTTGTATCCATTGCAACAGTACACACCTCCTTGCCAGGTGTAAAAGTTTCCGGAGCAGCATCATCTGCCCAGGTAACACAGGCAACCTCTCAGACTGACCGAAAAGAAACAAAACAGGGTCCAAAGAAATAGTTTTATGAAAAATTGAGCGGAGCTCGGAGGCAACGTTTCGCCAAAACCTTTGTATCCGCTCACATTGCCAGACACAGTGATAGTAAGTCCCCACAACGTTCTTACACTTTATACAGAAAGGTGAACGTTGCGGGTGAATCTTATGTAAAAACTGCGGAGTACGTTGAATTCTGTGTAGAATTCGATACTGGTTTTCCCTGAGCTTGTTACATGTAAACATTTTCTTTGCAGACACAAAAGCATTTGACCAAGTTTCAACACCAAGCTCAATCCCCATGTCTGCCTCCCAATGAGACCTAGACCTCTCAGTTGTCAGAGGGTTCAATGCCATTAGTTGTGTATAACAAAGAGAAAGAAATTTCTTTTTTGAGGTGACATCTTTGTTAAATTTGAGAAGAAAGATTTCCACTGGGTTTAGGATTGATTGGTCACCTGGAAAAATGAGTGAGGATTGAACAAAGTGTCTCACCTGGAGAAAACCAAAAAAATCTTTTTGCAAAATTCCAAACTTATTTTGAATTTGTGCAAAAGACATAAGATCATTATTTTCAAATAAGTTACAAACAAGTTTTAAACCTTTGCCATGCCATTGATTAAATATTCCAAGATCTATGCCTGGGGGGAATGTTAGATTTTTAATAAGAGGCTGCATTGCACTTGAAAAGTTTTTCCAACCAAGATGATTCCTGATGCTATTCCAAACTCTAAATGTTACAAACAAAATGTTGTTGTTTTTTACCCTCGCTGGAAGTTTGGATAAATCTAAGGATAATAGACTCAGTAGTGAGAAAGGTTCACAGCACCAACTGTCTATATGTGATTCAGATTGGTGTAAAAATGAATTTAACCATTCTGATATAATACGTACATGACATGCCCAGTAGTAATACTGAAAGTTAGGTAAAGCCTGACCTCCCCTGTCAGCCGGAAGCTGTAAAACCCTCATCTTCAGCCTAGGCTGCTTTCCATGCCATATAAATTTGGACAAGAGTCTTTCGATTTCAGCAAAAATGCTTTTGTTAATTTTAAATGGTAACATTTGCATAGGATAGAGTATCCTGGGAAGGATATTCATTTTTATTAAACTTATTCTGCCCAGAAATGACAGCGGGAGGTCAAACCACCTATTTAGATCACTTTTAATAGATTGCAAGACCGTCTTAAAATTTAATTTATATAACTCTGAGGTATTTGCAGATATCCTTACACCTAGGTATGTAAAGCCTCCAAGTGACCACCTAAAAGGAAAATCAGCAGGAGGGACCCATCTCTCCCTTTGGTCCCCCAGCGGCAATGCTTCAGATTTGTCAAAATTAATTTTATATCCTGAAATTTGGCTAAATTGATTAATAATATGAAGTAGAACAGGAATAGATGTCTCTGGTTTTGTAATAAACAACAACACATCATCTGCGTAAAGGGAAATTTTATATTCTGTGTTACCTAATTTGATTCCAGACATTTCTGGATGAGTCCTTATAGCCTCCGCCAGGGGCTCCAAAGCAAGTGCAAATAATAAGGGAGAGAGGGGACAACCCTGGCGTGTTCCTCTACCCAAAGCAAAACAATCAGATATTGATCCATTCACCAAAACCTTTGCAGTGGGAGCGCTGTATAGTAATTTTACCCAACCTGCAAACTCGAGGCCTAAACCAAATTTTTCCAACACACTGAATAGGTACTCCCACTCCACCCGATCAAATGCCTTTTCAGCATCTAATGAAATTGCAAGGGCTTTATTATTATGTTGTGAGAATTGAATAATATTTAAGAGTCGGCGAACATTGGAGTGGGAGTACCTATTTTTAACAAAGCCAGTCTGGTCAGGCTTCACCAGAATCGGTAATACTTCCTCCAGTCTCTTAGCTAAAATTTTAGATAAAATTTTACAATCTACTCCGAGCAAACTGATAGGTCTATAGGATGTACACATATCAGGTGGCTTGTCTTTTTTCAAAATTAAGGATATATGTGCCAAATTTAAAGTTGGTGGAAGTGCTCCACATTCAAATGATTCTCTATACATATTCAACAATGGACCAACAATTTTTTAGCCATTTTTTTATAGAAGTCAGGCCCAAACCCATCAGGGCCTGGCGCCTTCCCACCTTTCAGCGATTTTATGGCCTCTAAAACTTCTTCAGTTTTTATAGGTTTACCCAAATCCAATCTTTGTTGTTGAGACAACACAGGCAAATTAATTCTACTAAAAAAAGTTTCTACAAGGTTTGCCGTGTTGCCACATTCTGAGGAATATAGTTCTTGATAAAACTCTCTCATAATTTTACATATTATTTTAGATTCAAAATGTAAACCACCTTTTTTGTCTTTGAGAGAAGGTATTGCATAAGATCCACCTTTCCCCTGAGCTAGTCGGGCAAGGAGGCGTCCAGGTTTATTTCCAGATTCAAATAACCTGTGTTTTGCATAAAATATTGCCATTTCTGCCTTTTGGGTAAGTAATTGGTCTAGAGCAGACCTAGCTGCATCTAGTTTCTTAAGCACAGAGGGCGAGGAAGATTGCTTGAAGTCTTTCTCCAAAGTATAAATTTGATGTTCAAGATCTAATTGTTTGGCAAGACAATTCTTCTTCTTTGCTGCAGTAAATGAAATTATAGAACCCCTAAGAAAGGCCTTGCCAGCTTCCCACAAGGTGGAGGCACTAATCTCAGGTGTATCATTTTTAGATATAAATAATTCCCACTGGTCTTCCAGATATTTTATAAATTTAGGGTCACTCAGAAGAGATGAATTCAATCGCCAACGCCTTGACAAAGGGTCATAATAAGGCGGCAATAACTCTATAAAGACTGAGGAGTGATCTGAAAGAACACATGGATTAATGGAGCATAGATGGGTTCTATCAAGGATGGATCTAGAAACAAACAAAAAATCAATTCTAGAAAAAGATTGATGAGGCCGAGAAAAAAATGTAAAATCCCTTGAATTTGGATTACAAATCCTCCAAGAATCAAAAAGACCAAGATCATTGCACAACTCACTTGTTGCCTTTGCCATTTTAGAAGGTGGTTGAGACTTAGGTGGGCTGTAATCAGAGCCAGGTATAAGACCAGTATTAAAATCTCCTCCAATTAGTACATGGGTAGGACATATAGATGAGACCTCTGATAGAAATTTTGAATAAAATGCACTGTCAAATGTGTTTGGAGCATAAACATTACCAATCAATATTTGTTCACCATATAAGATTCCAGTTATTACCACAAATCTTCCCTCTTCATCTTTTACAATTTTTTCCACAGTAAAGGGTATATTTTTATGAATAAGTACTGCTACACCCCTGCTTTTAGAGTTATAGGAGGAATAGTAGATCTGTCCCACCCAGTCTCGCTTTAATTTTGAGTGCTCGGGATCAGTTAGGTGAGTTTCCTGTAATAAGGCGATTTGAACCTTCTCTTTTTTAAGCATAGAAAGTACTTTTCGCCTTTTAATGACGTGATTTATTCCCTTAACGTTAAGGGTTAATATTTTTATGTTACTCATTACATACCCTCACTATTTTGACATAGAATAGTGCACCACAATAATAATAAAAAAAAAAAAAAAAAAAAAAAACAATCACCAAAAAATACCAGTAGGGCTGCTGTGCCGGCAAGAACATTACCATCAAACACTGATGTCCAAAGAACAATTACACACAAATCAAACAAGAAAAACAATGAAAAATAGCAAACACATATTTGAACGTGTTCTAAACACAAAGAGCCACCAAATTGGTGGTGTAAAAAGACCCCAGATGTAGCCAAAAGAAGTTTCCGCTCCACAGGAAAAAAATAAATTTAATCCCACTCCTGCTCCCCCCAACTAAACATAATTTGTCCACCGTCCAGAAGAGTATTGATCTATACCTCAGGAAATTCTTGCACCAAAAGTCATCCACACGTTTGTGAGTGCAGTTCGATAAAAGCAACACATGTCCCAAACTTGTCACTTACTGTGTCCAAATTACTAGAAACATAAGGCACTTACGTGAGCCATCCATGTCAGCCAGTCCGTGGATCACTTCATGGTTGTTACGTCCTTAAACCAAAGCCTGGACGAAAGCCTCTGCTTCTTTCGGAGAGGAAAACTTGTGCGTGACGCCTTGGTGCGTCAGGGTGAGTGTGGCAGGGAAACGCATGTTAAAGCGGATGCCTTTGTCAATAAGCCCACGACATACAGCATTAAAAGCTCGTCTCTTTTCGCGCACCGCTGACGATAAATCCTGGTTGATAGTAATCCGCTCCCCGTCGTGTTCCAACACTGGTGCCGCTTTTACCGCTGCCATGATCCGCTGCTTGTCCCTGGAGTTGTGTAGCTTGATGATAACTGGCCGCGGACGTGCGCCTTGTAGCGACCCGAGGCTTCTGTGTGCCCGGTCCATCTTGATGCGTGTCACGGCGCTTGGTCTCTTGTCCAGGCCAAGAACCGAGGGCAGCCAAGTTTCGAAAAACTGAATGGGGTTTGTCCCCTCCGTACCTTCTTTCAAGTTAATGATTCGAATGTTATCTCGTCTGCTCCGGTTCTCCAAGTCATCCACACAGTTGACCAGTGAAACTATTTTCTTTTCTGCCTCCGCCAGCCTCTTGCCCAGCCCTGTAACTTCGTCCTCCACATCCGAAACTCTCTGCTCAGCGGCTGTAATGCGCACTGAGTGGTCGTCCAGCGTAGTTGAGATTTTGTCCAATGTTTCAGAAAATTTAGAGAGTTTTTCCTCCATCGTTGCTCCAAAACTTTCGGACACCTTCAGTATTAAAGCCTCGACATCTTCTGGCGCTTGGGTCTGGCACTGTTGCAAGTCATCTGCTAGCAAGATTTCCCTTTGGCTAGTGCTAGCACTAGCATTTGCGGACGTGATCTTTTTCGTTTGAAGTTTTGTTTGCTTCGACATAGTTTAACGTCCACACACCAAAATTATCACTCAAAAATATTAGACAGCACTTCGTACGCTCACTTGAAGGTAATGTCGGCGGTAGCGGTTATTACACCTTAGTAAATGTTGGGTGGGAGCAGGAGCACAGCAAAAACACGTCTTCTAGGCAGCCATGTTCACCGGAAGTCCCCCGGATTTTTTTATTTTTATACATCAGAGTGCCTCTGTTCTCTTCTTTTGCTGTTAAAGCGTAAGAATATTTGATCAGATCCTTAAGTAATAAAGAATCAGAAGCATTTGAGAGCATGTTTTAAAATCCTCAAATCATTTTACATTTTGCTGTGTTTGTGACAGTTTAAATTGTATTTAATCTTGCAGCTCTAATTTAAACAGTGGTTAGAAAAAAAAAGCACTTTTACACGTGCTTGTCAAGCCTCTCCACTAGATTCCTCGCCATCTCCTCCAATTTGTTCTTGTCAATCAAACTGTAGATTAATTAGCAGTGTAATTAGTCTTGCCATTTCGCCCCAGACTGTCATCTCTTGTCAGTCAACTTTACCCCAGCGTGCAGTGTCACAAATTTAATTATTCTCTGATATTACTCAAACACCAAATATTGTGCAAGCAGTTTGTGTAGCTTCTTTCTTATCAGCTCTCCTCTCTCTCTCTCTCTCGGTCTCTCACATCCACCCACGGACATCTCGAGTCTGTCCTGCCATTAGTGCCGGCCTAATCTCCCCTGCACACATTTCATGATTATTCATTACTAATAACAACAGATCTTTGAGTGACACGCAAGTACGAGTCATTCCTTCACCTCCTCCTCACGTTGCTTTCATCTCATCCATCCATCTCGCAAAGTGCTGGCTAATTACCCACACGCATAATAGCTCGTCACCTGAAGTCTGTCCTCCGCCTCTTCATCCTCCCTTCGCCAGTTTCATTGGTCGGGTTTCGGATTCTGGTGTGTTCATGTGTTGGTCGTGAGGTATTAAAATCTGGCCCTCAGAGACTCTGCATGTGTCTTCAAAGGTTGTTCATGCAATAAGAACAAAAGAAAATCTACAGACATGATTATGTTGTTACTTTTACACTGTAACCAAAAAAATTCTGTCTTACATTGCATGGAGTGTGAAATATTATTCGTGGGCTTCGTGCAATCTTTGGGCTAATGAGGAGAGAACTAAAGATTTTAATAGATTGTTCGACATAAAACTTTGTTCATTTTGCTTTCTACATATACCATTGTTAAATATTCATGTTTCTTCTACACCATATAATCACTTAAAGGTTGTATGGAGGATTTTCAAAAATTGTTTGTCAGTCTTGGTCAAAAACAGTTGCAAAGATTTGTAACATCCTTGCATTTATGTTAAAACAAAAAAGTATTATAAAAATATATAAACTGTGGACATGATGAGGCCTGTAAAACGTTGACCAATAGATAATGAGGTACCTCGTTATTGGCCTGTTAACCTGTCAAGCAAACCCTCAGTGTTCCTAAGTAACTCATTGGTCCATTTAGCAGTGAAGGGCCTGGCCCTGGGAGGGGAACACATGTGCATCGTTTGAAAAACAGCAAGTAGCTGTTAGATTTGAAAAATCCTCCGTACAACCTTTAAATTTCTGATGAAGAAACTGGTTGCTGTTCTGAAGCTTGAGTCAGATGGAGGAAAAAAATCTATAAAACTCTATAAAAGATGAACTGAAGAAAAGAAATAGACATGAAAATCCACTAAAATTGAATTATAGATTTTGTTCACCAAAATCAGCCTGTTTGCTGTTTTTAGCATCTAACTCTAACCGATGAATTCTCACAATATTTGTGACTTTGACAAAATCTTGAGAATCCATCTGAAGAGACCACCGCCATACAGATAAAGACGGTTCCTCTCACCGGGCCAATCACTTAACAGCATTGAGGTTTGGAAGGAAGCACAAACATGGCAGCATCGACAAACGTATTTCAGCCTATTTTAGAAGAATTTTGCCTTTTGACAAACATGCACAAAGAGCCGACATTTCTCAATGGGAAAAATGTCTGTTGTCAAAAAACTTGATTTCTTGTGCTGTGCCTTTTCGACCAATCAGCTTCAGATAATTGCCCTGATTTTCTATTGTTTTTAATTGGCTTTCAGAGAAAGTTTATCCAAATTGACAACGAGTAGAACTCCCCTCAGTGTGATAAACATGTCAGTCTAGAGCCAGGGGAGATTCAAAACAGATTGTAGTGGATTAGGAGGCTGGAATGCATTAGGCAAGTGAGCAAAACATCCAAACGTCTGTGTTTATATTTTTAAGATAGTGCAAATTGGGCACATAGCCTTTCATCTCAGTCCTTTCAAATGACAGCAATCACATATTTGGGACCTAATAATGGCAACCCTTTGTGAAGCTGTACAAAGCGGTCTTTCCACAGTAATGTATTTTATTTTATTCCAAAGAATGCCTCACAAGATTCTAATAATGGGGTGAACAATCTAGTTACTAATTTACTGACAACAAGCACCTTGACTGGAGTAAGAAAAGGAAGTTACAAGTGCATTTTTTTCACCCCGGAGCCATTAACATTTGCGAGAAGACTAAATGTCTGAAATAGATGTGCTAAAATAATACACATGCATCACCAGGATTCATATGCTAAGTCTCTTAGTCACTGCACTCTTTATGATTCAGTCTGTTCTACATCACTGTCAATTTGCAGAAAACAACTTTTTAAAGCACTGAGGAGAAACTTTTGGAGTCCCTGTGTAATCTCCTTATTGTCAGTTCAGTTACCGCCTCCTGACAATTACTTTTTTAACATGCCTCGGTGCATCATAGCTGCTTCATAGCTTTTGAAAATCATCTATTTACTCCATGGTCTTTGAATCATTTGCAAAGATACCATGAACTGGAATTGGTAGTGTCAATGAATAAGCTCAACAAAAATGTAAAATGTGTGAGAAATTAATAGTTTAATTCAATTTGAACTTTAAATCTCAATAGAAATTCTTGATTAAATAAAAGTATGTTATTTATGAGAAAGAAGGAGAGAGAGAGAGAGAGAGAGAGAGAGAGAGGGAGGAGAGAAAGAAAGGAAGAGAGAGAGAGAAGGGGATGAGAGAAGAAGAGAAAAAGAAAGAAAGAGAATAAAACCGAGAGGGAGAAGGAGAGAGAAAGAAAAAGAAAGTGGAGAGAAAGAAAGAGAGAAAGAAGAGAGAACAGAGAGAAAAAGAGGGTGAGAGAGAGAAAGAGTCAGGGATGAGAGGAGAGAAAAAGAAAGACAAAGAAAAAATAAAACAGACAGGGAGAAATAGAGGAAGCAGAGAGGGAGAGAAAGAGAGGGGTAGGAATGTGAGAAGGAGAAAGGCGTGAGAGAGGGACAAAGAGAGAAGAGAGAGAGAAAGGGATAATAGAGGGAGCAAGAGAGAGAAGAGGGAGAAACAAATGAGAGAGAAAGAAAGAGAGCATTAGAAAGGAGAGATGGAGCAAGAGGGGGTAATGGAGAGAGAGAGAGATAGAGGAAAGAGAGGAGAAAGAAATGGGTGAGAGAAAGAGCAAGAGAGAGAGAGGGGGAGAGAAATGAAGAGATCGAGAAAAGAGAGAGAGAGAATATCCGACATGTGTTTAATCAACATAAAACTTAAAAGTAGAAATTGTACTTGCCTTCTCAAGTTAAACTGCCTTATATTTTTACAGTGATAGTCACTAATAGAAAACACTAGAATGAAAATGAGTGAAATTATCCTGTAGATATTTCATTACAAAGTACAATGTTATTAATATCTAATATATTACATTTTACAACGTGAACAGAAGCTATTAAATCTAATCAAAAATGCATTAAAGACCTGTTGCAGAAATTTTTGCTGGATTGACGTAACAAGATTATGCCCAAAAATATCAATACTGCCTAGCCTTAATCACAATATTTTAAATAAATGTTATTTCAATCTGTAAACTGGAATGTTGTGATGCCATTTACAAAGCGATTAAGTCTTTGTAATGGTAGAAAGAGCAGTAGCTGAGTGAATACTTGCACAAATGTGTCATACAAGGAGTAACAAACAAACGAATGGCCTGCATCTGACAAAACAGTGTCAATGTTTCTGGCTCGAGCAGCAGAAATCTGTCACCAGCAAAGCGAGTAACAAGTGCTTATTATTCCACACAACACCGCAAATCCATTTGTTAAAGCAACTGTTATTCACTTAGAAATTATGAAAAGCTTTGTACATCCAATGTTTGACAAGTTTTATAAAAAAAATACTTTGTGAAAGAGACATTCAACAAAAGAACTACGAGCAAACGTGTGGTGTCTTCAAATAAATATCAAGAAAAGTGAAATGAGCAGTTGTTGAAAGACAAGAATGAAAGTGCACGATTCTTTCTGTTGCTAGACTAAAATCATATCACGACTGAAAAAAGGTAATGAGTAATTAAGACAAGACACTACAGGCAAAACTCATTTACATTTTCTATTTTCTGATTAGTTTAAACTTGCTTTGGCTTTGTCCAATTAAAGATAAAGAAATTTTCAACAGATTAATTGATTACCAGAAAACTCATTTGTTGCAGTCCTAATCATCTGCACGAGACAGAAAATCAGCTACAGCTTTATAGTCAAATTTTTATTTTTACTTCTAAATTTCTTAAAGTTCCAGTTGTTAATTTGCTGACTTACAATAGAGGTTTTGTAGAAGACATCACAGCATTGTACTTTTGGGCATCCTGTCCAGAGACTGCAGGTGGAAATTAGAAAAACTTTGCTATAACCTTTTATGTAGGATAATGTCTTTTGTGCTTCTGTCCCTGTTAGATAGACAAACAAACAGAAAAAAAACTAAACTAAACTAAACCAAAATGTTAGCACTAAGGGTAAAGAATGCATGAGTGTCAATGAAAAAAAAAGGCAATTTTCTCCTGTAAGAACTTGCACTGCAGTCTGAGAACAACTCTGCTTAGTACTGGATTTGTAACTGACATGTTTAAAGAGAAAACCTGGTAAACAATGGCAGAAATGTGTGAGCATAACATTTTTTATCATCATTTACTTTTTTATTTTTTTTTAACTGAATTTATGCACCAAGAAAATGGGGTCAATGAACTGCAGTAAAAAAAAAACATACTTCTGCTTTGCGGGATAAGGATGCAAAGAGGAGTTAGTATCGGGGAACTGAGCTGAGCTGTTTTGGGTACACAGTGTAAAATCCTGCCGCAAAAAATGAAAATTGAAGAGGTTAAGTGTGAGCCACAGATCAGTCGCAGCTCCTGAGGCTCTTTCAATCTGTGACACTTGAATTCAGAAGCAAACGTCTAAAAAACCCTAGAAGACTTTCTTTTATCAAATCTGAGCAAACTGGCTCTGGGACCAGAAGCAACCCTCACCCTGTTTTTATCTGGCCTTTGATACGTTTATGAGATTACTTATTCCAGGCACAATTTCTCTTGTTATCTAATTTAAGATGGTATTTTTTTTTACAGTGTGTTTAATTACCCAACAAATATTTGCCAAATTTATTTCCTCATTTGTGAGGAATGTGAATTACTTCATGAACAAATTCATGTCAATTTGCCTTTTCTGTACAAAAGTACTCAGCATTACTTATTTAATTTTTATGGTAAATTCCAGAGTTGCCAAGTCCGCGTTTTCTGGGCGTTTTTTCAAAGGCTAGGTCGCTTGCTGCTCCCTGAAAATCTGGCAACCCTGGTCAATTCTACAGCACGATATACTCGATGTTCAGTTTCTGCATATCTCCACAACATCTTTCACAATATTATCTAAAATGAAATATATTGTCCTCCTCTAGTAACAATTAAATTTAAAGACTCAAATCCAGATTAAAATTTGGAGCTTACTATACAGTGTGTGTTTTATAACATTTTGAATTTGCTACACCAATGATTGTGGTCTGGCCCTCTGACACTAGATTTGAAAACGGCCCTTGGAGAAAAGCAGTTGCCCATATAGTACAAAACTAGAATACAAATATTTTGCGTTACTTCTTCTGAGCCTCTTTGTTGCGCCAATAAATGTCGACAACTATGTGAACCCAGCTGCACCTTCCATTACTGCACGAAAATGTCACCGCACTTACGTAACACTGGAGGCGCCTCGGTCTCATTGACTATGCAGCAGTAACTATGACAATCTCCAGTGACCCCAGAGTGTAGTGTTTTTTATCTGTAACTCGTGCTAAAAGGCTAAGGGGTTGCCATGACGACGGCCAAGGGAAGGAAAAAAAAGAAAAAGAAAAGAAATATGAGGAAAGTGGGAAAGTTGCAAGCTTACACCCAAAACATAGTGAAAAATGTATACCCAAAGGAAGGACAAACATTTGGATGCGTTTATTCTGTCTAATATAAAGTCAAGCCAAAGGGAAGTCTGGGAAATTTGTGGTGATCAAACTACACTTGTGTCCTTGAGCAAGACACCTCACTTACCTAAGAGCAGAAGTAACTTTCAGCAATGTATCTGAGAAGGAAATTAATCATAAATGACCTAATGTGAAAAGACTACTAAGAGGCAACATAGTGTTTTAAATAATACAAAAGTGAGTCAGGAAGCATGATTCAGAAAATATTTTAGTAATTTTAGTCAGAAATGTGCTAAAATGTGCCTGTAAATGTCTTGGCCAAGGTTCAGATTATGAAAAGAGCAACTGCACAAAGCAGAGTACAGATGTGAATGGACTGAAAAAATTACAGCAAAAGTGCGGAAATACTCATATTCTGTTCTTTTTGCAGTCTTTTTTTGGCTTAAAAATTAAACCAATACTATACTCAGACATAGTTAGTATATTCCAAATGACAAGGGCGATAATATGTGTTTTTATCATATTTTACCAATATGCAGAAGCTGAATATCAACTATATATAGTTTATGTGTTTTTGTTATGAATTCTGATTGGTAATTTACATTTTGTTCATTGTAGACGACAAAATGTATCTAAAAAGTCTTATATTATAAAAGAAAATATAGATAAACAGATCTATTGATTTGTGTTCAAACCTGAAAAACTGATAGGCCCCGCCTCTTTATAGTGATAAGTTCCGCCTCATGATTCTGTAACAAGCAGTATATATGAACCTAACTGTTTTTATTGTTGAAAATTAGCTACATAACAATTTGAATCCTGCGTGTTTTACTCAGAATTTGAATTTTTTTTTTGAAGATCAGTAACTGCAAGTAAATATAAACAAGTGGGTGGGGGCAGGTGGTAGATGAAAACAGGAAATAAGATTTGCTCAAACCTGCATACAACACTCTAAAAACAACTCCGTGTAAACCAATAATGAACTAACCCTGCCATAATAAAGAAAAGAGGGTTTTCTATACTCCTCTTTTAAATTGCTCTTGTAAATGTACCTCTGCTGACAATTACACATAAGCTCACTGTTCTACTGTGTCCCTGTCACTGTGCGACGTAAGGCACCAATTAAAGCCACACTGTGAGGCTTATCCAAAACTATTTCATCTTTGGTCGTCATTTGGCAATTTCAGAAAACGCTCAAATTGACTTTCCTATTTTAACAAGATCTCTAATTGGGCAGAAAAAAAACAAGGATGAAATGTGGTTATATCAAACTATTTCTTGTTTAACAACCTAAGTTTAAAAACACACATTTAGCATAAAGTGAACTTAAAAGTAGAATAACTAACATTTTGTAAAGCAATTAGTGCGAGACAGTTTCCTTTAATTAGACAGCTGTGTTAGTCATGGAGAGTGCGAGTTGTTTCATCCTGGTTAGATCAATAAAGCGCAGTATCGTTTCCTACAGTTAGTAGTTACTCGCACACACAGAGCCAAATCCACCCACGCGGCCGGCTTCTCAGAAACACAGCGGCTTCATTGGAGCTCCACATGCAGACAGACAAAAGGCCAGCAGTGGAGGAAAAACGTGGAGCTTTACCGACTGTGATGCCTATCGACAGGAGAGCAAATGTGAGAAAGAAGTGCAAGGGCAAAGGGGGTGAATCTGACTCGCATTTACTCAGTTACAGGTGTTTATACTGAAGAGAAAAAACATATTAAGACAGTGTGAGTGGGGTTGCCTTTACATAAAACTGACCTGTAACTTGTCCTAGTTAGCTGCTTGACATACAGTCGTTGCATAGTGCTTTAAATCAATAAAGAATTGCTAGTCTTTTATCTTGACCAGTGTTACTCAGGAGTAGCAGGGATACAAGGAATAATCTTATTAAATGATTGCTTGAATAATTACTTCTTCTAACCCTTGGTTCAGTGATTGTTTTTAAGATGGAAATGAAAATTTTTCAATGTCTAAAAATGATCCTTGCAGTATATAATGTAACGTTATGCAAAATGAAAATACATCCTATTCGCTCAATTCTGCCCCGCCATCTTTTTGGGAATGCACTTCCTGTTTAGCTGTTTTTAGCCTATAGAAATCAGTTGCTGGATTTATTTTACCTGTCATTTATCTATTTGAGATTGATCGTAAAGCGAACAAGTTAGGTACTTAAACAGAGTTAAACAGGAAGTGTGTTGCCAAGAAAAGTGGGCGGGACAAAACAGGGTGAATAAGTAAACTTATGGAGCTCAACAGTAGAAGATTGCCTTGTTCCGGAAGTATTTTGCCCCATGGCTTTTTGAAAAATTCAAATATTAAGAGTTTAAAGACATATCGCAGGCTAACCAGCTATGTGCTAACTTAGATCCACAACGCGGTTGTTGTCAGTCTAAAAAGCACATCTATAGCTTAAAATTCGGCAAAAGGTCGTAATAATTTCATAGTTTAAAAAGATGAAAACATTTTTTTTTTTTTACAAAAATTTGGGTATTATGCTTCTGACTCACCACATAGCGTTTCCAAACTTCTAATATAATTTTTTAGCTAATCCCCTATGGCAATTTAACATGGGGTCTAAAATTGTCGAACCAGTAAGTGGGCGTCACTGTTGAGCGCCATTGGAAATAACTAAAAACAATCAGTGTTTCTAGAAGTATTTATTGGCTTACCAGAACTGGTTGGTTATGCATTTTGTGGGGTGTATTTTGCAGGTTTATACATTGTGAGTTTAAAAGCCATTTTCCATAATT
This sequence comes from Mugilogobius chulae, assembly GCA_038363315.1. Taxonomy (NCBI): domain Eukaryota; kingdom Metazoa; phylum Chordata; class Actinopteri; order Gobiiformes; family Gobiidae; genus Mugilogobius; species Mugilogobius chulae. The sequence goes on along the minus strand of CM076405.1, from coordinate 24,412,530 downwards.
AAACTGTTTTGAAACATCAAATAATGATATTTTAGGATATTTCTAAGATAAAACTTCTCAAATGGATAAACGATTGTGATAAGTAGGGCGATGACTGCTGGATGGGGTCCCTTGCATATAAAAAGCTAGGGGAAACACTGAAAATAGCTTGTGAGATAACACTTTGAGAAATCACTGGCTTGACAGCTGAGATTTACCTTTTCAGTGGCACCAAGCAGTTAGGGATTGTATTGTGCATCAGTCAGAGATGTGTTACTCAATCATAAAATGCATAAAAAGATACCTTGCATAATATAAAACAGATAACAACAGCTGGTACATTGTGCACTCTAACGCCTTTAAAAAAAGAACAGACTAGTGCATTACAGTCTACAGCAGCAGAGTAACAATACTGAAATCATGATTGTTGCTTAGAGCATAGGAAGAGCAAGAGCACCATCTCACAGAAATAGTCTGTTGAAAATGTATTCAACAACTTTATGAATGTTCAAGACTCAAGAAAACACGCCTCATCACAATTACTTGATTACACAATCTTAGTAATAGATTAAAACAATACTCATCATTGAAACTGAAACTTTATAAATTGCAAGTTACACAAGTAAACGAAACAAGCCACCTTATCTCTGAACGTTAATATCCACTCACCTAAACTTTGTCTATATTGATTTGTTCCAAAGTGTCAACATTGATGTCACTATCCCAGAAGAACAAGAGTATAAACCCAAATCTCCTGTGTTTTTCTCCACCTGAAACTGCGATTTGCTTTTTCAAAACCAGTCCTTCCATCTCCTAATCAATTGGAGTAACAACAAACCCAATCTATACCATTGATCCGGACGACAGCATCACTCAATTAAGCGGCACTTCTCACTGCGAGCAAACCAAATAATGCACCTTCACTGCTCTGAGTTTGCCCCCTGGGAAAACACCGCGGTACACTTTAATGAGCCAGCGCCTGACAGCAGCGCCCAAGTAAAGCTGCACCAAAATACAGCTCTGACAGGGAGCTTTCTTCTATTATTTTATTTATATTTCAACAAAGAAGAGAAAACAACAGGCAGACTTTTGTTATGTCTGTGATGGAAGCTGTCCACGGGGTTTATAGAACATTAAATAAGAGCTTTTTGTGTCGGTGCCTCAAAGCATCTGGTGAAACAGCATGAACATCTGCTGTGAGCTCTGTTCTGTGATAAAGCAGGTGTGTGTCACTTTTTACGATAAAATGTGAATCTATTAAAATATTAAGCGTGATTACATGCCATTTAAATATGCAGTGTGTGACAGTTGGACAGCCTCTAGTGACCATTCTGAAAAGTGCAATTACAATGTACAGTGTTTTTTATCGTTATTCTCACAGCCAAGCCCTGATTTACATGTAAATATATAGACGACTCAAACATGCTTCTACTGTCTGAGAAGCTACTGTCTTTAGAAAAAATGTCAGGGTTAATGATTATAACACAAATCAAAAAAGCAATTACCAATTCTTATTAAACCTATGAGCGCCAAAGTAGCAATTCTTCACCAAACCGTTTCATCCTCTTTGTATTTAGACTAGATTCTCTGTTTTTGATCAGTTTCAGAACCTTGCAAAATACCAAACGCAACTCTGTACCAGCGGTTTATAAACTAATACAGACAAATATTAGTCTTGATTTTCCAGGTGAAAGTTTTAAGACTTTATATTTACAGAAATGTATTTCAACTGAAAAACTCCGGTGCCAAAAGGGTTAATATTTACCACGTCTAGTTTGAATCTCTTTTTCATAAACTCCTGAAGACCCTTTAAAATGAAAAAATTGGGATTGAGTGTTTGAGACTCAACTTTTCAATCTTTATAGCTTGGTGAGGCTCTAAGATTAACTTTTCTATTGGGTAGATATTGATTTGACCAAACATTTTTACATAGTATGGCATAAGATTTCAACATCTCTATTAAAATGAGCAAGTTAAAGAATTTAGTTCTAATCAGGAGTCGTGCTCTGATTGGCTGTGATTGGGTGGTCCTCTCCAGTTTCACTTTGTTGTCTGAAAAATTAGTTTATTAGCCATAATTGCCAACCAAAATTAATACATGTTGATCTTAAGCATGTGTCGAGGGATTTATGAGAGAAAGCAGTTAGATTTAAAACTTAAATTGTGCTTGTAAAGTGAAAACCAGCTACCTCATCTTTAAATCTAGGCTGGGATTAAGATTTTGTCATTTGTTCATCTAAAAATATTCAATTCAATAATGACATGTCTTTTCTGTAGAGTTGTTAAACTTGTATCTAAACTGGTGTGTTAAATAAAGATTGTATGTGTCCTAGTCCTTTGGTTATAACAAATGAGTCAAGGTTGATTCAATCTAGGCTTAACCTAATCCAATTGTGTTTGATCAATACGGTCTCAAAAAGCAAAAAATGATCCTTTGTGTTTTTGAAGATAAGAGACAGAGAGGAGAAGAGGAAAAACTGGGCTGACTGGAGAGAGATAACGTTGTCTAAATACTGTATCCAATTTGGCACAAAATAAGAAGCAGATACACTTGTTTTTCTGAAATTGTCCAAGCGCTTTACGAGCCAGGAGGGAGGCTTCAATGAAAGATTTATGAATTCACAACAAACTTAACTTATAATTTTTGTACTTAAGAAATTGTCTAAAAGTGATATTGAGAAAGAAATGACATCTACTGAAATACTGGTCATTCAGATTGTTCATTTAGTTAGCTAATCTCATTCTTCTGGCACATAAACAAAGTCCTAGGTCAACCTTTTTTGATCACGAACTGCATCTATCTAATAATAACAACATATTCACCAACTTCGGCAAAAAAGTCCTGAATTTTGAATTAAAATGTCCATGTTAGCATCTTTTTGCCCCCACATTCTCTGGAGTGCAGCGCTATGCTAATCTTCTTAGCAAATCACAAGGTTTGACTGTTGGACCTGAGCAAAGTTCAACTACCGCACAGGAGCTGCTGCTGTGAGGCAAAGCATGAACTGGACACAAAACCACGTATGACGACATTATTTGGAAACATTCATTTATAAATATAACTGGATTTAAGGACGACTCTATGGACTATTACTAGCACTTCTTGAAAACAAAAATTTGAATGGACTTTTGAAATACGGTCTGCTTTTTCTGGAGCTAACCAAAGTGTAAGTACTAGTTTATAGTTCACCTCTACTGGCATTCATAAATGTGTTTATAAATGACTACAGACGCTAGCAATTTTAGTATCAAGCCCATATTAGTAGAGAAATAATACAATAACTATTTAAAGATACCACTTTAATCTAACACACTTCAGAATTGTCAACTTTTAAGTTCTTTGTTTGAGGCTTTATTACTATGATTTTAAAAAACACCATCACCATAGCAACAATATGATGTACTTTGATTCTCAGTTTAATTGATTATTCATTCGTAAAATTACGGACTGACTGTATTGTAAGCTACAATGGAGTGTAGAGCCAGTATTAAATAGCAACAATTTGTAACCATGTGATATTACATCTAAAGGAGCACTATGTAAGTTTTCTGTTGAAGTAAGGCTCGGGAAGCGACAACTGTTACCATGGAAATAATAACAAATCTGCCATGTTTCTTGTCAAAGGTTTGCAGAACTTTCATAGCATAAACAATATGAAAAAGTTAACAAAACAGCTGCGGTACAACACAATAAACTGCTGGGTCAGTATTGGTAAGTTTATCTATCACTGTGTTTAGTATTCAGCTATAAATTAGCTAATCTCTATTGGTTTATCATTAGACCAACTGTCACCTTCCCGAGCCTTATATCTTTTTGTTGTCTCCATAGCATTGAGCTTGTATGATTGGAAAGCAGAACCAAATTAACTTTTGTCATGGAAATATAGCTGCATCTGTGCTAAAAATGTTCCTTAGTTCTATATTTTTCCACATACAGCATAACACACAATTATCACAATGTTGCAAGGTGTGGTTTTAACTTTTATTTCTACTGAATTGTGTAGTTGACTTTTAATGTCATACTGTAAAACTCTCCAGACAGAGTAATAACATCTCCATAGAGACAAGCAGACGTCCACCAGAAAAGTTACAAAATGTTCTTTATTAAATCGAATAAAATCCAAAGTGAAATTACCTGCTAATCTGTTGTCCTTGTATGCCGCAGTGAATCTGGGTGGGTGATGGGGGTCTTGAGTGAGCCCTGGGCTGACCTGGCTCTGTTCTTCAGACACTTCACTGACTCGGGCTCAGGGGAGGGCATCTGGTTTCCTCTGTGGATCTGTGGACTTGTTCTGTTCGTCTCTGTGTGTCTCATCCTCCTCCAGCTCATCATGTTCTTCAGCTGGAAACTCAAACAGGGTGAGGACAAACTGTTCGCGTGTGCTCAGTGCAAGGAGAAATAATTAGGTATCTGTGCTTTGCAAAGTTTTACAAAGGATACTTTTTACTTTAAGTTTTACGACAACTTTAAAGGAGATCTACTTAATGTGTTAGCTATTTATTAACCCTCTTCAGTGTAAAACTTTACTTTAACTAGCAACAGTTTTCAATTACTAATTTATTTAATTGTCTGAAATAGCCACACTAGCTAGCCACCGATGCATACCGGTTATCGGTCTCGGGATCGTGACAGAACACTTCAGTTTGCCTAGTTTAACCAATGAAGTTGCAAAAACAACGAAAATAGCGTTGATTAAAGCGTATTATTAGTACAAACCCAGAAGTTTTTGGGTTGCTCCACGCCTGTTTTGTTTGCTTTTTTATGGAAGTTCTTCAAACCTGACAAACAACATGGCGGATTTGGCATTATTTCCATGGTAACCATTGTTGTTTTAGACGTCGCTTAACGCGAAATTGTTTTATTAACTTTATTGACTTAGCTAAATTGTGTAATAGTTTTCAACAATTTGTCCTTCAAAATAGTGATGAAAAAATCGAACTAGGGGAAAAATACAGCTTCGAAGACGAACAATACTTACGATTTTGGAAGTGTTTAGCTAACAAGTTAGCTCGTTACTTGTTGATTTTCAAATCAGCCAGAAATTAGCTAGCACGTTTTATATCGAACAATAAAGTTTGATTAAAGAAAACATAATCACAACTAAGTGTTAACAATCAACATGTAGAGATAACATGTTTTAAAACTTAAACCCTTTTCTGTTCTATCTGAAGTTGAAGCAGAACTATCGATGACTTTGAAGAGGAGCGCCGCCTCGAGACCAAACTCCAGCAGTGCAGGATGTACGAGGAAGAACTTATGATTTCATGTTCTGTGTTTGTTGTTTAAGTTACATCTGGGTGACAAGTATTCTTTTGTGTTTGATTAGTAAAGAATAAATGTGTCCTTCATGTCACATCCATGGACAATTTTGCCCAAAAGACACGCTGATATCCAACTATTGTTACATTTTACACATAACGTTAAAGAAAGTATTATATGAAAGTGTATAAATGTGTATTAGTTACTCATAAAACACACTGTTTGTTTAAATCCACTAAACAAAATACTTTCATAAAGTGAAGACAGAAGGACAATCATAAAATATAACAATGCTTTATTATTAAACAGTGTAACACAGGGAGTCTGTGGAAGTGTGTGGGGAGACACAAGACACTGAAGCTGGTACATAAAAAATCTACTGCAATTATTGAAAAGCTAAGAGGAAAACTGTGGAACACATGGCTGGATTTACATTATTATTTTTATTTTATTACTAAAACATGTTTTATTGTATGTCACCTGTTATCTCTTGTAGTATTTTTAATAAAACAATTTCATAAATTTTGTTTTTAAAGATTTCTTTTCAAGCACTCAATTAGGCAAAATCAATGTAATAATCCAATGAAATATAGCCATGCAAACCAAAGCTCCTGTGATCAGACTAACAGCGGTTAGGCCCAGGGCCAACAGTACAGAGACAATGTGATGAAAAAACAATGATTGGGGTGTTGTACTTCTTCATAAATGTGACACTGAAATCACAGCCCAGCAGTCAGCACAAGACCTGTTTTACAGACAAGACAATTGAACATGTGAAATTATACCAAAACATTTTTGGAAAAGCACACGCCTCCACAGCTGCCTATAATCAACTTCTTAAATTCTTTTCTATGTTTTGCCTCTTTGTAACTAGAGGTTAAAGCTCGTGTGGAATGTCATTAACTGCATAGTTACAGCAAAGCTAATGTGCCCAATAAAAGCTTCAGTTACTATGAATGTTAGAAATAAAATCATTTAGTCCATGTTTTCAGTCAGTCAACAGTGGTCAGATTCTGAAAAAAAAAATGAAGGTCCAGTCAAACAAGGTTTTTACATTTCACTGTAGTATTTCACAAAAACTTAAGCTGTTTTATGATTATTTGTGACCAACAAACATCTGACAAATATGGAACTGTAACAACTTACAACGTTAACAGCAAAAAAAAAAAAAAAAGTTTAAACAAAACGGGTAAACTGCTGTGAATTCAACAGAACTGTTGCTGGAATAGTGAAGGAGGTCTTCATGTAAATATAACTTTTTGCCATGATGTTCATTACTGTTACCTAATGTGATAAAGCAGGAGACGAAGTGCTTTTTATTCTGTTTGTTTAAATATAAAATTACACGAGCCGTGTGCCATTTACTTTTCCCAGTTGTAAAGTTTTTGGCTCAGTCTCCCAGTTGAGTCTCCCACTTTTGGCCACAAAGCCCAAAAGATAAAGATGTACACAATGATCACATCTAAGAAAATGTTCTGATAAAAAAGTTACACGTTTTAAAACCAGTCTGTATTTAGTAGAAACTCCAAATCAAATTTCCACAAATTTTGGACACATTTCTAAATGAAAAAGTGTAGCTTCTTGTCATGTTAGGAATGAGATCAGACAATGATTTATGTAGAAAACAAATAGAAACAGAAAAAACAAAAACAACAATAGAAAAAAGAGAATTACAGTCAAACTTTTTTTTGAATGTCATGATGTGACCGCTTTGTTTGGGTAAACACATTCTGTATTTACATTATGTAGTGACAAAGGGTGATGCATTTTGACAATTTCTAGGAATGCATCAACTTGAGTAAAGAACAAGCTTACATCAAAAAGGTCCCATGTTGTAGTACTGACATCAGTACAATAATTTATCCTGTTATTAGCCTCACATCTACTCTCCTCTTTGATTATCAGTGCATCCCTATAGATTTTTATTCTGTGACACTTAAAACACGCTAGCTTCTTTCTCTGTCAAATACACAGTTAAAGAGAACTCACTATTAAAAAAATAAAAACGTGCTACAAATGTTAAGCTAACAAAGTGGTTCTTTTGTTTCCTCACAGAGAGAGAGGATATTATTTTTTCTTTGTTTGTAAATCAGAGGTTTCGATGTGTCCCTCCTTCTCAGTCAAGGTTTCTCAGAGTAGTGTGTCAGAGGTCACCACGGCAACTTCAGCTCTGCAAAAGCAAGAAAATGAGAGGCAATCATGGAGGAAACAGAGGCACCACAGAGGCACAGGTCGACTAATCTCTTGACATTCAAAGTCTGTGGGAGAGGAATACATTAAAACATGGATGATACTGTAATTGCTGTTAACAAAACTGATGTAAAACTGTGGAAAATTAAAAAACAAAAAAAAAAATATATATATATATATATATATAAATATTATTTATATATATTTATTTGTGAATAAAATACATTTTTGGAGATCTTTGGTCACCATCATTAATATTTAGTAATTGTACAAAAATAAACTTTGAAAATTTGATATCATAAAAAGTGTTTGCACTGTTACTGTGATTGTCTAATAATAAAACCAACACCCTAGCAACTAATATATTAAATAACAGATTTTGTTTTCTTGTTTTCTGCTGGGTTGACATAATATTATCAGAATTTCATTATCAAAATTCTTGAGATTAAAATTATTTTTGTCATGATATCCCAGCTCTTGTGTTTAAATTTTAAAATCCATGTGTGACATTTGAAACTCAATTGCGACCAATCCAGTTCAGTCTTATCACCAATTTGCAAATCTATCTGAACATCATCAACAGGACAAATAAAATACCAAGGCAATTTAGCAGACTCTACTGTTGTGATTACCTGTGTCAGTCAATCCTCCTCCTCAGCCAATTCAGTTTCTTTATGAACCACCACTCGAGTTACAGACATGTCAGGATGCTGCTCTTTGGCCTCCTTTATGGCCTGGGCTAGTGCCTGCAGTGACCACGGGCAACCACACAGGGGCAGCATCACACACAGCAGGCAGTGGTGCAGGAAATGCAAAAAAATATAAGAAGCAAAAACACAAAATGACATAAACACTGGATTTATGAAGAGTGCTGAAAATCAAATCAGATTATTGGGAATCTGATTGTGACAAATGTAAGTCTGATCCAATGTCTTACATTTGTTTATGTGTAAATCCAGCAGCAAAGACAAAAAAGCAACATAAATGACCATGGATATGGCACCATGCACATTAAAGATGCATGTATCATGTTTAGGGCTGCAACAAGTTTATCCAAATAATCGCAACTAATGGATTATTTAAATAAGCGTTAACTGTTTTTATTCATGTTTCAAAACATACCAGACCAGAAATGATGATGATGAGCAATGAAAATTGTGTAAATGTATTGTTTTTATGATGTAAACAAATGTTTTTACACCTCCAGAATGTTCTCAAATGTTCCCAAACTCAAATGAGCTTGTATGAAAAAAAGTACTTGATTTTTTTTTTTTTTTCTCACACTAAGAGTTGCCAATAGAACAAGAGAGTTTTATAATTATTTAAAGTGACATTTTTCCGATTTTCCAAGTTAGAAAATGCGTATCATGTCCTTATTCTAAATAAACTATATATTTTACATATCTTGTTCCATCAGCAATCCATATAAAACAGCCAAAACGCACTCAAAGCACGTTTCTCAGCTCAAATTTGACAAAAATATTGAAGTCACAACTAATTGATTAACCAAAAGAATAATCGCTCATCTAAACAATTGGCAAAATAATCCTTAGTTGCAGCCCTAATCATGTTATGTACTGTATTATATGTGACAAAACTGTAACAAAGTTTTAAAAACAGTAATTGTAGAGGACTCAAAGGCAAAACAGCATTTTAACAAACAGTAAACAAATAAAAATAAAATAATAAATGTATGCAGGATGTGCTAATTCTTGCTGCAAAATGATGTGTTATGAATAGATGATGCTTCAATGGCCACCACAGCATCAAAAATCACCTAATGCAGTATCACTCTAACAATAACATAGTTTGCATGTGGATTATCCTGACCTGCACTAAGAAACTGTGTTTTCTGAATATAAACTGACCTCATCATGGTCAATGTCGCAGTCTCCGGTGATGACGATGCGCTTCTCGATCCTGGTTTCTGAGAGTCCACCCTTCAGAGTCTAAAGCACATGAGACATCAGAGGATTATTTCAGTGTTGCCCAAAAGTGGGGTTTGCGATCAACTAGAGACGCAAATATAGAACGTGGAGCCCAGTTAGTTCCTGTCACTTGAACAGTATTTTGGCCATCTTTGCTCTAATATGCATTTTAAAAAATTTAGTTTTGACATATACTTACGTATTATGATGAATTAAAAAGGCTATACTAAACTCTTTACATCAGTCCACAAGTTTAGCCTTGACTCCAATTTCTTCATCGCAATGCGTTTTTTAAGCACCTTTTACAAGACGTGTCAAACAATCATTTTATGTGGCCCGCAAGGTCTTAAAAAGTTTACTTTATTCCTATAATAGCTTTAACTAATACAATTATTAGTCTGAAACTTTTGGGAGAAATACATTTTTAGGACTTGTAAATGTATGCAGCCGTATTTGTAACTTCCCCCAAAAATTATACACAGAGATTATTTGTAGTTTGTCAAAAACTATGATTCTTTCGTCTTTAACCGGCCCTTTTTATGACATTCATGGTATCATTGTGGCCCTTGGTCAAAATGAGTTTAACACCCCTGTTTAGCATTTTATCATTTAAATGGACTTTAAAATAAACAAATATGCTAACAGTCTATATTTTATTAGTGGGTATACTTTGGTGAATCAAACCTGGAAAAACGGCCAAATATCACCTTGTTTCTGACATCAAACTGGGGCGCACAAGCAAGCCCAAAAAAAACACAACCCGCGACTATCAAAATTCACAAGCGACTTTCAAAAAGAGGAAACGCGAGGTCGCTATAAAGAAGCAGACTTGGCAACTCTAGGGCACTGCAAAGTGATATTCCCCAAATAGGTCCTTTGAAAGTATATCAGTGGTGGAGGAAAACAAATTTTAAGTTATTTTCTTAAAAAAGGTATAGAGTAGCCTTTATTGTTAGACCTAATTCAGTTGCTAAAGTTTGTACTTGTAAACAAACCTTGGTAATATGTGTGGTTGTTGTAGTACACAGCGATTCAGATGTGATTGTCTGAGCAGTCATCAACACTCCGGGCTCGGCCTCTCCATTCCCATCCAACTGAAACAGCAGAAGACAGAATTGTATTAACCTTTTGTGTTGATAGTACACAGTGTTCGATCTAGTTTATATATTCCTGTGGAGAAATGTAATCATGCAATAAAATACTCAAGGTCTCTCTAGCAGTCTGCCTGTCTGAAGTGTGCACCTGTGCGGCTTCATATGTGATGGTCTTGGTTTCCGTGTGAACGATGGGGACTTCCTTTGTGGCTATCTCAGTTTTCTGGGCTGCAAAGGTGTCTGAAATAGTCACCATCTCTGTCTTTACCACCGGAGGCTGAGGGAGCGAGGAGAAAAGCAGAAAAGAGCAGAGAGAGGGAGAGAAGAGGTTAATGTTATAATAGATTTAGACAGTTAGTGTTTTAGTCATTTGTATCTAACATAATTACTGGCAACAGCATTTTGCACACAGTCCTATGCTTGTAACAAAAGCTGCTACAATAGGTGCTCGCCAAATAAAAAGCAAAACGCATGCAAAACAGCACTCCCAAAGTCTTTCAAAAAAGGCAGAAAGACAACAGCTATGAGATGATTCATGCAATGTTTAAAAGTGTGCTCCAGTGACAACAATAACAAGACTTGGGAACACCACAACACAGACATGAATAAAACATCATAGAACAAAACCTGTCAATGCAACAACACTCACAATGCAAACATGGAAAGATGACACTGAAATGACTGAAATGGTAATTCTAAAGAGTTTGGCAATAATGTCTCCGGTAATTGTTTTCAAAAAGCCAATGAGAAACAATGTGAAACAACACTGCCAAACGTGTGGAGGACACCAACACAAGTACATGCACACAGTTTATAGTAGACCAAGGCAAGGCAAAAAGCATGCACCCGAAAGCATCGTGCAAACCCAAATTAAGCCCCATGTATCCACAACAAAGCAGCACTCTATGGGAAACTGGCTACTAAATATACATTATTTTTGCCATGAATAAATAAGGAATTTTATAATCATATATTTGATGGTGATGAACAGTAATACTTCAAAAAGAGTTTATTTTTTACATTGAATGAATAACAATTTAGCTTATGGGGCTTAAATATTCATGCAAGCAGAGAGGAGAAACCAGCACTGTGGAAAGCAGGAAGTAGGAAGAACCAAACGGGTGTCTACATTTGGGGAAAGCCGATGGGCGTTCCACGGTCGGCCTGGAGATGAATTTACCTCAGTGCAACATATAACCTGCGGGTGGTGCTCTGTCTCCACTGTCAAGGGCTGGCCATTCACTTTGGGTTCTTCGTGATCTGTGGCATCTCGAACGTCGTCAGCCATTGGGAGACCGTTTGGGGTTTCTTCAGGGGTCATCATGGGGTCATCTGTGCTTTCTTCTTCCTCCGGAGCCAAGACTGGTTTGACCTCAACAACTACTTCTTCTTCTTCTTTTGGCTGGGCTACATCTGGGGTCTCTACCACTACATGTTGGACCTCAATTGGGGGCGTGTCCTGCGTGACGATAGGCAAATCCGATGGCTTGTCATTATTTACTTGCTCTTCTTCCATCTCCTCTTCTTTTTCCTCTGGTATTTGGGTGTGGGACAGAGAAACGTGAACATTCGGGTGGTACTCCGCTTCCTCCTCACTCTCGCTTTCAGACGATACACTTTCGCGTTTGCCCGTTTTGTCCTCCTCGGCTACGGTCATGGCCTCTACGATCTTCACCGACGGTTCGCTGGGCACTTTCTCAATCGTTACAATCACAGGCTTGGTCGTCGCCTTGGAAACCTCTTGGACAACAACGGTTTCTTCAATTTCAACTTCAGCGGTCTATACGCACACATACGACACACACACATGCATGTTTCACAATAAGATGCACATACACACAACAAACGCATGGGGACAGAAACAAAAGAATAGAATGATCATTGGGGACACAAAATATACAGGTCAAACTGAAAATAAGGGGTTAAATGACAATGAATGACTTTGCTATAATAAATGAATGAGATGCTGCCAATGGAGAATGAAGAAAACCATGAAGGCCTATAGAAAGACAGATTAAAGTTAGGGGGCACCTTGACTGGTTCTTTGGGTTCAGAGGTCACGATTTCGACTGGAGATGATTCTGTATGGGACACGGTGACCTGCACAACAAAAAGGTTTCCATGACAATCGAAAAACATAATAGTAACAACTCAAAATGCCACCTTTAACACAGACAGAACTGTGCGTGGAACTTATCATCCCTTGACCTTTTACAGCACTGCACGAAAGACATTAAACATTTGGGAAAAGAAACTGAAAATGTCAAGCAGGAAATTGTTCTGGAAGAAAATGTGTCAAGGTTAATAAAAATAAAACAAAAAGATGGAAACACACAGATAGGCCACCTGTTTGAAAATATATCAAACAGGTAAAGTAAGAAGAAATTGACGCTCTTTCTCCAAAACGGCATGCTATTTGCCATATCTAAATACTATTGCCATCTACAGCATCCATAAGTTATGCTTACATTTTTAATTGACCATGCTTTAAATAACTGTACAGCTCATCAAGCTGGAATGCTTGATGGTAGAAAATATTTCAAACATCCAATAATCAGATGATGTTGGTGCTTAACATTCAATTAGCAAACTAAGTAATGACAACAAAGCAAGCTAGGAGCAGGAAACTTTTATTCTAGCCTATAGAATAAAACACAACATTCAAACTCCATGCTACTGAAGCTAGCAGGAGCACCTCATTGGCAGAGTGCGTAGAAAACAACGTTGTAGCTTCTAGTTTTGAGATGTAAAGATCTGAGAAATATCCATTGTTTGTACCAAATAGAACTGATGCTATTTCATCTTCCAGACTCTGAAGAAACATAAGAACAAAGAGATAGAGAAGAATATAGACAAATACTAAGGGCGCTAGAGTCACTCGTAAACACAGATAAGTTGTAGACGTATAAGACATCTTGCACTGAAAAGAAGATTAATTACAGTGAAAAAGGTGAGAAAACCGCAACAACGAGCAATTTTCTTTAAGTTGCAGAGACACAAAGATCCACAGACGTACCACTGGCTGCGGATGAACGCGTATCGTTGTTGCAGGAGAGGAGGTGAGGCGTTTCTCCCACAGGTTGGGCTGAGGGGCGAGGGGGGCGGCGCCTCCATAAAGGAGCGCTTGAGCTGGCTAATGCTAGCTTGGTGTTTCAGAACCTCATCCTGGGTCTTATCATGATCCTAATGGGTTGGGTTTGGGGTCAAAAGGAGAGAAAGGGGGTGTATGAGGGGTAAGGGGGGAGAGAGGATGAAGTTTTGGTAAGAAAATGTTTGTAAGAACATTTGGAGGAAAAGGGGGGAAAGGTAGAGGGAGAGGGACAAACTTGCTTCATAAAATGGTTACAGGAACTTTAGTCTGTCAATCAAAAGGACAACATGATGGACGCCGAGCCTCACTGGAGCACTTTGCATTCAAAAATAAGACTAGCTTCCCCCAAGGGTTTCCAGTGAATGTAATGGCATTTTAAATTTGAGTACTATTAGCAGAAGCAGTGCTGCAGTGAAACAGGGCTTCTCCATCTTATTAGCCAGTTTTACCTCACACCAACACACAACATGGAGCTGATAATGATATTAAACCTACTGTGACCTTTTGCTAAGCACCATCTTTGGAGCTGTCAGCCAAATAACTATATTAAATAAAAGCTGGAGTAACTAATTTAATGCTCCAAAAGAGAAAGTAAGAATTTAAATCAGAATCTTGAAAACTAGTTCCTAACTCACAAATCTATTAGGAGCACGACAGTAAAGTGAAACCCAAACACAGACAAAAAACACATGCATTTTTATTTTTTCCAGCTTGCACCCGCAATTTAGCACATGGCTTGAAAAATGAGGACCAAAGTCTACTAGAAAGTTAGCTACTCCAGCTTTTAACTACATACGAGTTAAATACTCTGTTCTCTTTACAGCCCAGTCTTTTGATTTAACATACATTTCAATACTGCTGTTTTTCTTATGTGCATTGATTTATTTCCGTTTCCAAAGAGATAAAAACTTTAAAAAAATCTTGTTTATGTTGATACCCTAGCTTAGGGCTGGGCAATATAGCAAAAAATGAATGTCACAATTTCGATTTTATCCCAATTCTTGTAGACTGTTGTCTTATTTCCTTTGAGGTATACAAGTATAAATACAATCATCTGCTTTTTCTAAAGTTCCTACTTTACTGTGATTGATTAAATGCAGCTGTCACTCACTCAAAGCAGAACAAAGACTGACCAGTGTGACAAAGCCTTTAAAAAAGGTTTTGAAAATATATTTGTAAATCAAATCTGAAAATTTTACAAATTCACCTGGAACTTGACTTGAAACTGCATCACAAAAGACCTCAACAGACGACCTTCAAAATTCATAAAACTATTAAAAACAGATGCCCAAATTTGTTATAAAGACACGAACTTAGCAACTATGAGGCTAAGAGAAGTTGGTTGGAAATAATTGTCTGTATTTTAACAAAGAAATGCATTAGAGACATTTCAACAAAAAAGCCGATTGTCGCAACAGTGAGCTCACGATTTGATTTTTATCATGATATTGCCCAGCCCTACCATAGCTACTCAGGATACTAATAATGCACTCCTTTGTAATCACACAGCTCCATGTTGTTAGCTCAAAAGGAGATATTTGCTTTTAGTATGTTATCAGATCACACAGTTTGCTCGAGTCCAATCACCACAAATAGATGAGGCTCCACAGAAGGAAACTGTATTAGTCGGGTTAGACACTCTGACCAACACTGAAGCACTTAACATGCACAGAGCATGCATATCAATGCATCGGACGTCACATTCCCACACCTCCTGACCTTATCACAAAGCAGCCATTGTAAACAGCCAGCATGGGAACGGGCAAGCAGCAATGTTATAATGTATTCAAAAATCATTACAAATACACCAGTGATTTCATTAGAGAAGAGTCAACATTTTTCTTTGTCAATTAACAAGATAAGATAATGTTCCCTGCTGGCTGTGGTTGGCTGCATTGTTGGAAAGGACACAAAGTCAAATGAGTAAAAAACAAGTGAAAATCTCTGCATTTCCAAAGCTCAGTTCACAGACATGCACAGAGGCTGAGAGCACGAGAGGCCAAGTCTGATACAGAACACAGACAGTTCTGATGGCGTCAGAGAACATGGAAACATGTAGTTCTCATTGCTCAGCCATCAGATGGAGCCAGTACCAACCTCCAACATTAAATTACTGTGCCTCACATAAATATTCTCCCCATGCACAGAACTCTGAAAGGCAGACATACAGCAAAATAAAACAAATGCAGAAATCAAAATGAACCAAATAATAGTGAACATGTACAAATAATAGATCGCTAGAAAAGGAACATAAAATTAGAACAAAAATAAGCACTCAACTGAAAACCCAACAAGAACCACAAAACAACAAGAAAAATTAAAACGTGAAACAACCAGCAGCCCCAAATAAAAACTGTGCCAATTCAGGGCCTGCTTTTCCAATCCAGGAAATTAACAACAATTTAACACAATTACAAAATCTAACTTTGTAAATTCCTGATTGGAAATTCAGACCACCTCGAGAGAACACAATGATTGACAGACCACTACAGAAACAGGGAAGAGATTGAACCTGAGAGGGAGCAGCGTCACTGGCTCCAGGTGACTGTAGGAGCGTTAAAATCATTAAAAGGGATATGTTATTTTTAAAAAGCCATACAATATGTCTTTATAATTGTACTGTGTTGACAGACCTGGGTGGTGGCAGTTGCGGCATCACCAGGACTCATTTCCACCTTGAATATTAGTGATAATGGTAAATAATAAATAAGAGGGCATCAAAATTAAAAAGGTAAAATGGATTATGGAAAATGGTAATGGGAATTATATTAGTCATGTCTTTGCATGTGTACTGTGCACTGGTCTGAGCTTCATGGAGAAAGTATTCTATATATTCAAATTTAACACTAAACTTAAGACAATAAATACTTTTGCTTTTCATTGTAATATTGCTGTACAAATAAGTAATACATTTAAAAGTTCAAATCAATTTACAGTCATTTACTAATCTAAAGGTTTGAACTGGTATTGCACCACAAAGGCAAAACGTGGCAAAGACGTCAAGGCAACTACATTTACAATACTGCATATACGACATGTATAAACTGATTTTGAACTGTACTATAAATCTTTACAGAAGCAACTCAGGTGAGTAGAAAATCTAAAATGTGCCCTGGAAGTTTTTGAAAAATATAGAAAAAGGCATAGACATTAAAAGAGGCAAATTTAAGTTTTTAAAAATTACAACAAAACACTGCAATATCTTGTCTGCCTTTGTCAAATAGCTGCTATCTCTATGACTATTATTCTATTCTATGTTGGTATAGTTCTACTAGTTTCAGTTCATATTTTTTACATATTTTACAGCTTAACAGATGCTTGAACATCACTGGATTCCTACTCTAATTCTTTAGATAAAACATTGGGGTTTGAAGGAAGGGAAAGGCAAAATTCAAGCAAGGATTTAAGCAAAAAGGAGAAAGTCACAGTGTGAACATTGAAGGTAAAAGCGACATAAGGTGAGGGGATAAGTGTCTCGTAAGTTTGTTTTTAGATCTATGCAGCGGGATCACACATATCTTGAGTCCACGTCTGTTGCCTAAAATATGTCGTCATGTACTCCTGCGTGTTCAAACCGGGGCTAAAGTTGGTGTCGTCAAACTCGTTTTCTGTCATAAACATGGGAAGCACTGCTCTTCTTTGGCGAGGGATTACGCTCTCCATGTAAAACAACGTCAGCCCGAGAGGTGTCGCCAAAATCAGGGCTAGGACCAACGACTGGCTGGCAGTTAGCATCACGACTAATAGAAACACCACCAGGAGGACGGGGAGGAAGAATGGAGAAGGGTTGAGGAGATATTGGTGCAAGGATGCAGTGAGGAGCGTGGGAGAGAGGGTGGAACGGGTGAGTAAAAAGTAAGAGGAGAGGTGAGAAGAGAGAATGGAGGAGGTAGAGGGGGGAAGGGAGTAGATGATAGGTGCGAGTGTGCTAGATGTAAGAACGGGCAAGTGCAAATGTGTTTGAACCCAAGGGAGCGAGGAAACCCAGGCTAAAATCTTAGAAGGAAGGTGGCATGTCAGATAGGCTACCAACCAATGCCATTTTAACACAATGTAATGTTTGGACAGACTGAAATTGTGCTTCATTTTATTTCGGACAGTGGTTGCAAATGTCTTAGCATTGGCAGCAGTTTCGCACAAATTTGGAGTAACCATTTTCTTTGACAGTACTGCCAGCAGTTTTGTCATGATGTGTACTTTCTGGCCCATGACCACCAGAAAACACAAAAGGTAGTAAAAGTACTTAATCCTTTGTTTAAGACAGAACCAGCGTTGCCAATTTGCACTTGCTGCAATCTCGCAGTGCTCCGTTTCCAAATGCTCGAGATTACTAGGCATTTGGGAGAGGTTTGATGAAATGGCAGGGGAGGGAGGATGGTCAAAGTCACAAAGAGGGGAAAGATTGGCAGATAGGATCCAGGTGTCAGGGGAGCAAGGGGAGTCTTCTGTATGGGCGTCATCCTCGGAAATGTCAGATAGGGCGCGTTCAAGCTCGGAAATTGTGTCCATGGATGGCGGGATAGAGGAGAGGGAAGATGATGAGGAGAAAGAAAGAGGAAACATAAACATGGACTAACGTGCAAAGTGAAATTGCAGGCAGAATAAATCAGTGAAAAGAAGAAAAATCAAAGAACATATTGTGATATGACAGCATGCAAAAGAAGAAATCAAATGAGTGGAAGAGAAAGAGAGGAAAAGAGACACAGCATTAGTCAGTGAAAACACATCACAGTAGGTTAAAAATGCAGTGCAGAGTACAAAGTGTGCCAAAACAGCCTCAACAGGGAGCCACCGAGGGGCTAGAGACGGGGTCAACTCCACAGTGCTGGGGGTGAGGGGGGCTGGGAACAGTGAGGGGAGAAGTGGAGGCATGCGGAACAAAGAAATCTCATAATACTGCTGTCTATCTGCCCCTATGAATACTAGCCTGTATTGCTGAACACATGATTAAGTTAATATGCTGTAGGAGAAAAATGGATAGGGCAAAATTCCCTACAGACAATGAATCAATTGTACATAGACCTGACTGTGACCGTACAAACATAATAAGGCTGCAGACATGTCAAAATAAACTACAGTAAAACAGTCACCCTCATAAAACAGACCCTCATATGATGTACTGATACAAACCTTGGAGTCAGAGTTAAGCTCTAGATGAAGCTCGCGGCCATTTTCTCCTGCGCTGGTGTCTGTGATGTTTATCATTGGAGCTAAAACAAATGAAAAATAGAGAGAAACATTTAGTTGGGATGATTAAGATCAACCATTAGGAATAGTCACGTTTGAAATAGGAGATTTAGGAGGAAGAAGGGGAAATATGTAAAGCGGAAAAAAAAAAAACAGAGCATGTAAAGCAGGATTATTCAACTTAAGTACTATATAGACTTGACTGGATAGTATTTTAGTCTCTTTTTAATTCTGCTTTAGATCTCTCTTGGTCCTGGTTTAATGCTGATATACTCCTTGTTCTAATTGGCTGGTTCTAGTGTAGTTCTTGTTCTTAATTGTGGTTCAACACTGGCTTGGAGCAGTACAAATCGACTACAAAAAGCAATAACATTACTGAAACAGATCTAGTATTGTGGGCATTTGGTGCCACCACAAATTTAGTCTAAGGTTGTGATGGTGGTGCAACTTCCCAGACCACAACCCTTGGAAAAGAGAAGTTGATAGCCCCGGTCTAAAGCATCAGGATACTGCCGTAATACAAAGTCAGCAACAGAGGGCAGTGCAACACAGCCTTCAAACAATAGAAACTACCATTTCAAGTTTATACCTGCAGGCTAAATTACAACCTGAATGATTTCCAAGACTGCTAATCTTATATTTGTATGACAGCGTTTACAACAGACAAAGCAAACAGCTATTGTGTGAAATTCCAATGTCTAACTTCAATATTTGTCATGAATCATTGTGTTAGAGTTCACAGACCTGTTGCATTTCTTTCATCCTAAAAACTGCATTCTTTTACCATGGTATTTTCAGTGTTTCTCTCTCTCCCTCTCTCTGTGTTCGAAAGGAAACATATGCTGCAGCTATTTCCTGTATCTGTTGAGCCACTGAGCTGTTCCTCGGCCAAAAACACACACACATTTTCACATGCCAAATTCTACCTTGTTCCTTTCATTCATTCACCAACAGTGGTTTTGGTGAATTTACCTCCATCGAGACTGCGGCTGATACGTTTAGATGAGGTGCGCTCGAAGTTGGGTGCGGGTCGGTCTATGAGGGAACTCGCCAATCGGGTCTGAGCCTGGGTCCTGCCGCTGTATCGGAACTTGGACCCCAGAGTCAAGAATCTGGCCTTGTTTGGAGGTTCTGGCGCATTTAACCTGAAAGCAGAAGGCAGAGGATGACAAATGTTGTGTTGTAAGTGATGATAACCCCTTTATTCAATATGTGCCAGTGACAAAAGTCCACCTGGAAGTATACAGTACCACAAACTTCAATATAAAAATCTTAAACAATGGCTAATGCTGAAGTCTACAACAATTTAAAAATGTTCAAATGCAAGGAAGATTTGTTATCGCTTCAGACTGGCTGCTTCATGTGTCTTACTGCCTTAAAATGTAATAAACTAAAACAAGTGACAAAAGTCAGAATTCCTTTTGTACAACAGAGATACATTATAGTTACAGCTTTGGCAAAAACAGGAGGCACAAGTATCTCTATGACAACAAGAAGGTGGGCACAAATATTGAATCTCTTCCTCTGACAGGATATTGAAGCTTATTGCCTTTGTCTTTCACTCAGGCAAAGCAGATGGGTAATCTCTGTGTTTCTAGGTACTTTTGGGGTGATACAAAAGTCTTATCAACCTCTTTGTCTCTGCCTTTGCATGTCTAAACGTTTTATTTAGCCCAAATCAAGTTTGATGTGTACCTGAAGAAGCTGTGATTTTCCACACAGACTTTCCAGAGTCGCTTGGCCGATCGATGGTTCTGCAGCTTAAAGCCAACTGTGCTCTCAAACTGCTCCGTCTGGAATTAAAAAATGCATTCAGCAAAACAAAACATGATGCTGTGACGTCAGTGGTGTGAGCACATACCTCCCCCGGTCTGATCTTGATGTAGAAGTTGTTCCTCTTGTATGAAATCTTTAGGATTTTGGGCCATGCAAATCTGTTTATTCTGAGTTTGTCTTTGTAGACCAGGAGACCATTGGCACACACTCCTAACATGATGTCAACACCCTCAGAGTCCTGTGGTGAAAGACAATTGCATCTTATTATAGCGAGGAATTAAAAACTTTTGGATTCTTAAAGCCGCTAGCACTAATAAAGTAAATGTGAACCAAACTACTCAAGTTGGGTGATGGGAGAACAATTCACTACAAAGCTTTTAAGTCCAAGGCCATCTGCTAACAGGGTCATTGATTACAGTAGTGAATACGCAGGAAAAATCTGTGGCACTAATGGAGGATACAATATGTTGATAATGGACTGAGACACGCATCACATGGCACTGCCATGCTATTAGCCCCTCATCGATTGGTCTGTTGCTCCACACAGACACGTTTCAGCACTTGGCCTGTGATCACAAAGCGCGCTCACTGATGCAACACCAGATCATTTCCCTTGGCTTTCAAATGTCTCCCTGAGTAAACAAAGAGCTGCTATTGCCAGGAGACACATATTTGCTTTGTAAAGATCAGGCTCTTAGTCCGTTTCAAATGTAACATGCACAATTTCTTTTTATAAACTAATAATAATTTAAAGCATTTGGTTTCGCTAATAATATTGTGCAGACTAAATGGAGCAGAACAGAAATAGCTTTTCCTCCTGATTTCCCACATGTTCAGAATGCAACTAAAATAGTCAGCCACTTCCTCCTTGGATTCAAAAACAGCTGGAGCATGACTTTAAAGGGGACTCTGCATTTTAAAGTTGCACCCCCCACCCCCCACCCATACCTGTATAATAAATTATCAAATACATTGTGTCAAGGTCTACTCTACAGACACTGCAGCAGAAACACGCCCAAAGCTCATGACCTGCGCTCAGTCCCACTGAGGGAGGCAGCCTGTTCCCATAGCGATGGCCTCCGTGTGTTTGCACAGCTGCCACAGACGCACACATTCATACACACACCAGTGCAGGCCACATCAGAGATGCCGAGGCTAATCCCACGTGTCAACAGGAAACCAGTAAACCAGAGAAAAAAATACCAGTGTTACCTTGGCATGGTGCAGGTCCACGCCGTACATGGACAACTTCTTGGCGTTTTCTAGAAATTGGGCATCGGCTTGAGCAGGTGTCATACCCCTTAGAAGCACAAAGAATTTCTCAATAAGTTGTGGCACTCCTCATTAAAACACCTTTGTTTTGTGTTATGTGTTTCAAAATATTTTTTTCCTTCTATTGGGTTTCATTTGTTTGCAGTCTAATGTATTTTCTGTTGTATTATGTATCCAAATGTTGCTGAGAACAGAAGAGCTGAAATCCTAAAAATCCTAAAACATATAATACTGTGTAATGGCAAAAGTTTAAAATGGCATTTAATATCAGAAAGTTTCAGTTGTTTCATAATATACAATAAGTGATATGACAGCAAGACTGGTATGAACAATACAGACGTTTTGTGTTTGTGGGTTTTATTATCATAATACTAATAATAATGCATTGGATTTATTCAACCCTTTTCACATTTTGCATACTGCATTTACTCCATACTTGGTAGTGGTAAGCTACTACTGTAGCCACAAGTGCCCTGGGGCAAACTGTACGGTGCTAGGAAACTACAAGTCTATAATTTTAGTTTTTAGCTCATAGGCTACATTGAACGTGACATTATAGCGTGAAATAGGGTTTGAGAGAAAGATGGTCAAATTGTCAGAGCAATCTCACAAGACTATAAAATATTCTTGGTTATAGGTAATCACAAAAACCTCTCAAAATGTCACTTATAGACAGCAGCAGAAACACATGAATAGTCTGTATGCACTGACCTGTGGGACTTGTGAAGCTCCAAAATCTTCTCCTCCATTTCTTTGTTCTGATTGGGTGCAAATGTCAGCTGACTCATGTAGTCTAGCGGCTTGGGTTGGTCTGCCTCGTAGTCTCCCAGTTCGGCCTGTAATTTCCAAAACACAGGTTAGGTCACAGATTGTTTGGATAGACACCCACATACAGTACACGGTGCCCCAGAAAAGCACATGCATATCGTACCTGAAGTGTGTAGGACCCCAGCAGAGCGTGCGTGACAAAGGAGCAGGGCAGTTTACCAGACGCCACATCCTCTCGCAGCTGAAGACACAACAGGTACCTGTCGAAAAGAAAGGAGACGACAGGGATTTAGCTTTCACTCCCAAGTCTAAACAAAAAATGAAAACCTCTTTGTAATCCGCTTTGAGCAGCTCCAGTGTTCAACAGTACAATGAAGTGGAGCCAAATTGCCCTCTTTACAATCAGCTTTGTGGGATTCAATGTCTTTCATGTGATTAGAGTTTTATAGTATTTTTGTTTTTGCTGGTGGCACAGTAACTTTGACTCACAAAATTAGTACAGGGTGTATGCATTTAGTACTTCTTTTAAATAAGACTTAATGTAAATTCAAGTAATAGACAAACTGTGTGGTGAAAGATTAAAACCAACTATAATGAATAGTTAAAGTAAATACAATGAAGAGATTTCAAAGTGGGATTCATTTCTTGCGTTTTGGAGCATTTTGAAAGATTTCCTAAAGCTGGGTTATGACTTTATCGCTTTTTGAACTAAACAAAACTCTATTCATCCCATCGGAACTGAATCTTAGGCCAAGATTTCCCATATTTCTATAAAACATGACACAAATGAGGAAGTAAACAGCGCGAAGAAATTACCAAAATTGTGATATTTTTAAACTTTTCAAGGGGACATAGTTTCAGCTAATTTATTATGTCATCTATTAATACTTTTTAGGGAAAAAAAACAAAGATAAAAATATAACATTTTCCATGTTTCAAAAGTCACAAGGAGGGTATTTTTTGTCTCAGGGACATAAACTTTAGTCATTTATTGAAAGTAGTTATTATATTATTATAGTTATTGCCTTTGGACAGTATTGCCATTCTCAATTAAAACTCTAGCTTTCATTTATGGTTTACAACTTAGTGTGTGGGAGGGTGAAGTAGCAGGACATGATAGAATTAAATCCCTGAACGAAAACAAAAGACAACATGGGGTTAAAGAAAATCACCATTGTAAACCTGGCTGGCTGAGAGCTGGTCATCTAAGGTAAATGTCTCCAAATGTGTGCGTGTGTTTGTGTTTCAGATTAAGGAGCTGTCCGCCCCATTAGACTTACATTCCACTCCTAAACGCTGTGCCTCTAGCTAACCACGTGTTGTGTGCGTGCATATGTATAACCACTGTGTGTACTAGTACTGGCCTTAAACAACAGGATGAACCTAGAGGAAGAAAAAACATGATAGAGGTTGGTAATACTGGGATACTAACAAAGAAATCCACTTTGCAAAATTGAAATTCACTTTAGTCTTCAGCGTGTTGTCAGAGAAAACCAATCACAACTCAGTCATCCTAGTTATTCATTTTAGGTGGAGGTAGTGAATGTAATTGAACAGTCAGTAAAATGTTAGCTTTTTAAAGATAATAAACAACCCAACTGACACTCTGTGCACAATTGAGTCAATGGTTTTCTTTAAAAGCATTGGCGTTGCTGCAATGTGGTCTTATGATTCTAGTGCTGTGGTCAATTCAGGATTTCATGCAAAATAACTTTCTGGACAGAAAAAAAGGCAAGTATACTATATTTTCAAAAGTTAGAGACAGAATAAACTCTTAATAAAAACAGGCAAAAAAATAGACAACTATTTACAAATGTGGGCTTTTTGACTGATTATTTGACTAAAGTTTAGTCACTAAACTTCTAAAAACACACAGGTTTTTTTTTTACCACAGTTTGGCTTGCAAGACGTTGAATCAATAATAGAGAAACAATAAAAACATAAACAGTTGGGACTCTTCCTGATCTAAATGGTCACTAACCCTTGCTGCACACAGTGTGAGACCTATGTAAGGCAAGACTTGGAAAGTGCCTAAAACCAATGGGCGGCAGTGGACTGGAGCTGGTGTACA
Source organism: Mugilogobius chulae (assembly GCA_038363315.1). NCBI lineage: Eukaryota > Metazoa > Chordata > Actinopteri > Gobiiformes > Gobiidae > Mugilogobius > Mugilogobius chulae. The sequence goes on along the minus strand of CM076405.1, from coordinate 24,387,914 downwards.
AGACATTTCGCAAGAAACTCGCATGCGTCTCGAACCGCACCGAACCGAACTTGATTGACTTGACCTTAACTTGCATTGTGTACAGGCAAGTTAAAGGGAACCTATTGTGTTTTTTTATATATTTAGTTTGAAACTAGAACAAATGCAGATCAGTAATTTACCTTTGGTTCATTGTAAAACACAAAATTGATCTAAAACAGCATAAAAATAGGAACAGCTCTAATAACTTCCTGTTTAAAACTGAAGAAATGATAAGCCCCACCTCTTCGCTTTTTAACTAAATAACAATAATAACAATAAACACTTTCCAACAATAAATTATTGTTGTTGGTAAGTGGCTATGGGAGAGTTTTTGAACCATATACACTTTGAGTATTATTTTTTTGAAATATACAATACAGACAAGTGGGAGGGGATAGGTGGTAGGTAAGAACGGGGATTTCTGAGCACTTGAGCTCCAGCTAAAGAACAAAACAAGATTACTCAAACATGCATGAATCAATTCAAATATAACTTTGAGTAAACTAATGATAAAGGAAGGCCATCATAACAAGGTTAAAAACTTAGAAAAGGGAATTTGACATTATAGGCCCCCTTTAAGGCACTAGTAATCCAAGATTCTTTTCAAAGATGTGTGAGAGGGCATAAAAATCAAAACTAAAATTGTATATCTTTTGCCCTTGGCTATAGTGTCATTACCTTGTGAGGTCTTCTGTGAGCAGTGAGGGATCGGGAGGGTAGAACTTCACATTGAATGAAAACTGCCAGTTGTTACCTGAAAACAGAGTTACAGATACAGTATTAACACAAAAGCAAACTAAAAGTCAGTCATGTTTACTGCCAGTATTGCTCTTTTTGGTCAGAAGGAGGGGGTCGAGGAAGACTGAGCTGGGTGTGAATGAGGGCAACTAATGCAGAACAGCTTTTAGATGCACTAAGCCTGGTACATGGCTTTTCAAACACACATAAACATGCAGCAGATCAGTCATTACATAACCTTCACCAGGCTAAATAAATGCCCAGTAATCTTTATCATCCATCATATCCATAAAAATACAGACAAACCCAAACATGACACGACATCCTGGGATATACTTAGCACATTCTGCACAATGAAACTAATGAATGAAAAGAATGTCCTTGGGAGCTGACGTCACTTCAAAATCATTTCCTCCTTCGAGGTCACGAACAGACAAGTATTCATTTATGCAAAGAGACGAAAAACAGGAGAATTCCATATGTAAATCTGACTGTGCACTGGACATAAGGCTGGGCATATAAAATGAAATCATGTCAAATTGTCAATTATTTGATGGTGTTTTCTGATTCAAGAACTCCACAGACTTCTGGCGGTGTGGTTTAGAACACAGATTAGAAATAAATATGACTTAGGGGTGTGCCAAAATATCAAAGCATCTACAGTATATATTATGATATTTAATTTGGTGATGCAGTATCGTTATCATAGGCTGCTGTATCGCTACTAACATAACACCATAAACAGTTTTTGTTGTATTTTATTGTAAGACACTGGCTTACAGGGGTGTTGGACTGATGGGGTTAGTGGTACTAGTTTCCCCAAACCCAGGGCAGGAAAGGGCCTCCAAAAGTAATTTTTGCTTGTATGAGCTAGATTGTTTCTCTAGATGTAATTATTAGTGATATTAGAAAGTTCCATCACTCCTTGTAAACGTAACAAATAAAAAGGATTCAATAATGAAAACATAAAATTATGTATTGGGGGCCCATGAGCATAGTTCGTACCTTGGGCCTCAAATTTGGTGCTACGCCCCTGCAAGCTTTCATAAAGCATTTGTTTCCATGAATAAAATAAGTGTGTTTTATATTATGATTGTGCAAGGTTGAGATTCAGTACATAAAAAACTTCTGCTAAAAAAATGTGGGAAATAAAAAGTGATATATTGCAAAATATCATGTGATATATATTGATCAATGCATGTATGGCAATAGTATTGTATTGTGAGCAATTTATCGAGTATCTCATCAAAATTGTTAGTGATTCTTTGATTCCCAGCCCTAGTTTATGTTCATGAAACCATTACCAAAATGCCATTTAATGTTGTTGTTGAAAATGCTAAATAAAAAAAGAGAATAATCAATAAACCTAAACAGAATTTATGTATGTCTAATGAGCAAAGAGTCATGTCATACAATTTAATCACATGTTAACCGTTGCTCCAATCATTACTTGTGTAATCCAAAGCAACTTAATTTGGTTCTGCATGATATGGGAGCCCACTCTGTCCAATTTGCCGAGATAAATCCGAAAAAATGCATTCTTCCTGCATTCATGATAACTTTTCACAGCATACTGTACCACAACATCTTCAAAACATGTTGATTTATGATTTTTCCAATCTAAATCAAGCAAGGCCCAGTAATAGCTTCTCTCAAAGCATGGAGATTGCCTGGTTCTCTTGTCAGTGTTCAGGGCCTGGAGAGTCCCCTGTGGGCACTTCCTGTTTTAAAACAAACATCTATTCTCCCCACAGAGCACAGTAAATCCCCCGACTTCAATGCTCAGGTTTTCATCTTGTATAAGGCGCTGCACTGGTCTATTTGCCTTTGCTCATCACTTCAACAAAGTTATTTAAGAATGTATTAAAGATTTTGGTTTTGGAGCCAACCTTTTCCATTATGCATAAAGTAAACTAAGACTATTCACAATCATTTGACATTTGATGTGCATTTAGTGATCAAATCTTGTATTATTGTATTATGTTATAGATTCCAACTGAGAAAATAACAACTTGACAAAGAATCATTTCACCATAAATTCCACAGCCAACTTTTTTTTGCTGGTTTTTAGGCCTACTTTGTGAGAAACTATTTAGTAAACAGATGATTTGTCTAAACAGCGACAACAAAACGTTGCTAAAACTCCCATGAGTCTTGTCTCCAAAGGTCAGCAGAGGTTAAAGGCGACACGAGTGCTTGTGTTAAACTTTAACCACCACACACGCTGGAAAGGTAGCTGGACTAAATCCAGGGCTTCGGGGCCAAATCCCTGTCTCCTTCGGCTGAATTTAAAGCATGCTTGGACCGAGAGGCTGCATGTAATGGCTCAGGGAGTTTGTAACAGAAAGACACATCCTAGAACTGGGATGTGGAACTAAAAATTGATATAATCAAACTACTGTTAAAAAAAGTGATCAAAAATAAAGCCACATTTTTGTCAAACCAGTGATTAATTTTAGCACTTTTGTGGTTGATACTTTAATGCATTTAACTTGTCCTATAGAGTTGAACCTCAGCAAATACATTTACAATTGTGTGTTAGCACATTTTGAGTGGATTGCAAAAGTATACTGTAAACAGGCAAGAAAAAAAGACAATTTTACAAGGGCTGTAACAAGTTATTGATTAATCATAGCTAAGTGAATATGGAAACATTTATCAAGTAATCTAGTAATCAAATAATCGTTTATTAGTCTAAATACGAGTTTAAAACATGAGCTGTCTGAGAAAACACGCTTTACATTTTACATGTGGTGTTTTTGATAAAAATGCTGCATAAAAATCAAGAATAAAATTCCAGAAGACAGACAGAACAGCTCTCTTCATCATGTGATTTTTGCATTCCAAACAACTAATCAATCAAAGACGTAATTGCTAGACTAATGGATTATCAATGTTGCAGCCCTAAATAATACTTTCTTGTATTTACCCATTTTCCAACATTCAGATGAAGTCAGACTAACTTTGAAATATTCTGTTTTCAATGTATGTATGGTTTAATCAAGTATTATATTGCTATAACCATCTGAATGATCATCTACGCTAAAAAGCAGACACACATGACATTCTGTAAACACATGGACAAACATACAGTCCATGTGCACAGTTAGTTACATTCCACTGATCCTAAAACCACAGGCTCAGACACAGACGGCCACAAAACACAGGCATGCACGCTTTAAAACACCATCCAACACTTAGAAAACCTATAGATTCAGCTCACACCCAAACTCTCACTCTCTTCAAAATAACACTTTATGAGCTGGACTGACGTGACTTTTTATAGGCCTTAAAACCTTTAATTTGGGTGGATGTGTGTGAAACGATAAATATACTGTAACTAAAGCAGGCATGGCCAAACTGCGGCCCGGCAACAAAATGTGGACCAATTTATGCTAAAATTATTCCAAATTCCAAAAAAGTAGTATTGTCGAACTTTACATTTCTGCAATGATATTCTAAATAACAACTATTTGACTATCTGCAGCCTTTCTGTGAAAAAATGGTGAGGATGCCACTGAGTTAAAGCTATGAAAAGTAAATTCTTGTTGTAGAATATTGTAAATAGTAAAGCTTGGATATTCTGAAGTATTTGAACATCTACTTAAACATCATGAAAAAACAACACAATTAAAAGGTGCCTCTTGTAACTTTTTTTCTGCTTGAAATCCAGCACTACATGTGTCTATGCAAAATTACAGTACAAAAATAACCTGCCTGAAATGTTGCATAGTATTGTATTAAAGCCTACAGTATTAAAGGATGTATTCATCTACAGGTGTTTTTTATTTTAATTGCTAAAACATTATCTTGAAAAAACAAATTTCTACTTGTGAGTGGGCACACCTCTCCACAGATCTGACCTGTAACTTTCTCTAATGGAGACTCTTGTTTTCTTCCTTCAAAATGGAGATGTTTAGTGCCAAACTTTGAAACATTTCAGGCAAGGCAATCTCTATACGGACAAGCATGTAGCCTATCAAAAAGTTACATAGTGCACCTTTAAAAATTTGTTTTCCAGCCATCACAAAATTTAAAAAACAGGCGTGATTTGCGTGAATATGTCACTCTACTTTACTACATATAGTAATAAAAATATGCTATCAAATTTATGACAGGCTTATGAAATGAAGCTTGGAAGAATCCCCCAAAAAATTGAAAAAAGTAGTATTAATAATCACAAAAACTTTTTGGGTTGCTTCTCAGTTGCTGCACATTGCCAGGGAACAATAGTTTAGGTGTGGCAACTGGAGCCAAATTTCGTTTAGCAACACTTGATAAAAAGATCAATAAATAATGCAAGAGCCCGATCACTATCTGGTAACCTTTGGCTCGCTTCCACCACTGGCACAACTGTTATCAGCAAGTGTCATATAACCAACTCCATTTTGTCACGTTTTTAAACCTTGGTAACGTAATCCCAGATGAGTGAAACTTAAAACTTACTGCGGATCTGTCGTTTGATTTCTTTAGTAGGGTCCAGCCAACACTGAAAGAGAAAAACAAAGAGATTACAAGTTGAATATGGAAACCGGCTTTACTGGTTGTTTGTTAGAATAATGGACGATACCTTTTGGTCATGGGAGTCTTTGTATGTGAGACCAAAGTAATCCTTCTCCACCAGATTGAGGTGCTCACAGACTTTGAAGAATAAGAATTGGCCTTTAGCTCGTTTCTGAAAAATAAAATGAAAGGAGTGTTACATAAATAATGTAATTTTAAAAGAAAAGGGCTGTCTACTACTGCAACACTGTATAAAAAATAGAAATAGGACAACATCTCGTGAGAAACAGTTGCCACAAGACAGTGCACACATGCAGAAAACAATCTTATTATTTACCTTTACTGTGCCAGGCAAAACATTAAGCACAAATTCTTATTTACAATGTTGGCCTGGTGTATTTGGCTTGGGCACACTCAAACAAGATGGCTAGCTATAAATTATAAAGTTGTGGTATCAAATATTAGCACAAAAAGCAAAACCTCGCACTTTTCCTAAGTCATGTTTTGTTCATTTATAAAGCTATACTTTCATAGTAAAGATAAATATAAAGTTGTAACCTCTTGTTTAAAGTCAAATCAACTATTTTGAGATGAATAAGAGTAAACATACAAAAATACAAAATAACCAGGCATTTAAGAAAATTAATTGTCAATAGACTTTACCTGTTTTTTCATTTATTTAATCATTACATGTTCCTCATTTCAATTAGCTGCTTTCAGTTTTTGAAGAGGCATCATCAAAACCCCAAATATGACCAAACTAGTGTCGTTCAGGCTCTAACTGCAAACTTCACTGCATCTTACATCAACCAATGAAAAATCAGACAGAAATTGTTCACTTGTAACTAGAGTCAATCAGACATTGCAGACCAAAACTATAAAGTCTCAGCTTCCAGACAAATGCTCCCTAAGTATTTAGAAACATATTCAATTTGAACTGGAGAGGCCATTTTCAAAAATACAGGCAGATGCTTAAAGGGTTTAATAAAATACATTTTAAATTGACACTGGGCAGCTTTCTAGAGGTGAAAAATCAGCTACATGAGTCAATAAATACAGTGTAGGTTAAATTCATACTTTGGAACATTTTTAATGAGGATAATAATGCTTTATACCATAATGTAAAAAAAATAAAACCAGAGGAATACCTTTTCCATGGAAAGTTACAAGGGGGAGACCCTCCACCAGAACAAATGTTGTGTCTGTTTAAAGTAAAGATCCAGATTTTTATTGTCATGTTAGTGCAACAAAGCCATCACATGGTTTCATTTTAGTCCATTTTTGGTCAAAAAGTTACACTGTGAACTTTTAAAAGCTGGATTCAATTGGATTATTTTTGTATAGATTATTTATTCAAAAATCTTGTCTCATCATATCATCCAAATTGTGTTTTGTTCCAACTCAATAAAAAATAATTGGTCCTTGGAAGATAAAAGTTGGAAATTTTCGTAATCACGTCAGCTTTGTTCTTTTTACATTTGTCACTTTTCATTTCTAAAACGCATTACTTCAAAAACCAGATGGAAGCCTCGTCTGCAAATTACGACCATGACATTTACCACACATTCATTTTTGAAAAAATGGAAATATTCAGAAAACAATGGCCCACAGAGGAACGAAAGGTCAGACAGAAACGAGGGAATGAAAAAGAAAGAGAGAAACGGTCACATATTTGTTCCTTTTCCTCAGAGGCACAAACAGACTGGCTTCAAATGTTATGCAAAAAAAAGAGATGAAAGCATGCATTTTCTACTGTCCTGCTGGGACTCTGGAAACATCTGTGGTATTTTCCTATACTTGGTCAGATGCACAGGCAAACATACAGAGAATCAGAGAAATTTTAAACTTTGGACGGTTCAAAAATGTGACCTTTCACTGTCTGTGTCATCGGGTTTGATTTCACCACTTACAGTTTGACAGTGTTGCAAAAAACACGTTTTGTATGAGAACCTGAAAGGGTCAGATCATGTGTCTTTAGGCACACATACAACTAATATTTACTTTTACTTTTATCAATTAGTTGCTTGATTTGCAAAAGACCTGTGAAGATTTGTTCTTATTTATTTTATTTTTTACTTTACATTACTTTACTTTACATTACTTTACTTATTAGGGTTACACAATTGATCAAAATTGAAAGTGAAATTAGCAAATCAAAAAGACTGCAATTTTGAAGCACTACAGTATGTAGCTTACGTGTTTATTTTATAGATTTGTCTGTTAACTGATATATATTAAAACCTGAACTCAGAACATAATTCTATTACTAAAATTTAAATTACAATATTTGTTCCTAATTTTGCAACTCAAGTCAGTATGGAGTATATTTAGATATACGAGTTCATGTGTGTTTTTGTTGCTGTACAGTCCAAATAATGATAAATTGATTACTATTTTAGCTTTGAATAATCCATTAGATGCATTGGCTCTGTGTACTGAACCTCAATTGGCTTGTTTATGTTCAAAATAGTTAACTTCTGTACATACAAGCCTTTCCTATTTAGTTCATTTCTATGCGGTTTTCCTACACCAGCTTAAAACGATAACTACACAGAAGATCAGTCAGTGAGTTGTGAATGTTACAGAAAACACGTTAAAACTTCACAAATCCGAAGAATATTTCACCAAAGGACACTAGTGTGTTTAAAAAGAGACGTGTTTGTATCTAAATGCTAATGCTAACAGGAAATGCTTGTATGTACAGAAGTTAGCTATTTTGAACAAAAACAAGCCAACCAATTAATCACTTCAGCCCTATATTAATAATTGATTAAAGGCAAATTTAAGATTATTTGTGTGACTGCTTAAAACTTGGTGAGATTTTAAGCATAGTAAGCATGTTATGAGGTTATGCCCCTTATCTGGACTTTAGTTTAGCGTCAAATTAACAGTGTTTAAATGTGAATACTACTCTATTGTGTGTAGGTTGTTAATTCCAATAAACCGTGTGATGCTTAAATCCTGCTGTAACCAATACTAATGAAATTCTTAGAAAAAAAGATTTAGGAGGACCATGTGACAAGCCAAGCCTCCCCTTTGAACAAGTCATAAACAACTAATGAGGCAGATGTTCATATAAAAGTTTTCAGATTTAAAGGGAACAGATTGAAGAATTGACATGAGCAAGAGAGTCTGCTGGCCAAAACAAAAAATGTAATCTCTGGAATGCATTGTGCACCTCTCCCTCACGACCCAACTATGCCAGCGCGGCGGAGGGTTGGATGGACGTGTATGAGTCCAGGACAATAGTGGTTAGCTGCTGCATCAGCGTTATCTGCTGACAGACAAAGCAGCTACTGTTCAAACTGCCACAGACACATGGGCACACACACCGATGGAGCTGGCATCTACTGTAGCTTAGACTCTGTCACCACAGGAGCCACTACCATGACTCTTCTGACCACAGAATCAGACCACCGTCTCAGCTACAGCGAACATATTATAAACCTTTGATTTATAACAGGCCTATTCAACTTAAGGTCTGGGTGCCAAATCGGACCTCCAAAAATTTTATCCAGTCTTCCAATCACATTCCTAATATTTCAAAAATATGTTTTTTCTTGTTTGTAGGTTTAGTTCTGGGTTAAATTAAATTTCTTAATGTATCAGTTATGTGTTTGTAGTAGGCTATAGTTATCTTTATTTATAGCTTTACTCCCTGAAAATAAGATTAGAGAGAAAATGTTGTATTTTTTAGAAAAACAATCTCCTTTGCGCTTGTTGTTTTAGCAAAACGTGTTTGAAAATAGTTAAAATATGGTCAAATATAGATAAACATGATATAATTTAAGCATTTGTTCTCTCAACATCCAATTTATACAGTCCTGATATAATTTTAATTCTGCTCTAGATCTGGTTTAATGTCGTTTAACGCTGATTTGGACATTTTGTAGAGCGAAGAAATTCACTGCAGAATTCGTTATTATCACTGGTGCAACCGCTTATCAAAAGCAGTGACATATTGTAAAACTACCTGGCACCGAAGCCATGGTCCTTGGTCAAATCTGGCCCTCTGGAAAATTAAGCTGAATAGCCCTGATTTATAATAGTTACAAGCTAAAGCGAGTGAACCAGGTCAACCAGGTCAAGCTATGTCATGTCCCATTGTGCTGTAAAGTACTCTCTGTCAAGTCACAGTAAATTTGATTATGTAAATACAGAAATGTCTTGCGCGAGTAGAGTTAAGCTAAAACTTTAATTATTTTGTTGACTACAGGGGGCTTAGTTGACATTAGCTGAGATATTTATTTACTCCAGTGTTTCCCCAACCACCCACCCTGCTGCTTGTCACAATATTTTTGTCACTTGAGAACTTTAGTTTTGTGTGATAGATGTTCTAAAATATGCTTAAAATATATTTCACAGCACTATAACTGCATTAACAGCCACCAATTACTAGTAATTATAAATCAGCATTTTTATAGGCCTATGTTTTTCCAACAGCACATGTACGCTGCCAAACCAGTCACACAAAACCACTAAACCCAAGGTAAATACTGTGTTTTACTGTAACTGATAATGAATTTTAGTTTGTTCTTAGTTGTAACTTGCACTTATACTTTTACTACTTTTATTGGAATAAAAGTAATTCTGATTCCTAATTGTCACACTAGAGTCATGTATTCATATCACGTGCAGTCATCAAGATTGTATTTTGTTGATCCAATTCAAAAAATAGTTTTGTAAATGTGTTTTGATTCCACAAAGTACGTTGTATATTAAAATATTTGCTTTTAGTTCTTTCTACACTTGTAGTACATATTCTTATGTTTACATCATTCAAATTTGTCTAAGCATTTAAATGTTTTGTAATAAATGAGCTACTGTGTCCAAGTAATATCAAAACAATCCCACCAAAACAGCACCCAACCAACAACTCAAAAGTTTAACATATGAAAGCAGGTATGTGTATTTGTAATGACAAAAACATGCTCTGTAGTAAATTCCTGCTGGTGTTACCTCCAACCTGTGACACCAGTGTGAAGACCATGTGATGTGGGGAGGTCTCGTTTGCATGTGAGAGAAGGGGGGTCTATAATGGCCACGTGCTTGTTCGGCAGCAGCAGGCGCAGGCTTTTAATCTAGTGAGACCCCTGTAATCTGCCACGTTTGTGTGTATGTGGTGGGCACCAGACAGGCCCCTGCAGCGTGCATTTATCCCCCCTTAAACTACGCCCAAATGCCACTGTTCCAGATCCTGCCTGTGCCATCTCTGCACTTTGAGTCAGAAAGTTAAATAGCTCCACCGCAAACAAACACATGGGTATTAGCCATTACATCATTGACAGAAGGAGTTACGTATTGCCTACATGACCCGCCAAAGTGCATCAGACAAAATCACTTATCATGGTCTAAAGATCTGAAGACATTGAGCTCACTGATTTATTTTAAAACATCAACTAGCTCAAATGATCCTGCAGCTGCTGGTCGCCATGGAGAGGGTATAAATTGCATTAGTCGACTAATTACTTAGTTTAGATTAGAAGAAGTAGCAAAAGGAGAAGACGCGGTGTGAGACAGCTGAGGATTTGGGAGTGAACTGAGAGCTTAATCTGCCTTCTACACTGTTTCAAAGTAGTTTTCTGTGAAAAAATGTTTTTGTATAAAATCTAGTGTCGTTTGTGGTTTTGTGAGAGCAGTCTGGGTCAGACCACAATAAGATACAAAAAAGTCTTGAGAGCTTTTGCCACTTTGACAGCACGGTTTCTGACTACCAAGATTCTATTTTGATAACCACAGAGCAAATATGTTGAGCATAGAAGATACCTGTATTGTGCCAATAATAGTCAATGAACAGCTATGTAATATAAAAAAGTCAATAGGTCTAGACAATAATAATATTCACCAGATTTTTAAAAAACTGCAAAATTGCCTTTTAGATATTGTATACATAAAATATAATGTTATTAATAAGCTTAACTGGCTTTTGCCCACCAGGCATCATCACATTTTAGAAAGAGAGCATAACATATTCAATAAATACAAAGGTAGTAAGATTATACTGTGGTATATTTGGTAACAAGCAGGTAGTGAAACACACCCACCACAACCAGAAATTAACCATACATTGTGCACATTTAAGCCAAGCCAAATGCTATTAAACTACAGTACATATTAAACGTCTTCCATCTCAACAAAAATGCATTTTCTGCTACATTTGATGACACATTTGTCTCAGTGTATAGCCCGCCTAAAATTGCCATTACATTTGCCAAACTTGTTCAGAATAAGTTTAAAATAATCGCAATTGCACAAGTTTCGGTTGCCTTACCTCCACTTCGCAGGTAAAGTCAGTCCCATCCAGCAGGGTCACATGACACACCACCAGCTTCATCTTGTTCTTCCGCACAAGTTTTAGGGGCGACTGGAAGAGTGAGGTCTGGGTGTCTCCTTTCTCCCCTTCAGCAGGAGCCTTGGTTGTCTCCTTCACTTGCTCCTTCTGCTCCTCCTGGGACTTCTCTCCGTCTGGGACAGCTTTCGTCTCCTCCTCTGCACTCTTGTCCTCGTCTACCTTCTCTTCTTTCACAGGCTGATGGAAAAAAAGCAACCACAATGCAACAATTAAAACGTTACACACTGCAGACCTTCGGGGTAAACATATAATCAAGTCTGTGACATAATAAAACAGTCGCAAGTGGAGTTAGAGATGCTGGTGTCCCTTACAGTTCTTTTCGTCTGGAGCTAAATTGATTCTACTAAAACAAAATAAACGTATTACAAAATAAAGGCGTTTCTTCTAGATTTTTGGACGACAGGCTACAGTGGTGATGTCAGTGGGCGGGTCTGGGTGGTCGAAAGTATGTTCACTGGACTGTCTGAGAGAATGGCTCTCTATGTTCCACCAGACAAACTCCAATGTGGAGGGCTTACAATTCAACCTGCCGTTACTGCTGGAATTTATCTGCTTCTGATGATGAACTAGAGAGCTTTTATTCCTGTGTAATAAAGTAAAGTAATGGAAATTTTGAGAAATTCACAACAATTTTTATATTTGGACAGCTTGTGGTGTTGTAAATGTGTCAGACAAACATTTAAATAATACATTTAATAGCATTTATTTATAAAATTCTTTTATGATTTCTGAACAAAGACAGTGCAAGTCATTTGTCATGCACCAATGCATTTTGTATCTTTTATCTTGACAAAACCAAAGACTAATTCAGGGTTTGTACAGATTTTAACTTATGATTTTCCTTTTCAATGACTTTTCAATGACTTTTTCAAAACAACAAACATTTCCATAACCTTATAATCAAGACATCAAAAGATCGAATCGAAATTATTTGAAAACCAATCCTTTGTCAGTAAAATGTGTGATTTGGAGCAAAAGTCAAAGACTGAGGCAGAATATCAATTTACAATTTCAAACAAATCGAATATATGAGACATTTTAAAAGTTTTTGTTCACGTTCATAAAAGCCATTTTTCTTTTGTTTTTGAAAAACTAAATTAAATCTAAAATCAAGATTGAACAATATGAGGGAAAAAAAGTGATATTTTTTCTCAGATCGCCCAGCCTTTGTTTTCAGTAACTAGTTAATTAAATAAAATGCAATAATATTGTTTCAAACCATTTAGTTTCCACACAATTATAAAATTAGTCTTTTTAGTTTTGAGCAAATGTGCAAAAGGTCAAAATGTTCTGTTGCTAAATCATAGATTTAATAAAGTCACTGTAACACATCCAACACTTTTCTCTGTCTTCGCTAAACACGAGCAGAATTGTGTTGTAGTAAACTATCTTCCATTTTTTAACTCAAATTTCCCCAGACTTTTGCAAAACCCGTACAATTTTAAAACTTTTCCAAGACCTGGAAATTAGATTTAGGTTATTTCAACTTTCTATTAGTTAAAACATTTTTGATAAAATCATCAATTTAAGATAATACTTCAAAATTGTTCTGGCAAAGATACAAAATTTCATAAACTTTAAATTTCAAAAGTTTACAGAAGTGAAATGCCTAAAAGGGGACCTATTATGTAAAAGTTTTTAACCATGTTATACCAGTGTTATCTCAACATTAATTAATTCAACACTCATTAATTTACCCAAAGTTGTATTTGGATTGATTCCTGCATGATTGAGTAATCTTTTTTATTTTATTGTTCTGCAGTTGATGCTCCAGTGCTCAATACATCTCTGTCTTCACCTACCACTTGTCTGTATTTCCTTGCAATTACTAAAAAATTAGAAAGGCAAGTAAAACATGTAGGGTTCGAATCTGTCACGTAGACACATTGAAACAACAAAAAATAGTATGTTTTCTATCTATGGCTTAATAAAGTTACATTTTACAATGAACAGTTATCAGTTCTGCAGTTTTGAACAGGAAGTCAATGAACCTGTTCAAAATGTGAATTATTTATTAGCATATGCCATAGTATTTTCCTAAATATCCACATACCATGCTAATATTCATAAACTACCAAGAGTTAATACCTCAGTTTCCTCTTTGACATCAGCTTTCGGTTCCTCTTCCTTTTCCTTAACTTGCTGTATCTTCTCTGTCTCCTTCTTGTCCTCCTCCTCTTCTACCTCTTCTGCGTGTCCGTTCACTTCTGGGGGCGCCCCCTCCTTCTGCTCGTTCTCCTTCCCGACAGGCTCGTCTGATGGCGGGACGTCTTTAGTGGGTGAGGTCTGCAAAACGCACCAGGTAAGCATAAACTATAAAATGTGTCTTTCCGCAGATGACACACAAATACAGTGGTGTACATACAAGGTTTTGGGACTTCTGCTTCTTGAGCCATGTCGGCAGGTACCGGGAGATCCCTTTGCCCTCCTTCTCCTTCTTGTCCCCCTCGGCGATGACGACTTCCTTGGTCTCCTCGGTCGCCTTCTCTGATTGGTCGGGCTCGGCTGCTGACTCCTCCGCTTTCTCCTTCACCTCCGTCTCAGTGCCCGCTTCTGTCGTCATGGCAACACGTCAACCTGCACAGTGACGACAGGGTCTATTAAAACTTGTGTAATGTGAAGCGAACATCGGCAGTAAAGGATAGCATAAGGTTAAGAATAGAAATGGGTGGTTTAAAATAGATTTGGCTAGAATTTCAGAAAGATGGGGAAAAAAAATCTCACAGCTTCACTGACATAGGCACACACACATGCATTATTAAACACCTGCAACTTGAATTTTAGCCTGCAGTATCTTTTATAAATGAGCCATGTGGTCTTTTTTCATTTCTAAAAGTGGGTCAAAATCAGCGAATACAGTATTTATATTACAAGAAAGTATAGATTACAATTTTCAAGGTCACGTATCTGATATCTGAAGCCAATTTATTGTCTTTTCATTGGCTACAGTGACATTATGCTTTGTACACAAAAAAAACTTTTAGTGGAGCTGAGCAATCTGTAGGGGAAAAAAAAGATTGCTTTATTTTTTACTTTGTGGTGATTTAATCATCTTGATTTTTGATTTTCTTCCAGCTTATTTAAAACAAAGATGCCATTTAAAGTTGGGACAAAATTAGGTCTTTATAAAATAAGCACAATTTAACTTATCGATGCAATTTGCTTTTACTCCTTATGTCTTATTTCTTTTATTATTAGTGTTTTAGTCTCTGCAGAGTCTCCACAGTATGGGTTTACATTGCTCTTGTTAAAAAAAATGTAAGATCAAACAGAAATCAGAAAATTTAGCCACAATTCGAAACTAAGTAAAATTGAGTAAATTAAGTAAAACTAAGTAAAATTAGCACTCGCAAATATATCAAATATAAATATATTTCACATGTAGGGCTGT
Source organism: Mugilogobius chulae (assembly GCA_038363315.1). Lineage (NCBI taxonomy): Eukaryota > Metazoa > Chordata > Actinopteri > Gobiiformes > Gobiidae > Mugilogobius > Mugilogobius chulae. The sequence goes on along the minus strand of CM076405.1, from coordinate 24,372,909 downwards.
GTGATATTCTGGATATTTTTCTGGCATATCTTGATGACAATATTCGGACAATATTTTATCAATCCAACTGGAATGTGTTAAAATGTGTACTGAAAAGTTTTTAGTTGATGTCAATAGGGCTTTGTGATCTAAGAAAAAATATAATCACATTTTTTTTTTTCTCATATTGATCGATCTCAATTTTCGATCCAATTTTGCTTAACCTTTTCAAAACCAAATGAAAAATGTCATTCATGAACCTAAACAAAACAAAAACTTTATATATCCTTTTTTTAAAACTATAAATCAATATTCTACCTCAAAGTTTGACTTTTGCTCCACACTACACATTTTTATTGATAAAGATTGGTTTTCGATCTTTCGATTCAAAACTCACCACATAATTGATGATATGGTTCGATTAGATCTCAATCTCTTGATTTTTTGATTAATGGACCAGCCCTAGATGTCAATAGGTTGCGTTCACTTTGTAGAATTTGAAGAACCATTCATTTTTTGTATTACAATTACTTGTTCCTACCGTATATAATGTATTTTGCCAGACACGTGTGAAATCAATCACAAAATTGCAAAATATGACTTTTGTGGCCTTAGATGAAAGTTTACAGCATCACTAATTAGCTTTTGTTGTAGCGTTTTTCTATGCACGATATATTTTTTGGATATCTTGAAAACAATATTCATAAGATTATCTAAAATTCAAGCTATTGCACAGCCTTATAAACATGATATACAATATCAGTGTAAGGCATTTTCACTTGGCACCTCTATGCAAGTAAGTTAATAGAAACATTAACATCAACAACAACAGTATGAAAATCGTTTGAATATTCTTCAAAGCTAGGAAATCTGTATTTTACATCTGCATGTGCATGACCTCACAATCTAACAGCCTTTCCATTAGCTTTCCCCTTACACCGTAAACAAAAGACACATGACTTTGGGACATTGTGATGTAATCCTGCCGGAGCCATAGAGCTGGTTGTAAACGCAGACACACACACATTCCTACACAAAGACACCGCTGGACGAGGAGGAGGAGGGGGAAATCCAAATGACTCAATTCTGAATATGCAAGTTTCTACCCTGCGGCTGTGGTCAAGCGCGCACTCTTCAACCCAAATATGTGTGGCAGGGCTGTAGTGCCCTTCGAGACCGTGATGCTGAGTCTATGATAGTGTGTGACAAGCATGACATTAGACTCAAGGGCACGTCGAGGTCAATACGTGTGTACCTGCTCTGACTGTATCACACTGCTGCGCTTATTCAAAGTCAGAAAACGCACTGCTTCTCTTCAACCTGCTTTCGTCACATGTATCCTTTCATCCTCTCATTCCATTATTTGGTCTGTCGCTTGTATTTTACTCCTGGTCCTTTGGCTTTCGCCCCTTTCCGCACCGCCGCTTTCAATTAAGTGGACACACATGCAACTCTTCCAGCCTGAGGTACAATGTAGGTGTGTGGAGTCGGAAGAGGAGGGGGTCAGGTGTAAAAATAGACCAGATCTTCTTACGTATGATGGGCTAATGATGCCATGGGAGAGGAGAGAGGTGGATGACAAGAGGTGTGGATGAAGGGGGGCAGAGTGAGAAAAAAAAGTCTATAATGTAGTATTCAAACTATGTCAAAGCACTTGGTTAATCATACAAGTTTATAGTTAGTAAGGTATTTCTGCACTGATGCCGCTTCACATTTTAATAGAATAAAATGTTATATTGATCTAAAACCACCTTTCAACTGCCCTCTTGGACATGTCAACATAAATAAAGCTCATCACGACAAACCGCGGCACTCCTGGGTCATGCTGACAACCCTGGTTAGGAGAAAACCATAGTCTTTCCGATCGATTAGTCGAATAAAAAGGGGGCACGAAAGCTTTCAAAACGATGTGCCTCTCAAACTGCATTTAAAACAAGAATAGACAAGAAAGAGACCAACTCATCAACTAAAAAAACTAAACAATTACAGCCCTGTTTATAGATGACAAAACCCAACACACATATAGTATTAGGCATTATTTTGTACTGACATTAGAACTCTAGTCGACCAAAGAAATTCTTGTCTCATCGACGATTAATTGACTAAAACGTGGGGTGAGACGAAAACTGTCAAACCAAAAAATTGCTTTTTCTCCTGAACATTTATCTCACTCTAATAGTTCTTGAAAAGTAAATATGTTGGAGTTTATGCAAAAACTATTCTGTATGCAAAAAGCAATAGGCAACTATATTGAGCAATTAATCAAATTTCAATTACGATTATTGCTGTAATCGTGTTTTGTGTAATCGAGAAATCATGATTATTGACAGTTACTTATAAGCCACTCTACTCTGTCACATAATTCATTTTATCTCTTCATTTAAGGCAGTGGTTCCCAACCTTTTTAGTCTCGAGTACCCCCTAATCATGATCTCACACACGGAGTACCCCCAGTGACATGTGTTTTTAGGGATATTAAATATTTACTCCTATATTTTCATGTATAACTCTTGCATTTTATTGTTTTAATGTATTTCATGTCAAACAGCTGCCTCTTAATATGTAAAATGTGCTGCAAATAGCATTGTTCACATTACATTACTTGCAATTCTACCTTTCTTTTAAATCTGCAATCATCCCAAGGACCCCCTGGCAGATGGTCGCGTACCCCCTGGGGTCCACGTACCCCTGGTTGGGAAACATTGATTTAAGGGACACTAAACAATCTCTCATTTCAATCATTATTTAATCATAATTATTATTTTCATAATAATCAAGCAGCCTTAGGTAACTATGTATAATGTAAAGAGCCATAAAAACCCAATGGTTTCAGCTAACCCACTTCATTTTTCTGCTGTTTAATACAAATTCTTATAATGTAAATAAGATAATTAGTGAACTAAAACTCCATCGACTTAATCACTAAATACCTGCAGCTCTAAAGTTAATAAACAATAATATACATTTCTGTGCTATCAATACTTACAAAATCTAAAAAAATACTACTGGCTATTCATTCTTGACAACCCTTGTTCAGCTGATTTGTCGAACATACACCTGCATCTGTTAAGCTCTAAAACCAAACAAAGCTATAAATGCTGCTGGTGCTGTTCCCCTCTCTCTTTCGGGTACTCCAGAGACACTGTGGTTCCCTGTTCGTGTGAGAGCTGGCATCAGACTAGAGCTTTTTACAACATGTTTGTCACGGCTGCTTTAAAAATGGCTCTTTGGCTCTGGGGACTTTGTGGTACCTCAGACACTCTTTTCTCTCACTCTCTCCTCCTTTTTCCTCTTCAGTTCATCCTCCTCTTCATTTGCCCGCGGTGCCCCTTTTCTCTCCTCTCCAAACTCATCCTCCCCTCACTCTTTCCAAATTGCTTTCTTCCGGGCCTCTTTTCAAACCCCTCCAATCACCCGCTGGAATGATCAGTCCAAAGATCCCTCCTCTTTCTCTGCTCTTCCCACAGTCTGGATGGACAATGACAGGCACGATATTGCATATACTAAGACCCAAAGAGTTTGATGTAGCTTTTCTATTTTAACATCTAAAGAATATAGTTTCTTGTCACTATATTCTAGTGCACTGCCTATAATGCTCTACAAATGTTTCTCAAACTATGTTATGTTTACCACTGGTAGTAGGCTCTTTGCTGAATACTTATTTATTGCATTGATAAATTCATTCCTTTTTTATTCTCCTTTGAGATCTGCCTTATCTGTGGTTCATTCTTGTTTTAGAGATGATTTTGTCTAATTTTCAGGCTTTATGAGCTCTAATTTAGGACTGGGAAAGTTTGAATTTAGAAGAGGTAGGAGAGGCGACCATTCTCGGTTAGAAAACATGTTTTACTCTTGCAGTCTTGTGCAATACAAACTGCTGTAATCAAGTAAATGCAATACAAGTTGTGAGAAAACCAAAAACATCTACGAAGACAAGAAGGTGGCGGATCCAGCAACAGAAAAGTTACATACAACAGTGCACCTTTAAGCTCTGTCTGAATCAAAAGCTACACAGAAAAGTGTTTCCTTTGCTCTACAGGGAAATATGAACAGCAAATTCCAAAAGCCTTTCTCACTTTTCTAAAGTTTTGAACCATCAACAAACATTGTGCAAAATTATTTTGATACATCAATTATTATAACGTTTCTACACAGCTTTATCACTTGGCTTATATTGAAAACAAGAGACAACAACTTAAAAAAGTCTTACCTACAGGCAGTGCTTTCTTCCCTTTAAACTTTCTCTCACTTTCTACTTGTTCAGACTTGCTTTTGCCTCCAATGAAGACTTCTCTCTTTCAGATTCACATCCGCTTCCCACCTCTCAGCAAAAATTTGCCCTACAAAATGTCATTGTAATTTTTTTTTCCTTCTCCATCCTCCTCCTCCTCTGCCTGATCCTTGCCGTGCGACCGCTCTTCCACCCCACGGGACCAAAGCTGCGAGAAACCAGGACAGGGAATGAGAGACAACGGAAGCAGGGGGAGGAGAACATGGAAGGGAAAGAGCAAACTGTGCAAAAACAAGACCAAGAAGGGAACCCTCAAATATTGACAGGACAATGAGATGTTTGTACAAAAACACAGCTTTGAGACTCACATAATGTTCTCACCTAAACTTTTCTTTTCGATTGTGGAATATGCAGCATAAAATGGGAGTGAAGAGAGGGTGAAGGCATTAAGCAAATCAAGCCAGGGCTCAATCTCACAAAGCAAATGCTAGAACAGACCTTAGCGTGCTTGTTTCTATCAACCTGCAGACCCAAAAATAAACTTAAAATACTGGTTCTTACTCCGTTACTTTAAAGTGTGGCTAAACACGCAGTCAGAGACTTACTCCTCCCAAAACTGAACCTTAAACAGGCTCGCAAAATATTGACTACGAGCTTGCTAGTGATGTGAGTTTTGTGTGGGAGCAATCCGGACATGAGGAGAAGTTCACAGCTCTGAGGCTGTGCAGGTCTAGCTGCTTACTTGCAGATTATTTGCAGACATATGAATGAAGTCTTTGCTTTAGCCTACATAAGCACATGAGCGATGTGAACATGAGAATTTTCTAAAATTGAAAATGAGAAAAATGAAACACTATAACGAGGTTTGAACCTGTGCACCTTTACACATAGCACCACACACTGATCTAGCTGAGCCAAATGATTTGCAGCAGGCAACCCCTTTCCAGCTTGCCTTACCAGCAGTGTTAGAATGACTAGTTATATATCCAACCAGGGTGGCTCTTTTCTAGCGTCAACTCAAGGTTGAGGTTTTTGCACACACAACTGCAAAATGAGCGAGTTGGAACCAAATTGTTTCATAAAGGCCCGGAAACAGTAGATATTTTCATCTTGACCCCATATAAACAGTTTGACAGTGAAAAAAAGTTGATTCTGCTTTAGTTTATCTTTAAAATCAAACACCAAACACCATTTACCGATTTCAAAACCATAATGACGATTGAACCAAGAAAAAATACACTTTGTCAAACATAACCTATCCTTAGAGTTCATTTTTGCCAAATTAAGACTGGAGGATACTTTGTAAGATGTAAAAAAAATAAGTCCCAAATTTCAGATTTAAAAAATAGACCAAACTACTACAGCGCAAAGAAAGCTACCGTAATTTCTGGACTATAAGCTGCTACTTTTTTTTTATGAACTTTAAACTCTGCAGCTTTTAGTACAATGCCACAAAATTATAGATTCTCATAGACTTATTAATAACAAGTGCGGCCTATGTATGTACTTTATCATTTTTTAATTTAAATCTAGTTGGTGCGGCTTATATTCAGGTGTGCTCAATAGTGCGAAAATTACGGTATATAATTTTTTTTTAATTTCTGCTAAATGAAAGTGAGAACTGTTTTTTGACAAAGCTACATTTTTACAACCGACATCAAGGTTTTTATGAAGTGTTGTTACGGCAACAGCCACCTTTGGTCCGGGCATGAGCAGAACAGATAAACTTTAATGAGACATGTCTTTTAGCAGCTGCCATAAAAATTCTAAACTTAATCATTCAAAAACTGGCATTCTTCCATGTTTTTCAGTTAAACGTGAGCTCTGCGGCAGTGGGACATAAAGCAGGAAGTGGTTTTCACAATGGCAGAGTTCATGGTTGAATCCGCATCAATAAATCCCCATGGAGACAAGAGATTACCGCAGCAAAAATACAGATTACTGAGTCAGTGTGGAAGTGACAATAGAGATTATTACCGTGGATAAAAGGCGTTCAAAGTGACCAGAGCTGCTGTTACAGTCATGACAGCTACCTCTCTTTGTCACAAATCATCACCTCAGGAAAAGAATTCATCAAAGAAGAAAGGCAATGGGCTCAAGAGGAAGAAGTTAGGGTTTCTGCAAGGATGGAGAGGTCAAATTTAAGACTTAAGACCTAGTTAAGACCACAAAACATTCAGATTATGACCTATTTGCGAGTTTGCGACCTATTTTGAGAGGGCTTCTTAAGATACAATTTTACATTTTGCTGTATTTATGAAAAATCTTATGAATTAACAAAAAAGAGCACATTTTGTATGGCAAATGGGCATTCAATCTTTACCATCAACCAAATAACAGTAAAAGAAACACACCAGTCATATTATTGTGAATATTTTTCAAATTTACTTGACTTTTTAAGACCCAGCAGAAACTTTTTTTATCACCTCGCAGAAATCTTCTGACATTGCAACATTGGGGTTCATTTGCTCCACAATAAGCAGGTACATATTGATCAGGCTCCCCCTCTCTCAAGGGGCCTTAAACTAGCTGACTGAATCATAACTCAGCCTTATTTATTTTCTAATTTTTACGTAACTTTAAGATTGAAATAAGGCGTCAGAAACACATCTAAACACATTTTACATGGCTAAATAAATAATGTGTTTCTCGAGACAGAAATTCAGGTTGGGAATGTGTTTTGAAGGAGGCACGGGAGCTGCTGTATTTTGTACTGGAAAGGGCGAAGAAAGCCGACACATGCTTCAAATGGCCCAAAACCTTACGTGACCACCATCACGGAGACTTACAAAGACATTTAACGAGGTCAAAATGTTACTAACTTTGTGAATGCAACCTTAAACACATGTCATCATCACCATCATTTCTGTGGTACAAAATCTAATTCTACCAAGTAGTGTAATTTCTGCACTAATATAAGCCACATCCACTAGCTTTAAGTAAGAAAAATGATTAAGTACAGGCCGCACTTGTTAATAGTCTATGAGAATCTATAAAAGTCTATGAGAATCTATAATCAATACTGTATAAGTCGCAGAGTTCAAAGCTTGTGAAAAAAGTAGCGGCTTATAGTCCAGAAATTATTTATATTTAACAAAATGTCAAATGAGGAGAATATTAAGAGTCTGGCATCATAACTCTTGAGTTGGTTCTGTCCAAAACACCGTTTATGATGGGGCTAAAGGCTTCACTGGAAAATGTAATTTCCGACATGACCAGTGGAGACAAATATGTCAAGGCCAAAAAATTGTTGACGCTCATCTGTCTGTGCATAGTCTCCAGATTTTTTTGTTTAGGCAACATCTAAGGGTCAGTAAAAATCTTTATTACTAATTTGCCTAAAATTTTGAGGTGTGTAAGTTTAGACAATCTTAATATTTACAACTGGCTGCTGTAAAAGTGATGCATTTTAAACAATGCTGTAATCCTCCTGTTCTGATTGCAGGTGGGTCAGACGTGTCCCTGAGGTAACAGCTCCGCGCTGATGCAACAAGCTGAAGCTTTTTAAACTCTATGTCGTCCAATAGTCACTGAGCCCTTGTTTGGACATACATACACGGTGCTCTAATCTGCAGCACTCGCGTATGATCTGTCCATCTGTCACACAACAACATCTCACTGATATTTACATAAACAGACTGGAATGTGCAGCCAGCGAGCGTACACTAGTTGGACGCGACTGTAAAGGGAAAAAAAAACGCAGACAAAGCACGTTAAGTCTCCTTGATGTCACAGTCGATCAATCACGTGTAGCGATGATGGTGTAGAAACAGTGAACCTGCATGTCCTCGCACTCTGACCCTCACAACAACGGATTACACACGAGGATAATCCGCAGTATGTTTTTGTGTCCGCCTGTCTGTCTGCCTGCTTGCCTATCTATCTTTGTATCTTCGTCCATCTCGTCCTGCTGTTCAACATAACTGCACCCTTGTGTCTCCTTCGCTTGGCGTCTGAGCAAATACGAGTCGTTTCCCAAGTGATGCTTAGCTGACCAGAACCATGTTATTACCATTGTGAGCGTGTAATTACAAGCGTCGTGCCGCTGGCCAAGTCTAATCATTAACGCATTTTGTTTTACACCTAGTTTGACAGCTGCAAAGTTGTAAAATTTCACAAGTTTTCAAAGACTTGTATTACCTAACAAGAAGAATAGCTCGTGACTGGTTTGGTTGCGGGCTAAACTCCCCTTTTCTACAATTAAATGCACGGTAAAAGCACCAAGTTAAAGATTGCTGTGTTCCTGCCTGGGATAGAAAGGTATTTAAGTAAAGAAAGACAGCAAAAACTTGGTCTCTTTGGTTAATGGTGGGTGTGGTGTTGCCGTGGAGACGTACATCCCACGACAACAGGTGCCTGCAAAACAAATGAGCAACGTTGTGATTATATTATGAGAGCAGGAAGTTTATGATGAAGAGATTTAATAAGGGGCTTTTAAATATGTCTTAGTTAATGAAGAGAACATATCAGAAAGGTGGAGCAATGGACTGCAGTCTATTTGAATGAGAAGTATAAAAAAAGATGCAAATAAACACATTGGCTTTAGTGAGTTTAGGTTTTCAGCATTTGTTGTTCAGATTAGCATTGACAGGACAACATGACATTTTTCAGTTCAGCTTTATTTTGTCTACCAATAAACACATGTTTAAAATTCCTTTTCTAAACATAAACAATACAGATTTTACCTTTTAGGCGGCTACCAAGGTTGTTCATTTGGAATACAAGTAGTAAGTTAATAATAATAATAATAATAATAATAGAAATTAAAATAAAACAAGTAGTCTCCTGGTTTAAAACGGTCTTGCAAATTTCCTCCGTCTAATGACATCAGCAGAAATTGCAATGTACATATTCATTATGTACAGTACACATAAAGATTGCATAATAAATTACATATCATTATGTACACAAAGTAAAACAGTTAGGATGGACATACATTAAAATGTTATTTCACAGTATGATAACCTTAATTGTAAGCTATGATACACGTCATAATTTATCGAGCAGATTGGACCAGCATAAAACATTTGCATTTTTTGCCCCATGCATCTGAGCAGCAGAAAGCTCCGATTGTATGATTTGTTGATAGGATAGTAGCCATTCTCTATCAGTCAGAGGTTGAGCTGTTTTCCAACGGCAGATTATCATTTTTTTTGCAGCTGTTAAGCCAGCCAGTAATATTCGACGATCATTAATTGATATCTTTAATGCAGAAGTGTCATCCAGCAAAAGCAATCTCTGAGTGCAGGGTATGGCTCTTCCAATAATTTTAGAGAGTGTTTTGGAAACATTTTTCCAAAGTAAAACTACTTCAGGGCATTCCCACATCATGTGTAGGAAAGTACCAATTGTGTTATCCTTACAGAAGTCACAATATGGATTTTCTTTAGTTTTCATTTGATGTAACCGTCTTGGGTATAGATATGATCTGTGGATAATATTATAATGAATCATTTGATGATTAGGGTTTCTTGATGATAGTAAAACATTAGACCAAATGTGTTTCCAATCCCACTCAGAGTGGTCACTTAGCTCTGTTTCCCAAAGCTGTTCTATGGTTAATTTCTTTTTTGAATAATTTAATATTAATTTGTATAACTCAGAGACAATACCGGAGCTTTTTGCTTTACTCAGGATCATATGAAAAGGGTGGTTTTTTAGCATACATCCCCACGGAACCCCATGTGAGCGCATTGCATTACGCAACTGTAAATAGAAAAAAAAGGATGTACCTGGTAAGTTATAACATTCTTGTGAATCACGGAACTCTCTTAACCCATCCTGCCCTATTATATTACTGAGGTTAAGAACCCCTTTGTGCTCCCATGGTATAAAAGAGATTGGCTTTTTGTCAATTAGTAGTAAATGATTATGAAAGATAGGAGTCTCAAGGAAATATTGGCTCTCTTTCCCCATGACATTATTAATTTTGTTCCATACAGATACAGCATATGCAATGATGGGACCATATTGTTTTTTGACAGTTTTGTATGGCCATTTAGAATGCAAAAGAGTGGGCATGGTATAAGGTTTAATTAATTGTTCCTCAATTGGCAGCCATGCTGCTGATTTCCCCGGTTTAAACCATGGTGAGTGATCTTAATGCAAAGCACCATGAATACCATTCAAAATTTGGAAGGCCCACGCCCCCTGAGGGTCTTAATCTGTATAAAGTTAGAGCTTTAATCCTGGGCTTTTTCTTATTCCATAAAAAAGCATTGATAAGAGAGTGTATTTTTTTAAAGTAACTTTGTGGTGGTGGTAAGGGTATCATAGCGCTCAGGAAGTTTATGCGTGGTAGTAGATTCATTTTAATTACAGACAAGCGGGCCTGAAATGACATGGGGAGGGGTTGCCATTTGTTCAGATCACTTTCTACAGTGAGCAGCAGGTTTTTGTAGTTAATTTCAAGCATAGTTTCAAGGGAGGAATTGACAATGACTCCTAGGTATTTTAAACTTGAAACTATTGGAATATTATAATCGTCCAGTCTTATTGGGCCTAAGGGCATCAATGCAGACTTTCCCCAATTCACTCTGTATCCAGAGAGTTTTCCAAATAATTTGAAGATTTTGAGAAGATAAGAGAGAGACTCTGATGGATTGCTTGTATAAATTAAAATATCATCTGCATACAGAGAGATATAATGATGTGTATTATATACTGTAATAGGTTTAATTTTTTCTGACTGCCTAATCAGTTGCGCAATGGGTTCCAAAGATAAACAAAATAGGAGTGGGGACAGCGGACAGCCCTGGCGAGAAGAGCGAGACACTGTAAACCTGGCAGAGCACATACGGCCTGTTAACACCACTGCCGTTGGATTGGCATACAATGTTTTTATCATATTTACAAAACCAGACGGAAAACCCATATAATCAAGCACATCCCACAGATAGTCCCATTCCAGCCGGTCAAAAGCCTTTTCGGCATCAAGAGATAAAATATTCTGGCTAGTTAATTGATCAGACGAATCTATTATGTGGAGCAGACGTCGAATATTATCAGCAGCTAGCCTTGATTTAATGAAGCCAGTTTGATCATAATGTATAAGTTGAGTCATATGTTGTTCTAATCTATTTGCAAGAACTCTTGCAAATATTTTGAGCTCTGTGTTGAGAAGGCTAAGAGGCCGGTAGGAGGAGCAATCCGTTGGGGGCTTGTCCTTCTTAAGTAAAAGCGATATGATAGCCACATTAGCACTGTCATTAAAAGAACCTTTATAAATAGAGTAATTGATCATATCTAAAAGAAGAGGGCCAAGCTGGGACCAAAAAGCGATATATAACTCTGGTGGCATGCCATCTATCCCGGGGGATTTACCCTTATTCATAGAGTTAATAGCTTTACTTAATTCGTCAAGAGTTACTGGTGCTACTAAGGCGTTAACAGCTTCTGGTTGTAGTTTGGGTAAGGTAATCGAGTTTAAGAAATTGCTGCAACTTTGCTTGTTGTATGTTCCTTCTGATTTATATAATTTGCTGTAGAAGAGTTTAAATGTTTCATTGATTTCCTTAGGATCTGAGGTGATAGTCCCTCCTTCGGTTGCTATGGCAGGGATATTAGCCAGCTGGTCATTATTTCGAATTTTATAAGCCAAAAATCGACTGGGTCTGGCACTGTGTAAGTAGTGTTTTTGGCGAACACGGTGTATTTGAAATTCAGCTTCCTGCCTTAACAGTGCGCCTAATTCTTCGCATTTTTCTTGACGTAATTTTGTAATTTCTGAAGTTGCTTTAATTGTCATTTCTTCTTCTAAAGCTGCTATTTCTGTTTCTAGTGCCTCAATTTTTTGTTTTTTTGTTCTGTTTAATTGTGAAGCAAAGCTTATTGAAGTATTTCTAACACATCCTTTGACTGCTTCCCAGAGTATTCTAGGATCATTTACAGATGTTTTGTTTACTTTAATAAAAAATTCTAATTCATCTGATAATTTTTTTATATACTCAACATTATTATTATTATTATTATTATTATTATTATTATTATTATTATTATTATTATTATTATTATTATTATTTTATTTTATTTATTTTTATTATTATTTTTTTTTAATTATTATTAGTATTTTTTTATATATATATATATTTTTTTTTTTTGTATTGTTATTATTTTTTATGCTCATTTTTTATGTGCTGGTTGATGTTCCTAAACTGTAATATTATTTAATTATTATTATCCAAATGTAATTATTTTTCTTTATATACTTCTTTGTACATGTCCTGAAAAGGGGAGGGGGATGAGGGGATAAGGGGGGGTGGGGGTTGTGGGAATATGGGAAGAAAAAAAAAAAAGTGTAGCATACATGCTTTACACTGTGTTTGCATGCATGATTGTCAACACCTCAATAAAAACTTGATCACAAAAAAAAAAAGTAGTAAGTTAATATAGAGAAAGGGATAGGCCATATAGCGGGATCAGTATCGATACAGGACAATAATTAAGATTTTTTTTTTCCAGATATTTTTTAGTGGAGGTTCTCTAGTTTCTGTGTGATATGTGTCATTCCTAACTTGTTAACCAAACAATTAGGCTAAAACATAAGGCTGCATTTTACATAATAATGCCACAGAATACTTTTAAAGTTGGGGTAACTAACATTTTCAGTTGTAAATTAGTAAACTTTGTGTTTTCTACAAAAGAAGTATGATAAATGCAGAACTCTGTGAAAAATTAGACTACTGAGTAGTGTCTGAACTGAAAAACTTAAAAATAAAGAATTTTAGTTCTAATCAGGAGCCAAATGCAGCTCTCTGATTGGCTGAGCTTGGGTGGTCCTCTCCAGTTTCACTTTGTTGTTTGTAATTGTAACAAGACATTTACTGACCATAATTGCAACCAAAATGAATACATGTCGATGTTAACCATGTGTTGAAGGATTTATGAGAGGAAGACTTAAAGCCTAAATCATGTTTGAAGCGTGAAAATCAGCTACCCCACATTTAAACTCAAATGAAAAAAGGTTTGTGATTTTGTGAGGCATGCTATAGACAATGCAAATATTGGTATCGGCAAATATACCTATAAAGATCAGATATTGATATCTGATAAAAAAAAATATATATTGATCCATCTCAAATAAATTCTCAGTTTTAGCATGGATAATCTAAACTGTTACAGAGTCGAGTCTGGAATTTTACAAGCTACTGAAACTGAGAACGACTGGAGAGAGAGCCTGCATGCATGATTGGCAGAGAATTTCTACTTTGGCGCTTTAACTGTGAAATCTGAAGTACGAACTCTGCAGCAAGCAAGCTTTCATTAACAGAAGAGTGTCTGTAAACATCTCGATCAAAAAAATTCCAAGTCTTTTTACTAAACACACTAACTCATGAAACTGAATTTTCTAAAAAGTGACCAAAGTGTGGCAAGTAGTGCATAGCAAATACGTCTTTCTTTCTAACAAGGGCAAACCTCAAGCTATTGCTCTAAATTTAGACGTCCCCATGCGATGACTGTAGATGTCCCAATTTAAGAATTCTCACTCACACTGCGGACGTGTTGCGTATTACAATACACAGAGCAAAAAAAACATCCCAGGAACCAGATGCTGCAGTTTAGCGGTCATTGACAGGGCCAGACAGATTATTCAGACGCCTATATCAGCAAGTCACAGGCCCACGACCTTTGAACTCTAAACAGGAAGCAGGAAGTGTGGCAATGGGACAGTGCACAGAAGAACCAAAAGATGACCTCCCTTTGCATTTTTGTGTCACATAACTCTCTATACATGTCCCAATCATTATCGTCTTTTTACAGAAACAAGTTATTCTGGTTTCAGTCGTTTTTAAAATATTCTTAGATTTTGCTCTGATACAGTGAAGTGCAAATGGATATGACCAAAATGTTTTGACCACACCCTTTAGTGCTCTATTGAACTGTGCGTAACATAATCAGTTTCTCAGGAAGAATCTTATTCATTGTCATTCTTCTGCAGGAACTAACTGTTTACACAGCAAACACTAGTTATCCCTTGAGACAAATATGCTCAGAAAGTAGGGCTGTGCTATTTAGAGAACAAGTTAATGTCAATTTATTTTTCACCCTCATCTTGATTGATTTAGCATTTTCAAAAACAAAATAAATATCATCTTTGGTAATGATTTCTAGGAGATGATTTAAACAGACTTCCAATCTCTCCCATTTAACAGAAGACTATCAAATTTGTTCCTCCTTAGTCTGTATTCAAAAAGCACATCGAAATAATTGACAATTTGACATGAGTGGATTGCAATCTCTCAATTTTTCCTTTAAGTATTTAAAATGACAACACAGCATTTTCCCCAAAGCTACAATAATAGTAAAACAAATGGAATCTGGGAGATATTGACTAAAATTAATATCTCAATCATTTTTGGCATATCTTGATTATAATATTCAGACAATATTACTTCAAACCAACCCGGAAAATGTTCAAACACATTTAAGAGTGTCTTAATGATCAGAGAAATTAGTCTGTAGTCGAGTAAAGACATTTTTACTGTCAATTAATCGACTAAAAGGTTCCTCTTTCTCAAAACTAGTGGGTGTCTCAATGTTCTGACCGAGGCGTGGAAATTTGAATTTACTTTTCCAGGTTTTCCATAACTGTACAAACCCTGCCAATGAGTGATGAATTGACTAAAATTTTACCTTTTACACTTATTTGAACAACAATTTTGGAACTTTCTTGATTTGTACCTTCAAACAACCGTTTGTTTTTTTTTATTTGCAATTCTAAACAATGTATTCCATATACCATTTTTGCATATCTTCAAAACAAACAACTATCACAATATTATCTAAAGTTTGATATATTGCCCAGCTCTAGAGACAACGTACACTTCCAAAATCTAAGCTAACCCTAATGAGAACAGACATCTTTTGCCTTATTTCCCCCTCACACACACAAACAAACCATCACAAAGTTCCTTCAACTCAACCTTGGTGTCTTTTACAAACTCCTTATAACTGCTAATTAGAGGATGCTAACGGGTCAGTTCTTCCTTTCAATGACTCTTGCCAGGAAAACTCCCCAGCTTTTAAACCTATGCCACCTCCTCTGCATCGCCAACATTCCTCGACTCCATCCAGAAAGATCCTTTGGGAGAAATTTAATTATTGGTCATCTTTGTTTACTTGTTTAAACTTTTAAAAGTCCATTCAACAGGTGTAATCTTCCAAATAAAGCTCTAGAACGCTGTAGGTGTATTTTAGCACTAAATTATATTAGATTTGAGCAGTACAACGTTGAAAGAGTGACCCAATCATGTCAATCAAGTAACCAATTATAGATACAAAGTGAAAGTGAGTAAATTTGCTCTCCATTCATTGCAGCTCTATATGTGTCAACAAAAAAGAAAAAAAAATTTATGACAACTGACAAGCTTAACAGCACCTTTAACAGACTTATTTTTTTTTTTAACTTACAAACAACAAACAACAAAGTGTTGCAGCCATTACAACTGCACTTAAAAGACAATATTTTAGGCTGTGTTTGGGACATGGCCTTTGATAGCTGTAAACCTTCGCCCTCCGCTGTCCAGTCCCTCTGTGTGAGAATGTGACCCTCTGCTGATTAATCTGTTTTTAACCATGCCTGGACCTGCGCCAAAGCCACAGGCCCACTCTCCCTCATACTCGCCTTTTTGTCTTTTTTATTGTATCACTTCTTTCAGAACAGAAAAGAACGCTTGCCCTCCTGGAACTTCAACAAGGATGTTCTTTTCTTCTCAGTTGTGCCTTCTTGTTCAGACAAAACAAACGAACCCACAGCTCACTTCAAAAACGCCATACTTTTAACTTTCTTTTCTACACTTTCTCGATATATCTTCTTTCCCCCCTTTCATTTGATGCCCAACCCTCCTCCATTTGAACTCTTTGTTAGCATAATAAGCTGAACAGTGCAATATAGTCTCCATTCATGCATGACCCTCTGAAGTCCTGTACTTGAATTAAAGTCCTACAACGAGTGCTGGGTTAGCAGACCTGCATGTTTGTGAACATTACTCAATGTCAGTTCTGTAGAATAATATGTACACCCAATTATTGGGACTAGTCTGTGTAATAACAGTGAAAGTTGATAAGGTTATAAAAATTAACTGAAAAATATGTCGAAAGGAAGGCAACATACACTTTTGGTTATTGCAAAAGTAACTGTATTTCTCAAATCTTTTTCTTTGAAATCACTTCTACTTGGACCAGAGTCTCGTTGCCTTCCCTGTTTAAAACAGTGTCCGCCACAATTACACAATCAAAACAATTACAAATAAGCATTCAGACAAATGTTAACAACAGTGTTCTTGTATCATTATCTATTTTACAGTTATTTACTTAGGTTTCCAAAGATCCACTTCAGACACTCAAGTAAGATGGTTTAAGTGCTTTGCCCAAGGACACAATGACAATCCACTCCTGCCATCCCACCTCGTGTCCACTGGTCTCCAGTCTGAGAACTAACCAGTTCCTGGCTTAGCTTCTGAAATCTGACAAGATCAGGCTTTGACAATAAAAAATAGCTCCCTGCACAATGGACAAGAATAAATGCACAAAAAGCTAAACAGAACCACAGGAATACAATAATGTTTACAAATATGTTTCCCCTGTTTAAATTCAAGCTAAAAAAGGCCTTTGAAGCACTTACAGATTTTTAGATGTTTTAAAAATGTCTTTGTCAAGAGCAGCCTTTAAAATTCAAAATTTTATCTCAGATAAAAATCAACATACTGTCTACTGAAGCACTGACAAAAAATGTCCAATTATTTATTAGCTATTTCAAAATGAAACCTATCTGTGTGATGCTGCTTGAACTCACCGCAGCAAAACACACAAACACACACAGGGATGTTCCCATAGCCTTTCCGAATGGTTAAGCAATATCTCTCCCATTCTGTCGCTCTCACTCAGTGTCCCTCGGTGCAACATCTACGCACTTCCCTGGCCTTGTTAGCTACCTATTTTTGTCAGTTTTTGTCCTCTTTAAGTTGCCTTTAGGTGAGAGAGAAACCATATAAAACATCAGGGCACATACTCATCAGCACACCTGTTTTACTGACTTTTGGCACTCTAGGCTATTTCTTTTGACAAGGCTGACTTATACCAGCAGTCCTCATTTGTTAGCTGTAGTTAATTCTTTCCCAGTTCTCCATCTCCAAAATATCAAAAAGCCAAAACTTAGATGATATTATTTTGAACACCTGTATGTCCCAGCTAACTTTAATGAGCAAATTCTCCCACCAAAATCAACCAATTAGGCCTGTTTCTCATTAGTGGACTGGACAGAGATGCTACTGTTCTACTTCCTGGGGTACAGCAGAGTGCAAAGACATTACATGGACGATGACCACGGCACTGAGATATTTAACAAAGGTTAGATGAGGACAAAATTACAGGCCTGAAATACACAAAAGAGAATTTGTTTAACCTAGTCATTAGGCTTAACTGAGTCAGGATACAGCTTCTCTCAGCATCCAGAAACAATTGGTTTCCCACAGCGCATCTAAACAACCTTAGTCCATGTAACGCAATCCAGTACAAAGGCTTTTGTGATCCATGTAATGCTGAATTGGAGCATTGAGACCAAGGGAAATAGGTGTTAAATCAACGCTATTGTCATTTTAGGAGTATTTGGTGATGGTGCTGTAACAGGTTTGCATGCAGTACATAGTCTAACATCATTCAGCTATAGTTTAAATATGGTTTGCTAGAGCCTAGGCAGACCCAAATTATGGAAAACAGGCTTAAACAACAAGACTGATTTCTTTTTCTTATCATTTTTAAGCTCCTCCGGTGCAGAAGGAGGTAGGACATACTGGCTGTCCTTTGCTGAGTAAGGTGATGACTAGTCACACTCACACAGACAGGAGTTGGATTCTAAGAGGATTTCTACAGTAATAATACTTTACTGTCCGTATGTTCTTCTCAGCATTATTAAGGCTTGTCTGAGAAGGAGGGAACTTTGACAAGACAAAGAATATTTCAAACTTGATTTACTAACAATAGAGCTCAGTAGTGTCCTCCTCAGTAAACAACAGCAGGCCTTCAATGTAATTTCAAAGTAAGGTTAACGTTTATAATCATGATTCGAAAAAAAAAAAGAATATCGCAAACAAACTGTATTGTGACATTTGCATATCGTTGACATCTCCAATTCTCAAGAACAGTCTAAAACAGTTCGAGAAGGGAAACATTTAGTTCTGTTTATGACATTTTTAAAGGCTATTGTTGATATTAGCTGAAATACTCTGAGATTATACAAAAACACTACCCAGATAATTGAGACATGTGGTTCTTATATGCATAAACATCAGAAGCACATAGGCTACCATGTGATTTCAGTCTGTGCTGGAGGCTTGTTTGCAGAGTTGCTGAGTGAAGAACAGCTGCTAAAAAGTCCACACAGTGTTATCAAAGTGTAAATAATGCATATCTTTCAGCAGTCTCTCCCAGTTAGGTTGGAAACATGTAGGATTCAATCACTTAGATTGTTTCTATTGTGAGAAGAATAGCACAAACAAAGGAAACAGGAAGCCTTGAGGTTGCTCTTCTCTGCAGAAATAAGCAGCAACCCCCAAATCTCTCGGAGGTGAGAAGTGCAAGAAAAAAGAAGCCCCAAAAGTTTGCATGCCCCACTGAACATACCGCCAAAGGTAACTTAACGTGACGACGTAACTCTACTCCAGGAAATACGACATCCACCTCCACACTGGGCGCGTTTTGTTCAATTTACTTAAAATCTATTCGTGAAAACATCTCTTAAGTGAGTCCAATCACAGCAAATATGCTTTATCACCGAGCACAGCAGCGTGGAGAAGAAACATACAGCAGAAGCAGAAGTAGTGATGATAATGATGGCGATAATTACTGGGATAACATGGAAGATAGATGGACGCCATGGAACACACGCATCTCTTTAGGCATGGAGCTAAAATACGGACTTTTCTGCAAAAAACGCACATTTTTACCAGCAAAAGCAGCAGGGAAGTAAGCGTAGCAGCAACACGTGTGCTTAACGCCACTAAACAAACACGCAAACCCCGTTAAAACACAATAAAGAAAGCGATGAATCAACTGCATCACTATTAACACATCACGTGATTATGGGAAGAGCGAAATTAAGCGTTACCTTATGTTTTATCCAGCAGTTTCTAATGGTATTTTGTCGAAAGTGGCCTCACACACGGATCTCCTCCAAATAACGCTGGTCCCACTGCCACAGCCTCCAAAAATCCAACTACAACCCCAGCACCGAAAATCTGGCCCCAGCTCAAACCTACGTGTCCGTCATCTGCATGTCCCGCCCACTACAGTGCAAAACATCTTTTTACGGCCTCTGATTGGTTGCCCCGGGTTACTGTACAGAATACTGCAAGCTGATTGGTGGTTTTGATTGTCTGTTTGATTCGGTGGGACGTGCTAAGCGGATGTGGCGACGCTAAAACGACGAGACACCGCCATCTAGAAGTCAAAAATAGTAATTACATGTTTATATTTTTTGGGAGACGTTTTTGTGGGTAAATTATACAAAAACAATAACTGAAGAAGTATATTTTTGCCCGCTTTTCCTGTAAGTTTTACGGCTGTGGAAAAATGTTTAAAAAGCTGCTAGCTAGCTAATCTTGCTAGCTAGCTAATCAGCAAAACAGTTTTGTTAACTCTTGTAAGACTCCTATTTGTTCCATGGTAATTTGCATTTTCCACACCAGCACAGAATCACACTGTATTTAAATACGCCCACACGTAAACACAAAGAGCCCTCTTGATTACATAAGGGACATCATCTTTTTTTTTTTGTTTGCTTCACTCACCATTCTTATAAACACTCTTGACTCTGCCCACAAACAGATTACAGGAGCTCAGGTAATTGGCTTACAGAGAATGGCTGGATGTGCTTGACCCAAGTAAATTTGCTGTAGTAAATTTGATCCAGAAGTGATAATGTTTGCAAATGCAGTCAATAAACATACCTCAAATATTTTTGGTGTGTTTACAGAAATAAGAGAAATGCAACTTGTATTTAACTCACCATTGGCAGTGCCCGTGTCCAGGTGAAAGCAGCATGTTGAAGAAACACAAAGAAATTATTTAAAATGTTAGTATGTAAACATATAGTATATTTTCCTAAACATATCAACCAATAAGTAGCCTATTTTAAGTTGACATTCCAGATATTTCTGACTGTGTAAAGACAATGGTGGCATGAGTTATTTTAATTTGAATGTATTTAACTTTAGCCTAAATATAACCTCTAGACAAGTAGGCAACATAGAGGCTACTGAAATGGGCATTAGACCATGGCAAAGAAATTTAGATCCTGGAAGACCATGTTCTCCGCTATTAATGGGAAACAATGGGACAATTGTTACATTTAACGGCACAAACCAGTTTAAAACATAAAACTAACATGAGTATCTTAATATTAGTTAAAGTTTTTTTCTTTTTTTTTTGTACTGCTGGGTAACATGCCATAGTCCTCCAATAATACAGGGCTAAGTGAATCTAAATCACCTCCCTCTGTGCCTCTTTCTGGCTCATAGAGTCTAAATTAAATGTGAACCCGATGACAGTGACCTCCTTTAACCTCAAATTAAAATTGAATGATCAACCAAACCCAAACATAATAGTGGAAACAATGATACTGTTCATTCTACAAGAAGAGATCCTGACAATGATATTTAACATTTCTACAAAAAAACAAAAACAAAAAACAGATAAGCTAATGCCCAATATTATGGTCTGTGTCAGGACTACAACAAACTGAGCAAATTTTACTGAAAAATTAAAAAGATACTGTAAATAAGAAGGGCCTAAACTCTTGCAAGGATTCTTGGAAGTGAAAAATTGTCTCTAATTTACTACAACTGTACAGTATCAGAAAAAGCCAGCACTTTTGGGAGTAAAAATGGATTTGTTAGACACCCCTTTACTCCATTGTAACTGAATTAATATGCACTTATATAAGAGGAAAATTAATAATAATGTGTATTTTAGGCTGACCTGAGTGACTCGCAGTGTCCGAGCAGCACAAACAGATTGCTGGAGTGAGGATAAATAAACATCGTCCTGTGTTAACGTGGAGGTGAGCTACAGTGTGGATGTAAGTTTGCCATACAGGAGTGAGATCAAGCTTGTGCAGATTCTCTGTGGGATTAGTGACGTGCTCCTCTGAGGAATTACCCAAGCAGGGCCATCTGGACAGCAATGCCCACTAGACCAATGTCCACTTTTAGAAAACTTACTCTAAGTTATAATAAGTTACATGCTTTATAAACCGATGTCAAGAAGTTATAATTGGAGAGAGAAAGAAAATATACATATTTTATATTTTTGATTGTCACACAAATAATCTGATCAAGCACTTGATTTCACCAGTTACATCAAAGCAATATGTACTGTACATTTATATCCAAATGTGTTTTTTGGGTCTTCACTTGACTGACTTTTGACTCCAGTTTAAATCACTTTTAATGAATCTTCGGAAAAATTTACTTTTTTGTGCTCAAGCATAATAACAGTGTTTTCTTGTCACCAATTTGCTTAAAGTTGAATTTGGATTTTTGATTCAAGGATGTTTTTATATTCTTGTATTGTCCTGTAGCTGATGCTCCTGTTTACCACATATTTCTGCCGACTTCCTTAAAAAAAAAAAAAAAAAAAAAAACTGAATTCAAAATGGTCACATAGACAATTTCCAATAAAAACAACTGGTAAGTTATTAAAATTTACTGATTGTTACAGTTAAATTTAAAATGATTGGCGCATGTCTGCAGTTTTGAACATTAATGGTCCAACAGCATGTATGTCTAATTTGATTTAGATCAGTTGCATTAACAAAATGTACATTATTGATCTACGAATTGTAATTCATAGTTTATTACCAAATACATAAAAAATGCACTTGTTTCCCATAGTTTTTTTTTTTCACTTAAAATATACATGACAGGTTAGACTAAATTTTTAAACATAGTAATCATTCATTATGATTAAGATTTGACGAAACATGTTTTAACCCAATTTTGCTGTTTTCGTGATGTTTATTATCGTTTTTTTTTTTTTTCAGGGAATCCACAAATGTTACCTAGCAACCACATTGGAAATCTGGGCTACAGTGAACATAAACAATGTGACAAATTATGATAACTAACACTTTAACGGTGTTAAATGAGTGTTTAAACTCATAGTAAACTGTGTCAGTTGTGTGTAAATTGTCTTAGCATTTTGTTGCTTTTTGACGACACACGTGGAGGGATTCTGTATTAGAATTTACTTCCTGTAATTTTCCATTTTTATTTGTCAATTTCTTCATAAACTGCAACTTAACTGCTGTAAAACTATGATAAATATTCACCACAAAAACTATCACACCAAACTAAGTCAGAATTAGAAAAACATTATAATCTGTCAAATTAAATCTACATATACCTAATTTTTGACTTTAGTTTTAGCCTAAAATAAAGAACTATTTGTAATCAACATAACAATTAAAACATCACATCACATTACAAACTGTACTTTACCTCAAAGTTAAGTTGATTTTCAGGTGGAACACACTGTTCTGTCTCCTGCTCTGTCAGTCCAACAAATGTAAAGACCTTGAGCAAATACTTGTGTCTCCATACCCGCCTGTTTGTTTTCTGACATGCTGCAGTTCTCTCTCTCTCTCTTCTCCCTCCTCCAGCTGTGTGTGAGCACTGTAACTTTACACTTTTGGATCAGGTGTCGCGCACAGGTGAACAGGAGGAAGAGTGAGAAACCACGCAGGAGATGGGTAATCGAGTGAAGTTGTTTGGTTCCAAGAATGCCCTGGCACTCATTTGCTCAAAAACATCTTTACACCTCGCTTAGTCCATGCGCTTTATCAAAAAATGTGATACCCCTTATGATCTATACTTATATTTTGTACATATTCTATGGCAGGCCTGGGCAAACTGTGGCACGGATGTCAGATGCGGCCCTAAACCTGTTTTAATCAGGCCCTTAACACATTTGTGACAGTAAGTGTTACTTTTTGATTGTCTGAGCTTTGAAGCAAATGTCTGTAGCTGTGTTAAAAGTCACAACAAATGAGCAAAACAATAGATTTTAGATTATTGAACAATAGCCTCTAATCTACAGAAATCCTTAAACTGCAATAGGATTTCAAGCTTAACTTCAAAAATGTATTAAATTTCAAATGAAAAACATGATTTTCCTTGTTTTAAACTGTTTCTATGTTGACAATTTATTTTCCAATACTGACCTCAATGGTACTGTTTTATTAAACATTTAGCTTATAACCAGAAATACATTGAGACCACTAAAATATTGTACAGTAGGTGAGCAATCAGAAAAAAACAAACATTCATTCCGGCCCTCCGTCACTTGTCTGGATTTGAATATGGCCCTCAGAGGAAAATAGTTGCTTATAGTTGCTTGATCTATGGTAAGACTATATCAGCAATTGTTTCTTCTCTCTCATTCAATGCCATTAGAGAAAAGAAAAAATCAATTTAAAGCACTTTTGTGTTACTTTTTTCAAAGAAGATATCACTTTACCTATTCACCTTATTCTGCCACGCCCACTTTTGTTGGCAGGACACTTCCTGTTAAGGTCTGTTACGGTACCTAACATGTTTTCTTGTCTGTCCTGCAGGGTAATTTCAAATAGATATATTGACAGTTAAAGTGCGAATGACAGGTTTCAAAAAAATTCTTATTTTAACTTAATTTAGTAGGTTGACACTAGTTGTAAATATAAATGAAAGTTTTACATGAATTAAGAACAAGTTTGTGAAGAAAAGTTGAAAAATATGTTAGATAAATAATAAATATGGAAAAAATGTAAGTAGAGGATAGTTCTAACTGATGACGTCACACTAGGGAGACAAAAACATTTAAAAAATTTTCCACAATGAACATATTTTAATGGCATTATAAGCATAAATTTAACAAAATGGGCGTGTTGCTGTGTAATTTTATGCCTCAAGAAGTGAAAACTTGTTACATTAAAAGAGTTATGGCCCAATTTATTACATGGTCGCTGAGCAACTTCCTACTGTGATGTCATCATCTATGAACAGGAAGTAAATTTGAAATCTGAAAAAACAGCTAAACTGGGATGAACTTTGCAAAATGTTTAGTGAAATCTTAAATCTAATCATCTTGACTTTGTTTCAGTGAAATGAGTAGCTGTTCACTGTCATAGGCACTTTAAAATAAACTAAACAACTGAAATCAGGCTAACTCAGGGTTGCAGCTAAACCTAAAGTATGCTCCATGAAAAGTTGGCGAGACAAAATAAGGTGATTAAAATGCCACACAGTGAGTCTGGAAACAAATCTCCATTTAAATGGTGTTACAAGTCCAAGTTAAGAGTCTGATCTGTGGAGAGGTGTGACTACCTGTTGTGATGCAGCATATTTTTCATGGTATTTTTTGAGCAATGAAAACTCAGAGTTAAAAACATTTTAGACACGTTTAAAGCTGTACCGCAGTGAACATTTTAGGCAAATTGACAGTATCACTATGGAGTCAGAAAGTCCCACGTTGTACCTTAAAAAATTGTGTTGGTTCCTTTTTTAGACACAGAAAAGTTCTCACTATGTTGCTGCAACGTCCACTAGATGGAAGCATTGGACCAAGACGACTCAAGACGACAACGAACAAGCTCATTTAGCTTCAAACATACCTAAAATATTGTTTAACTTTTTTGTGCATCATTAATTAAAGATATTTCTTATCATTTTCAGTTAGACTTCAAAACTGAGTCAATTCGTCATACAAATGTAAAAAAAAAAAAAAAGATAAAATAAATAGATACAAATATATACCATTCACAGATCAATCCAAAAATGACATGGGCGTCTCTTTGTGCTTTACTCATAGTCTTTGTTTGCAAAAAAAAGACTTGTTTTCAGAAGGCGAACCACTTCTGCCTCACAGTCCAGACAAATCTGGATGTAGTGTGTCTAATGAAAGTGGATGGTTTTCTGGCTCTCACCTGTAACCATAGAAACGTCCCTGAGGTTTCACTGTGGTACCTCTTGATTCAAGGTGATTTATTATGGCGTTTAACCGCTGCATTTAACACAATAACCTTTGGGAAGCAACCTTTCTGGAAAAAAATTCTCATGTCCTTCTGTTGTAGTTGTGACATTATTGCCTTGACTGAAATTTCATGAAGACATAATTTTACTAATTCAAATCAAAGCCACATTCAAATCCACAATTCCCAGAATGTCAACATCCATCTCAGTCAGCTGAAAACCTTTAACAGACAAATAAACCGCTGCACTTTTATGAATTAATAATGACTTCTCGGATCCATGTTTAGTGACTATTGATAAAGAATAGATTGTAACTCAATCAGGCCAAATGTTTATATTTGCGTTAGAATAGACTGTAGGCTCAAGACAGTTTGTTCCCACTCAAATAGTAATTACCATCCATAAAACCTGTGAATGCATGTTTTTATCAGATATCTTTGTGTCTTATCAACAAATAAAAGTGATAAAATCTTATCATAGTAGCTTATTCCTATTGATTAGAACCATATCTAGGACTAACTTTTACAGAGGAAACTAAATAACAAAGAATCATGAATTTCAATCTAAAGCAGATAGGGATCTGAGAAAGCATCTTCAGTTCCATTTGTGCCATTTATATACAAGTTGAACTAGTTGCATGCTTACATTTTCTTATTTGAATCCTGAATCCTTTCCAAAAAAACAAACAAACAAAAAAACCTCTACGTAATTGATGAAGATTACATTACTATAGCCTATAAGTATTATTATAGTCTTAAAACTGATATATACTCATAGAGTTAATTTAAAGGTATGATTTAAATGATGAATAGAACAAACTAATCATAAAAATGATGTGTAAAGTTTAGCATTAATTAGTTAAGTTGTAGAATTAATAACACCAGTAGGTTGCACACTGCTGTTTGTCATGAATGACATTGGAAATTTCTAATACTGACTAAATCCAAAAACTTCTCCAATGCAACAAAAAGGAGACAGTTTAAATGTAAGTCAGAACCTTCCTTGTTTTTAAATTGAAAACTGCATCATTTGTCGAGAACGACATAGAATGAGACAAGAAATATTCTGCTAAAAATGCAGAAATGAAAAGTCTCATATTTTACCTTAACCAACCCTCTTGCGTATGGGAGTGGGTGAGAATAGCTGGTAGGTGGAAACTGGATTTTTAAAAGTGTTTACGCCTCAGGACAAAACAGGATTACTCAAGTGTGATGCATGGACCAATCAAATCACAACTTTGAGAAAATAAACAATGAGGAGACACTGTTACTACAGGACTAAAAGTTGAAAAAAGTTCAGTAATTTATGTTCCCTTTGAATAGTATTAACTTCAGCCCATATTATTCTACAAACCAATCCAAACACAACTCTGAGTGACAGGGGACAGCTCCAAATTCTGGGCCACAGGTACATACAAACTTTATTGATGGGCCCCTAATGCATGATCTTGTGTTTTGTCCACTCTAGTTCATTTTCAATTTATTTGGATTTATATATATATATATATATATATATATATATATATATATATATATATATATATATATATATATATATATATATATATATATATATATATATATATATACATACACACACATTTTTTTTAATTCATTTGTGATTTTTTAAATTTGTTATAAGTGTTTTTGCAAGCTTCAGCAGATCAAATTTAAGATTTTTAGCATCGTAGCTTACGGCGAGATGATACAAGAGATGAGAATATAATAGAATTTACTTTGAACACCCTAACATTTTAGATAACCTGATTTAAATTATTAACTACTCTAAAATACATCAACAATATACTTAAAAAAATCCCAATGACAACACATTATAATGTGATACAATAGCAAAATTCATCACAATATGCATATTTATTGAACTGATCATTTTGTGTCAAACCTGGGCTGTTTTTTCACTGAAATCTGTGAAATATACCAATTAATATTCTTCTTTATCCTGCAAGTTTCTTTGGTGAAAGTACATGTGCTATGTTTTATAGGAGAGACACAAATATTTGCATTTAGAAAAACTATCTTTCCCACAAGCAACTTTTGGGGGCCCTTTCCTGCTTAGGGCCCCGGGGAAACTAGCACCATTTACCTCCCCAGTTTGACACCCCTGCTGAGTGAACTAATTTGGATAATAGATCCCCTTTAATGCCCTAAAATGCCGTAATGTCACGTGAGCGGAACCTAATGAAAAGCTCACACGAATAGAGACAGACATAATTTAAAAAGTGCAGTTTATAAGTCTCGCGAACAGGCCACAGAGAGAGAAAGAGAGGGAGGCAACAGCGAGAGAAGACGCGCTTCCGGATTGCGCCGTGTCAGTGAGAACGAGCTTTTACTACGAGCAGCATGTCAACACCAGCCTCCAGAGAAAACTATTCACCGTGAGGGTCAGAAACGCCCTTTGAACGCGGTCTCTCCAAAAGCTCCACAACTCCTCCGGCGGCGCAAACCCGATAGCCACGTTTTTAACCCACTTTTGGAAAACTTTTGTGGCGTTTAGAGGCGCGCGAGGCAAGAGCAGCAGCAGCAGCGACGTCGACACCGTACGTGCGTGGTTTAAAGGGAGAAAGCAAGAAAAGCCAGCCATCGACGAAGAAAAACGTGAATTTTATTGTCTTTCTGCAGTGGATTTGCTGTGTTTTTGCAGTAGCGGGAGAAGAAAAGAGAATCTGATCGAGTTTGATGCTGTTGGCGTGGACACAATCAAACTGAAGTCCCAGAGAAGATTGGGGTAGATAGAAGGTATGATAACAAGACAAGACCACCTGACTTGAGTAATTTGTTGTAATTGAGATTTGCTGCCATTATGCTCTTCTCAATAATGTATTTTCTTGCATAACAGAAACACACTATTGTAATCTACTTATTATGTCCCAATGTGAACTAGATTTTATTCAATTATTTTAGGCAAATGTGTATTTCTTAGCTTATTTCAGTCTATTTTTGTTCTTTAATGACTGTGCAGTGCTTATCTAAAGACACTCAATGAAGCAGTAGCCCAAATTTAGATTGAATTATAGATATTAGGGCAATCCTGACTCTTAATAGGTAAATTAGGCTGCTTAAATGGTCTTAATGCACGAGAAAAAGATATAGAATTACTATTAGGTTAATGACAAAGAAAGCCACTTAAGCACTTTTGCATAAGCCATATCATTTGTGACTTTATTTGAATGACACTAGACTTTATTGTTAAAGAATGCAAAATGGTTGTTATTTGAACTGTGGGTAATATTTCCATCTCCTCCTTTGTTTTTCTTTTTCTCTTTGCTGTTTGTTTGTCTTTGCCCACTGGTGTAATCGCGTGGGCTGTTAATATTTTATGTTCTCACAGTCCCACTCACTCTCACAGCAAAATGGATTTTGTGCAAAGCTTTTCTAACACTTGTCTGATCATGTTTGGATATGATATTAGTGTTTGCCGCCGCTGTCAATCATCTTTAAGCGTCTATTCAGGATGAAGACAGTTTGTCTGCTCTGAAATGAACTACAAATATTGGTCCTGTCCTTAGCTGTACATCTGTACAAGCTGTACATCCTTCAGTGCATCCTGCAGGAGAACTCGCTCATTTCACATCACATCAAGGCGGGAGGAACTTTTGATATAATTTCATAATCAGCAATAACAAAAAAGAGATGACTAACTATGACTTTAACCTACTGACATTTTAAATCATGCATTAAATACATTTAAAATGTGGTGGTCGCTGTAGAAGTAATGAGACCTGCACGATTTGGTAAACAATCTCTAATTGTGATATTTCTGATTCGTTTTTCAATTGTTTTTTGAGTTACAGTTTTTGTTTACAGAATTTCTCTCACGGTTCACATTTTTCATTGTGACTGGAAGAATTGACAACATTAAATATGACAATGAACTGAAAAATTACTACAATAAATGCATATATGTTATTTTAAAACAGACTTAACCTACAGGTTTAACAGTTTTTATGTAGATAGTCACGTATTTTGTTGTTTGTGAAGGAAATAATAGAACTTGCTGTCTTCGCAATTTTTGATTCGATTTCAATTAATTGTGTGGCCCTATGCAGAATTTGGTGATCAATTAGGTCTAGGATGCCACTGTTGTTGGACTATTTTCTTAGAAGGCAATGTTTACATGGGGATATTCTTTCTTTGTCAAGTAATAAAGTTTGCAATGTTGACAGAAATCACATTGTTTAGATTGTTTGGAATTATCCAAACACAATTCAAATACAGCAATTAATAAACAAGTGTTCAAACACGCTTGTAAATGTAGACCTAGTTTATTGCAACGGACCGCAAAGAGAAATGTCAGTTATCAAATATTAATGGATTTGAGCAATAGGTATGAAACATCAAGTATTAACTGATTTGATCCTATAAGCAGGAACAGTGAACAGTTTTAAAATAATCTTCATCAATACAATCATGTAAAGAAAGTACTTGTTTGTGTAGGAGATTACAGTGTTCTATAAAAGGTTAAATTAAAAATTTTGTATTTAAAGTGTTCAAGTGTTTTTAAGTGTATTTTTCATTGTGGTGTTGTTAATATTGAGTGTCAAGGCTATTTCTTTGTATCAAAACAAATGCTGCGTTTTGAATAGTGAATGCGTTTTATTTTCAAAATTATTTTTAAAAATGGAAATAGAAAATTTTTATATTTTTTGCATTTATCTAAAACAACATTTTTTTTTGTTGTCATTTTTTGAAGGCAAATTTTTCACACACCTTTAGTCTTTTTTGTTGCAAATGTTTCAACACGCATTTAGGCTAATTGGAAAAGAAAACACCATTATGTGCAGATAAATCCCCGTGTTAAATTCTTCCTATTTCCTTCCTTTGTCTGTTCTCTAAGTTGACCTTCAGTGTTACTAATACATTATCAATGCTCCAGCGCCTCAGAGAAGTCTTTATTTTGTGTGAAAAGAAAGCTGGACTTGTGACTAAGCGACCACTTGAGAGGCACAGCACATTGTGTCCATCCCTCTCCCAAAGTGCGTCACTGGCCAACAAGGAAATCCCATCTGCCCCAAGTAGTTTATGACCGCTTTTTTGGCCTAAAACTTATCTCAAATCAAGACTCGTCCCTTTGGCCCTTTGCGAAGGAGTGTTCAAACATGCAGCTCTTTTGCGTGTAAAAACAGAGTTAGTGTTGTCACGATAAGTTCATTTTAATTCAAGACATGACTTTATAGCAACTTGGAGAATGTTTGTTATTTTAAGAACAATACAACATTTTCCCCTAAACACAGAGTAGTTTTTGTTATGCTACAGGTAAAGTTTCAGGTGTCTAGTTTCAATATCAATTAGTATCTGATGCGGCAAGACACAATTTTGGACAAGACGAAATGACACACGAGATGTTTTCCACAAGATAGAGACAAGAGAATGAGACTAGATTTTGACAAACTGGCACATTTTTTAAACTATAGCTTCTCAAAAGACGCAGCTCATCAGTGGAAACTTTTTTGTCCAAAACCGATGTTAACACGTTTTCCTGATGTGTGCACAATGTTGTGGTGGTTTTATCTTGTGCCACGTCGGGTTCTATCTACTATCAGATTATTGATCTTACAACCTTTGGAAACATGTTTACTGTGACAATTGTTATTGTTTTGTGGCTTTTGATGGTTTATCGTTACAAATAAACAGTGTCTTGTTGCAAATCCTGTGTGCGTTTTCCCCCAAAAAGCGATTGTGAACTCTTCTTCTGATCTTCTGGATCTGATTGTATTGCACCTTTTTAACCAAAATAATTTGTATTAACTGTGACCTTACATGAAAGAGTTACTTAAAATTTTTTTAGAATTTGTTTGTGTTTCTTCTACTTTTTTTGGTTCATGGAGTAGATTCTAGGTTGCTGTATAAAGTGCACTATTTTTGTTAATTCAATAGATTTCTCTTTTTTGTTGCAAAATATAAAAACATATCTTAAAAAGCTTTCTGGCAAAGAAGCAGCATTGTGAAATACTGTAGGTCGAGACTTGTGAACAGCTCTTATTTTTGTGTTTTGTGGTCTTAAAAAGTCTTAAATTTGACCTCTCGATTTCTGCAGAAACACTGTTTGGTAGACTAAGATCAACACAGCATTTGGCCAAAGTGTAGAGTGAGAAATGCCACTGCTCACTCAGGATTATTTGCATTGTTTAGCTTGACACTTTCCATTTTAACAGCACTTGAACAAGCTTTAGCTAATGTTGATAGTATGGTAGTGTAAATAATTTGAAGCTAGCAAAGAGGACTAGG
This sequence comes from Mugilogobius chulae, assembly GCA_038363315.1. Lineage (NCBI taxonomy): Eukaryota > Metazoa > Chordata > Actinopteri > Gobiiformes > Gobiidae > Mugilogobius > Mugilogobius chulae. The sequence goes on along the minus strand of CM076405.1, from coordinate 24,341,452 downwards.
CTTCCTCTTTCTCTAGGCTTTGTATTTTACGTAAGAAAGATGAACAAAAACAGATAAAGTCAAATGTTTATCGTTCATAACTTCAAATACATGCTGCAAATTCAAAACTGTCAGATGTTAAAGAACCATAACATCATAAATAATGTTTATCTGCAGTCTACGAGTCACATGCTTCTAGTTTGAGTCTGATTTTCATCTGTTTATTTTTCGTGGTCACACTGATCTTTGGTCATTGTGTGTTTTGAAGGACTACTACCCTAATGCATTCATCATGTTAATGTGTAAACTTGTACAGTAGAGCTGCAGAATGTAGCAGTAGTAGCAGTGTGGGTTATATAGGTGACGTTTTTGTCCTCAAAACTCATAAAGTTGGGGGATCTGGGAAAAAAATAGATTCAATTTAGTAATAGATCAAAATCATTTTTTGACATAAATTATTCATCAATTCATTGAGATATTACAAGTTTTGAAAAGAGGCCATGTCCTTTTAGTAGCTTAATGAATCACTTGTCATGTTTGACTTTATTATGTTTAAAGACTGATTATATCACATCATAATCAAGATATGGCAAAGAATTATCATGATGTTTATTTTTGTTAATTTCACTCAGCCCTTGTTGGCTTAAACACTTGAATTAAATAATTGTTGTTTTGTTGCAGACACTGTTGAACTGTGGTTGAGCTGCTGGTGACTGAATGCAGAGGCTGTGACGTCGACCCAGGGGACATTGTCCGATGTGTGTCCAGCACCTGAAGCCCATGGCCTGGCCGCGGGGATGGCAACCTCTGCCCTGAACCTCAGAGTCATGAACAGGTCAGACAGAATCTTATCAAAGAGGATTCCTCTTAATATGTGCTTGTACCTAGAAGCACTCTTGTTTGGTTTGTTTAGTCAGGCAAGTTGTTTAACTAGAAAGATGGGATCCTATTTCCTTTGCTAGTCAATCAACCAAAAACTCAAGTCACATTTTCCACTTAAGAGGAAGATTCTTTTGTTTCCTTTGTTTGCTTTGCAATTAAAATTGGTTGAGTTTATTAATAACCTTGACTGTGCAACCAGGCTTTTATTAGACTTCCCGGGTTAAATGCAATCATAGAAAACCACCAACTAAAAATAGGCTATCAAAAGAGTTGTGCAGATTGAGAAAACAAACACGTTTAATAATGTTGTACTTGATTTTTGCTGTCTTAAAGCTTAAACCCAATAACTGTTACCTTTAGTTTTAAATATTAAATCACATGTTTTGCTCACTGCATTTTGAGCCAAACTATTCACTACGAAGAATTTATAAGCACTATATACACCATTCAGAAGCAAATTTTGACATCAACAACAACAATAACATCGCATGATAACAGTGCACTTTCTGGTTTCAGATCATTAAAATGTCTGTAGTTAGATGTAGAAAAAATACTGAAGTAATTTCTCCGAAACAAACCCGTTAATCACATTTCTATTTTGTGTAGTTTTCACATGTTTTCGTGTTTTGCCTGTGCAGCAGTAATCAGTTCCACACTCAACCAGCCTCGTCCAGTAACGGCTCCAGAGCGAGGACCAGTTCCGTAGGTCGACCTGTACTCAACGTCCCAGACCGAAGCACCTACTGCCAGCTGCTCGGAGGTCTCTACAGCCCCTCCAGCCCCACCAGTCCCACCATCCCCAACAGCCCTACGGTAAGAAATGCAACAAGAAATAGTTATAATGGTAATTAGGGTTGTAACTAATGATTATTTTACTGATCGATTAGTTAAGCAGTTACTCTTTCTCTTGGCTCTGTGCACAGAACTTCAGTTGGCTTGTTTATGTTCAAAATAGTGATCTACTGTACTTCCGAGCATTTCCTGTTCAGTTAATTTCGATGAGGTTTTCACTACATCAGTTTAAAACGAATAAACTCTCTGAAGATTAGACGGTGAACAGTGAGTTGTGTTCACTTGTATGTTTATAAAGAGACATGTTTGTGTCTGAATGCTAACGCTAACAGGAAATGCTCATAAGTACAGAAGTTAGCGGTCTTGAATGCAAACAAGCCAACTGACGTTCCGTGCACAGAGCCAGTTGTTTAGAGCGCAAAAGTCATGTGAGTTTTTGTAAAAATCCTAAAGGTCACTTTTTTACTGGCAATATAGAGTTGCCATCAAAACATAAAAAGTATAATTTTTTGTGTCATTGCTGTTCAATTTGAATCATAAAACCTCTTTTCTAAGCTCATGGCATGTTTTCAAGTCTTTGTATAAATATAAATGATTTGACAATTATTCAACAATTGATTAGTTGTGATTAATTGATTTAACTTTTTGCAGCCATAATGTTATTTTCCTACTAGATATGCTCATCCAATTTACAATACCTTCTCTCTATTCAGAAAATGTACGTATTATAGTACACATAACAGTCATGTGTGTCTGCTGGCTGCTAAGAAAAATACTCAGGAGAAATAAACTGATCTTGCCTGATATGCTAATCTGCTAGTCTGGATGATTTATAGAACTTAAAAAAGTGTTGTGGATGACATAACAACTCTGGGACATTCATAACTTTCTGAGGCTTAGAGGGCAAAGACATAACTCAAGATTTGTTTAGCACAACATGTCTTCGTTAAAATCTATGATAAAAATGTACAAATGAATGTATTCAGTTGTAGCCTCTCTGAATTGGAAAATGGTTGATTAATCCACAGTTCCTAAGGGCACCACTAAACCTGTGCTTGGATGTTGCTAAGAGATATGAGGAAAGTATTACTCATTTTGACAAGAATTTCTCTAAAACCATTGCCAATGACCTTAGTCTGTAAAACTTATCCCGGTGCTTTACAGATCTTACCTTCATAGTATTTACCTTACATGGTATGACTGAATCTCTCCCCTCTTCACCCCTCTTTTTTTCTTCTCTTGTCTGTTTTTGCTGCCAGACAAGTCGTCAAACTCTGGGTCCAGCTTTTGTGTTCCCCTCTCCCACCTCCCTGTGCCCGAGCCCCAGCCCGCACCGCCGCGCGCGCTCCCCCTCTCCGCGTAGTCCCGAGCTGCTGGGAGTCAATGTGGGCCAGAGGGTGCGTCGCCTGAGCTCGCCCGGCTGTGAGGACCGAGGGGAGGCAGAGGGGCAGGAGGAGCGCCCGGGGGAGAGCGAGAACAGGGAGGACCGCAGACGCCAGGCGCAGCTGCTGCAGATCCACCGCGAGCTGCAGAACGTGGAGGTGAGGCTGACCAGTGTATCCCAGCTATGACTAACAACTGTGATTGTTTTTGTTGAGAAATTGCATCATGTTGCATTTAAGAGTAGTTTTAATTTTAATGTTGTGTTGTGTCTTGTCAGATGAATTTACTTCCTCTTTAGAACCAGTCAGAATAACTTAATCTAATTTTGCTTGATGTAGGGTTACTATTTTTGAATCGTGATTTCACGTTTTGGAACTGTATTATGTAGACACTATAACAAAAGCAGATACATCAATGTTTATTAATTACGCTGCAGAGTATTAGCTATTATATTGTTACTTTTACATAGTTAAAATTTATCACAATATTCCAATATTCCACAAACTCATTTGTGAACTTTAAGTATTGTTGGTTTTAACTACCTTGCATGTACAGTATCTTATGTTTTGTTCAAATACAAGATGAACAATTACCTGGGAAAAACTGAGGGGGTCTCACCTGATCACAGACTAAACCTGTAACTTGGCTTGGTGGTGTTACAGGCTTGTCTCTATGGTGATACATACAGTATGTGTACTATATATAAAACCATGTAATGAAACATTCTAGGCAAAGCATCTCTTTAGAGACAGGCAGGTGTCAGACCATATCCCAGAATAGTCGCAATGCATCTCTAAATAAGCATATTATTCAGGGTCAAATATGGTTTGTATATTTTTCTTCTGTTCTGCTTTCACTTGCCAACCATATTTTTCACCCAGTGCCTTTGCCACTAAGACTCTTAAAACGACATCAAAGTGAACACCTGTGGTGTAATGTATCAAGGAGCACAAACCAAACTAACTTTTATCCTTTGTTGCCTTTCTAGGTCAGAGGAAAAGTCGGTATTTTTGAGGCCCACATCTCCGGGATCCGTGCCCAGGTTAACAGCGAACTCCAGCGCAGTCCTCGGTCTCCACGGCGATCGACTGGCCACGCCCCCTTCCCTCTCAGCCAATCCCAAAACTCTGCACCCCAATGCCCAATGACACACCCACAGGAGAGCAAGATTCCCTGTGTGGTCCCCAATGGAAGAGACAGAGAGGAGGAAGGGGAGAAGAGAGAGGTTACTCCTGACAAGTCGCCAACAGAAAACCAAAATGGACCCAGGACAGATGTAGTTTCGCACAAACAACATTTATTGCCCGACGGTGAGAACATAGAACGAGTTGGAGGGAAGAATGGAGAGAGTGATGAACTTCAAGCTAAAAGAGAAAGGACAGAAATAGACAAAATGGACATGTCTCAAAGTGAAACACAAATGGAGGTGATAGAAAGTGGTGGAACTTCTTTGTTGGACTCTTTAGAACAAAACCACTCTTTTACCATCCCAACTCCAATTCCTGCGGTTATCATCACGGACCACGAGAGCCCACCTTCGGAAGGCCTCAGCTGCGACCAGCCAATGTCCTGCACCCCTAGCCCAGGCTCCAGCCCCGTTCCTGGGCATAACTTCTCCACACGGTCCCTCAGAAAGCTGTCGTCGTCTTCTACCTCCTCAGCCGGGTTCTCCTCGTCGTGGGAAGAGTCTGAGGAGGACATTTCCAGCGACACAGAGAGAGGAGACCAGCTACTCAACCCGACAGTGCTCACTTCTCAGCAGAAAGCAGTAAGTACAAAATAAACGCTTTTTTATTTATTCTAAAACATTGCTAAAAGGGCAGTATAATCTCATGAAAATATGGTTTCTCAGTTGATTGTCTTGTTTGTTGTTTGAAGTTTTAGCTATTTAAATGTTAATAAATGTAATCATAGAGGTAGTTTCTCTTGGGCTGATTTTATATCGTATAATGTCTGATTTATTATTGATATCTTCCATGCTGAGTCTGATATTTGCCACCAGATCCAATTACAGGTTCACTCATAGTATGAACGTTTTTGAAGTATCTAATTGCATTTTTTCCAACTAGCTTTGCAATTACTGTTGTCAATTTGTGATTCTTCTTTGATTTCTATTGAAATTCAACATTCATTCCAATTTGAGATGAAAACTCGAACTTCTAAAAAAATATAAAAATCATGCGTATGTTCAGAACATATTTGGTTGTTGTCGATAATATTATGTTGCTTAAATAATTGCAGTTTGATTCAAATTTTAGTTTGATGTAGGGCTGGTTAATACATGTTGAAATCGTGATTCTATTACTGTGATGATTTGCTCTGATTGCCATTTCATAATTTTCAGTCTATTGCGGTTCTTTTTCTCACTCTCCTGCTTTTAGACACTAAGGGACAAGTTATTCTAAACAAACAGAAAATTGGCAAAAAAAACAAACAAAAACTTTTTCTATTTAAGTTAGTGCTTGTGCAGTGTATTTAAAATTTGAGAGATTGAAATTCTGTCATGTCGATATCATCAATTATTTGGTTCAGGATTTTGAATCGAAAGATTTTCAACTAATTCTTTGTCAATTAAAACATGTGGTTTGGAGCAAAAAACATACTGTAAGTTTTTAATTGGTATATATACTTTTTTTTTTTTTTGCTTTTATTTTCATACAAGCTTGTTTAGTTTGTTTTTGAAAAGGTAAAAATTTAATTAAAAATCAATCAATATAATTTTTCCCAGATTGCCCACTCCTAATTTAAGTTTATATGAGCTGTGATGAAATTGAAATGATATAATTACTCCAGGAAAACTGTTGTAAATATATATTTTTGCTACATTAAATCTTACTGTCTTACTCTAAAAAAACACGTTATTGACCTGCTATTGATCATTCCAGGCAGAACAATAGCATCTCCATGGAGACAAACGGCTAACAAACACTTTTTCACAAAATATTACATAGTGCACCTTTAAAATGAGTAAATGTCAAATTGACCTTAAACAAATGATGCTTGAAAATGTGTCAAAGTAAAGTTCATAAGCTCTGTGTGCACCCTGTCACATGTCATGATCGCCTGAAGGAAATTCCGTGGAGATTTAATATTGTCTGAGCTGGTTTGTGCCTCCTGATTTAGCACTTAGTCAGATGTCGTAAAGCGATCGAGTCGATGCGTGCGCTGCGTTTCGAGTTGCCCGTGCATGTATCTGCTGCTGCTGTGTCAAACTGGCCTCCCCTCCCTGAGCCGCGGCGGATGACATTCCCCAAAACAAAGCCAGCACTGTGCCCCGACCTGTGTGTGCGGTGGTGCGCGTGGGTGTGCGGGGGGTAGAGAAGGAAAGTGTTTTTATAAGGAGGGAAAAAAAATGTGCCAGTCACTGTAAAGTTTTCGATGCGTTTGGACGTTGTTTGAAGTGGAGGCTGTAGGTTTCTGTGTAGGTGGAGACAGAGGCAGGTTTTGTTTGTAATAAGTTCACTACATGACCATTTCACTTCTGCTTTAAAAGGCTCTTCATGATTCAGTTCTTTGTTTTAAACAGAGACATATTCTGCATTTTATTAACATGTGGTATTAAAATATTTAGCTAATCATTTTATTTCGTGTAAATCACATTATTAGTTTATAATGGCTTAGTAATACAAATGGGAATTCTTGTTAAAATTCATGTATTTAGTAATAAATTATGGCATATTTAGATCAGTAATCTGCTTTTGTTCATTGTAAAACACAAAATAGTTCTAAAACACCTTAAAAATATAAACAAACATATCATTGATTTCTTGTTGAAAACTGCAGAACTGATAAACCTCACTTCTTCATTGAAAAATGTTACTTTAACCATCAGCAAATATATAAAACTTCACACTTTTGTTGGAATATGACTACACTTTTTGGCCCTACATATTTTTTGTAACCTGATCTGATGGATTCTTGCGATATTTTTGAGTCTGGGCCCCCTCCTGCTGTTATGTTTGCATTTTAAGACTTAATTCGAACCAATCACAGTGCAGCATTGTGGTTTGAGCTGAAGTCAATCGTTTGTTTGTTTATTTGTTTGTTCATTAAGATCCCCATTAGCTCCTGAATTAATCAGTTGCTATTCTTCCTGGGGTCTCCTCAAATTCATAAAAAATTTTTTGAGTACCAAAACAAATATGGCCAGTGTCACCAGATTTATTTTTTAGCATAATTTTTTAATCATGATTTGAAAAAATGTGCACTTAGAGGTGCTTTGTGCATTTGTGAAGATTGATTTAGCAAGACGTTTGTTGCATTGCTTCAATCAGTTAGCTTAAACGCTCAGTCTTTTTCTGACGACTTTGAGTGAACTGCAGTCCCAAATGAATGTGTAGTGTACGTACTCAATTCAGAACACTCATATTCATCAGGCTCGACCCAGGTCAGATTTGTAGTTCTAGGAAATAAAGATTGTGATGAAAAGCTCATTTAAGTAGATTTTGCACATTATCTCCTCTTTAAAAAGAAGACTCTTGTTTGTTTTCACACTGAATAAATTTGAAGAGGAGTGCTGGTGCTCAGAATGATTTCAGATTTTGGAAGAAGGCAATGGAAACACCAATTACATAATGCATTGGCAATGCCCCTGACTTGGGCTTTCCGAGGACACAAATGGTTTACCTCCAAACATTCAGTAATTTGCATTTTGATTTGGTTTTTGCTTTACGCCAAATGCCTTTCTCTTTACAAGTACAGTATCTAGGCTAAAATTAAAGTAAGCAGCAGTTTTTCCTTATTAAATCTCATCTTGCACTTGCAGCCCCAGTTGCAGCCTTGACAATAACAATACTGTTTGTCAATGCATTGTTATTGCAATATGTTTGTAGTGGCACACCCCCTTCCTAATTTGCATATTACATACTTTTGATTGTAGCTTCGTTTGAACAGAAAAATTGTTAATGCAAGAATAAAGATGACGAGCACAACCATAGATTTTAAAGAAATCCTTGTTTTTATGTTTTTACAAAGGAGCTTATAGTCTGTGAAACCTTCTACATGAGATTGTGGTCTTGTGATTAGTATTACCCATTGACACATTCCTCAATAATCCCCGCTTTGTCCCCCCGTGTTTGGTTAACTTTAGCTGGCTGTGAATGTTAAATGTGTATTTGTATTGCTCAGATTTTCTTCCTTAAACCTGTCTGAGGTAGCAGGTGTCCTGAGCTGCAGACCTCATTTGTTTAAATGAATTTGGATGTTGGATTTGAATAGTGTTTGCTTTTGTGTTTGCATATGTCCTGCATTTTTGGTTTTCCTCAGGCAGGGACAAATGCTTTTGTTTATCAGCATTAAATGAAAGGCTGAGATACATGCAGATGAACGAACACAAGGCTGGAGTGATAAGGTGGTAAAAATGCATCTCTGATAATACACGGTCAGATTATCACTTTTTCCCCAAACCACTTCTCTAATTGACAAAACTATGCAGCGGTCTGAATGAGTGACAGCTATATTCAACCAATCACGGAAAAGCTTGTCATACCCCTCTTATGGTACCATTATTTAAAGCTGAGGCACCTGATTTCACAATGCAAAACAGGAAGTAGGTATTTAACACTTCCTGTGCTTCCTTCAGCCCGTGCATACATTTTTCCTGGAAGTGACTCCTGACTTCAGTGTGCTGCTTTAGACCAGTGGTTCCCAACCTCTGGGTCGACACTTTAATGGGGGTCGTGGAATGATTTCTGGGGTCCCCTGATAAAGTTTGAAGTTTAACATTGATGTCTTAAACAATGTAAAACTTCACCTTTCAACTGTAATGATAGATGTAGATTATATTTAAAATCTTAGCAGTGAATTTATCGAGGTTTATGTCCTCAAAATAATATTATCACTTTGTGGCTAGACTACATTTTGCTTATGAATGCCAACAATTGTTATTTTGAGGGTCACGACTAAAAAAAGCTAGAGAAACACTGCTTTAGGCTAACTAAAAGATTTAATGAATACCGGTACTTCATTATTGGATTCAGACTAAATACAGCCAAAGATCAAAGTCTCAAAGTGGTGCATTTTCGTTTTTTTTGTCTGAAAATACATTGTTTGCAAGCTGTAATGTTGTGAACACTGAAAAAAGTCTTCTAATTTTGGACTAATTGAGGAAGCACAAAAAAAAAAAAAATCTAAATGACGTTCTGTATGAATGCAATTAGCAAATAGCTGCAGTTTTTGCATTACCAATGAAATTATGATACAATACAACGCAAACATTTTGTCAGTTCTCCTGGGCTCAAACTCAAACACACTCCTATTACTCAAAGATAAACTGCAAACCTAACACAGTTTCACCAAATATAATTGGACCTTTGCGATGACATTATTTTTCAGAAGGCTCACAAATCATGCTGCTGTCCCACTTTCGGCTGCTTTCTATCGTATCACTTTAGAATAGAAGCAGATTAACTGTATTTGTACATGCCAGAAAATCTTCATGTTTATTTTGTGTCTCATGGTACACTGCCAAATGAACATAGAATTTGATTTATTTCTATTTTCTTATTGATTACACAAGCACTGACAAAGTGAAATTACCCCCTGATTATCACCTGTATGTTAATCTCATCCTGACAGCTTCTATCTTCACGTCGAGTGCACCAAACATGCAGAAACACATCAAGTATGCCTGATTGTGTGGGAGGCATGCAGGAGAGAGGAGAGAGGAGAGGTGGAGATGAAAATAAGAGCAGAAAACATAACAAAACTGAGATTTAGATGAACTGGAAAATATTTATCAAAGCCGCAAAACGATTTCTTAAAATTCCCAGGTTAATCTGTCGTCTTGCCTGAAGTAACAACAGAGAAGTGTTCAGGCTTAGTCTGTGTATTCCAGGGAACGCTGTCATTCATTCTTTTTTAAGCTTCAAAAGGGTTTCCAAAGAAAGCGTGGCATTTAGATTTTTCCCCAAAACACAGGTGCCCACGTAATAAGCCATCTGCTCGGACATGGTCATTAGTTTTAAGATGATATCACCTCTTTTCTCAGAGTACAGCGCACACAGTTAGTTGAGAACAGAGCCATATATAGAAAAGCTTTGGCAGATCTTTCAGCGCTGGGCATTTCTCCAGTGAAGGAAAGAGGGCTGCGTTCCCCGCTGTGGTGCATTGGCAACTTTAGGACACCTGCAGATGATATGGATCACAGTTTTCCATTGAAATTAGTTGCTTTTAATAGTGTTTTTCTGTGTGTCTGAACCTCAACGCAAATAAGTAACAAATGTTTATAAGTTGGGATTTCTTTAGACAAAAAATATACATTATAAAGATTAATTAAAGCTGTAGTAACTGAGTTTTTTGTTGTTGTTGTTGTTGTTATAAATTGGCAAGCTTTGTCTTCTGCACCAAAACATACATTGCACACACAGAACTTTGTGAAAAAAGCAAGCTATTGTGTGCTATCAGAATCAAATAAAAAAGTATTTTAGTTCTCAACATGAACCGAAATCAGCGTTCTGATTGGCTGCGCTTGGGTAGTCCACTCCAGTTAGACACAGTCTGAAAAAAATGTGTTTTTAAGACTTAATAGTCGACAAAAACGCATGTACTTGGATTATAACAATTTCTCGAAGGATTTGTGAAAGCTATAGGAACGCGTTGTTGGACAGAAGTAAATATTATAAGATGTAAAAATCAGGTACTACAGCTTTAATGAATAAAAACCCCTAACACATACACTTGAATTTGTACACTGTATTTCTACATGAACTATAAAGGGCACATACTGTATGCTAAATTTTACTTTTTGAGTTTTTATTGTAACATTGCTTCCTCACCAAAAGTACAGCTGGCGTTCTGTTAGAGGTACTATTCTTTCTCCTTTGAGCCTCAGAAAACACTTATCCAGAATGTTCCTGAAACTTGTTTTGACTTTTCTGCAACATTAGCTTAACAGAGAAAACCTATTTGATTATTTCCCCTTTATAATTTCGTTTACAACCAACCAGTAAAAGGAGCTCTAACTCAATTCCTGGTGAGAGAAACCTGTGACTGTCATGTGTGCTTTATGGCACATTTTCTAATACATGATGCTAAATTAAAGGTTTTCTGGTGCATGTCTAAAAAGAACTAAAAGAACTTTTAAGTAGGATATTTTGTTATCCTAAGCTTTGTCCATTTTCACAAGACGAAATGCGTTTCCTTAAAGTTGTGGTAACTGATTTTCACACAGCGAACACAATCTAAGTTTTAAATTTGACGATTTCTTCTTCGACACACGGTTAATATAAACATGTATTCATTCTGGTTGCAATTATGGTCAATAAACGTCTTTTTACCAACAACAAAGTGAAACTGGAGAGGACCACTCAAGCACAGCCAATCAGAGAGCTGCTTTTGACTCCTGATTAGAACTAAAATCCTTTATTATTTAATTCAGACAGTACTAAGTGGTCTAAATTTTCCACTATGTGCTACATTTATCATATACCTTTTAGTGGAAAAAAACAAAATTTAATCATTTAGAAACTACAAAAGTTAGTTACCACAACTTTGTTTGACAGAGTTTCTGTCTTGTTTCAAGCTTGTCATTTACTTTACTGTTTAGGCGTCGCTATCTTCCTCTTAATTTATTTTAGATAGAGCTGCCAACGTCAACATAGTTTAATTGTCGATGTGAAGAGTCCAATATTTGCACAAATCATTTAGCAGCGAGACTTTTCTTAGCCGCTGACACAAACTCAAATGGAACCGCCATTACAACGCCAGCGCTAAATCTGTGGCTGAAAGAGGCACGAGTGGGAGAGGTCTGTTCAGAACGTCCAATAAAAATATTTATATAGGGCTAAGCAATTTATGAAAGATTGCAATTTTGATTTAGGATTATTTTGATCAGACTTCACGAGGAAAAAAATGGTTAACTAGCCAATGAACTGACAAATTAATAAAATAATGACAATGAGAAGAACATGCTTGTGCAGATCTTGTTTTTAAGAATACTAAGACCAAGAATATTTTGTCTGATATAATGAATTGAAATAAAGTTTTTGCTAATTGCGTCCATTTATTTTGCTTTTCAACTCGCCCACACCCGTTTGAAACTACTGTAATTATTCACTTTACATAGTTTGTTTAATGTTTAAGATCAATGGAGTTTTGCAAATGGGCCTAGCGTTTTTAATTATAGCTGAACCTCAAAGAGTTTATTTATCAAATAATTATGGCTTTCCATAGTTGTGCAAACAATCTTTAAGCTTCAATTGTGTTTATTGTATTCATTGAATGTATAGTTGAGTAATTAAGATAATTAACATGAAGTGCATATAAAGCACATGTTTCCTCAAGTGGAAAAGTTGCTCACAAATTGTACCTTTCTATTTGTAGAGTCGTTTAACAACAGTATTTTTGTGCTGTACAGTATGTTACCTATGCCATACCTTTTCTCTAAGCAAATAGTCGTTACAATTATTATGATTTAATCTATGATTTAAATAATTGCGCTAATTTGTTTTTCAATGATCAAGCAACCCTTTTCATAATTACTCCAAAACGACATGTCCAAAAGTTTTATATCTACCAATAAACTTTATGTTAATTCACAGAAGAAACATGTAAATTCTGTGTTTTTAAAGTGCGTATGACAAGTTAGACCACATTTTTCAGTAAAACACAGTGAATGTGAATATATTTAAGATTCAGCTAACATTTTGCTTGTTTTCACCCAATTTGGTTTGCAAATATTTTGTTTAGAAAAAATGCCATACAGTATGTAGATGTAATCCTACAACCGCTACCTAGTAACCGCATTATAAATTTTGGCCAAAATCTACATAAACAACTCAGATCAAACAATTAGACAAATGATAAAACCCTATAACATTTTGTTAAATTATTGTTTAAACAACCACTTGTGTGTAAATTGGCGCTTTTTGATGACGTGGATTCCTTTGTAGAACTCCAATTACTTCTGTAATTTTTAACTTTTATTTGTTAATTTCTTAATAATTTGCAGCTTTACTGCTGTAAAACAATAAAAAATAATTACAACAAAGAATCTGTTAAATGGGTTTTAATGTCAAACATGTTTTGTTGAACAGTTTGACGAACTGTCCCAAAATGACAAATGAAACTTAAGTTTGCTTGCATGTACGTAGTCTGTTACTAAATACTACTTTAGAAGATGCTTCTTACATAAACAAAAGTGGGTCCTGTTTTCTCAAACATCTCTCAGCAGCAGCAGTAGCTTTGACACGCCCACAAAACAAACTACTACAGCCTTCTTCTACTTTACACTGTAATATTTTCCACCCAGTGACCTCAGGCTCTTTGAATGCGTTTTATAAGCTAACCTTTTGTTCACTGAAGGTGGATGAAGCAGCGCTGGAATGAATGATTATGTAGCAAGAAGTCGTCAAAATGTACCATGGCAAGCACTTTATTAGAAATTCAGGGGAAAAAATGTAGATGAAACTTAGACGCATTTTTCTTGCTATTAAATTTGACGTTCTACTGCTACAATAATTGAATAAATACATAAGACAAATATGCAAATTATGTATGTCTCTATGTACAGTATATATTTTCTATAGTATCACCAGATCTAAGCCTAAACGAGATGTAATTTTTAGCTAAACATGCTTTAAAACAGGAGTGTCCAAACTTTTATCACAGTGGGCCACATTTTGAAACTTGTATGAAGCGGGGGTGCCATATAAGCCATTTAAAATTTTACATTTGACCTAATTTTAATGAACTACTGGTACTACTCTTTTATCAAGACATTTAACATGCATTTTAGTTTTCAAAGACATTAAAATGTTTGTTTTTTTGACTATGATAGAAGAATTTCTCAAATTTGACATGAAAAACTATACTTTTTGTAATTTTGGTCAATCTAGCAGGAAGTTTGAGGGCCAAAACAAATTGGTCCAAGGGTCACAGTTTGGACATGCCTGGTTTTAAATGAGTTTGAGCCTAAAATAACAACAAATTCTGGATACATTAGTGACCCAAACAGGACAAAGACATTATCGGTTGTACAGTAGATTTGCCTCTATATTAAACAAATATTTAAACTGCTTAAAACCCTGCAAACTCCAGCGGTACGCACCCCCCAGTTTGAGAAACGCTGGTCTATATTGTTTTTGCCATTACAACTATTAAGCAAGTTTAAGTTGTCGTTTTGCTGATAATCTGCAGTGTAGTAGTGAAATAAAATACATGATTATTTAGAAAAAGTAGTAAAAATGTTCTTTGGTAAACTATTAAAAAAATAATAGAAAGATAAATGCACAGTATTCACAAAAAGTAAATTTTTTAATTGTAATTTAAGGCTACGTATTTTCTCACTCCTACAGAATTGTTCTTCCGCTACAACTACTTTCATCAATTTCATGTCAGGTATTGTCACGTCTGTATTCCATATTATTATTATGTCTTTACCACTGCAACTTCCAATTAAGTATTAGTTCCACTTTTTAACACAAGTGAAAAAACACTACCACGTTTACTACTTCTGCTCCTGGTACACTATAACTACTACACACTTTTTCCCTAGAGATGCCTCAAGTCATTTGAATGCATTTTATCATTTAAACTTTCGCTCAAGACGTATAACGGCACGAAAACTGCTTCAAATATAAAACAATTAAAGTACTTGTAATGTAGTATAGATTTGATATTTTTTTAATAGAATGAGAGAATGTGAGACGAAATATCACAATTTTGCAATTATTCACAATTCTGCTTGTTACGACCAAATAGCAGAGACATTTTTAATTTTCTTACCTTCTCATTGTTCAACACGTCAGTTTTTACCAGTTTTATGAAATTAAACTTCTGGATGCAAAATGTTAAAGGTGGCAGAATCTTTTAGAAGCCTTTGCTTTAATAGAAATTATTAAAAAACTGAATTGTGCTTCTTAATTAGTTGAACAAGGTTGGGTTGAAGCTTTACTGTTAATCTGTTTTTAACCTTCTGCTGTGGCAAACAAAGAACAGCCGATATGTGAAAATATATATCTATAACAACAAGGCTAAATCACAAATGTACTTGTCATTGTAGTAAAAATAAATAAAAAACTATGTATTTATCTGATATATAACACATCTTTGTCTTAAGCTGGAGCTGATATTTTGCTTTGTTTCTATAGAATAAACTAAAATACTTTTTATTTTGCTTCTAAAATTGTCATGATTATTATTCTTTTGTCCTTGCGATTACATTGGGGCATGAATAATCACGATTTTCGATTAACCTAATGAGCCTGACATCCCCATACGTCTTGATAAAGCAGTCATTCAAAATAAGGACATAAAAGTACATAATAAGTACATAGAATATTATCTGTCGTCTGTTTTTTACAAGGCTTCTTTTAAATGATAAATGTTTGTGTTATGTAGCTCTCTTCCACATTCAAAAAGACATACTGTTCATCTTTGAGAAATGCCTCTACACCACAAAAATACAACACTGGTTTTAGGCTAAAATTCACTATAAACAATTAAAATGCCTAGAATAAAGAATTGCATAGAGCTAGTTTATTCTCAAAACAATTCAAAATACTTCAATAAGCAACAATCTAAAACAAGAAATGCAAAATGAAGCATAATCTTTGCTTGTTCTGTCTCTGTTTTATAGATTTTTTTTTACGTAAACAGTTCTATAATTTCTTAAATAAGTTAATTAATCAAGCAGGTATTTATATTTCTCTTTGAGCACGATGAATATATGAATCTATTGGTGTAACATAGTAAATCTTGGTTATTTTGATGAATTATATATCATAGTTTCAGCCCACCTGTGTTTGTCTTTGGCCCCACACTGAGCTGAACTTCTCATTCATTTTTTTTTGCTCCATAAACTTTCTAAACCACACCAAAGACGGACTTTTCCTTTTTTCTTTTTTTTTTCCTGCGTCCAAACGGGCTGAAAAAATGAAGTGTAACTCCGCTGAGACTGTGAGGAGTGGAGCTATGGGCCGTGACAGTGTTTGTACTACAGTGGAAAATGTTCACTACCGCCGCGGCCCGTCTCCGTGGCAACCGCCTGACGTCAATGCGAGTTTCCCTCTCGCAGCTGGAAGTCACTTTATGTGTCTGCCGCTACTGTCGTCTTAGTGCGAGGGCTAATAAGTCGTGCTCAAGATTATAAACAAAAATACTAGAGGTCAAAGGTGAGCACTGTAAAGGTGGTAGTTTTATTGATCAGTGAGTTCATAAACTTTACTGTGTTGTAAATATTTCATTAAGTATCTGTGTACAGACAATGTAAGTGGAATTCTCTGACAAGTGAATTTGTGATTAGGTCAACTTTTTATGCTTTTTTAAGTCCGTTGGTTCACTTTTTATACCTGTGTTGAATCTGTTGGAATGAAAAACTTAATGTGCACACATGTTTGGTTTTACAAATGTTCATATTTAACACATAAACACATTTTCTAAAGGAGATTATGGTGGACTTCCAAGGTTGACAAAGTTTGTTCCCATAGGCTAAAATTAAAGTGATGTTACATATGTTTTTGTTTCACTTTATGAATGATATACATATTTTTTTTTTCACATTAGAGGCAACATGTGCTATATGGTAGGGTTGCTTGAGTATAAAAAATAATAATCCTAATATTTTAATCATAATTTAAATCATGATAATTTAAATGATTATTTGCTTAGAAAGAAGACAGCGCTTCAGTGGTTCCCAAAGTGGGGTTCGAGACCCCTCGAGGAGTCGCAAAACAAAATCTGGGGGTTGTGAGATAATTTTAAGATGTATGAATCCATTTATGACTTGGTATGTCTGTTTTTTTTAATGGAAGCATCATGTTTCATTGAAGTTTGGTCATTTAAAGCAATAAACTACTAAAATAAAAGTTCTTTAAAACAATTTAATCATTTTCCAACTGTAAGATAAGATAAACTTTATTGCACCCAGAGGGAGAATTAGTTGTGGGCTATTAGTGCTGCGCCTGCTGGATATAGAAAGACAAACAAACAATATAAATTGATACAGACATCTATTTTATTTTGCTGTTGGGGCAATAATCGCATGATTATTTTCGGGCTCTCGGTCTGAAAAGTTTGGGAACCAAATAATTATTTAACCATTTGCTACTTGTGTTAAACCATGACACACGTAGATCTATAATAAGGGTCCACTGTTAATAAAGGACTTTAAATTTGGTAATCAGAGTACCTTTGATTTTCTTTTTCTTGTTATTGTTAGTGTCTGTCACTTTGATCCTGAAGAGCACCTGATTTTTTACAGATTATCTACATTTTATCAGCCCACTAAAGCACTCATCCTCCTTCTCTTACGTGTAGATCAATATTTTATGTTTTGTTCTTTGTAAAACACAAAATGTATGTAAAACGGTTTAGAAATCTTAAGATCTATCTACATGTTTATTGTAAAAACAGAAACTTTAACAAGCAACAGATTTTTGGAAACCTGGAATCTGAATTTTTTGAGTAATCATAAGTAAACACAGATAAGTGAGCGGGGATAGTCCGGCGGCAAAAATGAGAATGTCTGAGCACTGGAGCATCAGTTGCAATGAAATACAAGATTACTCAAACATGCATGAGTCAGTCAAATACAACTTTGAAAAAACTAGCAAAGTTACAAACTCAGAAAAGTGGATTTGACATGATATTATGCACTCTTTAATGCAGCTTATTTATTTATTTGCAGAAGATTTAAAATATAAAAAAATAAATGCTTAAGCTCTAAAGTTAGCATGTGTTGTTTTTGTCGTAGGTTCATGTCAAGGTGACATCGATCAAAGTTAATAATTTAAGTGAAAAAGGTGTCATGGTTTAGTTTTGAGTTTAAACTCCTAAACTCTGGGGAAACCCTGCTTCATGTGAATGTCCTGGTACCAAAAAAGAGGCGTCTGGCAACACAAGTTGTGGCTTTCACTTCTAAACAGAGAAGATATTTCACCACACTGGGTTTAGTTATGTAAAAATATAAACAGAATGAGAGAACGAGCAATAAAAGAGTGTGCAGTTATGGGTCAAAGATGGGAAGCATTTAGGCTAGAAAAATTTTTATACAAATGTGCCCAAACTCAAGAATATGTAAGAATACTGAGAAATAGTTCATAAAAAGTAGGCTATTTTTATACAAATACATGCCCAGATACTTTGACACAATTTACTTGGAATATAATACTTGCTCAAAGTCATTTAAAATGTGTTCTATGTATTTTAACAGGGCTGGATAGTTTAAGATGGAGTACCAGATTTTCTCACTGCAATACCTGGAATAGGTCCAACTATTTTCTTACTACTACTTACTACTACCACTCAAGCACAGCCAATCAGAGCACTGCATTTGGCTCTCGAGGTGAAATTTTGCTTTTTATCTTTATTCAGACAGTGCACAATGATCCGAAGTTGTCACACTGTACTGTAATAGCAATAAATGGTTTAATTCAAAAGACAAAGTTGACAAATTTACAACACACAAAAGTTAGGAACCCCATCTTTAACCAATTAAATATGTCATTTCAAATAGAAAAGACGATTTTCCTTCACAAACTACACAATATCCTGTGATTAGAGCTGTTAATTCTGTTGCTTAGATACAATATAGACAGTACAAGTCTGTCTTATTTATTCAGTTTTCTGTTCATTGACACATTTTATTTTCTCCTAAACTTGGCTAAAATGCTATCTCTAAACAAAATTTTGTTGCTAAAATCAAAGTTGCAAATCGAAACGCAACTGCAATGCTGAACAGGAAAATTATAATTAATTATGAAAGTTAGAAAATGTATTAGAGCTTAGAAAAGTCTGACTTTAAATGCACAACTGCAAACTTTGAGGATGAGCTGAATGATTCTTTCTCTTTCTAAGAATCAACACAACAGTTTATTTTTTTCATAATAAAAATTAAATAGTGAGCTCATCTTTGTGACAATCTGCTTTTTTGATGAAATCGTCATATCGTGATTTCCTTTTTCTCCATTTGATGCATCTGTCACTTCAAATACATTGACTATTATTACTCTTAGCCTCAGAGTTGCCAAATCCAAGTCTTTAAAGCGACTTTGGACTTCTTTTTTTGAAGTCTTTTTGAACCGCGGTTTGAGTTTGTAAAAGGAATGAATCTTAGCCATTTTTTCAGATTTGATTTATGGAAATGTATCAATTTATATGACTGAAACATACATCTTGAGCATGTTTTTATGTCTAAGTCGCTAGTAATGTCAGAAAAACACAGACACTTGTTTTGCAGCAACTCACAATGTTTTAATTGATCAATTACTTTATTAACTTTTTATTGAAGAGCTGATGTTGCTTGTTTCTCTCTCAAAATCTGGCAACACTGGTCGGATTTTGACAGCTGGATGTAGCTATTGATGGTGAAGTGTGTTTACCTCAAAGACAAGAGGAAAATAAACCATCTACAAAAATTGTAGTAGAATCGAAATCGTCATCTGATTAAAGATTAAATTTTTTTAAGCAAGCATTTTGATTGAAGCCGGTACGTGCCCAATTGGATAAGGCTCTTTATCAGCAAACATCATAGTAATTCAAATCAATAGTTGCATTAATTCAAAAAGACATGGTTTAGATTTTGGAAAGATGTTTTGAGACCAGAGCTGCAGCTGCACTGTTCACATTCGGTTGCTGTTGTGCCCTGCAAGGCGACCTGTATTCCTGCATTGCACCGGGTTTAATTTTTTTGCAAGCTCAATTTTTGCATAAGCAGAAGACACCCTGTGGTTACAGCTATTAGGTTTGTTTGGTGGTTCCCTGCACAGTCAAAAACATCAGCCGTGTTTCCCTTTACTTTCACATTACACTTTTTTTTTACGACAAAATATTAACCTCACGCAGTTTATATTCACGTGTCTTAAAGGAGAAGTATTAATGTGAGCTAATGCCCACTAACCATACATTTTGTTTTCTGGACTTATCCTAACAAAATGGCTAAAGGAAAGAGGTTGGGTATCAGCAGAATTGGAGTAAAAACAGACGACAAGGTAAAGGTTGTGAAGTAAAATGTATTTAGTTATAGAATACTGAATATCTGCATTAAAATGTATTCTGTTATATTGTAAATACATGGGGCAGTATTATAAGCTTTTAGTTCATTGTTTCTTAGGCATTTATTTATACAATAGGAGAACTTTATCATAAAAAGTTTATTTCAGGCGTGCATCACTGTAAGAACTTTATTTTTCTCTCTGTTTCCATGGCGTTTGAAGCCTAAATTGTGCTGCTCAAATATCAAAATGTATTCCTCTGAAGTAACTTTAACTAAAAACAGGTAATAATGCATACATTTAGTTCTCAGCTGCTGCTCTAGTAATGCTTCTTTGTGCAGTAAAAATGTAATGTAGCTTATATTCAAATTTAGATAAATAAAAATTTGTAGAACAGTAGATGTAAATATTGTAACAAACACAGAGTCACAAGTTCAAGTGCATAATTTCGAGGTATGTTTGAAATGTCTGAAGTTTAAAAAGACTTGAGTTGTTTACGGAGGCCAAGGCGTTTTTTTTTTTCTCTTGTGTCTTTTGTTTGTAGTCACTCAGCAGCGGAAATGGAAAATACTGTCGTTGAGGCAAGCGGCACCCCCCCGTCCCCACTTCCTGTCTGCAAAAAGTTCCTTTGCTCACTGTTCTCTCTCTCTCTCTGTCTCTCTCTCACTCTCTCTCTCTCTCTCTCTCTCTCTCTCTCTCCCTTTCTCCCTTTCTCCCTTTCTCTCTTTCTTTTGCTCTCTTTTATTCTCAATTTCTCTCTCTTTTTCTCTTTCTTTTCCCCTTTTTTTCTTCCTTCTCTTTTATCTTTCTCCCTCTATTCTCTTCTTTTGCTCACTCACTCTCTATCTCTTCTAATCAACAGTTCTCCTTCTCTTGTCCTCTTTTTCCTTTCTTTCCTTTTCTCTTTTATTTTTCCTCTTCTTCTCATCATTTTTAATTCCTCCCATCTCTGTCTCTCTCTCTCTGCCTCTCCTCTTTGTTTCTCTCTCTCTCAACCTATCTGCCTCATCTGCCCCCCCTCTCTCATTCTCTGTCTCTCTCTCTATTTCTCCTTCTGTCTCTCTCTCTCTCTCTCTCTCTCGGACCTGTGGTCTCTCTCTCTCTCTCTCGCTCTCTCTCTGACCTGTGGTCTCTCTCTCTCTCTCTCTCTGACCTGTGGTCTCTCTCTCTCTCTCTCTCTCTCTCTCTCTCTCTCTCTCTCTCTCTCTCTCTGGCCTGTGGTCTCTCTCTCTCTCTCTCTCTCTCTCGCTCTCTCTCTGACCTGTGGTCTCTCTCTCTCTCTCTCTCTCTCTCTCTCTCTCTCTCTCTCTCTGGCCTGTGGTCTCTCTCTCTCTCTCTCTCTCTCTGGCCTGTGGTCTCTCTCAATGGAAACTTGCTGCTCACTTGTGTTGCAGCTGCTTTTGGGGGTAAAATGGAGGTTAGAGGGCATCAAGTCATTTCAGCCATTTACTTAATCTATTATTTAATCTGTTAAGTAATATTTTCACCTCTGACTTATTATTTAATAATAGATATTAAAGTACAGAGGCAACATTACTTGTTATATTTGGCTTTAGTCTAGTGTTCCTTGCGACTGACACAGTACTGAGTAAAAGAAGTTATGAGATACATATTACAGCACAAACTGTCATAACATGGATAAATGTTAAATGATTGTTTGATTAAACTCTAGAACCTAGTGTCTTAATTACGAGTAAGTAACAACATTTTCTACATTTACTTTATTTTATCTGCATATTTATACTGACATAAGTCTTTCCTACTCCAGGATTGGGGTGGAGTTTTCCGTTTGACACTCAATCCAGTAAATAAAGAGACTTGATACATGAAACTTACCCGGAGAATCCAAACTGATGGGGGTTTCCCCATGGCCTTAAAAAGCTTTCAAAGATCCTGGAATGACTTAATGCAAAATTACTACTTTTACACACAAGGGGTTAATACTTCTCTAATACTGTACTTGATATTTAGAAACGATTGTAAATTAGAAAACATTGTTTTCCAAAAAAAAAAAAAAAAGAGAGAGAGACAACTTTGAATAATAAAGTAGTTTTGTTCAAATCAGGATTCAAATGCAGTGCTCTGATTGGCTGAGCTTGGGTGGGCCTCCCCAGTTTCGATTTGTTGTTTGTGAAAAAAATAAAGTCGTAATTGCAACCAAAATTAATACATGTCAATATTGACCAGGAAGTAGTCATATTTAAACTGTATTAAATTGTATTTGCAGTGTGAAATTCAGCTACTTTAAGTAGTTAATAAGTCTTAATAATTGTTTTCCTTGATTAATATCCCCTTTTTATCATTAATAAATAAGTATTTTTTCATGTTTTATTCATGCTTTATTGAGGCAAATAAAGATGTAGTTATTGTAAAGTGGTACATAATACTCTATTTACTACATTTTTACTTTAATCACCATATTGTATTATTTATCATTCTATATTGTAATGTTTGAGCTACTGCTTTTAAATAGTCTTTCTCGTGGGTGAATATTTTTGGTCACACAGATGAAACGCCACTTAAAATTTTGTATTTATTTATCGCTGAAACGTGACATAATAGTGACAAGTCAGAGCTCATGCATCTAAACTTTGATGCAAATATGTTAAATCTCTTGGCATGCCACCCTTTACTCTGTTTGTTCAGACGTCTGTGACTGATGCCGTATAAAACGACCGGTGTAATTCATATGTTACAGCACATGCAGTTTTAAAGATGCACTAAAAGCACATTGCGTCACTGTGGCTTCTTCGGGGTCATTGCATCAGCGTTTGTGGAAGCTGCAGCTTACGATGTTTCCATTTGTTTTTATTTTTTAACATGTGTTGCAACTTCTGACACCATCTCTTTGACGGACAAAGTCTTACCGCAAACACAACACAGGAGTGAGATTAAGACGAGGTTACATGACACCCAATATCTGTCCAAACAATCATAAATGTAGCTTTGCATCGGTCGTACAGTTTAACATACACAAGCTTACATCCTCTGTGACTTCTCCTCACGTCTGATTCAAACAGCAATTTGCATGTCCAGATTTTGTTTGTCCTCGTGTTTTGCCATCCAAATCAGCCACAATCATTTATTATTCATGACACGTGCGTTCTTACGTTGCAAAGAAAAGCGATCACACAGGTTCTAGCCGAGGCAGAGAAACTCACAGGTCAAAGCTGGGTTGGGTTTGTTTGACTTTTTTACTGTGTTTGCCCTCTTGAGTGACAGAGCAAACTCAATGTTTTGCGATGTGGTCTTCTTGGCTGTATGTGGCGTGGAGTGTGGTTGCATCGCTCGGAGCTGTCCTAATTGTTGTCATGATCCACGACCGAACAAGTCAACGCCAGGTACCCCCTCACCTCCAGGAATTTGCTTGTGTGATGTCATAATTACGGGCTTGTCGTTACTGGGAAAAGCTAACTTAGTGGCTTAGTGCTGCAGGGTTTTAGAATTGCATTTTAAAACTTTGTAGCATTACTGTTAGTGTTGTTAATTTTACCTTTTGGTTATGTTAACATTTTTCTTTAGTTTAACTGTCTTTACTGCAAAACTTTTAAATGCAATAATCTATTTAAGCACCAGAGTTGCAATTTTGCACCAAATCTTTCCAGGCTTTCTCACTCCAGACTCTGATACATTTCCGTAGTTTAGAAAATTCCAGACTCAACTATGTAACAGTTGTATAAAAAGCTGTCAGTTTGGGCTCTCCAGGCTAAAGTTACAAGTTGCTATGTTTACTGGATTGTATTTCAAGTGTACAACCTGGTGTCTAAAGGGTTAAGTTTTGTTAGAAGTTGCACAATATATTTAAATAGATTTCTTGTTGCTTACTTCAACACTAACAGACAAACAGTTTGAAGTAATTGCAACTGTGCTTTTATGATTTATTTTACAATCATGCGGATAAATAACATTTACCGATACAAGACTGCAGTCAGGCTTTTAACAATATTTAAATTTATGCAAATTAAATTGTGGACACAATTTTCGTAGAAGGTCCTCCAGGCCAAAGACTGCCACACCTCTTCAGATTAGGAGTTCATTTCCAGGACATGTGAGAGGACCAGGCAATGCCGTATCACTGTGGAGCAAACATTGCAATTTGCGTGGGATTGTGCTTTCTTCTGGGAAAAACAAATAAAATAATGTAACACTCATATCTTGATGTTTTAAAACAACTGAATCCTGAGAACATGAATCCTAAGAAGAATGCTTCTGCGTTGATGTACAGTAGTGTGGATTCTCTGTTTGTACTGTAAATGTAGATGAGCTGTGTTTTCACTCTGGTGCAAAAGGTGTTTGTCATAAGATGTCATTGTGTATTTTAGATGTTGAACTGGAAAAGATGAATATTTATATAGTATTTTAAAGCAATACAGTTAATGTCAAATTCTGGATAGTATTACATAATTATGCATTCTGAGCCTCCTTTTATTCGCCACAAAGTATTTTTACTTATTGAGGCTGACAACTTCCACAAGCCAATTCCAGTTGATTTGTTTTATGCTAACAGAAGCTAGCCTGATGCTAAAAACAATGATATGCACAACCCTGGATTTTTGGGGACAAATTTAGGTAATGTTTATTAAGGACAATGTACAGTAACATTAAGCACAAAGGCAGAGATGCGTGTAACAGATTCTAGCTTTACACCTGTAGTCCTGGATAGGGGAGGCACATTGAACATATTTTAGTTGTAGGAGGAAACCGTAGGACCCGAAAGAAATCTACGCAGGCCTGGGAGTCGAACGTTCTTGCTATGAGGCTAGAGTGCCAACCGTTGTGCCACCATGTCAACCAGTCTTTATTTTTCCTGATGCAGTTATGTCATGACCTTGTTTGTACAGCTTTCCCAAAACTCTGAACTTAACCAAATTAACTTAGTTTAAGCCTTACTGTCGTACATTGAGTGTGTGCTTAGTGCGAGTTGGGACCTAGACTTAGAACTGACTTAGTAGACTTAAAACCAATGTGCTCTTGTACATAGACCTCGGAACAGTCTGAGCGCATGTCCAAGAATGACGCAAGTGTGTGGAAAGAATCTATATCTGGACATAAAAGTGGTCTGATGCGACATTCAAGTCATAATGCAAGCATTCTCGCGGGAATCCATGTGAATCTGCACAACTTTGGGCAAATACGGACTGCAGTAGACTGGAGCTGGTGTACAGGCACTTCGCAAGAAACCTAAAGCTATGATATCTAAGCTTTTGCAATACTAAATGATGTTGCGTGGCATAACTCGATTAGGGGGACAATGTACAATATACAGTATCTGTGCTGGTGCTTTTATTGAATACATTAAATGCTTGTAAGATATAGACATTTCGGTCCTGATAGTATGACAGCGATAGTGATGTTTCTCTTGAATGCTTATTTCCCCATGTTGAAGCAAAGAAGTTTATCTGGGCAGCCTAACAGGGAATCCCCATTGAGGTTACACAGAGTCCAGTGTCTCTGGTTTTATTTTATGTCTCGTCATAAAACTGCACATCTATCCCAGTCACTTCCAGATACTCCCAGGCATTTCCCCAAATCATGTACAGTGCTGCATTTGGGCTGATTTATGCTCTGCTTACCAATGTTTGACATCTCAGTTTTTCGAGTTACATTTATAAGAGTGATAATCCTGCCTTAATGCAACTCTCATTTTTAGCATCGCCCTGCATCCTCTTCAAAGCTTCCCTCTGGTAAGCTTGTCACATACATTATAATTACTCACGCTTGATACGACGCAGGTTCTTTCTCACAGAACACAGTCGAGTGAGCTGCATTAGATAAATCACCAGGAACCCCCAACTCCTGGCCTTTTTCCAATATTTAATTCAACCCTTTGACTTTTTTATGCTTAAATGTACATGGAAAATATGAGGAATGCCGTAACTGCTTTTTCAAGTCTTGGGCTTGTGTTTTTAACCTTATTAAGTCTGAGGGTCAAGCTTCTCTACAGCTGACCTACCCTGGAGTTTCCATCATGTGACCTGTACACTTATCTTGTAGTTTCTCTCATAATATTTCCCAAACTCTTTCCTTCATTGGTGCAGACAAAATGAGTGAAGTTATTGTGTTGTGCCAAAGATGGTCTTGGATTAAGTGTTCCTTCTATGGTTCTGATCTCTTATCTTGCCCATTTTCCAGTCTTCCCTCATCTTCATCCTCCTCTTCACTTTTTCATGTATTTGGAGAGATAATATTATCCCTCTTGAAATGAGCAGACGGGAAATCCTTTGTGGATGAAGTCACGGCATTTGTTTAATCAAAGCTAAAAATGGCTCGGGCATAAATTGTCTGTCCAGGAAGTCAAAGGTTCAAAAGGGAATCCCGCTCAAAAATGTCTAAATTAAAGCCTGACTTGAGCAAGATGAATTAGTTACTGTAAAAAGCGCTTTGACATTGTTGCACAGCCGGGCTTTGTCTGATCCCACGTTATAAGTTCTCTGGAATTTTTCCATCTGATGTAATGGGATTCTGGGGTTTAAACAAGAGTCGTGGTTTGAATAAGACGTTACACTTGAATGGATTCTAGTTTTCTATTCTCAGAAAGAGATTCTCGAATAACTAAGCTCTCCACTACAAAATAATGCTGAAAAAAATATAGTTTTAAGTAGTATACAGTAAAAGTAAGAATGCATTCATTATCTTAAGATTTGCCAATCTAACAGGAACAAAATGTCAAAGGTCAACCAGCATTTTCTGGCTTGAAATTAGAAGAAAAAATACAACTGCACTTAAAATAACTGCACCTGTTTTAATGGTAAATCTTATCTAAAGAGGGTAAATAAGTATATTTTCCACTTTCTTGTCTATTATAATAATTGCTGTAAAATGTGCTCTGGTATTTAGAAATCGACCGATATGAGTTTTTCTTTGGCCAGTATTTCAAAATGTTGTCAGCTGATTCTGATATGAATGGCCGTTATGAATAGCCGGTTCATAGTCATAGAACAACAATACAACTTAAAGTCATCTTAATGATGAAATCAAAACTGCAGACTTAGGAATGAAGAGAAATAAAAGTCTTATTGTTTCTCTCCAAACCAACTCAGTCTCAGCTGATCACTGTGAGTGCGACAGAGGAAAAACAGCCCGATCAGATATCAGGAAAAATTAGGCTCCAAAATATTGGCCGACTGAATTGTATGTTTATCTCTACTGGTATTTACAGTTGAGCTTAAGTTTCAGATATTACAGTGACACTGGCAACACCAGTACTTGTCTAGTCCAACGTGTTTCAGTTTTTCTAGAAAATATGAGTTACATCTGTTGTTATAGCTTGTAATAACAGAATTACGTAATCAGATGACACATGAGCATTGGTCAATAGATTAAATGTAATTCCTGCAGTGTTCCAGTTAGAACTTTCTATGAAATATTAGAGCTGTTTTCATTGTGACTTTCAGTTCATCTTGGTTGACTGAGTTTACAGTTCAAACTGAAAAAAGCATTCAACTTCATGCTCAAATAAAAGATAATTTGGTATTAAAATTAAACATGGGTTATCTGATTATTCGATTGCAAAAAAGGAATTGGGTTCTTCAGTTTGTTCAATTGTTCCTGACTCTGAACAAATCCTTCATAACATGGTAAATATAAATATCCCGGCGGGTACATTCATTTTTGGATGCAGCTCCAGAACATCCTGTACCTGTAGAGACGAAAAGAATGGTCCATCCCAAACACAGCCAATCATTACACTGCTTTTAACATACAGCAGGTCAATTTTGTTAGTGCTATGTTTACAGCATACTTTTTGCTGCAAAGTCAGACAAAGTTGGCTAAATTACAACAAAAAAGTGTGGTGCTTCAGCTCAAAATTGTATGATCTGATATTTTGACAGTATGAAAGAATGATTTATTATTCTTATGAAGCTTGGACACTAAAGGCGCAAGATTTTAGGTGAATGGTTAGTAATCAGCTTGTTACCATGGAGATTTAATGGCTGGACTCAAATACTCCATGGTTGTTTTAGAATAGTGCAGTAGGGGTCATGCCATTTTGTAGTCGTGTCTGAATGTCCAGCAGTTCAAAAAGTAGTGCATCTAGACAAGTAGTGAACATCAATGTCAGATCTTTGACTAGAAACAACACGACTGAATGAAAAAATGATGAAAGAGACGCTTAAAGGTGCACTGCGTAATTGGTAAAGGTTTTGAACAAGGGCGCCATCTTTGGCGTTTTTTGGCACTGCATCCTCCCTACTATCTTCAGCTGAAGACGTATTTTTACGGCTTAAAATAACTTTTGACACATGTTGTTTTCTGCTAAATGTTTTCTGAGTTAAGAAGACAAAGTTTTTTGTATAAAAAGTAGATGCTGACTATTTTATTTGTTATTTTTGACTGACTGATCAGTTTTCAAACTCCAAAGGGAAGATTATTGAGAGTTTGAGGAAAAGCTTTGTTTTATGTGTGAGAGAAAATTGTAAACAAGCTCTTTACAGGACTCATTTCTCATAAACTAAATGCTCAATGGCAATTTATTACTCTAATAAAACATAAACCTAACCAAGACAAGCTAAGGCTAAGCTAAATCTGTGTCTAAATGTGGATGTACTTCTCTTACCTTCTAATGAAAATAATCTCCAGATGAACGTCCTATTGATCTCCAGCACAATTCTTCTTTCTCAAAAACATGTCCGAGTCCGAGTGGCGAGTGCTGCTAGCCTCTATGTCAGCCTGCCTCATGTCGGTGCGCTAGGATAGTTGTGATAATTCTTCCGTGTGTTACAGGGGTCCGGAAGCTAGATGGCAGTGTTTACCACTGATTATTTATTTAATTTATTTAATTTTTTTATTAAACAGTCTTTACATCAGTCGTCCATTGTATAAAACCGAGAGCTTTTGCAAGATAAATAGAAATAATGACGATAAACCGGTGAAGGAGGAATAGCGCGGGAAAATGCGACCAGCGCCACTCACATTTATCAGCCTGTCTGCGCTTATACAGGCAACCTCGGTAAGTTTACAAAACGTCATGACGCACATCCAGGCAAGTGTCAATGGACCGTAATTTGATATAACGTAATATTGAGCATTTTAACTTACGCAGTGCACCTTTAAAGTGCCCATGACAGGTTGAACTACTCATTTCACAAAGACGTAGTTAAGATCAACATATTTAAGGTTTTACTAAACATTTTTCAAATTTCATTCCAGTTTGGCCATTTTCTAGCATTAAAAATTTACTTCCTGTTCATCAATGATGACATCACGCTAGGTAGTTGCCTAGCGACCATTTAATAAATTGGGCCCAAACTCTTCAAATGTAACTTTTTTTTTTTTACTTGAATCATAAAAATACACTCAAACTCACTTTTTTGTTAAATGTGTGTTTACAGGGCCATAAAAATCTGTTTCTTGTGAGAAAATTGAAAATGTGTGATGTCATCAGTTTATAACTCTGCTCTATTTCCTGGTATTTTCAACATATTTTCACATTTTTCTCCACAAACTTGTCATTGATTAACGTAAAATTATCATTTATAAATACAACAAGTATTAATATACCAAACTAAATCAAAATTTGAAAAACGTTCAAACTTGTCACACACACTTTAAACTCACTGTTGAAACACTATCAAGTGAAAGCTGTTAGCCATAAAGACGCTAACGTTAGCTGCTTATCTTAGTTTGAGCTGTAAAAGTTGAATTATCCAGTCCGTTTGCTGTTTAATGTGGTGTCCAAGTTAAACCAAAATTGTAATATGATTAGTCAGACGAACTTGACCAGTGCTTATTACAAAAGATTATTTTTATTGGACTTTTGCTTACTGTTTTTTTCATTCTAGCAGCAGAGTGGCCCAGCTGAGAGTAGGCTGACCAGACGTCCCTGTTTACCTGGGACAGTCCCTATTCTGAGCCCTGTGTCCCATGTGCCAGTGAATCTAAATCTACTTATTTGTCCAAGTTTTACTCAAGATCTGTCCCAGTTGTACTTATTTTTCACTCTGACAACAGTGAGGGAAGGAATATATTGCTATTTCTTTCGTCAAAATAGAGAAAACTGTGCTGGAAAACTACAAAAACACTAAAAAATGCGCCAGATTGCATTGACAGAAGTTTCAGAGAATATACGTGAGTGTGAATGAGCCATGAATTGACTAAAAATATACTTATTTACCTGCCATTTTCAACATTAATCTTATCTGTATCCATGAAGACACTACTAGACTGTTACACATCAGATTCAGTAAGAATGCAACTTTTTCAAAGCAATTCAAAACACTTGTTATTGTAAGCTGTATCATTTACACATGGCACGTTTTAAACTAACTGCAGAGGTTGACAAAAAAAGATATCTGGATGCAAACAAGTTTCTATTTTAAGTGACAGGAGTCCCCCAGTTCAATGGGAGAACCTTTAGTGAAAAAAACCACTGTCTAATGCATGTGTTACCAAGGAAACAGCCTGTAAAACCTGCAAAAATAAGGTTCTTAAGTGAAAATTTGGAGAGCAATTTCTAAAAGGGATAACTCTTTCTGCAGCTGATGTGCGTGTAGGTGTGATTTTGGATGTGCTAAAGTTTTGCTTAAGGCCTTTTTAAACAAAGCAAGAGGAAAGCGCTGGATCAGTCAGAAGGCTTTAGGGGGGAACTTAAATTACAGGTGCTTGTTTCCTGGGTGATACTTAAACCTGCTGCGCTCTGTAATTGGGGGGATCGCTGCACTCACTACTAGACTCCGCTTAATCATGTGATGCACTAAGACAGTTTCAGGATTAGTCAAGTAAAAGGCGCTAACAGATGTTTTGACACTAATCATCGTCTTTTTGGTTTCTGTTTGTTTTTAGCACAAGTCCTGGAAGAAAATCAAAAACATGGTCCACTGGTCGCCGTTTGTGATGTCCTTTAAGAAGAAGTATCCTTGGATACAGCTGGCGGGGCATGCAGGTACACGGCAAGAGCACATTCCTCATAGTTTTAAAACACTCCCTCGCACAACAGCACACTGCAGTCCTAAGGCTCAGGCGAGATGATAAGAAATTACACACTTTACATTGGTAAATTACACAGCTTAATTAAAAGTCTTCCAAAGCCCAGACTGCATTTAATCACAGTGGAGCGCAAAACTTTTAGACCTCGCATTGCAAGGAGATCTAAAAGGTAAAATATTGTGACAAAGATAAACAAGAAAGCAAACAATTGAAAGTAATTTTTAAAGGAGACCTATTGTGATTTTTCTATATATTTAGGATGAACCTGTGGCATATACTGATTAATATTTTACAATTTGTTCATTGTAAAACAATGTAAAAAGGATCTTAAATGGCTTAGAAATAGAAACAGATCCATTGTCTTCCTGTTCAAAACTGCAGAACTGATAAGCCCCGCCTCTTCATTGTAATTTTAATTTAAAGAGCAAAACTTTAGAATGTACTATTTTTTGTTAATGGTAAGTGGCTACATGACATTTTTGAACCTTACATGTTTTAGTCGCAATCTGAATGTTGGAGTAATCACAAGTACATACAGACAAGTGGGCGGGGATAGGTGGTAGGTGAAGACAGGTATTTTCTGAGCACTGCAGGATAATACAAGATTACTCAAACATGCAGGAATCAATCCAAATACAACTTAGGGCAAACTAATGAGAGAATACTGCTGTAACATGGTTAGAAACACAGAAAAGTGAATTTTATAATAGATCTCCTCTAAATGCAAATTCACTTATTAAATACCACATTTCACCAGGTGCTGTTTTTGTTTTTATATTTATTTTGTGCATCCAAGCACAGAGAAATAGTCAAACCTTATTACTTGATTGAATATCTGTCGTAGATATACCCAGTGCTAACTAACATTAAATGCGTATTTTGTGACTTTTCTATGAATCTCCCATTGACTTGGAGATTTTTTCTACCCACAACCACATTTTTAAAAGAGCTGGAGAACTAAAAGAGAGAGAAAGGGAAGCTTGAATTGAAAGGCAACATACGTTGCTGTAGAGCTAGAAAGACAACTTTGATGTCATACTTTAGATCAGGGGTCTCAAACTCAAATGGAGCTGGGGCCGAAATGATCGGAGGCAAATTGGTCGAGGGCCGCATTTTTAAAAATTCTGACCTGGCTATGATATTAATAAGATTATTAGGCTGTAAAACCTCCAATACAACATACAGCCTACAATAAATTCACATTAAGTATTTTGCATTGCACTTTACACTACTGTCTTCAATGTAATGAAAAAAAAAAAAAGTGTGTAACCAGGGTCACACTGTCCTCCCTGGAGAATTTTTGGCTAAATTGCAGGTAATTTGCTGTATTCTGGTGCATTTTAGAGGTTTTATTGTCACATCTCAACAAAATAAAACTTTATATTTCCATAGTATTATTTTCCAGTCTGGTTTAGGCTGTGTGTTTCCTCCTGTGCTCTTCACACATGAACCTTCAGTCTGTTTCACAAACATCTGGATTTTATCTGGATGTCTGAACACAGGTTTAGGCTATACTGATGACGAGTAGATATTTATGGAACCGCGTATGCGTCGCCGTGTGCTTGTGCGTGCGTGCTGCCGCGTGCATGTACTCGCGGTGCCGGTTCGCATCGCTAAAGCGTCTTTTTCAGCAGGAGTTTCTGCACGTTTCTCCGTGGACATTAGATCAATTTTCGTCAAATAAAAAGTCGTGTGGAGCTTGACGCATGAAGCACTTCATTATGACATCGTACTTATTCAGGGAAGCTCACCTGTCTGCATGAAAAGATAAATCAACATCTGTGCCTTTCTGTTGTAAAGGAGCAGCTTGTTTACGCTGTGACAGTCTCTCCTCTCGTGTCTGAAGCTTCTGCTCTCATAATCCTTCTGTGCTCTGTCCATTTCTTTTTTGAGGAAAGTTTAAAAGTGACTTTTTAGTTCTCATCCATCTCTCAGTCGTGTTTCTGTTGTGCTGCTGCTGCACAAGGCAGCGGGGAGGAGCTAAGGCTGCGCTACGCTGCAGTGCATTGTGGGACCTGTTGTTCAAATAGTTACTTGCGGGCCGCATTCAATATTAACCTGAAATCACGCCGCGGGCCGCATTAAATCATCTCGGGGGCCGCATTTGGCCCCCGGGCCGCGAGTTTGAGACCCCTGCTTTAGATCGAGCTGAAACATTTCCATGGCGCTTACACCAAGAAAGTTACAGGATGCATCTTTAAACCAGTGACAAATAATGAGCTTAATAGTACATTTGTTATAATATATAATTGTAAATTTCCCTTAGTGAGTGAATGAGAGAGTAAATGGTTGTCTGTCTAACCCTGCGGCAAGTTGGCCACTGTCCAGGGTGTTCCCCGCCTAATGCCCAAAGTCACTGGGATAGGCTCCAGTCACCCGCGACCCCTAACTGGATTAAGCGGTAGAAAATGAATGAATGAATATAATTGCACAAATAAAGAGTTCCCCAAAATGTTTCCAAGTTTCAAACTGGTTGAACTGGAAAACCAGCCTTGGGCCTTTTGTGGGGCCAGAGCCAGACAAATCTGTTCTCTCAAAAGTTACTTCTACCAAAGTAAACTCCTTCAGGCTATACTTTGTAATGTACTCTTGTGTGTGTTTGTTTTTTTCAGGAAGCTTCAAGGCCGGAGCCAATGGTCGAATATTAAAAGTAAGAAACTTTTTGAATGAGTCATATGACAACTTTGTTCCATCGCAGAGGCAGAAGATGAAAGATTGTCTTAACAGTAACACCATAAATAAGAGTCTGTTTAACAAGCAAAAGTAATATTTATCTTTATTTGCTTGCATTTCCAGTCAGGGATTAAGCTCGTTTCCGTTTAGGGGATTATTGTTATGAGCAGCAGCATTGGCACAGTTTTCTAAAAATGAAATAGTTCTCATTTGAACTCCAATAGTTTTGTTTTTGGAGTTGCCAAAACAAGACATTGATTAATTTTTGTAGTTTTACAAACATTCACTATAGCAATTCACAACACTTTTGTCAAGCCTTTTTACTTTAACTTCAGTAATTATTCATTTACTGAAGTTACTTCTAATGCTAATGACTGGGCTTTGTTTAACAACCAAATGTAATACTTTGTTTGCTTGCATTTCTAGTCAGGGATTGAGCTGTTTCTGTTTGGAGGATTAGTGTTATGAGCAGCAGCATTGGAATAGTTCTTTCAAACAAGATGATAACAAAATTACTTTCATTTTACAATTTGAATAAAATGATCTACTTGTAACTTGAAATTCTACTTACCATTTTGAACTTTTTGAGATGCCAAAATGATAACTCTTTTCTGTTCGATGCTTGAAACTTAGCCAAGAATAATCCAATATGTTTTGAAGATTTGCTAGTAAAATCCGTTTCTTCTTCTATTAAGTGCAACATTTTTCAATTATTTTATTGTTTATTTGCTTTTTTCCAAGTGACAATTTGCTTATCTGTCTGTACACTACAGTAGCACTATATCTACTACATTTAAGCTTGTCCATAGGCAAATCTTCTTCTTATTTATTATTTATTACAAGCATCTCCCTTGCTATCTCATTTTAGATTTTTCAGTACAGCTTAGTCACTACTTCTACTCAACAGACTTTTTATTTTGGTGCAACAAAACAACCGCCTGTAATAACATTTGGTCAACCACGTGGACACCAACAATTCTATTAAGTAATAAGCGTTCCTTAAATTAATCATGTGAAACCGATTGTGCAGAAACACTGTGAATGCGAGCAGCGCTGCCTGTCCCTCCTCATGAAGGACGTGCTGCGGCCTTACGTGCCCGGTTACCATGGCGACGTGGAGAAGGACGGTCAGAAGTACAACCAGATGGAGGATTTGTTGGCGGAGTTCGACTACCCGTGTGTCATGGACTGCAAGATGGGCGTGAGGTGAGAGGAGGTGTTTCCAAGTAAAATCTGGCACTTTGGGAGCTAAATTTTGCAGAATAAAAACTTTACTTTTTGTCAATTCTTGTGCGGTTAGTGTGAGTTGTTGGCATGTTTTCTTCTTGCACAGATTAAGATTAAACTTTGACTAAAAGAACCTAAATTCAGAACATTCATCTTAATTTAGTTTGCCAATTTTTTAAACTGAAACTGAATTTGCTGAGGTAAAAATGGCTTTTGTCAAGAGAGAGGGGAGGTAAATTTTTCAAAATAAATACTGAATTTTATGTCAATTCTTGTGCGGTTAGTGTGAGTTGTTGGCATGTCTTTTGTTGTCCATTATTTTAGCTTGAAATAAGAAAATGCAGTATTGAAACAAGGCAGAATAAACACACTGAAACATGTAAAATACGCATGTGTGTCAAGTAAATGCAAACCCACATTTTAGCAAATTTAGATCGTATAGTTTTAGTCATGTGTTTACGATGATTTTCCAGTTATTTTCTCACATCAATTAAAACAAACTAGGTGTAAAATAGACTTCAGTTTTACAAAAAAAAGGCAATAAAACAAGGTAATTCAATTTTGGGGTACTGCTAAACGAGCACCATCAAAACCTGCACATCTTTAGCATATAGTTTTACAAAATTGTGACTTTAAAGCATGAGGGAACTGTATGTTTGCAATTAATGGGTCTATTAACGTGAAACAGACCTGGAAAAAAACAACTTGTAAAAATCACCTTTTTTATGACTTGAAAGTGCTAGTCTAAGTCGACGGACAGGTTGCCCTCGGCTACAGTGAAGGATGGGTCAAAATGTTCCGTTCAAGGACAATAAACAACATCTACTCTCCGCTCAGTCAGTGTCCAAATGAGCTGTTAAACTGGGCAGTGCCTGGGGGAGGGGAGAGGGGGGGTGAGGGCTTTAGGGTCTGGATGTAGAAGTGTGGAAAGAATGTTGTCACAGGTAAAAACACTTCAAACTTCGCCCCTACAACCAGGTGACTTCAGACACAGCAGAGATGTGAGACGTCAGGGGCATTTTACCATGTTGTGGTCATTGGAGGTGGCACATGTCTAACATTTTACTGCAAAACTGCAAAATCATTGGGGCTAATCATCACTTGTCAATAATACTTTTTTTTTTCTTTTTACTAATTCACTAAATAACAAATTCTGTATCATACAGACGTGTAAAAAATGGCAATAAACCATGCCCCCCCCACAAGAGTGATCATTAGGGATGGAAAATCAATTGAAAACTTCAAAAAAAAGATTGAAGCCACTGATCTATACACACCGTATTTGTATAATACAAGCAATAATATATTAATAGTCACAATGTTTGAAGAAACAAAGCATGAATTTTTGCAAGGCCTGACTAACAACAGTGGCTTTTTAAAAATGTCATGTATTATGGTTTATTTTGTGTCTTAAGATAAAAAAAGCTAATATAGATAAACTAACAAAATCAAAAATCATGGCTGCTAAACTGAAACTGAATCGAATCATGACTTAAGTGAATCGTCCCGTAGTTCATATCATTAGTTGACTTTAGTTGTAAATCCTATTTTACTAAACATTCTCAGTCCGTATTTTTCATTTCAAATTGACGTAATGAATAAATAAAGCTATTTGTAAATAGTTATTTTCAAATGCAGTTGTCTCTAAGGCCTGTAGTTATTGAAAGGTTATGAGGAACTAATGTTGTGAAAATGAGTTTATATGATAAATTAACCTAAAAAAAATGCTTCAATAACTTAACTTGCGGGGAAAAATACATAAAAATGCAACAGTGTTCTTCTCGCACCTAAATATATTTACTTTTTCTTAGCATTGTAACTTGTGAGAACTTATATTCTTTGTGCAATGTACAATGTGTCTTCTTTTTGCTTGCATTACTCACACTTTTGCCTATGATCCTCTGTTTTAGGACATACCTCGAGGAAGAGCTGACCAAAGCTCGCAAGAAACCTTCGCCAAGACCGGACATGTATCAGAAAATGGTTGAGGTGGACCCTTCTGCCCCGACAATGGAGGAAAACGACCAGAAAGCGGTGACCAAGCCTAGATACATGCAGTGGAGGGAAACTATAAGCTCGACAGCCACTTTGGGTTTCAGGATAGAAGGAGTCAAGGTAGGATTTCACCAGAACCAAAAACGTGCTTCCTTCCCTCTTTTCTTCTACGTGGGTGTTGTTGTCCTTCACTGGTCATGACCTCACTTCCTGTTTTGATCCGCAACTTCCTGCCTAGAAAATGTTTGTGCAAAGGTTTTGGCCCAGAAGTCTGTCCGTGGCAGCTCTATAGGCCCAGCATCTGGCTCTGACACAGCACATATTCAGTAACTCCCGAGCACTCCTCACTGTCTCTGGTCTCATCGTCTTATTTAAGGGTCATGGCCAAATAAGGACATCCTCGGCTTCCCGCTGGTCTGTTGCCATGGCTCCCAGGGCTATCCCCAAAAACACAAATAAATTCAACAAGACTAAGCTGCCTGCTTTGCTTTATTAGATTAGTAGATTGATATTTATACATCAAACACCATTTCATAAGGCCTAAATTTAAATGCTTTATGTGCAAAATGGAAAGTAGTCGTAATTTTTCTTTTCTGAGGTGGAATATTTTCTGTTCTGTTGTTTTGCTTAGCAACTTAGACATTATTTATTGCAGACTCTTCAACCCATTAAAAACGGCTTTTTGTCTTTATACAATTCTTCAAAATCATTCTGCGCTGACACAATTTTATTTGACAAATGCTCCTTAGCAGTCTGACTGAGAGGCAAAGTCGTGATAAAATGTGTTGCTTAGCTTTTTAGGCTTAATTTCTGTCCATGAAGCTTTTCTTACATAACTTAAAGTTGGGGTAGCTGATTTTCACTGCAAACACAATTTAAGTTCTAAATCTGACAATTTCTTCTCATAAATCCTTCGACACATGGTTAATATCATGTGTTGTTGCATTTACAGTCAATAAACGTCTTTTTACAAAAATCAAAGTGGAACTGTAGAGGACCACCCAAGCACAGCCAATCAGAACGCAGCATTTAGCTCCTGATTAGAACTAAAGTTCTTTATGCGATTCAGGCGGTATACAGTGGTCTTATTTTTTCACAAAGTGCTGCATTTATCATAGACTTTTTAGTGGAAAACACCAATTTACAACTAAAAAAGTACTCCCACATTAATGTAGCTCTTCTGTTATTACGGCAATAGGGCAGAGCTTCTATAGCCAGCTTGTTTGCTTTAACTGTTGCTTAAATAATCTCTTCATCAAACAAACTCAAGAACATGTTATTTAAGGATAGAAAGGCAACAAGTTAATCTGCGTGTGATCACCACTCTGTCTGTATGTCCTTGTTGTGTACCTGCTTTTCTGACACTGTTGACCTGATTTTCTCTTTTACACGTCTAATGCAAACTCAATATTCAGCAGAGTTGTTGTGTATGTTTTTGTTATGAGACTGTAGCTGTTTTTTTCTCATTTTAGTTGTGTTTTAAACTTTTACAGGATAACATATTTTTCTCATATTTCTTTTTGTTATCAATTATTCAGTCGGTACATTAACTAACAACAATTAAAAGTCAATCTCCGGGCCCTTTCCGCTGTTGCACTAATTGGCTAAAAATAACTTTCCCGTCACAACAGTTTGTTCAGCTTGTCTGTCCCTGTCTTCATTATTTTCTCATCTTCTCAAGCACAGCACCGTGTCCCTCTTAAAGCTGTAACTTTTTTAGGACACCTGCTTGTCTGTAGATGCTTTGACTGAAAATTAGTAAACCTATTATGTTTGTTCTCCAAAAAGGTCAGAGTTTATTCCTCAAATATTCAACTATGTGCTGGAGGACACTAGTTTGCTTTGTGGTATTGTCATGTGTCTTAAAAACTTGCCCAATTTGACCTTTCAGATTTTCACATGACTTTATTAATTCTGGAGAGTCTTTTTCTGGTCTAAAACCGAAAGCAAAAACTATTAACTACTGCCAATATTAAACAGCCAGACAAAATATTTTTTTTCATAAGTATTAGATGTGTTATTTGGTAATATTTTAGGCAGTGATGCACCAATCCAATACTGGGATCTTTAATAATTTGCTATTTACTCTCTGATATGATCTTGAATGTCTCATGTTAGAACATTTAGTCACATAAACTTGTTAAGTTATTGCTTGCACATTAAATTACAGCTGCATAGCACTTTGACCCAATTTCTAACCAGTTGACAGGGTTTTCCGAATTAAAAAAAAAAATATTTTCAGACCTTTCAATGGTGTCAGTTGATATTGACTATATGCAGATACTTAAAGCAGAAATATTGTATCAGAACCAAAAAAATCTGCATTGTTGCATTCTTAATTCTAGGCCACAGACAAAAAGTGTGCCCCGTCAAAAAATGTCTTGGTCTTAATCAACCTTAAATCATCCAGGGATTACATAACCTGCTTTTCTTAGTTTAGATAAACTTAATTATCACAGAACACTTGCACTTGTGTGGTTATAAATTCTTTCTTTAGGTTCATTTTATACAGGTCATCATAAACACCACATTTCTACATTAACCTAAAAACTAACATCTTAAATTCTAACGTTTTCAGAAAGAGGACGGCACGATTAACAAAGACTTCAAGAAGACGAAAACAAGAGCTCAAGTGACTTTGGCCTTCCACGATTTTGTCAAGGGAAATAAAGACATTCTGGTGAGTGTTTGCTGATAAGGAAAGTGTGAGAAAAATAGCAGAGCAGTGGAAAAAACAGATACAGGCGTGACCTTAGGTTTGCTGAGACTAATGAAAAGGGAAGTCCTTGGGAACTCCCTGAATATCACCCTGCACTCTAGATAAAACACAAACATTTACTTAAGTAATGTGTGGATACAAACAAACAAATAATGTAGTAAGAAGCAGTTGTGTGCACGATAAAACGAACGGTCACTACTCAAGAAAGGAATTGTGCCCATTTTTACTAACCCTAAATAGTTTAACTTGTAAATAGAACTCTGTGTTATCAATAATTAATCAAATAAATCTTTTTTACAGAAACTTTATCTTGAAAGGCTTAAAGAAATCAGAGACACACTAGAGGTCTCTCCATTCTTCAAAACACACGAGGTAAGTTCATACAGTATTCTTCTTGAGCAGTAGTTACATTTGCATGCATGACACTTTGCTTTTCTATTTAAATGCGTAGACTACTTATCATATAGTATATTTAAAAAAAAAAGGAACATGGTGTCCACTGAGAACCCACAAATTTTAGACTAAGAACAGTTGCGTCATGGAAAGTGGACAGTAGCAGCCGCCTTGGCTGCACATCGAGTTTCACACTTAGACAAACGACTTATTAGACACAGCAGCCAAACAAAACAGGAAGTAAAACCAAACTGCTCTTTGTGTTTTGGAAAATACTATTATTATTATTAGGACTGCTTTAGCCTATCGGCTTATGACTAATCTCTTACTCATCGGCTATACTGTCATCTATTGTGCTGGGAAAAAAGGTTTGAACCTTTGTTATAAGAAAGAGAATAAAAAATGTATTTTTAAAGTTTAAATGAATGTACACCTGCTTGTTTCTATGGAGAGGTTTTTGCTTTGACTGTAATGTCTCACAGTCTGGCACTAAGCGTATCTTACAGTTATTCACTTGAAGTAGTTTTGTTGGAAATAAATCATACATTATTGCAGTGACTTGCCTCTCCACAGATCTGACTTGCAGCTTGACCTGGTGACTTCACTCATGTCTCTTTGTAGAGACGTGTTAAATGCCACACAGTTGTAGGATATTCATATTTCATTATCTATTGTCGTCTAAAAATATACTTTTATTAAAGTCACATTATCAAATATTGTCACAAAAGAGATGTCAATTACTTAATCAGTAAGCACTATATTTGTCCATTTAGATGACTTCATCTTCTTTCAATATTTTTTTAGTCAAAAATACATTTTAAAAGCCCCAGTTTACAATAGAAATAATAGTTTGACCACTTTCATTATCCAAAAGTAAAACACTGACTAATAGATTTCTGAATTGTTGTAAATAAGCCTGTTGTGAGACATTCTAGCTCCACTGTAGCTTTGTTACATCAAGAGATCTTCAGATGGATATATTTTTGTTTTAATTTTAATTTAGATTAAGTTTTCATCGAATATTTCAAAGACATATGAAAGTGACTGACTAACTATTCAACTAAACTGAAAGACAACTCTTAATAGTCAAACTACTTTGACCTAAAACAACTAAAACAGGAAGTAGCAGCTACTGTCTGATAACAAATATAAAGAACTACAAACCATGTTGGATAATTAGTTTAGATCTGACATGTAAAAGGAAAAAATCAAGTAAACAATTGCAGAAAACCAGATAAACAACAAGAACATGAATCACTGGTATCACACACTGTTGATCTCATTACTCTTCTATCTTTAAACATGTTTCAAGTCTGTTTGAGGATGCAATATTTGTTGAGTGGCAGTTGAAATGACCAAAAACTCCAGCTACCGTTAGCAAGCAAGGTAGCTTAACTTTGTCCAGTTGCCATGACAATTGAAAAGCTATTTTTTGTTGCGTTGCAGAATGTTTTTTCAAATGAGACAAAGACAAACAAAAACAAAGGAACACATTTTATTCTTTTCTTATTTTATCAGGGTTCCCACGCGTCCTGGAAAACCTGGAAAATCTGGAAAAGGATTAGCTCAATTTCCAGTCATGGAAAACACATGGAAAATGAGAAAAACAGCCAAATGTCATGGAAAATGTAATGTTTTTCTGGAAAATTATTTGGCTTAATAATAAAATGTATAGCAGTGCGTAAACAAATAAACCAGATTTTTGCAATGTACAAACATAGTAATAATTAAAAAATGCCTTAAGAACTAATGTAAAACTGCTAAAAAGTATAGGATTTGCACACCCAGATTGCAAAAACGTACATCCGATATTTAATTTATCATTTTTTCACTTGGCTGTTTATCCAAATGTTTTAATTGGAGGCATACATTTTTACAAAATAAGGTCAATAGTAGTTTGATTTTAGTTCAAAGGCCTGAGGTAAAAGTGTCAAAAAACATGATTTTTTTCTCATGTTCTTCAGCCACTGGAAATCTGTAAAATGCATCAGTTGCACCAAAATTGACTTAATTTTTCAAAAACCTCAGGGGAGGACCCCCAGACCCCCCATCATGTTTTTCTCCCTGCACCACTGCAAAACTGTGATGCTCATGAAACACCTAAAAAAGACTATCAAAGCGAACTGCAGCTTTGCAAATTGCCCCGTCGGACAAAATCAAAAGTTCGACTAAGCACTGGCCACACGACGGTTTTATATACTTTGATTGTCATAAATGTGGACTATTGGGCTGTCACAAACTTGACAAAACAGGCTAAATTTTGGTGATGTAGTGGTCGTGATTACATAAAATCCTTGTTGCGAATGTCCTGGAAAATGTTCTTGGGATATGAGTGGGAACCCTGTTTATTTTAAAATCACAATGTTGAGAAGCATTTTCTAATAAAATCATGTCAGTACTTACGCATAAAGCTCAGGATTTTAAAATGCTAAATGATGAAGTTAGCGTTAATTATTCTAAATATATTTTACCAGAAGTGATTTAGTAGTTTATTTGGTTGTTCTACTGCTCTTTTATTTACTATTTTTGGTTAATGTTAGTTTTGGCAAAAGTTCAGCAAACATGCAGCAAACATGACAGATTTGCCATTGTTTCCATGGTAACCACTGCTTTTTAACTGCACAAGTTCTGCTAATAATACAGTATTGTCATGCTTTTGTAGGTAATTGGCAGCTCCCTGTTGTTCGTCCCACGACAGCAAAGGCCGGGCCAAAGTCTGGATGATCGATTTTGGCAAAACGACCCCTCTTTCGCGACGGAGACGAGCTCACACACAGGGAGACGTGGATGGAGGGGAACAGGGAGGACGGATACCTGTTTGACTTGATAGTTTGGTGGACATCATTTCAAATATGTTGGACTCTGAGACATGAAGAGTGGGGTGGTTTTATTTTATTTTAATCAAGAGAACACTTGCAACCTCTTCCACTAATCCCTTACTTGCCTCGGGATAATTTGGACTCACAAAAAAAGGGCTTCTCTCTTTATCATGTTGAAAATATTCACATCATTCCTTTAAAAATAACCAGTGACTTATTTTTAATACTCTTCCAATGTGTCCAATATTTAGATTTTTAAAAATATATTTCCCGAAATATTCATGCTCGTCTATGAGACGCAATTTGATTTGTCAAATTTTTAATGTTTCCACACATTTTACAGAAAAAATATTTTTGAAATGTATTTTTTTAATTGCAGTTGTTGAGTTTTGCAGTATATTTTGCAGTAAATGTTTCATAGAATATAAAATTTCAAAATGAACCTTTTAATCATTCAAATTGTACTTTGAAAGTGTATCAATTGAGAGAGCTTTAAACCAGGGGTCTGCAATCATTAACATCAAACGTACCTGATACGACAAAATTAAAAATTATATTATAAATCTATGCAACAAAGCTCAATTAACACAAATTTTGCAAAATGCTTGAGAAAATAGTTGAATTTGATGCATGTCAGTTGAATTATTGATATAAAAAGCCTATGTCGGTAATCCCTAAAACTATATTGAAGACTATAAGTCTTCAATTTTCCAAGATTGGAGCTTATACATTTTTAAAAATTCTTGAAGCATTGTACATTTTGTTGTTAGCGGCCCAGACCCACAGTTTCTCTTCGTTGT
The DNA here is from genome assembly GCA_038363315.1 of Mugilogobius chulae. NCBI lineage: Eukaryota > Metazoa > Chordata > Actinopteri > Gobiiformes > Gobiidae > Mugilogobius > Mugilogobius chulae. Next base: position 24,297,933 of record CM076405.1, on the reverse strand, counting down.
TATGAATACAACATAATAGGGTAGTTCCTTATTTCATCAAGTGAAAAGAGCCATAATGGAGTCTTTAAAGAGCCGCATGTTGCAGACCCCTGCTTTAGACTGTTGCATTTGAGGGCCTGAAAATATATTTAAAAGGTAATCTTTTCAAGGTTAAAATTCCACCAATATTTAAAATTCAAAATATAATTAATCTAATTGTCTTCCATTCAACCAATTCATCCCATCCTACATTTCTCTGCAATGACAAGTCGAGCTGTTTGATTAATTATCAAATGTCAATATGTTACATCTTATGATAATTTTTTTTATTCACATATAAATGTAATTTCTGATTCCGACCAAGACTCAAGAAAAAGCACTTAAGCTGTTCAAATTGTTTCAGGTTGTGTGTTATAAGAAAAACATAATTTTTTAACAGATTTGGGCTAAGGTACCTCTTATTTAGCATCTTTTTTTAACTTCAAATTGACTTAGCATTCGCAGTTTTACACAACATGCTGACTCAATGACCCTTAAGTTTTTACCTAACGGCATTTCCTTTGGTTGGAGTTTTAAGTTGAGTTTTAAAGTGGAAAACTTTTCTCTGTTTCCACGTTTGCGTAAGTCTTTTAACAGTAAGTACAGTTACTGTGGTGACCTTTACAGTAATAAGAGCTGGAGATCTAATTAAACGATTAGGACGAGTCCTCACTNGGCTAAATAGGTTACACAGTGCAGCCATATTTAAAGGGCACTGTGTAACTTTTTGACTTTTTTATATTTCTTTGTCGTACTGACTAAATAAATGATACAAATCAGTGTTTTCACTTTGCTTACATTGCAATACAATGGACTGTTATTTGGCTGGAGGGCCTCTTCTTGCATGTTTCCATAAAAAGCTGTTCGTTTAGACGTATTTTTCATATTACAGCTGGAAACATATATATCCTCATTGAGGATGTTCCAAAGTATGATTTTAATTTTTCATAACCTTATTCAGAGATGATTTATAGACTTAAAAACCGTACAGAAAATCTCAGCGATCTCCTTAAAACATCACAATCTCATTTTGACACATGTTTAGACTTTAACATAAGGTTTAAAATTTAACACGAACAAATGTGTCTGTATTTACTTATGTGCACAACATTGTAGCCAACTATGGCAATGTTGCCCAAAACTAAAGTGCTACAAACTTGATTACAAAACCACAATAAATTTTACAAATGTTAAATTTAACATGTAAAACCTAAACAAAATTATTATTAATATCACTTTTTCTCCTCTCTCTTTATTATGACCTGTCCTTTAGTAAAAAACCACACAAATGCCCTCTGTTAACGGATAATCCCCTCTCCCATCGCTCTCCTCTGCTCCCAAAATAGCAGGAGCTGGAGGTGCAAGAAGGCCAAGTGACCGGTTTTTGTCACGCACCGGTGCTCTAAACATGGCCGCCGGAGCTTCCAGACGATTGTGCTCTTTCATAAACTGTGTGATGTCATAGAAGTCACTGTGTTCTGCGGCTAATGAGAACTGTTGACCGCAATAAACTGAAAGGTAGTTAAACGTCACGATGCTAGCCGCGCGACCTTTAGCCGCACTTTGGGCCCGAGGCTGAGTGATGTCCTCTGACGGTGAATCAGAACAGAACTACACCATCGTTCAACTGCAGCTGCATAATTGGCACTGAGTCAGTAAGAGGCAAAAGAAGGAACGTACAATTAAGGGGGTAAGACACAGCCCTGGGTGACGCCATGTCTCTATTTTTATATTGGGTTTTACATAAAGCTCAGGTCGCACAATGAGGAAAAAGTCAGTTGTCAATAGTAACAGTATGTATTTGTTGGCAAAACAATGTATAAATGTAACCTCATAGGACCAGATTTATCATGATAGGTGTACATCTTCCAATATTAAAGTTTGCAAAAATTGCTCGCAAATAGCATAATTTTGTTTAGCACCTTGCTTGATAAATCAGGTTCATAGTAGGAGACAAAGGCCACAGCTTAAAGTTCATTAAAAATTTTACTTTTTCATTTCCAATTCCTATTTGTCCACCATCTGATGGTAAATGGAAGTATGCTATGAAGCTGCTGACCATGGTAAAGGTAAAAAATAATTTTAGCCAAATTAACCGTTTTGTTTAGATTAAAAACACCTAAAAATATAAAAAAAAAGCAAATAAATAAAATAACAGGACATTTGTACAGATTTCGCACCTGGACTTGGGAAAGAAAAACAGGTCTTTTATTATAAAAATAGATTCCTCTTCCTTGAAATTGGGAAGTACCAACTATATTTAGAACCTGGTGAGATGCACCAGATTTATTGCTCCTTATATTTACAAATAGAACTTCAACTTCAACAGCACTATGCCTGAATAATATATATTAGCTTGCATTCCTTTTAATCCAGCACACATAAATTATCTATCCAGATGAATGGTGAAAATGTGTTTTCAGTGTTCTATCTACGTCTACTAATGTAGTCTTTGAATGTCTTTAAATGACACAGCGACACAATGGCGTAGCAGTTAGTGAGAAGATCTTGGGTTCTACTCCCAGGCGGCCCTGGGCCGCTCAATGGAACTTGCTTGTTCTTCCTGTGTCTTGGCTTCCTCCAGTCACTCCGGTTTCCCCTACCACTAAAAACATGTCCATTGTGCCTCCTTTGCCAGGACTACAGTTGAAAATTAGCTGTAAAGCTACAATCTGGTACAAGCATCTCTGCCATTGTGCTTAATGTAATTGTACATTGTCCAAATAAACTAACCAAAACACATTGTGGTTTGAGACTTAGAATGCTTTACGTAAGTGATCAAAATGTGACTGGTGACCGAAAACTTGTTTACATAAAAAAAAAAAGCAAAAATTATCTGTAGCGCCTTAAGGTTCTGATATAACTTCGTACAGAGCTTGTTCTCACTTATGATGAGTATATCAGACATCATAACTACAGAGCCTTTGCAGCGATAAATGTGTGAAGTTTTCAGTTTTTATGACTACAGAGAGTGAAAGATTTGTGCTACATTTAAAAATAACTGTTATGAAACTTTCTTAACAGACTAACATTTTTAATTGGTCCAGGCTGTTGAAATAGTCATTTAGCAACTAGCCAAGAACATGATTGAATTGGGGAATGACACTGTATGTTCCTCCAGTGTCACAGACCTTTATAATGCACTGATGCCCTGGACATAACAAAAGTCACTAAAATCAGGAATTTCATGATGATAAACACATTTACTCTGAAAATTGTTCTAGCTTAACATGCAGACTGTATTTTTCACCCACCCAAACCTGACAACAATAGGTTTAGAAACAATTATAGGGCTTTTTAAAAAATCTTTTCCCCAACAGCCACGTTTTAAATAACCAAGAATGCTGCAAACAATCCTTCAAGTACTAATCCTCTGCTCCGATCTATCTTATCCTCTCCCAAGCTAATATTGACCGTTTTGGCATGAAGTAACGGACGGACATTAAGCAGCGAGTCAATTGTTTTGGCGAGCTAAAGGGCAGCTTCTCCATCAAAGGCCCCGGTGTCTGTGCAGGTCTGTGGGTTCGGCTGAAAAGGTCGCTCTGTGGGAGTCTGTGTCACAACAAGGACACACACCTGGAACTTCAAACACCGGATCATGTAATATCCTGTGAGTCAGAGCTCTTTTCCAGATGAATAACTGCACATGTTCAGTTACAGCAGCTGCACCGTGAGCGAAAAAACAGAAACATGTTATCGTCGGCTGGGTTTGTGGTTGTATCTTTAAGGTGTCGACCGATACTAACCTAAGTTATGCTAGAATGGTTGTAAACGTTGATAAGAATGAATCATATTGTAGTCATGTCTTTATAATTTTACTAGATGTGGGGCTGGTGAAAACTGAAACTGAACCAATGCCCCAAACTACAGGAAATTACAGTTTTGTTTTGTTTGTTTTTTCAAAATTAAATTATAACACATTATTTCCAGCCTGCTCTCACAGATAAACTTGTTAATGCCACGCAGTTTGAAACACTGTGTCATATGAGCGCCATTTCTATTTTTTGTTGTGTATTTAACACATTTCTGTCCTAGTTCATTTCAATAGTGAATGTAAAGTTGTGTTATTATTCATGAAGACTAACCCCTGGCTCACACTAAATCCGTACCGGACTGCGGACCAGACTCCGGAGGCTTTCCAATTCTTGAAAAGTAATGAGAGTGGCTCACACCGCGTAAAAAAAGTATGAGATGGCTCACACCATCCACGCGAATGTGCTCCGTAAGTCCGGATCGTTCCGTTGGAAGGAACTTTTTCCGGACGGCCAGACCATCCGCAGCCGTTTTTGGTGAAGTTTTGAAAACAAGACACGACAAACAGGAAACCAAGCGAGCGCAGGTGAAGAGAATCCGGTGGTTTTCAAAATAATCTCATTATGTTTCTACTACTACAACAAATACGTCAAAATGCTCGACATATACGTGACTATTGAACACACAGGATATAAATAAATGTCTCGTACTCACTCACTGTGTGGCGAAAAATCCAACAGAACATAAAGTGACGTGAAATAAGTCCAAAACACGGCGCAAGTGTCCTTGTTTGCATGTACATGTGCCAGAGATCGCGTAAACTCCCCGAAACTCCCAAGTTGAGCGTGAATCCCCGTGAACTCGTGGTCTTGCAAGGCCAGCAGAGTCTGTAATACGCATGCATATTCTGGAGGCAGTGTGAGTGACAACCGGACCCAGACGGATCCGGATCTGGATCTGGATCTGCATCTGGAGGCAGTGTGAGCCAGGGTAACACAATTATAATCCTAACCTTAAGCAACTCCAAGCCTCAGACCTAAACTTACCAATTTTGCAAACGGGCATGTAATTGCACACCAAAAACAGGCAGAGGGTGTCGTCATCACACGCAATTTGTCATGACGTGCTATTTACACGAAATCCATGAGAATACGTAACTTCATTAGAGCTTGGGTAACAGCCTGAACCACATGGTCTCTTAGTTGTATGTTTCGTTCAAGGAATTTTCAACAAGTGTGGACTGATTTCCATAAATGAGAGGATGAATGCCAGTGAGTGAGTGAGTGAGTGAGTGAGCTTATTTTTCTGATGCATCTCTATGCAATAATTTATAGGTGAGCAATAAGATTTTGAATTGGAATCTGTGTTCAGTAGGCACCAATGTAGATTCACAACTACAGGAGTAAATGGCAGAACCTACAATATCCGGTCAAGCCTAGCTGCAGAATTTTGGTCTAATTGTAGCCGAACTAAGACTGATTTGCTGACACCAAGATGAAGCAAGCGCATGAATAATCAATTCAAGCTCACTAGATGATAGTGTACATTTGAGCTTTGCAATAGTTCGAAGCTGGAAAAAGCAAGTACGGTACAATGCTTGGACATGTTGGTTAAGACACCAAGATTACAAACAACAGAGCGAACATTGGCTTTTAAGACACCAATCAGTTGGAGCCTTGAGGGAGGATTGTAAAATACTGTATGTATCAGTGATCATTGCCATTTCTGTGCAGTAAATGTACAATATATTATAAGGTAATATTTGAGTCAAGGTCCATTGAAGACAGCATACAATTTGCTGCAGTAACACACTGCTTTATCTGATCGCTGATGGCCTGTTGTACTCCTGGTTTTCGAGAATCATTTGCAGTTCTGTGATACCTTAAATTCTAACTAGAAAAGAAATTGGGCAGAGGCACTAACTACATTGGACAAACCCCTCAACGCAAAGCTAATCTTTGATTTATAGCATGAAAGTTACAATAATTTTGTTTTAAAATAGACATCATTAAAGCTTCTATCAACCCTCAGATTATACTTTGCGACCACAGCTTGAGTCACAAACACTGCTTTAAAAGGACATTCATGAAAACTCATGTCCTCTGAGTCCTCTCAGGAACAATACTGTGACCTCATAAATCATCAACTAGCTCATTCCAAAGATTTCTTCCTTCAGATTGTGTCCATTACTGCAGATTAGCTTGTTTGAGCCAAGTGAATGTTAACTGTTTAGGTCAATTCCCTTGACTTAAAACAGAGTTCAATCATTTTAGTTCTAAACCATGACATAATAAAGACACTCATGAGCATCTCTGAAACTCAACACAGACCGTGCAAATAATGCAGAATATTTATTCTACTAATCACTTGGCGTGAAACCAGACAGTCCAGCGTTTTAGCAGTACATTCTAACCCTCCTCTTCCTGTCTCCATCAGCCTGCCCTAAATATGAACCCCTTGTACGTCTCCATAGCAAACAGGCGTCTTTGATTATGCATGGTGGACAATTATCCCACTCTCTTCTCCTTCAGTGCCCACTTTGCCTCTGTGACGCCGCTACGGATGGATGGAATATTAATGAACTTTTTTTTTTTTTAGCACAGATCCTTGTTAGCGCTCAGATGGTAAGGATTGTCATTAGTTTGCCTCTGTACGTCAAGTTGGAATTGTCAGTCAGAAGATGAACAGAAATGAACTGCTGTGAAATAGGAATAAAACCAGAGACAATACAGAGAAAGAGAAGGAAACGCTGAGACTCGCAGGTTCAAATCTGACATAGTACACATTCTGGTGACCTTCAAGTCTATTATTTATTATATTCTTCATTAAACCTAAAGAAGGAAGACACAACTACATTTAGAGATTTTGTACGTTCCACTCGACATCTTAAATCTCAGTTTAGTAAATCCATATTTTCAAAACTTAAATAAACTAATATTCATCAAGGTTCAGGTGAACTCTGGAGACACCTCATAGTCAGCTTCTTACAAGTAAAATAATAGACTTTATATTCTTATCCTTACATAACTTGGAATTGAATTTGAAAAATAAATAAATAAATAAATATGTAAAGTAGAGATACCTGCTGAGTCAATATTGGTAATACATTTATCAACTTCATGATTACATCAAAATGATTTCTCTCTCTCTAACCTTGGTATTTTCCATCTTAAAGGAAAATATAATGTATTTTTTTTTCTGCTCCTGAGCTCCTCCACTTTGAAATCTCACGCACCAGAACCATTAATAAAATGTAGTAAAGAACGACGACGTGTTCAACATCAAAAGTTAAGTTAGAGTTCTATCTTCTGACTACAAAGGAGATTACACAGGATGAACTGATCTTGTCTGATATGTTAAAGGAACCGTGTGTCAGATTTGGATTTCAGATTTCAGAAATATGACCTGTGTGTGTCCACAGATACAAAGTCAACATGTCCAAATGTACTATTATTTTGACTGAAAGTGATTGTTATTCTTAATTTAAAGCAAAAGACATGATGTCCTTTGTTGATGCTTACATTTAGTGTTTTGGTTCTCAAAAGGATTATCCAATCAGAAAGCAGAATGAGCTTTAGACGACTCTCTCATTTGGTTTCCCAGTTTGGTTTCTTAGAATCTGAAGTAAATTTTAAACCATGAGTCAGGAACATGTTTGAGTTTGAACTGATGTTGCACAGGACACAGACACAACTGTCTGTGATAGGCTCAGGCACTTGTTTCCACTCAGTTCTCATTAGGCTTCATCCATATTGTGTTAACATGCTATGCTTAAGAACAAACCATGACAAAGAGTCAGATGTCTGAGAAAGTGACTTTCTGGATAATACTTATTCCGGATTGGTCTAGAGCTTCTCATTTTTGTGTTGTTGTTTATTCACACTTTGTAACCCAAGTTCATTTGTGATTGTGTGCATCTTACATATTTAATGTTGCAAAAACACTCAAACGAGTCAGGATGATTTATGAACTTACAGGATGAAGATCTTAGAGATCTACTTCTGACATCACAGATCAGGACATTCAAAACAGTGTGTTTGGTAGAGCGAAAGGTATCTCACAGACAAAACTTCAGTGTGTATTTGATAAGGAAGCACTTTAGAATCAAACTAAAAACACCAAAAAGTACATTTGGCTTGATATGTTCCCTTTAAATCTCTATTGATTGACATTAAAATGTATGGTTTGTGCCAACAGCTCCAGTGTACATTGATTTAACCATGGAGATGCTCGCAGCACTTTCACAATTACACGGAGGTATTTCTATCTAACTGTATATAATGTATGATAATTACATGGCCGCTGCTGGTGTAATGTCTCTATATGTTATCTGAATGGAACACAAGACTGTATTTGAACCTCGTGTATCTGTTATCTCAGGCGGTCATGTGCATTATCATAAGTCAATATTACATCTGCTCTTGTCCTTATCTCTGAAATGTGTATGGGCAGCAGAAAAACATGGAATTTCTCTTCCCATCTTCTTCAAGTGAATCCAGGTTGGTGGGAAGACATTTAAACGCCCATTTCCCCCGGCCCAGTTATACCACACTAACGCCTCTCTGAACTGGTAAATGTTAGTTTTTTATGATCATATTTATTCACAAACATGTTCAGGATTAGGGTTGGATTAGGGTTAGGCTTAAGAACAGATCAGTTGGTTATGCTCAGAACTGAAGAAGCTTGGTTTCACGTTCTAGAATCCAGTGATGGGCAAGAGTCAGTTTTTACATTTTTACATTTTGCCTTGAAATATTTGACAAAGTACAAAGATCTATTAAATACCACATTAGCTGTCCACATTAGCCGAAGAAGTGCATTTGGAATGGCTGAACCTGAAGCTACACACACCCACTTACACTTAACCCGCCGTGCCTAACTCGGAATTTACACCAGGAGCTGTGCCAGTGTGTAACCCCCAAAAGAGTCAACGGCAGGTTTCAAGGGCTTTTTAGTTGGAAAAACACAGGAAATAGCCGCGCAGAGACAAAGTAAAGCTCCGATGCCTTTCAAAATACGTCCACTGCAAAGTATCGTGTCCAGAAGCTCCGTGAACGACTGATTAATGGATTAGAACGAGTTTGTTGTTAGTTTGGAAAAGCATTGCAAACTTTCCGACTACACATCAACTTTAAAACAAGCTGTAAAATCATGTGTGTTTACAACAGTCCACATGGAGAAAAGAGTCTCATAGGACGAGATTTAAGTTGGTGTTTGAAGTCGGAAAGTGGCTGATAAACTAGAACTCTGACCTAATGTGATCCACATGTAGCGTATTGAGCGATTCCTGCGCGATGACGAGCTGCTGCAGTTACACCTGCCACTGCGCCGGTGTAAATCGAAGGCAGTGTCTTTACACTGGTGTTGATCCGATCACTGATTGCAAAGAGTCTTAAAAGATGGAAAAGTGCTTAATAATGAAAAACCTATGTTGTAAGGCTTTCATCTAATCTTGCATAGAGACACGGTTCTTGTGTTGAAGTGTAAAAATTGGGTATAGCGCCTTTAATAGAACTGACTTGTAGAATGAAAGAAAAAGTGAATGTCTAATGCATTCTGACCTCCTTTGTTATTCACCGTAATGATTATAGAAGCAGTTTTCACAACTTTCAGAAGCAGCCCTGTTGAGCCGTGTTGGTAAAGCTAAGAGGGTGTCTTTCCCCAAGTCTTTGATTACGGCAACACCTACGACGACAAACAACATAAAATTTGCTAGATTTTCATTTACTTTTTAAATGTGCTTATTTTAAGTTAATTATGAGCTCAACATTTGTGAAAACTCAATGTTTAACTCTCAATAAACTCCAGAGCAGTAAACTTAGTGTTCAATGTTATGATTTTTTTTATGACTGTTATCAATTGTTATTCCACAACTCAACACAGACTTGATGTTTGACGAGTTTTAATCAGCTGTAGAATATATTACTGGATTAAATACATGTAAACATGACTGCAGCCTTATTTTCTTGGACTTGAGCAGAGCTGATTTAATGAATTCCATAGGTACCAGTGCTTTGAATGTAAATGTGTCACTGTTGTACTGTGGCCTACTTTCTCTCCAGGTCATCATAAACACCACATTTCTACATTAACCTAAAAACTAACATCTTAAATTCTAACGTTTTCAGAAAGAGGACGGCACGATTAACAAAGACTTCAAGAAGACGAAAACAAGAGCTCAAGTGACTTTGGCCTTCCACGATTTTGTCAAGGGAAATAAAGACATTCTGGTGAGTGTTTGCTGATAAGGAAAGTGTGAGAAAAATAGCAGAGCAGTGGAAAAAACAGATACAGGCGTGACCTTAGGTTTGCTGAGACTAATGAAAAGGGAAGTCCTTGGGAACTCCCTGAATATCACCCTGCACTCTAGATAAAACACAAACATTTACTTAAGTAATGTGTGGATACAAACAAACAAATAATGTAGTAAGAAGCAGTTGTGTGCACGATAAAACGAACGGTCACTACTCAAGAAAGGAATTGTGCCCATTTTTACTAACCCTAAATAGTTTAACTTGTAAATAGAACTCTGTGTTATCAATAATTAATCAAATAAATCTTTTTTACAGAAACTTTATCTTGAAAGGCTTAAAGAATCAGAGACACACTAGAGGTCTCTCCATTCTTCAAAACACACGAGGTAAGTTCATACAGTATTCTTCTTGAGCAGTAGTTACATTTGCATGCATGACACTTTGCTTTTCTATTTAAATGCGTAGACTACTTATCATATAGTATATTTAAAAAAAAAGGAACATGGTGTCCACTGAGAACCCACAAATTTTAGACTAAGAACAGTTGCGTCATGGAAAGTGGACAGTAGCAGCCGCCTTGGCTGCACATCGAGTTTCACACTTAGACAAACGACTTATTAGACACAGCAGCCAAAACAAAACAGGAAGTAAAACCAAACTGCTCTTTGTGTTTTGGAAAATACTATTATTATTATTAGGACTGCTTTAGCCTATCGGCTTATGACTAATCTCTTACTCATCGGCTATACTGTCATCTATTGTGCTGGGAAAAAAGGTTTGAACCTTTGTTATAAGAAAGAGAATAAAAAATGTATTTTTAAAGTTTAAATGAATGTACACCTGCTTGTTTCTATGGAGAGGTTTTTGCTTTGACTGTAATGTCTCACAGTCTGGCACTAAGCGTATCTTACAGTTATTCACTTGAAGTAGTTTTGTTGGAAATAAATCATACATTATTGCAGTGACTTGCCTCTCCACAGATCTGACTTGCAGCTTGACCTGGTGACTTCACTCATGTCTCTTTGTAGAGACGTGTTAAATGCCACACAGTTGTAGGATATTCATATTTCATTATCTATTGTCGTCTAAAAATATACTTTTATTAAAGTCACATTATCAAATATTGTCACAAAAGAGATGTCAATTACTTAATCAGTAAGCACTATATTTGTCCATTTAGATGACTTCATCTTCTTTCAATATTTTTTTAGTCAAAAATACATTTTAAAAGCCCCAGTTTACAATAGAAATAATAGTTTGACCACTTTCATTATCCAAAAGTAAAACACTGACTAATAGATTTCTGAATTGTTGTAAATAAGCCTGTTGTGAGACATTCTAGCTCCACTGTAGCTTTGTTACATCAAGAGATCTTCAGATGGATATATTTTTGTTTTAATTTTAATTTAGATTAAGTTTTCATCGAATATTTCAAAGACATATGAAAGTGACTGACTAACTATTCAACTAAACTGAAAAGACAACTCTTAATAGTCAAACTACTTTGACCTAAAAACAACTAAAACAGGAAGTAGCAGCTACTGTCTGATAACAAATATAAAGAACTACAAACCATGTTGGATAATTAGTTTAGATCTGACATGTAAAAGGAAAAAATCAAGTAAACAATTGCAGAAAACCAGATAAACAACAAGAACATGAATCACTGGTATCACACACTGTTGATCTCATTACTCTTCTATCTTTAAACATGTTTCAAGTCTGTTTGAGGATGCAATATTTGTTGAGTGGCAGTTGAAATGACCAAAAACTCCAGCTACCGTTAGCAAGCAAGGTAGCTTAACTTTGTCCAGTTGCCATGACAATTGAAAAGCTATTTTTTGTTGCGTTGCAGAATGTTTTTTCAAAATGAGACAAAGACAAACAAAAACAAAGGAACACATTTTATTCTTTTCTTATTTTATCAGGGTTCCCACGCGTCCTGGAAAACCTGGAAAATCTGGAAAAGGATTAGCTCAATTTCCAGTCATGGAAAACACATGGAAAATGAGAAAAACAGCCAAATGTCATGGAAAATGTAATGTTTTTCTGGAAAATTATTTGGCTTAATAATAAAATGTATAGCAGTGCGTAAACAAATAAACCAGATTTTTGCAATGTACAAACATAGTAATAATTAAAAAATGCCTTAAGAACTAATGTAAAACTGCTAAAAAGTATAGGATTTGCACACCCAGATTGCAAAAACGTACATCCGATATTTAATTTATCATTTTTCACTTGGCTGTTTATCCAAATGTTTTAATTGGAGGCATACATTTTTACAAAATAAGGTCAATAGTAGTTTGATTTTAGTTCAAAGGCCTGAGGTAAAAAGTGTCAAAAACATGATTTTTTTCTCATGTTCTTCAGCCACTGGAAATCTGTAAAATGCATCAGTTGCACCAAAATTGACTTAATTTTTCAAAAACCTCAGGGGGAGGACCCCCAGACCCCCCACTCATGTTTTTCTCCCTGCACCACTGCAAAACTGTGATGCTCATGAAACACCTAAAAAAAGACTATCAAAGCGAACTGCAGCTTTGCAAATTGCCCCGTCGGACAAAATCAAAAGTTCGACTAAGCACTGGCCACACGACGGTTTTATATACTTTGATTGTCATAAATGTGGACTATTGGGCTGTCACAAACTTGACAAAACAGGCTAAATTTTGGTGATGTAGTGGTCGTGATTACATAAAATCCTTGTTGCGAATGTCCTGGAAAATGTTCTTGGGATATGAGTGGGAACCCTGTTTATTTTAAAATCACAATGTTGAGAAGCATTTTCTAATAAAATCATGTCAGTACTTACGCATAAAGCTCAGGATTTTAAAATGCTAAATGATGAAGTTAGCGTTAATTATTCTAAATATATTTACCAGAAGTGATTTAGTAGTTTATTTGGTTGTTCTACTGCTCTTTTATTTACTATTTTTTGGTTAATGTTAGTTTTGGCAAAAGTTCAGCAAACATGCAGCAAACATGACAGATTTGCCATTGTTTCCATGGTAACCACTGCTTTTTAACTGCACAAGTTCTGCTAATAATACAGTATTGTCATGCTTTTGTAGGTAATTGGCAGCTCCCTGTTGTTCGTCCACGACAGCAAAGGCCGGGCCAAAGTCTGGATGATCGATTTTGGCAAAACGACCCCTCTTCGCGACGGAGACGAGCTCACACACAGGGAGACGTGGATGGAGGGAACAGGGAGGACGGATACCTGTTTGGACTTGATAGTTTGGTGGACATCATTTCAAATATGTTGGACTCTGAGACATGAAGAGTGGGGTGGTTTTATTTTATTTTAATCAAGAGAACACTTGCAACCTCTTCCACTAATCCCTTACTTGCCTCGGGATAATTTGGACTCACAAAAAAAGGGCTTCTCTCTTTATCATGTTGAAAAATATTCACATCATTCCTTTAAAAATAACCAGTGACTTATTTTTAATACTCTTCCAATGTGTCCAATATTTAGATTTTTAAAAATATATTTCCCGAAATATTCATGCTCGTCTATGAGACGCAATTTGATTTGTCAAATTTTTAATGTTTCCACACATTTTAACAGAAAAAATATTTTTGAAATGTATTTTTTTAATTGCAGTTGTTGAGTTTTGCAGTATATTTTGCAGTAAATGTTTCATAGAATATAAAATTTCAAAATGAACCTTTTAATCATTCAAATTGTACTTTGAAAGTGTATCAATTGAGAGAGCTTTAAACCAGGGGTCTGCAATCATTAACATCAAACGTACCTGATACGACAAAATTAAAAATTATATTATAAAATCTATGCAACAAAAGCTCAATTAACACAAATTTTGCAAAATGCTTGAGAAAATAGTTGAATTTGATGCATGTCAGTTGAATTATTGATATAAAAAGCCTATGTCGGTAATCCCTAAAACTATATTGAAGACTATAAGTCTTCAATTTTCCAAGATTGGAGCTTATACATTTTTAAAAATTCTTGAAGCATTGTACATTTTGTTGTTAGCGGCCCCAGACCCACAGTTTCTCTTCGTTGTTATGAATACAACATAATAGGGTAGTTCCTTATTTTCAATCAAGTGAAAAGAGCCATAATGGAGTCTTTAAAGAGCCGCATGTTGCAGACCCCTGCTTTAGACTGTTGCATTTGAGGGCCTGAAAATATATTTAAAAGGTAATCTTTTCAAGGTTAAAATTCCACCAATATTTAAAATTCAAAATATAATTAATCTAATTGTCTTCCATTCAACCAATTCATCCCATCCTACATTTCTCTGCAATGACAAGTCGAGCTGTTTGATTAATTATCAAATGTCAATATGTTACATCTTATGATAATTTTTTTTATTCACATATAAATGTAATTTCTGATTCCGACCAAGACTCAAGAAAAAGCACTTAAGCTGTTCAAATTGTTTCAGGTTGTGTGTTATAAGAAAAACATAATTTTTTAACAGATTTGGGCTAAGGTACCTCTTATTTAGCATCTTTTTTTAACTTCAAATTGACTTAGCATTCGCAGTTTACACAACATGCTGACTCAATGACCCTTAAGTTTTTACCTAACGGCATTTCCTTTGGTTGGAGTTTTAAGTTGAGTTTTAAAGTGGAAAACTTTTCTCTGTTTCCACGTTTGCGTAAGTCTTTAAACAGTAGTACCAGTTACTGTGGTGCCTTTTACAGTAATGAGCTGAAGTCTAGTTAACGATAGGGCGAGTCCTCATTCCATTTGTTGCTTTACTTTTAAACACTTTGTCCACTGTGTTTGGATTGTTCACATTGTGCAGCAGTTACCTGTTTGATTTAGTTGTTTTAATACTCAAATGGAACACTTACAGCCATGAACAATGTTATTTAAGCTATACAGTGCCTTGTTAATGCCAAGCCAAGTCAGAAAACTGAAAATATTTTTAATTTGTTTTTGTTCCTAGTTGTTTTTCTCGGTAGTTAGTCTTAAGTGAGTGCATGTTTATTATACCAGAAAAAAAATGTTTTAAAGATGTACTTTATAGTCTATTTATAACATTATCTTGTGTTTTAGACATAAGTTTCTGTAATATTTGAATTATGGACTGTTACAGTGTATATAGTTTTGAGCATGTTTTCTGCAAAGACAGTAAAAAAAACATTTTAAAAATCAGTGTTTTTATGTTCATTCAAAGACACATTTCTTTTGAGTATTTAAATCTTGCTGTGTGTTTAAGTCCATAACTCATGCAGACTTGTTTTGAGTATTTCTGCAGCGTTAGCACATCAGGCAAGATTGATTTGATTGTTTCTAATACATAAAGCCAAAGTAAAGTGTCTCACTGTATGTTTAAAATGAGAACAAGGCTATTTATCATACTTGTCTTTAGCATTTCAAACAAGTTACATGAAAAAATAAATTCCTGTAAATGATCTCCAGTTGCTTCCAGGACAAGTTTGAGAAATCCTGAGATGACCCTGTTCTGTGTCTTGGATACATTAATGTTTTTATTTGCATTGGGAGGTTATTTGTCATTCAAATCACACTTATCCACAACATCTCAGCTCCAGCATCCGGACTAGGACCAGGCTGTGGTGGCAAGAGAAACCAATAGATTTTTATTTGAGGTACAACTGCATTTGTTTCTTGGGAAGATTAAAATGGTGTTGTACATTTAAACTTGCATCACATTTTAAGAAATATTTAGAGTGCTGAATGTTTGTCATTAAGGTCAAACGTAATAAGGTTTTATTTATTTTGCCTTGAGCTCAGAAGTTTCAAGTGAAAATTAAAATGGAAAAAGTGAGTGCGTCACTAAAGTAGAAGTTTACCGCCCTCTGGTGTCACTTCACTCACATTGCAACTGCAGGATTGTTAGGACAATCTTGCAATTGTTTTTTAAAGATAAAGTAATAATACCATTGAGGTTTAAGATCAGTTTGTTCTTGTAACAAATACCAGTATTGCTTTAGTGTGATAAAATATATAAAGCAGCCAGCTCTACCCAGCAGAGGGCACACGTGTTTTATCTTTACGTGTTCTTTCTTTCCTGATACATTTGTATTAATGTGGACAATGTTTTACAATAGGCGTTGCAGAGTCAACAAACACACCCCACTGATATTAGTCCAGCAGATATACGATGTGTTGTTAAAAAGGCCAAACGAGGTCGACACAATGACAAACCAATCAGAGAGCTCGACCCAGGTCCTGCCTCCTGTCAAAACACTAATGAACCAATCAGGGAAGCGCGAAGACGCCACAACAAGGCGTTGTTGAAAATGTGAGTAGGCGGAAAAGAGAAGAAAATAGGTCAAGTAGATTTAAAGAATGAGGAGTGTCCGTTACTATAATCTGTTTCAAGACGAATTAGTTTTGTGTAAATGTTTTCGGGAGGTTGTTCCTGATTTTCTGCGCAGTTGTGCACAGCGTGAGAGTGTTGTGCGCAGAAAGGTCAAGAGCGCGCTGAGTCTGCGCAGCTTCACGGGACCAGCGCTGTGCAGAAGCTGTGAGTTAGTAAATAAGAGCTGACCTCGTGGAGCAGAGGGACAAACTGGATTAAGGGCTGTCTGCAGCCACAGGAGAAGTGTGACCAGCAGCTTACTGCTCGTCTACTATGTTCTATAATAATTAACTTACCAGAACAATTCACGACCAGTGTAATAAATGTTCTGTTGATCCAAGTCCCAAAGTCACTACGAGTAAGACAAGACACGGAGGTACACCACCAGGCTCTTTCCTTCGGCTGTTGGTGAGTAAACACTTATTCATCAATCAATCTATTTGTTCCTTCTAGCTTAGCCGTGAAGAACCGAGGAAACTCTTGTACAGAATGTTTATTGTAGCAGAGGAAGTGTGCAGTGACACTCGCCTCAGCACAGTTCACAGCACACTTTGTCCTAACTTCAGTTTGATGAGAACTTCATTCAGACGTTTTACTCATCCTGACTGGCTACCTTATTTATCAAGGACCCAGTGTGAGTTATTTAGAAGTAAATGTGGCATTGTGTCTCAGTCAAGTATCCACATTCACAATCAATGAAAAGTTACCAAAACACAATTGTTTGAAAATATTGTGTTAAATCAGTGACTAAAACTATATAAGTGCTGTAGTGTACCCATGTATAACGCATTAGAGCGCAGTAAATTCTTGTCCAACAGGATGTTTTTCCATGTGGCATCAGTCTCTCTTATCAAGATGTAGCGCGTGCGCAGTTTAATCTCAAGTCCAACACAAACCCGCACTTTTATATTGCTTCATGTTTGTTTACTTAAAGCACACCCACTTTGTTTCTCAACCCACAATTTCACCTTCTGTAAGTCTAAACAAAAGGTGGTTAAAGAAAGAAAAAAGGTTTATTTATGTAATGCAAATTTGATTGTTTATATCTAAGTATGTACAACTATAAATGTCATTCCTATTCCTCTTACTATTAGCTCCAGATGGGAAAATGCATGAGTCATATTCTTAAAGTCAGCAGATGATAGAAGTCCAACAGTAAGTTCTGACTTGCACTGGCGGCTGCTTCACTCACAGATATAGATAGGGTCAATGCATCTATTTTCAAAGCCGTGAGTCAACAGCTTGTGCAGTTGTAGACCTCAGACAACAGCTGAAGCTTAGGTGTGTTTATGCAGGCACTGTACAATGCCATACATACACAATAATAGCATTCTTAAGATTCTTTTATCACCTCATCTGTCAATAACCGTTGCAAATTATTCTAAATTATGAATGCTCCTGGCAAGGGCTGGGCTTAGTGTCAATAATCTGCAGAAAGATCTCTTTTTGCTGGCCTTGCAAAGTGATTATAACTTCTACAAAGCCTAATAACTTTCTCCAGGTACAGGTAAGTTAGTTTTGTCCACTCGGCACCCAACCCAATTTTTTTGTCTTTGTTTAAAAAAGAACTGTGCACACTGTACAATGACAAACAAATAGGAAGTTGAAGTTACTCAACTGCTTCAACATTTTTCACAAGGGCAGAGACTTTGTAAATATTGTTTTTTTATCCGCTGTTGTTTGCATTGTAGATTTCAATCTGCAGAAGTATTGTTGTGTGGATAAAAAGAGCGCGTACATGCAGAAAATACACGTGCAGAAACAACTTTTAAGTCAACTTGAATAATTTAAACCTGCAGAGAATGTACGCGTGTCCATTTTTGCTGTGCCATATTTAGACTAGGCCTCCTAAAACAATGTGACATGCAAAACAGAAAACTGTAGACCCACTTAGCGCCTCAGTGTATGTGGATTTTTGCACTCGTTTCCAAGGCAGGGCAGTGTTTTTCTTCTTCCCCTCTAGCTTAAATCTTTGCAGAGCACGTTGAAGCTTGCCGTCACACCCACAAACGGCAACAAAAGCACATGGTTATAAAATATATTCGCTGAAAAACCAATGCTGTTTGGATAAAGCTCTATCCTGATGAACAAGGTGGACCAGTGACACAGTTACCTTGCCAAGTGCAGCAGGAAAACAAACTACAGTGTCAGACTGGTTTGCGTTTCTGTTATGGGCACTTTTAACTTTATCACCTCGAGGGATTTCAACATTAAGCAACATTACCCAACATGTGCAACTGCAAATGTCACTGTTTGATGTAAATAAAATATGTTGTACTGCCCTTGTTGATTGATTTAGCCCCAGAGGCGATTGTTTGTTGTGATTTTGGACCTAGCCTAAATAAATTAGATGGAATTGATTGTTTAGAGTTTGCATGTTTGCACTAATAGCTTTTCTCCGGTTCATAATTTTTCATTTTTTTAACAAAAAAGTTCAACAGTGGGTAAAATCTTTCTAAAATCTGATTAAAGATGGATGCCTATGCGCTGCTCTGCTCATGAAACAGCAATTCTGAATTATGGGTCAAATGCTTAGAACAAATCTAGAGCTGTAGCCGATAAATGACAAGCTCTGTTGATTATTTTGTTATCTAAAAAAGGGCGACAAGCTTTCAAACATTTTACATTTCTTTGTGATATGATGTTTATGTGATCTAAGCTGTACACAAGACTATAAGTGCACAGGAATGTGTGCACAAACCAACTATATAATTGAGATTTAGTCACTTGTAATTTCCAATTTAATGCACTAATCCAAAGACATTCCACTGTCAAGTTCAGAGTTATTACTGTAGATTTTTATGTGGCGTCTGGCTACAGTCACATGGCTGTTTTGATACATTTTAATTGTGGCTTGTAAAAAGCATTAGCATTAATTCAGTTTATATGAAATATATATGTCACAAGTCCTATTACAAAGTATATTTTACAATTATTAATGTGAAGCTATAATTAATTTATAAGAACTTGTTTTCACATTTTTGTTTATTTGATACTTGCATTGAGAACTATTGATAAAGATATGATATAGTCTGATTAAAAAAGAGGAGTGGGCGATAGAGTTCATCCCTTTTCATTCTGGTTTTGTACATAATGATTAACTATTTTCCTATTTCAGTTCAGTTTATTTGAATAGTCCAAAATCACAACAGCAGTTATCTCAGAGGAGACTTCACGTGATTGTTGATTTAGCAAACAAATTGTCAGAAAATCAAACAATGAAACATTTGGTCAATGCCAACAGAAGCATTAGGAAATCAGAAACAGCCCTTATTCAGAAATACAGAGGCAGATTGTCCAACAACAAATGGGCGGATGAATAATTGTCCCAGAGCATCCTTTGTCCTTAGACCCTAAAAAAAACAAAAACAAAATAGATTTAATTGTTTAAATACAGACTGATTTCTGATTGGTCGTTCTTTGTCATAATGTGTGAATTTATCCATTTAAAACCTTAAGGCACCAGAGGGTTAAATTTGGTTAGTTTTCTCATAAAAAATAAAGTAACTTCTGTATATTTAGAAAAAAGGTTAGTTAGTTGATGTAATCTTCTTATTTACAGTCAAAGCAGACATTCTAAGATAACTCTGTGCCTGTTTAAATGCTCTTTTCTGATTAACAATAAAACAAATAAACAAACTATACATTTTGCACCAATGGGCTTTGTCTTAACTTTTTAACCATGTGCTTTCTTATGTCAAATTACCTTCAGATTTTGAAGAAGAATTGTCAAAACCCAAATTTTCAAACAAACTAGTCTTACTCTCGCCAAAGAAAATCTAGGCGGTTAAGTGAAACAAGGCTGGTTCTTTATAAGGTTAAAGTGAACAGTTCTTAAAAATCATTGTCAAAGGTAAATAAATTAAATGGACAGTATACATGAATTGCCATAATATCCAGTTTGTCTTCTGATCCTAGAAAATCGAGAATATACATTTTTTGCCACTTCACCCAGCTTTGTAGCGACTTCTCACTTGTCAATATTTGCTAATATCTCCTCACTGGTATTTTTAAGGGTCAGTGTGTATTATACAATTGCATGCCGTCCCCAGTCTGACCCTTTCTTTTAAATCCTAAGTATAAATATTGCACAATAGATATTTTAAACCAGTAAAGCTTTGTAAAGACAATCTGCATTTTGCTAAAGCTGACGAAACATTTGTTCTTGGAAAGAAATCTGCAAAGTTAAATATAAAGATGATGATTTCCAAGCACTGAATTAGAGTATCGTTACATTCGGTGCCAAACGTGTGCCATGAGCCAAACACGTGCACAGAAATAACCCCTCTCCTTCCACAAGTTTCCAGTGACATTATCAGATCGGCCTGAGCCACATACTCGAGCCTTCACAGCAGACAGCCATGCCCGGTATTCCCTCTGCTGTTTTCATGTTCCCCCTGTGTGAGCCGGAATGGAGGTCAGCAGTAAATTTAGGAACAAAAAAATATTGCTATGAACATGACTGCGCTGTCCTTTTTGGTTCAGGCAAGGTGACCTAAGTCTCTATTTTGCAATTCTGTTTTTACTCAGCAGATGATGACTGTTAAATTAAACTTTTCTTAGATGTTGGGGCTGGGATGATTCTGTTTTGTCGAGATTTGCTTCTTGTCTTAATACATGGGTCACAATTTCCTATTTAAGCTTCTCAAGAAGAATTTAGTTTTTCTGTGATATTACTTTTGAATACAGTATCACTGTTTGAATGTAAGTTTTAAGGCAATTGTCTAAAACAGTTCTTATTTCACTCATTCTTAGGTTAATTTTCATGAAATAAAAAGTGATAAAACAACACAATTCTCCTCAATAAGAAAATAACAACAATAAGCTGCTGTTTACTTCCTCTGATTGAGAAAGTACAGTAGAAACAACTTGTTTCCTAACTGCACAGAATTACAAAACTGTTATGGAGGGACACATGAGACCCAGACCCAATATCGGTGTTATTTTCGATATCATACCATCCCTAAGTGACACATTTTTCTTGCTATGAAGCCTATGATAGAACAATGCATGTTTTTCCTAATGTTTATATACATTTTTATTAAATCTTTTTCTTTTTCTTTGTGTGTTTAGTCCATCATGGCAACTGACATGATGCTGTTGATGCGAGGCTTGGCTAAACTAAGCCAAGCTGTTGTGGAGACTCAGACCAACGCCATACGCAGTGGGACTGGTACGTTTATTTTTCGTCTTATTACACATTATGACAAGTAACTATGTCTCTGGTAGTTGGTTATTCTAGATGAGCACATACTGTAGGTGTGAATGTATTAATGCTGTGTTTAACTTTAACAGTGCCAGCAGTGGGGGCAGCAGTGGAAACTGTCCAGTCTGCTGCTGAACAGGGCCTGTCTGTTGCTATGATGAAGATGCAGGTGAGTTAAAAATACAACAGAAAAACAATAATGCCATTTATTTTATTATACTTATCTTCTTTTGCGTCATAGGAAATCACAAATCAGCCAGCCTCCTCCAGTTCGTCTGAATTTGACTTTCCTGAGGATGACGGGACGCTTCGGGCCTCAGAGTTCAGGGAAGAAAGTAGTGAGTTTATGGCAGGGCATTCAGGAAGTGCAGAGGAGGAATCAGCCAATCACAGCGCAGCCGCAGGAGGAGTCCATGTTGGCGGAAACCACTCAGTCTTTGAAGGTTATAAAGATCCATCAAAGCGGTTCACTGATCAAACTAGATCCTACCACCTCGACTCAGGGTATGGCTGATAGAAAGCACGTAGTTTACAAATACAGTAGTAGCTCATTTATGGAAACTAATTGTACGTTGTTAACAGGAGGCACTTTTTACCAAACCATCATTTGTACACCCAAAGACATCTATGGGGGCAGATGTTGTGCCAGACCTCGATCAGGCAGCTGAGGAGCTATCACCAGGACCCGACCACAGTGGGCGGGCTGACAGCAGAAGACATCGAGAAGGCCCGGCAGAGCAAGAGACCAGACGTTAAGCCACACAAACAAATGGTGATTAATCCTCTGTTATGTTTTCATTAGACAAGCTAAATACATAAACTAATTACACTTTCTTTTAGCTGAGTGAGAGGGCCAGAGAGAGGAAAGTGCCTGTGACCCGACTGGGACGACTGGCCAATTTTGGAGGTACAACACAACTACATTTTGTCAGTGTAATGTGCTTTCCAGCTTTATGACTGGATCCTTTTGTCTTTGTAGTTTACATACTTTTAAACTTGAACATGCACAAATGTATATACCAGCTAACTGTTTGGTTATTTGGACACAAAAATATCTGCCAGACAGATGGTGTAAGAGTTATTTTATGTTATGTTATGTCTTTGTTTTTGTTTTGTTTTTTTATTTCATTTTTTGTTATTTAGCTTCTTTCAGCTTTTTCTTTCTTTCTTTTTTTCTATTTTTAGCATCCACCAAAATAATGTATTCCAGGGCTCCCACGGGCCTTTAAAAAAAATCCTAAAATGCCTTTAATTTAATAATAGAAATATTTCAAAGTGTCTTTTCATTTGCCACAACATCGTTTAGGTCGAAAAATGAACCCTGAGCATGATGTTGCTGCATGTAATACATAAATACTTTTTATTAATTAATTTAATTTAGTTAGTTAGTTAGTTAGTTAGTTAGTTAGTTAGTTAGTGATGAGTAATTGCAAGTAAATACTTGTTGGTGGATTTAGCTGGAAAGTCAAAGGAGGAATTTTTTGAGCACTCAAGCTACCATCAGCTGTAGAACAATACTGCAGTATGCAAACATGCACAAATCAATCCAAATACAACGTTTACTAAACTAATGATGAGAGAGACGACATAATATGTTTCAGTTGTGATATTGTCCTGCTTATCTGTGATTATATTTGCTGTACAAATTGTTCTGCACAACAACCCAATCTAATTCCACTCGGTTATGCGTTCATGGACGGAAACAAGCAGCTCATGAAAGATATTACTTCACGTTACGCCTCCAAAGATCTTGAACTTGTGCCTTTGGTGATAGATACGTTAACAGGTGGAAGGAGAGCGATTCAAAACAGCTACAAACACATTGCAAGGTCGT
This sequence comes from Mugilogobius chulae, assembly GCA_038363315.1. NCBI lineage: Eukaryota > Metazoa > Chordata > Actinopteri > Gobiiformes > Gobiidae > Mugilogobius > Mugilogobius chulae. The sequence goes on along the minus strand of CM076405.1, from coordinate 24,274,560 downwards.
AACATAATCACACAAACACCTTGTATCCGGGCGGCTAAAGTGCTAGCTAAGATCTACTCAGCAATATTTTAGTGGTTCGCATTCAATAAATTCTGCCGCGTAATAAATTAACTGTGTTGAAAGGTGTACCGTGTAGGCAGGCTTCTCGGGATCAAAGGCTAATGTCAGCACATACTGTATATTTGAGCAGTTCATTAGTTTGTTTTTGTGACTTATAGAAATAAGACTTTCTATTAGTTGTGCTTGGCATGCCTTGTGAAGAAGAGCTTATTAGAGGAGCTGTGAGTTACGATAAGCCCCTGAAGGCATCACCTGTATGTAGTGCCGTTGTTGTAAACAGAGCTCGCATGGTCGATGATTGACAGACACATGTGCTTGTCCGGTGTAATATTTCTGCCACACTTTGAGGCCTGTGAACTTTAACAGCATCATTCCTTAAAAAAACTTTGTTCATATCTTATCTTCCCAGTAGTTATTCAAAATACTAGAAAGCATAGCAATAAAAGAATAGTATTGTCATGTTAGTCTAAAGAGGCATATTTTTGGCTTATAAAATGTCAAAAGCATTGTTTTATCCAAAATCTTTAGCTTTAATAAAGTATTTAAACAACATTTTAGAATACACTTTGCAGTAGATCTTTATTGGTACATAATGCCTCATACACTCAAATGTATATCTGTTGTTTTTGGAGTTAAGGACAGTGTTTGGTCACAGCCACAGCTCATGTTCACTGTGTCTCTTGTTCAAGCACTCTGCTCTTCTCTGTTGCTTCAGTCTCTTGTGTGTCTATTCAAAGCTCTTATGTAACAATGGGTTACGTAAGATTTTGGACTCGGAGGAACTCCTCTATAAAACAGACCCTTCCTCTTTTTTTGTTTCTGTGAAAATCTGTATGGATTAAGTTCTTTAGCGTTGTAATTGTTATGAGATAAATGCCAGTGATAAATGATCCTTGTTTAGACTGTTGAGGCATTTCAGTTCTGTGTGTCTGTTTATCTTGTCTTATGGTTGAGATTTTGAGGATTTTTTAGGCAGACACAGACACCACTAAAGGCTGCTGGATTATTTAGTTTGGCAGATGTCCACCAGTGGCTTGGTTATGTATTATAATGTAATTTCACTAGTGTGACTTGCGTCATTAAACTGATAGTATTTATTAATTGCAGTTCATTATATTTTTAAAACACCACATGTATTGATCATATGCACTGGTCAAAGAGCTGGCCTTTGGTAAATGAACTCTCTTTTCGGAGGTAATATGAATCACTTATAAGATAGATACTTTGTCTAATTTCTCTGTTTGTTCTCTGCTTTGTTGTAGGGCTGGCTGTTGGTTTAGGTTTTGGAGCTCTGGCAGAAGTGGCCAAGAAAACCATGCGGCAAAATGGTATGTACCCTAAAATGTATTTATCTTTTCTTTTGTAACTTGTGGCTTGTTGTTGCACACATATTTTCTTTGTACACTCCTTTCCCTCGCTGTAGTGACAGATGACAACTTTAAGGATGCTGTTTTTTTTTTTTTTTGTATATTTATATAGTAAAAAATCATCTATAACTGTAGTCTGTAGTTCAGTAATTTACATTTTGTTCATTGTAAAAGCCAAAATTGATCTAAAACAGCTTACAAATAGAAAGAGGTTCATTGGCTTCCTGTGCAAAACTGCAGAATTTAGCGTAAAATTTAACTTTAACAAGCAGCAGATTTTAAATGACTGGATTACTGGATTATTATTTGAAAGGGGCTTTATAACAGTTTTGACCTTTCATGTTTTATTTATTGTAAGTAAACAGAAGCAAGTGGGTGGAGATGATTTTTGATTTTTCAGATGCAAGGCAATACAAGATTACTGAAACATGCATGAATCAATCCAAGTTCAACCTTGAGTAAACTAATGATGAGCGAACACTGTGAAAACATGGTTACAAACTCAGAAAAATGTGATTTTAAGTGACCAGGTGATGCTAAAGAGACAGATCTGTGGCGTTTGTGTTTTGTGTTTATGCTCTGTAATCCCGGTAAAGACTCACAGCTGAGTGCGTGCACCTGTCACTGGTTTAAATCTGTGGTAATGCGACTGAAGGCGACCCAAGTCTGGGCCAAAGAGCCTGCCAACTTCATGACCTACTGACACACATACTCTATCATTACATATTGGTTTATACATAATCATTTACCTTATGAAGATCACTGTATAGACAGGACATACTTCTTTGAAAAAGTATTTCAAACTTTATTCTTTACAGGTGCTGAAGGTGAACAGAAAAAAGCTGTTTTGGATTCAAGTCCCTTTCTGTCTGAGGCCAATGCTGAACGAATTGTCCGGACGCTTTGTAAAGTCAGAGGAGCGGCCTTAAAGCTTGGACAAATGCTTAGCATTCAAGGTGAGTTGATTTTAAAACATCAAAAACAAAACATTATCATCTAATGTAATGATTTCACTCTAAAGTAAGTGGCAGATTAGTGAAGGACAAAGCTAAAGAAGGTTTGGTGGTGGCAAACAGCCTTGTTCAGAGTGGAGTTGGATAACAGCAGTAAACAAAATACTGTGTTTGTTGACACTTTGCCCCTGGTCTAACCTTGTTCAGAGACCTTTGGTTCTTTTGGCATTTATGACCCGACTTCACAGCCAAGTTCACACGCTGCACATTTTATCCACTGCAAAAAAAGAAAATCCTGTTTGTTTGCTCTGCAGTTTCAGACGTACTGTACATTGCTGTGGTTATTTCTAGGCCTGCCATAGATTTACATTTAAGTACTGACAGGCCACTCATCATAAAGGTGACCGGCCAGGTATTCTCTATAGACAAAGGACATACTCTGGTGTACATTATCCTATTGTAAAAATAACCTCAAATACAGCTCACAACAACAGCAAACCCACAAGCCATAATAATCCACTTCAGTGCCCTCATGTTACTTTTACACTGGCAGTTCACTTGACATTGTGCTTTTAAACCATTGTAGCAACAGAATGAAACAATAACCTTCAACTCTTATCGTAAAATGATAAGCAACAGGCACAAGTTTTGATTGTTTTTTTTTTGACCGTTTAGTTTTTTGTACACAGTTAAGTTGTGTTTAATTGTCTCGTCAATATCCTTATCAATGAATGTCTTTTTCAGATGATGCTTTTATCAACCCACAACTCGCCAAAATATTTGAGCGTGTGAGACAGAGCGCTGACTTTATGCCTATCAAACAAATGACGGTAAAGCCCTTCTTTTCATTTTGTAATTGCTTTGTGATTACATAAAAACGGCTTATCTGATTTGAGCACAACAGTTGTACATGTGTTTGTTTAGTTTTGGGTTAATGAATACTGCAGACATTGTTAGACAAATGTAATCCTAAATACTTTTGTTATTTATTTACAGAAAGCCTTAAACAATGACTTGGGTCCAAACTGGAGAGACAAACTAGAGGCGTTTGAGGAGCGTCCATTTGCAGCAGCCTCCATTGGACAGGTTCATTTGGCCCGGATGAAAGACGGCAGAGAAGTGGCCATGAAAATACAGGTACAACTTCCACATGTGTGTTTGCGCGCGTGTGTGTTTCTGTGTGTGTACAGTCAAAACAGTCTCTAATACTGTGTTGTGTTGACATTGTAAATATTGTTGTAAAAAAATCTACACAAGCATCTTTTTTAGATACTGGTTATGCAGTGTTATGATTTTGTTTGTGGCAATGTGGTGTTGTTGTTTTTTGTTAATATATGTACACCACTTAACTTTACTTTTGTGTTTAATGTTATGCAAAATTGCCATATTTGGAAGTAATTTGTGGCTAATAAACATTTTTAGAGTGAAATAAAGTGTAATGTAAAAAAAATATAGTAATAATACATTTTGAATTTACACTTAAAGTTGGTTTGGGATCCAGAGTCCAAAGCTTCAAGTTAAAATATCCTTTAGCTTAGCTCATTGATTCTGCAGAAATCTGCAATGTTTTTCAGTCCCTAGTTTTATTTTTTTAATTTATTTTTTTACGTAAGCCATGGTTTCATATGATTGATATTATCTAATTAATCTGTCAATCACGGACACTAAAATTCAGTAGATGGATATGATGGCCAGACAGTATGTTGGATATACTGTATATATATTATAAAATATATTGGAGGTATATTGTCAGGATTTGGCAGGCAACACAAATGATCAACTTTGTAGCTTCATTGCTTAATTTCTGCTTTAAATAATAAATACCATCTTTAGAAAAATGTCAGTGCATTTTTTGAAGAAATCTTTTGACACCAGTGTTTGAAAAGAATGTCTCATTATAAATGGCTGCATGGATCTATTGTCCATTCCTACTTTGAATTAACTCAAAATGCATGCTTGTCCTCAGTATCCCGGTGTTGCCCAAAGTATCAACAGTGACGTGAACAACCTGATGACTGTGCTGCACATGAGCAACGCTTTGCCTGAAGGTACAGACCAAACTTGCTCTGTCTGTCACATGTCAACATTGTTACTTTGTAATTTAAAGCACATGCTCTGACATTCTTGAGTGAGTTGACCCAATTTCCTCTGTTTTTGTTGTAGGTTTGTTTCCGGATCATCTTATTGATGTGATGAGAAAAGAGCTCGCACTTGAGTGTGATTACATCAGAGAGGCTCGGTGTGCAAAGAAGTTTAAGTGAGTCATAGCTACCAACTATAACTTTAAAGTGACAAAAACAACTTTTTTGGGGCTTTTAATCTGCGTATGTGTTTAAATAACATTGCTTACTGCTCTGAGTCATTTTTGGTTATTTTAGTGCAAACTGAGAAATTTGAAAGTTTCACTCACTGCAAAGGCCAATGTCATTGAAAGTATAGTTGTAGTTGCACCTGATGTCAAACCAAGAACACTGCTGCTTTCCACTGTCACACCCTCCTTTCAACTTGTCCTCATGCTTTTCTAGCAGAAAGTTTAGTTTGAAATGTGCTCGTGGGGGGAGTTTGAGAGTGAGCTTCACATTAAACTAAATTATAATGACTGGATGAGTTGACCACTGGCACGGATCAGCAGTCATGTCTACATCAGCCCCAGGGCAGAGCTCTGCAGTAGTTTACACACATGAAGTGAATAAATGAGACAACTCATACATATAATTTATCTTGTATTTCTACTTTAGAGAGCTGCTGAAGGATGATCCATTCTTCTATGTGCCTGATGTGGTTGATGAGTTGTGCAGCAGCCATGTCCTCACGACTGAACTGGTCCCTGGTTTTCCCCTGGACAAAGCTGAGACCCTCACACAGGATCTCAAGAATGAGGTAAGCCTCAAAAGTTGCATGAATGCAAGCAAAATGTTTCACTTTCTATTTATTTAATCTTTACGCTCTGAGGGTCATTTGAAATAAAACTATCTGGTAATTATCTTAACTTTGATAATCCAAACTGATAACCCTATTCCTGGTACAGAATTGAGTCTGGAATTTTCCAAACTTCTGAAATTCATCAGAAACCAAGAGTCTAGGTCAAGGGTCAGCACCGACTGGAGGGCCACATGTTGCTCTTTAAATCCTGCAGTGCAGCTTTTTGAGCTTTGAGAATGAAAGTGCATTCTTTGTTAATCTACTCTATTTATACATGTATTTTAAATCAGCAGTTGTTTATAGTGAATATAAAACAGCTATTCAACAATTTCTAAATTGATGATACTTCATAGCTCTGAAAAACGCACAGGCGCTTATTTACATAATGGTAATCCTCTTCATCAAAATAATTTGACATACAACAACGCAAACAAATTTGCTGACTTCTTGCAAAATTGGTGTAATTTCACCTAAATGTCTCAACCCTTTTTTTTTAGATCACATACAGCTCTTTTGCTATTAAAAGGCGGGCTGCAATGACTTGATGCTGGATTGCTAGTTTAGCACCAAAAGGGATGAAAAAAAAAGAAAGTGGAGGGTTGGATAATATTTATGCATCTTGAATGTCTGGACAAATTTGCTACTATTTCATTTGTTGTTATTAAGGATGTTCAAAAAAATCTGTATTCTTATATGTATTTATTAATAAAATTTTTTTTTTGTTAGATCTGTCAGAATATCCTGATGTTGTGCCTGAGAGAGCTGTTTGAGTTCCGCTACATGCAAACTGACCCAAACTGGTCCAATTTCTTCTACGACCCTCAAACGCACAGGGTAAGATGAACGGTTTTGAAATACAGTATTTAGCAATATTCTGTAACTAAAATAATAATTGTTTGACTCTGCTCCTCTAGGTGGCACTGTTGGACTTTGGAGCTACCAGAGGTTTTGACCAGAGCTTCACTGACGTTTATGTTGAGGTACAAAGTCAATGTCTCACTCTTTTGATCACGAGTCAAACTATTCTGAGAACATTTTTATTTTATTGCCTTCTAGGTAATTAATAGTTTTATTTATGATGAGATGATGAGACTGTATCTATGTTTTTTGTGGTTGTAGGTAATTCGTGCAGCTGCTGAAGGCGACAGGGAGGGAGTTCTGCAGAAATCTATTGATATGAAGTTTTTGACTGGATATGAGTCCAAGGTACGTAGAACACCCTCCATCTCTAGTTGAGTAGGAAAATTGTACTTAAACTAGAGCATTTACTCGTGACTATTGTCTGACATCTGATTTTCTTATGAGTGAAATGCCATGTAAATGTAGCAATTTAAACAAGTTTAACCAGAGATGTGGGCATTCAAGATGTGGTATTTGAGTTAACACAATGACTTGAAATTTGAATAAATGAATGTGAATGTCGACTTAGATACTTGATACTTGACTTGGATCCCTGTGAGACAACTTGATGCTTCTCTTCTGGGAAAAGAAATAAAAGTAAAATATTTAGAAAATCCCAGTATAGTAAGCTGACAGTTGTATACTTTCAGTGTTCAGTTTTGAAGGAACAAACAAGCACATGTCCTTCCTCATTTCTTTATTTATGACCTGGACTTTTTAAAAAAATTAAGATGTAATGGGTAACATGATATAAACACCTCAGAGAACTAGAAACAAAGTTTGGGACTTTGAGTTGACACCAGAAAATAACAAAACAAGAATTTGGCCCCACCTAAAGAGTATAATTATGTAACATTATGCATAAATCATATCTGACACTTCTGTAATTACGTACCTTAGTGATAAATGCATGTGCGGAAAAAGTAACTTATAACTTAAAATGAAGTGAATCTAAACACTAAATTATGTTTTTGCTACTGAACTCAAGTTGGACCCAAAGGACTTGGAGCTCTGTGACTTGTGACAGCTTGATATTTTACATTAACAAACTGCTACATGTCCCTCTTCACTGCTTTTTTATCACCAGAAATATATTTTAAGTTAGATAACCAACAAATTAGAAACAATAAGCATTCTTTAATTTGAAGACTAAAAACTAAAATTAGAGGACCTGACCTCTCCTGGGCAACTTCTAGGTCATTGTCTCAAATCGACTGTACTCACTGCAATTGCCAATAAAATTTTTAGTTTATACTGTTTGTGACTTCATGCTGGACTGTGCTGGTTACAGCCAAAGTGTGTCTGATCACACAAATAGCTGCTCCAGAAATCTGTTCTGACTAGCCACACTGCTCCATATTACTTCAGGCTACCTCTGACTCAATTTTAGTTCTCCAGCACAGCCCAGTTTGCCAGATCTGCTTGAAATGTGATTGTGGGCAGACTTGCTTTAATGTAAAGAATTTAACGAAGCTAACTGTTTGAAAAGTGATTTATATTGTAAACTGTTTCTCTTTGCAGCCGATGATAAATGCTCACGTGGACGCTGTGATGATCCTGGGCGAGGCCTTTAACTCCAGCGAGGCCTTTGATTTCGGCGCTCAGTCCACCACCGAGCGCATCCACAACCTGATCCCTGTCATGCTAAAACACCGGCTAACCCCTCCTCCAGAGGAAACTTACTCGCTGCACAGGAAGATGGGCGGCTCCTTCCTCATCTGCTCCAAACTCAACGCGAAGCTAATGTGCAAGGATATGTTCCAAAGCGCCTACAGCAAGTACTGGAGGGGCGGACCAAGCCCTCTGCTCAAGATGGAAGACAAAATGAAATCGCTCAACGCACAAACTGGGGCCAAAAGTAAAGCCATTGAAAGAGAAACGACAGGGACAGTAGACGCGATTCCTGCCTGTGATTGGTTCACTTTGCACCAGCCTATTGTTCCCATAGGGCATCTAACTATTGAAAGACATTGTAGCAAAACTTCCAATTTTAGTTTTAAACATGGGAGCAGCAACATTGGAATTGATTGTTGTTTGAAAATGTGTTGTAGAATATGATTTGAATTAATTTTTTGGAGATATAATTGTTTTGTTGCATTTGCATTGCTGTGTTGATTAATTATGACATGTTTTGCTTTTGGCATGTTGTGAGAGTTTATTTTCTAATGTTTCAAACAAACAAAAAAATGTCTGGGAAAATAGGAAATCAGAACTGTATTCTAGATAAAAAATATTGCTAGTTCTGTTAGCTGTTAATAATGTTTATAGCAGACTGTTATATTTGAGTTAAATAGGGTTTAAGGTAACGATACTGCCTAGAAAGCTTTGTAAAAGAGCTTCTCCAAATATATTTTTTATTTGTGTCACTGTAACGGTCACAATTACAAAATAATTGACAATTGTATTTTGTAACTGAGCTAATGCCTCCATTTTAATACCAAAGTAATTCCCCATTTTGTGAATATTGTAATGCAAAATGAATGAACTGTGCCGATCATAAACTCGGGCACACGATCACTAATGTAAGTCCATATCTGTTTGTTGCGAGAAAACATTCATACCTTTGCAGCTGCTGAACTCTGTCTCCTGCTCCTCGAATCTGAAATGGTGTGAATTTAATACTTTGTAGTTTTTCAGTGGCAGATTTTTAGGTGTAAATCTTAACAGTGCCTGTGCTTTATCGATTTAGCGAGAAATATATATATTTTTGTTAATAAAATATAATACTTTTGTAAATCAAGCACATTTGTCCGGAGTCTTTTGATGAATATAGCGTGACCAGATGTCCCTATTTTGAGTTGTGTCCCATGTCCTAGTAAATGTATCCAAAACCATTGATTTGTCCCAGTTTTACACAAGACATGTACCAGTTGCCACAGTTTTAGACCACTTTTTTCAGTCAAATATGAAAAAAACACTTGCAGAAGTCTCTCATATTTTACAGTAATTAACAAGTTAGTCATGAAAAAATATGCAAATAAGCCATGAAATGACAAATATACAGTATTTTCACAATTTTATTTTTGTTTCCAACCCCCATCTGGGTGTGTCCCAGTTTGTAATTTTGAAAATCTGGTCACCCTATAAATATATGTTTAAATTAAGCAGATATTTTGAGTTATAGATCCCAATTATTATTAGTTTGTTAGCTTATTTACCAAAATAATTTACATGGTAAGGGAAATGTCACCTAGTTTTTGGCGTTTTGAAGGACTAAATTTTTTGTTGTTTTTGTATTTCAACTCTTTGGCCAAGAGGTGTCACTGTGTCCAGCTTCAAAAACGCTTCTAGTGAAACAGTCTGCACGTGCTGCTTTTGTTAAATAATTTTAAGACTATCGCTGTTTGCTTTTGTGAAACATTTGACTGTGATGTGAACAGGTGGGTAAAACAAATTATCATTCACTGAAGTAAAATTAAGTTTGGCGCGTGTTTTAAGGTGACATAGCTCAGTTTAGCCTGTGTGCATTAGCTTATCGTCCTTTTTAAAGTTTTTGTTTAGCTAGTGCTCATGACTGTTATTGGAAATGTATGCTAGCTAAGACTTATGCAAAGTGTAGGCTATTTCGAACTAAGTTTGTATTTTGTTGCTGAAGACAAGCAGCAATAGACCATTCATTTTTAAAGGTATGTAAAGATCTCTGGAGGTGGAGAAAGTCATCTGCATACCGTCCCGGGCCGATTGTGGAAGCTCTGGAGGATAAAAACTTTTTAACATCAGACTACAGTTGGACTTGTTCATGGACCAGAAAATTATTGCTCTGTCAACGTGTGTTTTGAACAATAAATGGAACATGTTCTTAAAAGTAAAAAAAAAAACAAACAAAAAAAAAAAGTCACCTGCATACCTAGCTAGCTCATGGATCTATTATATTATAGCTAGCTACACCGATCACAGTAATGTGGATTATAGCTAAAGAATCATCATTTCCATATGCAGTTTTTTTATATAGTTTACATTTTAGTGCAACGAAGTCCTGCCCCCGAAAAAGTTTTTAATACCGCCACATATTGCCACTTTAAGAAAATTAACCTAAAACTTAAAATGAAGGTAGCTGTGTAATAAAAGTGACCCCTCTGTAAAAAATGTGTTTCTATCCACGGATTGAAAAAACAAAACAAAAAACCTTTGCAATTTTGATTGAATCGTGAAAAATCTTCAAAATGTCTTTAAAGGTGCATTGCGCAACTTTTTGGCCAAAAATAAACTTGAATAAATGCACATTTTTGTCATTGAGATGTCTTTGTTACACTAAATAATTAAAAATATGCAAAAATGCACATTTGGCTCCTATTTGGCTTAGAGGCGGGCCCAGACACGTCTGTTTCCGAATAAAAGTTGTTCCTTTAGCTGATTTTTTCAGATTATGGCATCTTCATCTCCATTCAGAAAGTCCCAAAGTATAGTTTTAACTTTCTATTGCTACTGAATTGTGTAGATGACTTTTCACCTCCGGAAAGTTAAACAATGCACCTTTAAGGCAAGACACCATCACCCTAAATGTAAAGTAGCTCCTACACAACACAAACCAAACAAAGATTTTGAATATTTTTAGAGAAGGAGTTGTTTATTAGGCCTGTAAAGTTTTACGTCTAAAAATATGTCAATTTTTAAGTTTTTCTTTTCAGTCAGATTTATTTCTAAAAATTCTTAAATTTTGGGATATAATAATTCTTAAATTTATTTGTAGCTTCAGCGTATATATTTTTTCCTGTTCACCTGCAGTATCTCATCTTACACAAGAAGCTGAAACGCATGAATTGCAGTTTATTTTTGTAGAATCCCTGTGAACTGTGAGAAGGATCTGTGTGACTGTGAGGGCTCATGTTCGGGTCTAACCTTGTGCTGCTGCTGTCTTTCATCAGGAACCTCTGTGTTTGGACAGACATGGAAACAGCAGCATTTGTTTCATTTGTTTACACGAGCCCAGAACCTCCACAGCAGCAGGAGAAGCAGATAGTGAGGACCGAGGACGCCTTATTTGGTGAGTTTTCCTGGTTCAACAATAACACCATTCTTTTTCTGGCTTTTTTCAGTTTTTTTTCTTATTACAAATGCACCAAAAGGCAAAGTTAATGAGACTATTTTTATCATTACCATGGAGACTCTCACTCGCTCTCAATCTGTGAATATTGAGACGGTGATAAAAAAAAAAATGTGTGCGGCTGCTGTTCGGCAACTGTTTTTAGCTCAGTTTTTCACAGTTTTTATATATACTGTATATATTTGACATAGACTTCTATCCATATGAATGCAGTGCTTCTCGCTTTTAATGGAGACTATGGCAACTTCTCATGATCTTGTTTCCCTCTGTTAGTCTAAATTTAGGCTTGGCAGTACCTGAGTTTACAACTTATACTTCTTAGTTGAAGGCTTGTCATAAACATACATATGAACTGTAACTATTTTTATTCTGTAATCAATGCTTTTTAAGTAGAGGCAATAAACAACTTCTTCTATAAACAGCTATTCTAGATTGCATAGGTTTAGGGGAAACATTAAAATACATCATTTTTTACCTATAATTTTTACATTTTTTAGTCTATAGAGGGACAAAAATACTTCATATGAAGTTTATAGCCCTATTATTTTTAATGTACTTTTTATTGTATTTTTGTCATGTTTCCTACACAATTGTAACATCTCTCCTTTAGGGCTGACTAACATCAATATCTCAATATTTGTTTGGCACATTTTGATTACAGTGTTCAGACAATATTATGTCAGAAGTTAATTGTGTTAAAACATGTTTCTAAGCTTATTATTTGAGGTTTAATTATCAGACACACTGCATTAAGTTATGGCTTAAAACAAATACAACTTTGCTATGACAAGTGCGTATGACAGGTTTGAACATTTTTCAAATTTTGATTTAGTTTGGTAGATTAATACCTGTTGTAATTATAAATGATAGTTTTACATTAATCAGTAACAAGTTTGTGGAGAAAAATTTGAAAATTTGTTGAAAATACCAGGAAGTAGAGCAGAGTTCTAAACTGATGACATCACACTAGGGAGACAAAGACATTTTTAATTTTCTCGCATAAAAACTGATTTTTATGTCCCTGTAAACACACATTTAACAAAAAAGTGAGTTCCAGTGTATTTTTATGGCTCAAGTAAAAAAAAAAAAGTTACATTTGAAGAGTTCGGGCCCAATTTATTAAATGGTTGCCAGGCAACTTCCTAGCATGATGTCATCATTGATGAACAGGAAGTAAATTTTTAATGCTTAAAAATGGCCAAACTTGAATGAAATGTGAAAAATGTTTAGTGAAACCTTAAATCTAATAATCTTAACTACGTCTTTGTGAAATGAATAGTTCAACCTGTCATGGGCACTTCAAAATAAGTTTTTATATTTAAACAAGGTAAATCAGGATAGAATATTTTAAAACAAGTGAAATAATCTTAGAAAGACTTGGTCTTATTAAGTGAAAAAATCTTAAAATTAGTCTTTTAAGATTAATATGCTTAATTCAAGTCATTTTAGTTAGATTTTCCTTTTTTGCAGTTAGAAGTGTTAAAATATCTGTTAAATTTGAAAAAATTATCACCATCATACCAATATTTGAACGTTTATAATGTTGCTCTTTTATTTTGTTTTCTTTTTGTTGCATTTGTACCAAACAGCATACTCATAATTCAATTTTTCAACATTAAAAACGCCCATTACAATTATATAAAAAATTATATATTGCCAACCTCTACGTGCCCTCCAACCTACAATTTTAATATATTTTTTTACTGAATATTATACTGAAATAGGCAGTTGTTTTGTGTAAGTAACAAATAGACAAAAATTACTCAAATTGCAGCTTTTAATCTCAATTTTGTTTCCCCGTTTGTGTTTCTGTTACAACCAATGAACATCAAAAAGAAACATGCAGATTACTGTACACGGCAGTTTTGTAAACATCATCTGGAATAGAAACTGAAAAATCACATTCAAATGAAAAAAATATATTCAAATAGTTTAATTTACTCAATACTGACAAAAAACCATGTAAAATATATTAATACTATTACAATACACATGTCATAAGCTTTCTGTAACTCAAATTCTGTACAACGTATACTATTTGCTCAACAGAATCTTATAATATTAAAAAAGCTCTGGGCTAATGGAAGCTAAGATCAATACACATAAATAAAATGTATAAATGAAATGTATAGGCACAACAATGTAAAGATACAGAGGCTGCAGTCCAGAAATAACAGAATATAATCTACTGTAGTTTCCCATTTAAGGCTTCCATTTTGGAGTTTGTCAGAGATTAAGGACAGTTTCACGTGTTCGCAGAAAATCCTTATTTGAATTCACACTTTTCATAAATCCTCCAGCTTTTTCAATGCAAATGGTGTCTTTTGGGTGAATAATCCTGGTATTGACTCTAATAATACCTTTACAGCACGCACACACGGTAACTAGAGCCCACTCGCTCACTGTCAAACACCCACACATGATGAATATATATATATACACATATGTACACTAGTCCTGTTTCTGATCTAACTAGTTACTACTTCATTTCAAATACAGTTTTAACGCTGATACAAACATTTTTGGCATCTTCACGTTAAAGGTCCCAATTAGCCCTTGTCACGCTGCGGCTAAGCTAGTTGTGGTCTGAAAATACTTGCGGATAGTGCCTTCTTTCCCTTTGACAATTAGCTGAAATGCCTTAAGATAATTAAATATTTATTGAACACAAACAACAAGTTACAGCCAGAAAATCATCGGTAGCATGTTAAGACCTTCACATGTGACGTAAGTACTAAACCAGGAACAACCCGTGTGTTTACAAAATGTGCTGTTTGTGTCTCAAAGCTAATGCTAACCTATATTTAATTTAATAAAAACTCTACAAACTGATCTAGCTTTTTACAAAAAACAATCGGTCCAGTGTTTATTGCATTTTTATCAAATTGTCTACTTTATATTTAAAGGTACACCGTGTAACATTTGACCAAAAAAGAAACTTTTCTAGTTTAGATGTCTTTGTGACATTAAATAAATAATAAAAATGTGTAATTTTACTCTGAGCGAGCTTGCATAGCCACAAAAGGAACAGTTATTTGATCAAGAGGAGCGCCTCTTGTTTATTTTCATGGAAAAGCAGCTCCTTTAGCTATATTTTCTCTCATTATGACATAAAACTTTTTTAATCCCAATAAGTTGAAGTTGAATTTTTGCCTTGAGAAAGTTACACGGTGTACCTTTAGGTTCAATTATTTGTTAGCTTTTAGCATTGTGCCAAAAATACACACTTTTATTTAAGTTTTTACCTCATATGTGAAGGTCTGAACTTAGTGTTAGCCATTATCTAGTTAAAAGCGACTCTCTGCTTTGTGTTTATTACAAATTGTTGGGTTTTTTTGCTAATTCCCCATTAGGAGAGAATAGAACAAGAAGGAACTTTCCACAGGTATGAAAGTAGCCTAGTCGCAGTGTGAAAAGGGCCCCACTTTGAGAGCTGCTAATTAGGCATCAGATATAGTTTCTGTAAAAAAGGTACAAGTCCGACAAGCAGTAATTATCGAGGAGTGATTCATTTTTGTCAAACCCAGTGACACCATTAAAGTGTTGTTAATTAATGAGTCACAAGTGTCAGAGATCACGACAAGTTTCAGAGAAAGACGAGCTTTTCCTGTGTAAATTTAGGACCTAAGATGATTGTCAAATGATCTACAAATCTAGTAGATTTTTTATTGACGCTAAATGGAGAAAAGTACATTTTACAAGTCACCAAATGTGGATATTTAAGGGGAAATCTTTATGTAAAATCACTCTATGTTTTTGAGTTTCAGCCATGTTATAACTCTCATCATTACTTGTTGAATTGATACAGAAAATTCCTGCTTTTATCTTCCACCTATCTACTCCCACTTGCTTGCGAGTACTTTGAGTAAAACATGTAGGATTTAAAATGATAGTGTTGTTAGTGAAGTTAAAATCTGCTGCTTGTTAAAGAGGCGGTACTTATCAGGAATCTGTTTATATTTGTAAGTAGTTTAAGGTTAGTTTTGTGTTGTACAATGAAAGAATTGCTTTTCTACACTAGTTTATTACTAAAGGTACAGAAAAGGATGATGCTATTTACTGTATTTTTTTGCACTATAGAATAAACTTGAATATAATTTGCACCAATTAAATTTAAAAAAGGAGAAAACTATATATATAAGCCGCACTAGCAAGTCAATGAGAGTCTGTAATTTAGCTGCATCTTTGTGCAGATCCAATGATGCAAAGCTTCTGAAAAAAGTAGGGGCCTATATTCTGGAAATTTACGACGCTCCTTTGAATTTACTTTTACCGGTTGAGTCACTATTTTGTAAGCAGATCATACATAAGCAGCCCTTATAGGCAATAATACTGCTTCTTGGAGTTTCAAGAGAGTGTTCCTTTATGCCACTCCTAACTTAGGAGTCCTAAGCACAAATAAATACACTATGTGGCCTTAACAATAAGTTAACTAAAGTTATAATTTTATCATTTGCT
Organism: Mugilogobius chulae; assembly: GCA_038363315.1. Classification (NCBI taxonomy): domain Eukaryota; kingdom Metazoa; phylum Chordata; class Actinopteri; order Gobiiformes; family Gobiidae; genus Mugilogobius; species Mugilogobius chulae. The sequence goes on along the minus strand of CM076405.1, from coordinate 24,258,856 downwards.
TGTCTCATTTATTGGCAGTGGAAAGTACTTGTCTTCCCACATTTTATACACACATTATTATACTCAATCTTACTAAATCCATTCAAAATAAGCATGATTTATGCAAGACGTAAAAATGACAACTACATGACAAAGTAAAATGGTTAATGCCGTGACCATAAAGGTTTACATTTGGCCATTAAAATGCATATATTACAACACTGTCCTGTCCTTCGCCTTGTGTAGCCCGATCCGATGTCTCCTCCTTCTTCTGCTGTTGTGGAAAGACGACACAGCTGTGATTCTTCTCAAATCTAAAGGTTAAAAGAGGATAAGAAGTGTCCCCAAATCTTCTCAGACGTCTTGAGGAACGCCTTGGTCTCTACAACCTGCCGAAGGACAAGGACAAAGTAAGACCCGGCTGTTTTGACGGCTTGCGAGAATACTCACGGTAAATTAAATTAGCTTGCTTTTACAGGCGCCGTTACAAGGTTTTCAAAAGTGTGACAAGCAATTACCATTTAACATTTAGTCGGTGCAATTGACAATAATTGCTTTTCTACTTTTCATGTAACCGCCGACAGGGAAAGCAGAAAATGACAGGTGTTATAATTAAAACCAGGGTGATAACTTCCAAACAAATGCAGACGTGAGCGGTAAACCTTTTCATTTGACTTAAGAAGAGTGTAATTAACATTTTCTTTGCGCATAAATAGTATTAGTCATTCAAACATTTAGGCTTGACATTTAAATACTTTACTTTAATGTCATACTGTCTTTTATATATCGCAAATGATATGTAAAGCTTCTAAGCTTTTAATCATGTTATGTCAGTGCTTTCTCATCATTAGCTCCTTTTAGCAATCCTGTATTGTCCTGCAGCTGCCGCTCAAGTGCTCAGAAAATTCTTGTTTTCACCTACAACCTATCCTCACTAACTTGTCTTTATTTTCTTGCGATTAAAAAATCCTATTCAGTATGTAAGATTCAAAAATGTGATATAAGCACTTTAAACAGTAAAAAGAAATAAGTTAAAATCTGCTGCTTGTTACAGTTAAATTTGACAATAAAGAGGCGGGGCTTATGAATTCTGTTCCATTTTGAACAGGAAGTCAATAAACTTTTTTCTGTTTCTAAGCTGTTTAATGTCATTTTCGTGTTTTGCAATGTTTTGTAAATTAGGGCTGGGCCATTAATCGAAAAATAGAGAGATCGAATCGTCAATTATTTGGTGGGGGGTTTTGAATTGAAAAATCGAAAATGAAATGGAGCAAAAGTTCAATTTTGAGTCAGAATATTGATAAACATTTATTAAATGAGACATATTAAAAAGTTTTTGTTTTGTTAATGCTCATGAATGGTAACCTGGCTCACGCCAGATGGATATGTGTTGAACTCCTATCTGAGTTCTCAATATCTGGGACTTTACTCGCTGAAAGCGTTCGAGAAAAGGCGGGGCGTTTAGTGAAATACTTCGAGTTGATTGGGTGTCGGGCCTACCTTACAAGTACGCGTCACACATACGGCTCTTCTTTCAAAAAGAAATTACTCCGTATTTCTGCTAAAACCGCATCAAAAGCAGCAGAAACATGTACATCCACGAGAGTCGCCATCTTTGTTTAGCTTGAATGAGACTTGGCAGCAGCGCCGGGGCGCTAACAGCCGTCTTAACACCTCCGAAACACCGCTGGTTCAGACTCCCAAACCAATCGGGCTGCTGGAAGGTCAGATGGTTTATCTCGTGTTTGTGAATGCACAAATATCGCGAGATAAACCATCTGGCTGGCCAGGTTACATTAATGACATTTTTCATTTGTTTTTGAAAAGCTTAAACTAAATTGAATCGAAAATTGAGATCAATCAATATGACAAAAAAACATAACAAAAACGTGATTATGTTTTTTCTCAGATTGCCCAGCCCTACTGTAAATTACATATAGATATGCAAAGTACTATTGCAATTTCTTAGGATTCACATTATCAAAGACACAATGCTTTTGATGTGAACATGGTCTGTACCAGTACATGTTGGAATTGTATTACTGCCATTATGGAGAATGGTAGGAGGTCTTTGAGATACTTTCATGCCGATAATAAGGGGTCCAAAAATTTGAGAACTCCTGCCTTAAAAAAACAAATCTTTGATCACTGCGCCAAATTGTACATCACACATGATAAGACAAACCAAGATATTTTTCTGCTTGTTGGAGCAGAGCATACGAGGTAGGGGTTAGAGGACAGTCCTGTGTCATTGTGTTTATGAAGTGTGGCGTCTGGTGGTTTGCTCTTTCTATTCTGCTCCATTGACCTCACTGTCTTCATCGATCAGCTCTACGTCTGCATCTTTGCTCCTTCAGCTTTTCTTCTGCTTTGGTCAAGTTCTTGTTGAGCGTTTTTTGTTGTCATTTTTTCCAGGGGCAATTCTTACTCCAGTTGAAATTTATATACCTATGTTTTGTTTTCTGGTTTAAGCGAACTGGACATTCTGTGTCAGACTACTTCTCTAGTTCCTCCTTTGTTCTCTAATAACGTGGATTCCTCAACTTGGAGTTTTGAAATCGAAAAATGTTTGCCTACTCAAGTTCAAGCTAATATTTGAATCATTCTAGTTTAAGGTAAATTTATGTAACTTTCAGGTGGAGGTCTGTTTGAAGTAGCGTGACTTAAAGGTTCACGATTTAACTTTTCTGGTAGAGACACAACCTGCTTAAACACAGGAGTTAGAACTTATTCACTCTGAGTGTTGAAACGGGCTTTATTACAGACAGTAAGCGTACCTCTCCATTGATCTGACTTTTAACTTGGTCTGATATTGCCACATCCTCGTCTCCATGGAGATATCAAAGTCAATGGCTACAGTCGGCAATGTGTCATATTTGGGGGCGTGGCCTTCTGAGAGGGAAAGCGCCTCATGCCTCACTATGTTACAGTATGGGAAGTGTGACGGCCCCTGGGACTTTAGGTTGCCCAAGTTGCCTGTGGGTGGGGACAAAGTTGTGCCCCTGCTCCTCCGATGCGCCCCTGCCCAGCCTCTGGCGCCCTATAAATCAGGTCTGATGCTGCCTGCCCTGCCTGTTGTGTGTCTTCTTGGCGTCGCCTCCTCATCTCCTCTGAATTTATTGTTTTATTTTCATAATTGTTATATAAATAGGCGTCAAACCGCCTGTCCTCTCTTCCTCGTCATTTGGTTGTCGGGGTCTTGACCCAAACACCTGACAGAAGCTAAACTGTTTGCTTCTTTTAAGACGTTTTCTGGTGATCTTAGCTTATATTTAGCACAACTAATTCAAGTCAAATTACAACTGGGTTTAAATGGAGGTTGTTGATGTGGCGTTATGTCAGAAAAGTAAGCAGAAAGTAAAAAAAAAAGATGCTAAAACATCAGTTTATTTATCCCCATGTCTTCGTGTCTCTATTTGACACAACTACTAAAAACTCCTGGAGGTCTGTTAGTGGGCATGGCTTTTGATGCCAACTGCTGTATAACATTCGTAGGGAAAGCAGACCCTTCACACAAAAATCTTTCAAAGCCCACCTTAAAATTTAGAAACAACTATTCGAAGTATGAGTAGACTTGCCTCCCCACATAGCAAACCTTGACCTGATAGTGTCCCCAGTTTGTCTCAATGCTATTCTGAGGAAAATCACATAAAAAAGCAATAACATCTCCATGGAGACCAGCAAGTCAGACAACTCCACCAGAAAAGTTAATAAGTTTTCTTTAAGACCCCCCTTTTTTTTTTAGAAAGAAGGTCACAACAAAATGACCCGAATGAAGAGTTTATAAGAGTTGCGTTAATAACACAGAACCTCTGCTGTACATTTTCCAACTCTGGTCCAACAAAAGCCCTGCCTGAGCCTCACGGCCTTGACACATACTCACAAAGTCTATGGGCTTCTATTGTGGACTGATGGACGTTTGATGCAAAAATAAGTGTAGCTGTTGCAACTGGCTGTCGTCCAAAGAAACTGGTGCGCTGCCATGTTGTAATCCACCGTAACAGACACGAACCAACAGCTGGTTATTGCTGCTCACAGACTAATAAAATAAAGCCTATTCTTGGTCCAATTGGAAGGACCATCATAATGTTATTAGCAACACCTGCTCTAGTATGTGTGTCCATGACAACCAAAGCTCTATGGAGACATTTGGTAAAGCTAAATGGGCAAATTATGCTTTCTAAACATAAAATTATTTAACGAGGCAGAGGTAGTGTAACTGATAATTGAAGTTAGAAACAGATATTGTTGTTGTTAATCCTTTTTAGGCTCAAGTGAATGTTTTGTTCTTGAGTGGTGTTTGCTGGAGGCAGAGAAGATTTAGTGTGATGGCGAGATAACTTCATAAAATGATCCCCTAAAACAGCAACTCTTATGAGGTTTTTCAAAATTATTCTAAGAAAATAACAGTAGTAGTTTGTGAAGTCGACAGATTTGCAACAATAAAAAAATAGTATCCTGTCTATGTCTATTTTCAAGAATTATGCAAATAATGTTAGTGAAGAATAAAAATATTTGTCAGTAAGAAATTGATTCCTATAGAAACCGATCATGCCATTAGTGCACCTTGCCCCAATTTCAGCCAGTACCGAATTTGAGTAAAAATTCAATATGTGCACGATCAGAAGCTTTTGCTGAAGCACACAAATGTTGGTCTGCAGCCACACATACGAGAATAAACCACATTGAATATGCTATCAAGTGTCTTTTGAAGTGAAATCTGAGGAGCTCAACGTTTCTGAAATCACAAAATTAAACTTCTAAGACACAGATGAGAGCAAAAGAACATCAACTAATGGACGTGATGACTCTGGATTTCACGTCTGTCAAAATTAACATTATGTCACTTTCTTATAGGGCCATACCTGTATTTTACTGATTGTTAATCCAAGTCTACAACTGAACCATTTTGAGTTGTTGAATGAGAACAGAGTCAAGCTAACAATTTGACTATGTTAAGTTGTTAGCTTACACTATCGGGGTAACTGGGCTGGGCAATTATTTTTAATTGAGGGCCATATTCAAAGCCAGAAAAGTAGGGGAGGGCCAGACTGCCAACATTGGTCCAGCAAATTCTCATTATTGCAATAATTTCTTCAACAGAATGTATAAGACCAGTACAAATAAAATGGTTTCCAACAAAATTGTAATCTTTCCTGTAAAATTACAATTTTAATCTCTTAAAACTTCACTTTTAATAAATTAAATATATTTTTTATGGCTTCAACTTTATTTTCAGAAAAAAATATGACATTTTTTCTTATATTAATTTGTTTTTTCTTAAGTAAAATTATAACTTTCTTAAGCTTCAACTTTATTATTATTTTTTTAAATAAAATCATTAGCTTCATCTCAAAATGTTGCAAATTTCTAATTGTAATTTTACAAGAAAAACAAAAACTAAAGATTCTCAGGACTTGGACTTGCATAAAAACACACAACAAATGTTTATATTTATAACATTGTTCTATAATCCAGTTCACAACTTTAATCTCATAAAACTTCAAGTTTAATAGGGGTGTGAATTGCCATGAATCTGGCGATTCGATTCGTATCACGATACACACGTCACGATTCGATTAATCCCGATTAATCCCGATACTGACACAAACGATTATAAATTGCAATTAATTGATAATTATTTCTGTTTTTATAGATCTATATTATTAAAGTACACTTAAAAAACAAAATGTTATGAAATAATTCATGTGCCAAGGGTTACCATTAGATTGTCTTCTTAAAGACAGTGCTGCCCTCTACTGTCCTGGCTGAATATGCACATTTTGAACCACTATTGACATTGAATTCAGTTGAAATCAAAGTTACAAAGCATCCTCATTAATATGCATGACGTCATCAAAAGAATCGATATCGGAATTTTAGTATCGATTCGAGTATCGCGGGATCGAGTATCGCGATATATTGCCGAATCGATATTTTTTGACACCCCTAAAGTTTAATATTGCAAATTAAGTTTTTAGGCTTTGACTTTATTCTCATAACATGTTGTAAGTTCATCATTGTTGTAGTCCAAGTTTTTGTCTTTTAAACTTCGTCATGCTTTACTGTCTCTCAAAAACATGCCAGGGGCCTGATTGAAACAGTTCGCAGGCCTCAGTTTGCCCAGGTCTTTTTTGTGCTTCACCTCTGCTTCCAAGTGGTCCCACAATGATATTAGTCAACACTATTGTTATTCATGCATAAATCATATTGTTATAACCTACCATCAGAAACTGTTTCAAGATGCGTTGAAACACATGGAAAGAGAAAAAAGAGAAGAGATACATAGTTAGACACAAATGAGCAGGGTCTATAATTACAATCATGACATAAGCCTGAACAAAATATCACGTATGCATTTACATTATCGGCAATTTCCAGTAGCAACCCTTTGATCCGTGCAACATGCGGTTTCATTACACGATCAAGTAAACATACACAGGGAAACACAAGCCTAGTAAGAAGATCGATACTTTTATAGACGCGAGTAGCTTTTACTAAAAACCTGCTGCGTGGAGAGAGAGACGGGGGCCAGAAATAGAGTGGGAGGAATGAAATGTTTGAAAAGAGCGAAAGATAGAAGCGGGGATTCGGCGAGATCAAATGGGAACAATCATTAGATAGAGAACAAGGCAGGAGGAGGCCGTCGGGGGGTGAATAGTGCTGCCATCATTAGACACAGAACAAGTAGGAGGTATAGAGGTAAAGAAGTGTAGAAGCAAAGAAGGCATTTGATCATAGGCAACTCCGACTAATATGGGAGCCACCTGGGACATAGATACCGCTCAGTGCAACAGAATAACTAAATAAGGTGCTATGTAGAGCTGAAACATGGATTAACTAACCCACAGATTTGTTGACCTGCAACTTGTGACTTGGACTTGAGTCTCTACTTTGATGACTTGATGCTAGGCTTGATAATATAGGAGAAAAAAAATCTAGATGTTTGCATGTTCTCTCCGTGTCTGTTTAGGTTTCCTCTGGGTATTTTGGTTTCTCCTGCTACTAAAAATATGCCCAGTTGTGCCTCCTCAGAACTTCAGATGTAAATTAATTGTAAACCTAAAATCTGGTGCAAGCATCTCTGCCATTGTGCTTAATGAAACTGTACATTGTCCTAATAAACATAACCTTCAATCTTTAACCTTTCGATTTATATGTACTGAAAAGAAATCTCTGCTGTTTAAAATATATGAAATTTATAAAATCGAGATCGAGATCGAATGGAGATCAAATGGAGATCGAATTGAAACGAATGGTCAATTATGGTCTTGGGCTTTGAATCCAAAGATCGAAAACCAATTTTTCGTCAGTAAAAATGTGTAGTTTGGAGCAAAAGTCAAACTTTAAGGCAGAATATTGATCTATAATTTCAAAAAAATTTAATAAATGGGACATATTGAAGTTTTTGTTTGGTTTATGTTCTTGAATGGCGTTTTTTATTTGTTTTTGAACAGCTTCGAATCGAAAATCAAGATCGATCAATATGAGAAAGCCAAATTTTTGAGTCTTTGGCTTCAAGACCAAGTTAAGTCCCACGTCAGTGCCCCACAAGTCCAGGCTTAGTTCATGTTCTCTGCTTTTAGTAGTCTTTTCAATTCTTTATATCAAAGGACCTATTAGTTTTGTTAATTTTTTTTTTTACATTCACTCTCATTTGAAATGCATTTCTTGTCACAAAAGAAAGAAATGAGAAGGGACATGGTTCAGTTTGTTAATGTAAAATTATAAAAAAAAAATGTTGAGGAGAAGCATCAATACAGCTTAAGTCCAAGTCCAGTCCAGAGTCTTAGTCCATTTTATCAAGTCAAGCCATTAAAGAGACTCAAGTCTAAACTTAATTGAGTTCTCAGTTCAGATCCCCAAGTCACTGACAATTACAGGTAGACTTGACTGAATCTCAATCTCAATCTTCTGTTTATTTGCCAAGTCTAGTTACACTCTATTTTAAAGTCATGGTTCTTACTGAGGCGGTGTAAATATACTGTAGCGTTATATAAGGATTATTGAGAATATCTGAGTAAACAAACACTCGATCCCTATGTCTCCTCTCACTCTATACGATACATACTGTCAGTGTGGTGCTGGATTTTAACTTATTTATAAAGCACATGGCTTTGCATAATTTGAGCATCAGCCGCTTGACAGGCTAACCTCGATACGTGCAGCTGACGAATCTATACCCTATCACAACATAAATATTCAATCGTTTGCTAGCTGTGAGCGCTAACACAAGTAGAGATTGAAGTTGCAACAGTTGAATCAGCCACGTGCCTACAAGCCTGTAAGAAAAAGCCGAGAGATGTGAACAAAAACACACCGGGGGGTTGTTTGCGCTCCCTCCCACACGTACGCATGCACAGCCTTACACACGCACATGCAAAGAGAGGCGGCAATTAGCTCACACTGCACAATCACCAATCACACAAACTGCTAACTCAAAGGCTGTCCTGTAGCGCGTCCACTTTCTCATGCACCAGTGCCCAAGGAGCAGGCACCAATTTCCAAAAAGAGAAGGTAATAAATGACTCCTCTGTCTCTGCTCGTCCTCCAGCTCCAGACAATTTGTACTTTCCCCAATGCAATTAATTCAATCGTACAGCTGGAGGTTGTAATCATTATCATCTGAGTCATTTGCTGGTAGCAATATCATTTGTGACATAACACAGCACGTCCCAGATCCCAAAGAGCAGACAAAATGCTCGTTTGCGCTTTTCTCTATTAACTTGAGAATTATGAATTATTAATGTACCTCCAGGTTTTACAGCAAAATTACAATTAGGAGCAGCACTTCTTCTAAAGTTGTGTGATTTTATGGATTTAAGGTTTTGGACACTTTCTGAAAAAATATTTCTTTTCTTTTTTTTTCCAGGCAAACATTATTATTTACTATCCTCAGAACAATACATATATTTAATATTTGCAATGCATATTTTATTTGTGGTGTGAATGATATTAGTTAATGTTAGAGATGTTACTAGTTAAAGATGAACTAGCCTAATCTCTTAGCTTTCACAAACCCTTGGGCACATACAGTATTTAGTATTTGCATGTATATAGTGTTAGCTTCAGTCACAGCTCACAAACACCTTTTTTAAGCAAGCTCAGCCAATCAGAGCATTGTTTTCAGATCTTGATATTTTATTCACAAAGTACAAAATAGTCTTATTTTGTCACAAGATGCTGGTTTTGGCAAAGTATTTAAATGTTAACTAGTCATTAATTATTAATATAGCACTTTGAGAATTTTATAAATGTTTTATTGTGACTAAAGGCTTCTAGTTAGAAAATATATTTATTGCTTCTTTACCATTGCATGTAAATCATAAAATATATGTTCTTTACTCATTTAAGGGGATATGTGTGGTACCTCCCACTTTTTCCCTAATTTTTCAATTTTGTTAGTTTTCTCATTTCTCATAAAATGAATGCATTTACTTTCTATATATTTATTAAAAAAAAAAAAAAAAAGTAGATGTAAGCTTTTTATTACATTCAAATCAGCCATTCTAAGATGGCTCATTGTTTGTTCAAATTCTCTTATGACAAAAAATTCTAACAATTTTCTAAAGATTTAATAGGACTTTTAAATGGGCTCTGCCTAAACTTTTTGAAATTATTTTAAGTCCCTAAAACTCATTTTAGTTAAATTACCTTCACCTTTTGAAGAGGAATTGTAAAAAACCCAAATTTGCTCAAACTTGTGTCATTCTGTCCCAGCTAGTGCCAGAAGCTATAGAACTGTTTATATTTACAAAAAAAATGTTTTAGGCGGAAATCATTTTCTGATTTTCTTTTGTACAGGTATAATTCTCCTTTATAATTGGAGTCAATTAGACATCAGAAAACAAAACTGTAGAGCCTCAGTTTCACAAAAAACCCAGCCATTTGTTTGTGGGTTGATTCTGTTTGAATTTTAGACAGTTTTTGTCATGCGTTTTGGTGAAAAAATGCTGGATCCTAATGGGAAGACTTTCTAACTTAATAATGCTTCTGTCTTTGTTATTATTTATTATTATTATCAATATGTATCTACAGTTATTTTCTATAGGTGATTAGTTACATTTAGTAGATTAATTATTGCAGCAGTATTAATTATTTTTTTAATCAAACTCGTTACTATGTCTTGTTTGGATAAAAAGTCATTCCATTAATAATGAATCTGTTGCTAAGACAATGACACCATATGATGGTGATGTGTGAAATGTAAATGGAAAGGCCGGTACACTCTGCAGATACTGACTTGCCAAAATGACCATGTCCATTCCCCAGAAGATGCTCATGATCCATCCAACCATGATGACAGCGGTGAGGATCTGGATGAGCGCCGCGGCCACGTTCAGCCAAAACACGCAGCACTTCCCCCGCTCCGAGATGAGATCACTGCGCGCCCCACACAGCACCGTGAACGCCGAGATGAACGTACCTGCCACACAAACAGCACAAGTAGGTCATTAGGAAGTAATATTTGAGCTGCGCCTCTGAGATTCCCCGGGCACCGAGAGAAGTACTGCTCTGTGCGCCCTCATAACTCGCCTCAGTCCCTCCTGCCTACCTTTGTAGACCGCATCATGTTTGTCCCAGATCTTAATCATGTAGGAAAACACACTGTACTTTTCATCTTAGAATTTTTAATACATTCTAAAAATTATGCTAAGAAGAAGTGACTCTTTCTGAACTCTACTAAGTTGATTTTCACTACAATTTTTATTTTATTTTTTTTACTATATTTTTAAAAAGGTTTACAATACAACTCTTCTGCTCTTGCTGGAATCATGAAACTGTTTTCTGGGAATATTCCTCAGAACTAGAGACTTAATAGTTTATACCAAAAATATAACTTTGTGAAAACGCGGTCTTTTTACTCTTTGTGAAGCTGAGGCTGTGTCGAACTAATTTTGACAAAGGGCCACATTGGCATTGGGTTGTCCTCGATGGGCTGAACTAAAATTAACCTTATAAATATTTGACGTACCACAAATAATTGTTGTAATATTGTATCTTTATTGAAGTGACAATTACTGAATATACATATCTGCATTGATCTGAAAAATTACTTCCAGACCAATGCAGTTTTAGTTTCAGACAAATCATTTCATTAGGTTAAGACACCCAGATTACTCTTGGCACTATTGACCCTATTTTGTCCCGCCCACTTGGCTTGGAAATGCACTTCCTGTTTAGCTCTGTTAAGGTAGCTAACATGTTTGTTTGTCGGTCTTGTGGAGCAATTTTAACTAGATACTTATGCAATGGCTGAAGCCATTGCGAGTGACTGCTTTTGATGCGAAGGGGTTTGATGCAAACTCTGCTACAACAAGCAGAAAGTGAAAAATCGCCTAAGACTCAAAACAAAAAGAAACGAAACAGTACATTAAAAAGTATCAGCAACAATCATTCAGAAATAACAGATATTTGACTGTAAAAATTAAATAATACTGCAAAAGTACAAGAAATACAAGTACTGCAAATACAGTAAAAACAAAACTGATACAGCTGCAATGAAAACAAAGCTGCAAGAAATTGTCTGCAAAAGTACAAAAGAAAAAAAAAATACAACTGCCAGAATATTCCCATTATAATTAACAGTAAAAGTTCTACATTGAGCTTTAATTTTTACAAAAACTACAAAAGTTACAAATATGTAAACACAATCTGAAACTGAAGATGCAATAAGGTTTTTGTGTTTTGTTTTACAGTGCTTTTATTGTGAAAATTTCAAAAACGTGGTTTTACAGTGCTTTTATTGTGAAAAGTCCCAAAAACATTGTTTTACAGTGCTTTTATTGTGAAAAGTCCAAAAATGTTGTTTTACAGTGCTTTTATTGTGAAAAGTCCAAAAACGTTGTTTTACAGTGCTTTTATTGTGAAAATCCCAAAAACGTTGTTTTACAGTGCTTTTATTGTGAAAAGTCCAAAAACGCTGTTTTACAGTGCTTTTATTGTGAAAATCCCAAATCGTTGTTTTACAGTGCTTTTATTGTGAAAAGTGCCAAAACGTTGTTTTACAGTGCTTTTATTGTGAAAATCCCAAAAACGTTGTTTTACAGTGCTTTTATTGTGAAAACCCCAAAAACGTTGTTTTACAGTGCTTTTATTGTGAAAAGTCCAAAAACGTTGTTTTACAGTGCTTTATTGTGAAAATCTCAATAATGTTGTTTTACAGTGCTTTTATTGTGAAAACCCCAAAAACGTTGTTTTACAGTGCTTTTATTGTGAAAATCTGGAAAACGGTTTCCTGTATTTCTGCTGCAGTACTTTTACTGCCTCAGTCTTGGAGTCTGACTTGAGTGACTGTGTGTGAAACACAAAGTACAAAACCAGAAGCTTCAGAAGAGGCATAAACCTGCACAAAGAACAACCAAAAAATCGTATTAATTGGAGTAGGACATGAAAAGTACTACAAAGTACTTCAGAGTATTCCAAAGTACTTCAAAATTACATGTAGTACAAGTAATAGGACGAATAACACAACTTCACAAACTAAACAAATGTAGAAACATGTAAAAGAAAGTTAAAAACCTGCAAAATGTTCAGCCTATGAAAAAGTTCTATTTAAATGAATGGAAAGTCTAAAAGTACTACAAAATACAAGTACTGCAAATACTATTGTGTGTAGAAGTACCAAAAGTAATGAGAGGAGTCGCCCCGTCACACAGAACATTAAAAAGGCAGAAAATTTAAATTCACAAAAAATGGAACTTGTGAAAGCAAAAACTGTTTCTATTAAAGTCAATGGAACAATTACAAGTACTACAAAGTACTACAAATACTGCAAAAGTACAAGAGATACAAGTACTGCAAGCAAAGACACGACTCATACAGCTGCAATAAATACAAAGCTGCAAAACATTGGCTACAAAAGAACAAAAGACTCTAAAAACACAACTGCTAAAATATTCCTCTTAGAAATGAATGGAAAGTCTAAAAGTACTACAAAGTACTGCAAATACTGCAAAAGTACAAGAAATACAAGTGCTGCAAGTAAAACTGCAACTGATAGAGCTGCAATAAATACAAAGCTGCAAAAAAATTGGCTGCAAAAGAGCAAAAGACACAAAAACACAATTGCCAAAAAATTCCCATTAGAAATGAATGGAAAGTCTAAAAGTACTACAAAGTACTGCAAATACTGCAAAAGTACAAGAAATACAAGTGCTGCAAGTAAAAGTGCAACTGATAGAGCTGCAATAAATACAAAGCTGCAAAACATTGGCTACAAAAGAAGAAAAGACACAAGAAATACAACTGCCAAAACATTCCCATTAGAAATGAATGGAAAGTCTAAAGTACTACAAAGTACAAGTACTGCAAATACTACAATGAGTAGAAGAACCAAAAGTAATGCCAGGAGTCACCCCGTCATACAGAATATAAAAAGCTGAAAAATGAAAATTCCCCCAAAAATGGAACTTGTGGAAGCAAAAACATTTTCTATTAAAGTCAATGGAAAAAGTACAAGTACTACAAAGTACTGCAAATACTGCAAAACTACAAGAGATACAAGTACTGCAAGTAAAGCCACAACTGATAGAGCTACAATAAATACAAAGCTGCAAAAAAATGGCTGCAAAAAGACAAAAGACACAAAAAATACAACTGCCAAAATTTTCCCATTATAATTGATAGGAAAAATGCCACATTGAGCTTTAATTTTTACAAAAACTACAAAAGTTATGAATACCAAAAGTAATGCCAATCATTACACCTACAAACCAAACACAAAAAAGTTAGAACGATAAAAATTGACACAAAAATGCGACCTGTGAAACTCGCCGAAATTTGTCTATAATAATAACTAGATACTTATGCAATGGCTGAAGCCATTGCGAGTGACTGCTTTTGATGCGAAGGGGTTTGACACAAACTGAAAGCAGAAACTGAAAAATCGTCTAAGACTCAAAACTAAAACTAAACGAAACAGTACATTAAAAAGTATCAGCAACAATCATTCAGAAATAACAGATATTTGACTGTAAAAATTAAATAATACTGTACAAGAAATACAAGTACTGCAAATAAAACCAAAACGGATACAGCTGCAATGAAAACAAAGCTGCAAGAAATTGCCTGCAAAAGTACAAAAGAAAAAAAAATACAACTGCCAGAATATTCCCATTATAATTAATAGTAAAAGTTCTATATTGACCTTTAATTTTTACAAAAACTACAAAAGTTACAAATATATAACACAATCTGAAAGTAGAGATGCAATAAGGTTTTTGTGTTTTGTTTTACAGTGCTTTTATTGTGAAAAGTCCAAATGCGTAGCTTTGCAGTGCTTTTATTGTGAAATTCCAAAACGTAGTGTTACAGTGCTTTTACTGTGAAAAGTCCAAAAACGTTGTTTTACAGTGCTTTTATTGTGAAAGTCCAAAAACGTTGTTTTACAGTGCTTTTATTGTGAAAAGTCCAAAAACGTTGTTTTACAGTGCTTTTATTGTGAAAAGTCCAAAACGTTGTTTTACAGTGCTTTTATTGTGAAAAGTCCAAAAACGTTGTTTTACAGTGCTTTTATTGTGAAAAGTCCAAAAACATGTTTTACAGTGCTTTTATTGTGAAAAGTCCAAAAACGTTGTTTTACAGTGCTTTTATTGTGAAAAGTCCAAAACCGTCTGTTTTGTACTTTTACAGTGCTTTTATTGTGAAAAGTCCAAAAACGTTGTTTTACTGTGCTTTATTGTGAAAAGTCCAAAACGTTGTTTTACAGTGCTTTTATTGTGAAATCCTAAACTTGTTTTACAGTGGTTTTATTGTGAAAATCTGGAAAACGGTTTCCTGTATTTCTGCTGTAGTAGTTTTACTGCATTAGTCCTGGAGTCTGGCCTGAGTGACTGTGAAACACACAAAGTACAAAACCAGAGGCTTCAGAAGAGGCATAAACCTGCTCAAAGAACAACTTGAAAAAATCCTATTAATTCGAATAGGAAATGAAAAGTACTACAAAGTACTGCAAAGTATTTCAAATTACTTCAAAAATTACAAGTAGTACAAGTGATAGTATAATTCACACAACTTCACAAACTGAACAAATGTAGAAACATGTAAAAGAAAGTTACAAACCTGCAAAATGTTCAGCCATGATAAAGTTCTATTTAAATGAATGGAAAGTCTAAAAGTACTACAAAGTACAAGTACTGCAAATGCTATTGTGTGTAGAAGTACCAAAAGTAATGCGAGGACTCGCCCGTCACACAGAACATGAAAAAGGCAGACAAATTTAATTCACAAAAAATGAACTTGTGAAAGCAAAAACATTTTCTATTAAAGTCAATGGAACAGTACAAGTACAAGTACTACAAATACTGCAAAAGTACAAGAGATACAAGTACTGCAAGCAAAGACACGACTCATACAGCTGCAATAAATACAAAGCTGCAAAACATTGCTGCAAAAGAACAAAAGACTCAAAAATACAACTGCTAAAAAATTCCATTGAAATGAATGGAAATCTAAAAGTACTACAAAGTACAAGTACTGCAAATACTACTGTGTGTAGAAGACCAAAAGTAATGCAGGAGTCGCCCCTCATACAGAATATAAGAAAGCAGAAAATTAAATTCACAAAAAATGGAACTTGTGAAAGCAAAAATATTTCTATTAAAGTCAATGAAAAGACAAGTACTACAAAGTACTGCAAATACTGCAAAAGTACAAGAGATACAAGTGCTGCAATAAACTGCAACTGATAAGCTGCAATAAATACAAAGCTGCAAAACATTGGCTGCAAAAGAAGAAAAGACACAAAAATACAACTGCCAAAAAATCCATTAGAAATGAATGGAAAGTCTAAAAGTACTACAAAGTACAAGTACTGCAAATACTACAATGAGTAGAAGTACCAAAAGTAATGCCAGGAGTCGCCCGTCATACAGAATATAAAAAAGCTGAAAAATAAAATTCCCCAAAAATGAACTTGTGGAAGCAAAAACATTTTCTATTAAAGTCAATGAAAAAGTACAAGTACTACAAAGTACTGCAAATACTGCAAAACTACAAGAGATACAAGTACTGCAAGTTAAGCCACAACTGATAGAGCTGCAATAAATACAAAGCTGCAAAAAAAATGGCTGCAAAAAGACAAAAGACACAAAAAATACAACTGCCAAAATTTTCCCATTATAATTGATAGGAAAAATTCCACATTGAGCTTTAATTTTTACAAAAACTACAAAAGTTACAAATACCAAAAGTAATAGCAATCATCACACCTACAAACCAAACACAAAAAAGTTAGAACGGTAAAAATCGACACAAAAATGCGACCTGTGAAACGCGCCGAAATTTGTCTATAATAATAACTAGAAACTGTGCAATGGCTGAAGCCATTGCGAGTGACTGCGAAACGTGAAAAAATTACTGTAAAAGATTGTGAAGTTGTTGAAACACTGAAATAGTTGAAGAGTTGTGAAATGGTTGAAGATTGTTGAAATGTGAAGGTTGAAGAACGTTGAAATGGTTGAAGAACTTTGAAATGGTTGAAGGTTGAAGGTTGAAATGGTTGAAGAATGTTGAAATGGTTGAAGAATGTTGAAATGAAGACTGTTGAAGTAGTTGAAGAGTTTTGAAATACTTGAATAGTTTAGAAATGGTTGAAAAGTCCAAAAACGCGTTTTACAGTGCTTTATTGTGAAAAGTCAGAAAACGTTGTTTTATAGTGCTTTTATTGTGAAAAGTCCAAAAACGCTGTTTTACAGTGCTTTTATTGTGAAAACTCAGAAATGTTGTTTTATAGTGCTTTTATTGTGAAAGTCCAAAAATGCTGTTTTACAGTGCTTTTATTGTGAAAAGTCCAAAAACGCTGTTTTACAGTGCTTTTATTGTGAAAAGTCAGAAAACGTTGTTTTATAGTGCTTTTATTGTGAAAAGTCAAAAACGCTGTTTTACAGTGCTTTTATTGTGAAAGTCAGAAATGTTGTTTTATAGTGCTTTTATTGTGAAAAGTCAAAAACGCTGTTTTACAGTGCTTTTATTGTGAAAAGTCCAAAAACGCTGTTTTACAGTGCTTTTATTGTGAAAAGTCAAAAGCTGTTTTATAGTGCTTTTATTGTGAAAAGTCCAAAAACGCTGTTTTACAGTGCTTTTATTGTGAAAAGTCCAAAAACGCTGTTTTACAGTGCTTTTATTGTGAAAGTCCAAAAACGCTGTTTTACAGTGCTTTTATTGTGAAAGTCCAAAAGTGTTTTACAGTGCTTTTATTGTGAAAAGTCCAAAAACGTTGTTTTACAGTGCTTTTATTGTGAAAGTCCAAAAATGCTGTTTTACAGTGCTTTTATTGTGAAAAGTCAGAAAACGTTGTTTTACAGTGCTTTTATTGTGAAAAGTCAGAAATGTTGTTTTACAGTTTTTGGTCAACAATGAGTTGTTGACTATTTGTATTAGCAGAACTAAGTATACCATCTCATGCCTTCGGCTTTCGTAGTTCTCGCAGGGAGTGAGAGAGACTGATCATGATGGCTGGCGCCAGCCATCATGATCAGGCCCAGAATGTTGAAATGGTTGAAGAATGTTGAAATGGTGGAAGGTTGAAGAAGTTGAAATGGTTGAAGAACGTTGAAATGGTTGAAGAACGTGAAGAACGTTGAAATGGTTGAAGAACGTGAAGAACGTTGAAATGGTTGAAGAACGTTGAAAGGGTTGAAGATTGTTGAAATGGTGGAAGGTTGAAGAACGTTGAAATGGTTGAAGAACGTTGAAATGGTTGAAGATTGTTAAATAGTTACTGAAGTCGTGGAAATATGTGTAAAATTGTGGAGAGGCTTGAAATGTGGAACATGTTTAATGTGTGTATGGGTGAACTGGTATAAATGCTTATAACTGCTGAAATGACTAAGTGTTTTTTGGAAAAAGTATCAAAATTTCATTTTCAGGTTGAAATTGTGAAAAACTACAAAGGCATGAATGTCAAAAGTAATGGCAATATTAAGTTAGAAAGCGTGAACAGAAGAGGTATAAAGTGTTGAAATCGGTGAAGTGTCGAAGAGTTGAAACGAACGAAAAACGGGAAAAAAAGGGATGCTGGAAGAAGAAGAACTAGAACTGTGCAATGGCTGAAGCCATTGCGAGTGACTGGCGAACGTGAAAAAATACTGTAAAAGATTGTGAAAGTTGTTGAAAACACTGAAATAGTTGAAGAGTTGTGAATGGTTGAAGATTGTGGAAATGGTTTGAAGGTTGAAAGGAAGCTGTTGAAAATGGTTGAAGATTTGAATGGTTAAGATTGTTGAAATGTTGAAGAAGTTGAATTGTTGAAGAACGTTGAAATGAAGACTGTTGAAGTAGTTGAAGAGTTTTGAAGTACTTAATAGTTTAGAAATGGTTGAAAAGTGCCAGAAAACGCTTTTATGTGAAAGTAAAATGCTGTTTTAACAGTGCTTTTATTGTGAAAAGTCAAACGCTGTTTTACAGTGCTTTTATTGTGAAAGTCCAAAAACGCTGTTTACAGTGCTTTTATTGTTTGGAAGTCAGAAACGTTGTTTCTACAGTGCTTTTATTTGTGAAAAGTCCAAAACGCCGTGTTTTACAGTGTTTTATTGTGAAAAAGTTTCCAAAACCCGTTTTACAGTCTTTATTGTTGAAAAATCAGACAACGTCTGTTTTTTACGTGCCTTATTGTGAAAAGTCCAAAACGCCTCCGTTTTCAAGAAGTGGAGTTTATACTCGATAGAGTGATACAATGTGATGCAGTTCATAACGATATGGATCTTTACAGTGAGTTCATTTTGTGTATGATATTTTACGAGTTCAGAAAACGGTTTGTGGTGTTTACAGTGCTTTTATTGTTGAAAAGTCCAAACGCTGTTTTACGAGTGCTTTTATTGTGAAAAGTCAGAAAACGTCTGTTTTTACAGTGCTTTTATATTTTCGCTGATCATAAAGATATGTTTCCTCATAATATTATGTTGCTCCGCTTGTTGTTATCTCTCTCGGTTGATGTTGGCTTGCTTGCAATTGTGAAAAGTCGATGATAGTGACCGTTGTTTAACAGTGCTTTTAATTGTGTGATAGTAGTTCCAAAAT